>OX638253.1:6508844-7708844 GCA_951806755.1 Brenthis hecate
CGAAACAGCAAGAGAGAAGGTCATGCAATGCTTAACATCAAACTCCAGTACTTACACTATTTCAAGAGGAAGCACCAATTCAATTATACACTGACGCAAGTAGTCTGGGATTCGGAGCAGTACTGGTACAAGTAATTGCGGGACGAACAACATGCAGTGGCCTTCATGAGCATGAGGACTACAGAAACTGAAAGTCGATACCACTCTTATGAATTAGAGACCTTTGGCAGTGGTTCGAGCAATAAAACATTTTCGACAATATCTTTATGGACGTAAGTTCACAGTCATCACAGATTGCAATGCACTAAAAGCATCCAAACACAAAAAGGACCTGCTACCTAGAATTCACCGCTGGTGGGCATTTTTGCAAAACTATAATTTTGAGGTTGAATATCGCAAAGGCCAACAACTTCAACACGCAGACTACTTCAGCAGGAACCCGGTAGAGCTCACAGTAAATATGATGACCAGAGATCTCGATTGGTTGAAAGTTGAACAGCGTCGCGATGAAGCATTGCGAGCTATAATGGATGGTATGAGTAATAACGATCCTAGGAATGGCTACATATTAGAAAACAATGTTCTAAAGCGCATCGTGCCGGATCCAGCCTTTGGACAAAGACATTGTACAGTAGTTCCGAGGTCATTTCAGTGGAGTTTAATAAACTCATTCCACACTGCATTAAAACACCCTGGTTGGGAGAAGACATTACAGAAAATTAAAGATAGCTACTGGTTTGACAAAATGAGCACGAATGTACGAAAATTTGTTGATAACTGTGTGGTCTGCAGGACATCCAAAGGAGCATCTGGCGCTATACAAGCTCAAATGCACCCGATTCAAAAACCGACTGCTGCCTTTCAAGTGATACACATGGATATTACGGGCAAAATGGGAACATCTGACGACCGACAGTATGTGATTGTCACCATAGACGCTTTTTACAAAATACGTGCTATTTTATTACGCAACTAATAAAAATCCACATAGTACGCTGGCTGCTCTAAAACGTACGGTTCACCTATTCGGTACTCCAGTCCAAATCGTAGTTGACGGAGGCAGAGAGTTTTTGGGCGAATTTAAAACCTACTGTGACCGGGTAGGAATAGACGTTCACGCTATAGCACCAGGAGTCAGCCGAGCCAATGGGCAAGTAGAAAACGTGTCGTAGCAACATTAAAAAATACTCTTGTTATGATCAAGAATTACGAAACAGAAGAATGGCACACAACACTTGAAGAACTTCAACTGGCATTAAACTGCACTTCTCATCGTGTGACAGCGTGGCTCCGCTTACTTTACTTACCCAACGCAGACATTGTGTTCCTCCAGAACTGCTAACTCTCGTAAATATTGACGAGCAAACTATTGATATTGAAAGCACTCACTAGCCATGTTCAAACAAAAAATGTCACAAAATGCAGAACAGGACAAGCAACGCTTCAATTCAAAAAAAGCAAAGATTCGTCAGTTCCAGCGAGGTGATTATGTACTCATTAAAAATAATCCTCGTAACCAAACTTCATTGGATCTAAAATTTAGCGAGCCCTACGAAATAACGAAAATCCTGAACAACGACCGCTATCTAGTAAAAAAGGTGGTTGGTTCAGGGCGTCCAAGAAAAGTTGCACATGATCAACTTCGTCGGGCACCTCAACCTGGAGACCAGATGACCGTATCGGCGGAAGAAGACGACTCTCCAGCATCAACCAATGAGGCTATAGCATCTACTTCACGAAGCAATCTAGTCGAACAACGAACACAAGAGTAAGCAGATTAAAACAAAAGGTATGTTTATATTTCGATTATTAAAATGTCCATTACAATAGTTACACATACATCACAATGTACCACAGAGTACGCAACATCATAGTACCACAGAGTACGCAACATCATAGTACCACAGAGTACGCAATAACATAGTACCAAACAGAGTACACAATAACATAGTACCACAGTGTACGTTATGTTTACAATAGTACCACAGTGTACGCTACAATAAAAATTACACAAAATAAATTACTATAATAAAATCATATCATGTTATACTTAAAGGTACACAGATACCAAAGCTCAAAAAGAAAACATTTCACTGTTTCAGATGAACTTCGAGAATTCTCCGATAAAACGTCATACATGCGGCTGGTGCAGAGCGCGCACCGCCGGTCAGAACGGCCGTATCGGCGCAACATCATTTATTTAAGATATTTACTTAAGCTACTTAGGATATTGTCTCTTAAAATAATTATTTACAATCATGTTTTCATAAAAGTTGTCTTTTGATTATTGTTTGTCATAAAGATTGTTATTTGATTTAAAAGAACAAAATATTAAAATGAGTTAAAGTTAAAATGAATACACTTAACTAATGTTTTTAATTATGTTAATTATTATAAATAGATACAGTGCATGTTAATAATTTATAAAATCTGTTTTTGTAAAATCATAATAGAGCTCCCCACTCTTTGAGTTTGGTATAAATACGAATAGCGGACGTCACACGGGTGATTTTGGCACAAGCAACCGAGCAGTGCGGAGCTCTACTGAAGTATTGTTTCTTGCCTACCTTCAATAAAAGGATTATTGGAAGAAGTTCTAGTTTTAATTTGTATCACCATGAACAATGGAAATAATAATGAAGAGAATGACGTCAGCAATGCTGACGTCATTATTTTTAAAAACAATACGACGTCTGGAGCTTCGTCATATATAAGTCATTTGATCTGTGCTATGTATAAAATTTTAAATCTATACGGCACATTTATCTAATACTAGCAACAAACTTCCAATCGCTACCAAACTTCACAGGTTCACCCGCTAGGCTAATCTGAAGACTGCCTGAAAATGTTATCAAAATCACTCCAGCCATTTTAGAGTCCATAGGAATCAAACATACATCGAGTTTTATATAAATAGATATGGCACTATGTTATGTTATTTAACCAAAAATATTTACCCACAAACAGACGATATAGTATGCAAGTTACAAAGAGTAATAAAAAAGATTGCATTGCACATACAATAAATATTATGTAAACTTAAATCCACGTCGAAATAACAAATTCATACAGCTTGATTAGCTCTTTTTTAAATTTTAACACTCGAAAAATATGATTTCACATACAAACTTTGGCACCTGTCTTCACAATTTAAAAGAATTTCAAAAATACTTGTCGATTTCTTATCATTTTAATGTGAAAATTTCAGTCAACTACGTACAGTGATTTGGATACAGATGGTGATTGTTATCATCATCTGAGTTCGTTAGCACAATTTTCAACCTAAGTTAGATTTCTATCCCATACATTCGCTTATATATCAAGAACCGTATTAAATATGAGTCCCTTGCTATTGTATATGTCAGCAAAAAACTAGTCTATTCTTACAATATAATATGTAGATACATCGAATAAAATATTAAAAAAAAATAATTACATAATGCAAAGAATATTTGCTGGCACATTGTTAACTAGGTCGTTTAGTTTACTCTTTAGCTCCGTGACGTCTATTTGTCGACTTTGTTCTTCGTTTTGCAATTCTAAAATAATTTCCTTTACCATTTCCATTTCTATTTTCATTTCCTCTTCATCCTTCGGCAAAAACAATATAGGTACATGTTATTTAGTGTGTTTAGAATTATTTTATTTTGTATTTATTATTTTTATTTACTTATTTATGTACCAAAAAACATAAAATAGAAAACAGATATCATGTGTTTTTATCTCTTTAAGAGATCTGTACCAAAAACCCTCAAGCGTGAGAAAAATAATAATAATAATAATAATGAAGTGCGGTGTAGATACAAACTACAAACATCAATTATAATATAAATATACACATATACATACACACATACATTATGTTTTAGTTTTAAAGTTTATGAAAAAAATTATGGCCTCCTGATCGATTTCGGCCACGGCGGTCAATCTCACTGCGACTAGCCAGATGTGCAGGAGATATTATAGTGCAGCACGTGTGTCTGTGTACGCGCAGACACTACATACACTCTCTATTCCTTTTCCTTTGTAAGTCCAATGGGAGTTAAGGCGCAGGACAGGCTTTACGTGCTCTCCGAGGCACGGGCATGAAACACCACAAGCTTCACAAGTCCAGGCTGTAACTGAGAATATTTTAACGGAAATACTCAGTGATTAAACTTTGCCTGACCCGAGGACTCGAACCCAGGACCTCCGGATCTACACTTGTACATGCTAGACACAAGACCACCGAGGCAGTTATTATGAAAATAAACAATTCACTTACATAAAAAACGCGGGTCTTACGAAATCGTTCTGCCAAGTCTCGCAGAGTGTCTTCATACTTACGTCTGAAAATATTTGCAGAGAAACATCTGATATGTTGGCACAAAAAATAAAATCGTCGATACAAAAAGCCTTATAAAAATATTCATAAAACTTTTTAACAAAAAATAAAAACAGACTTCCAAGCACTAAAATGTAAAAAATAACTAAACCGAGGTTTTCATTTAGTATAGATACCTAATGAGATATTTTCGAAGTCGGTGCCAGCCGATGCAAAGCAAATCTAACATATTTCGATACGTAAAATACATATTTACCTATTAGATATTCATATCTTAAAATATTGTAGGCTGGCACCGACTTCAAAATATCTGATCAGGTATCTATTCTAAATGAAAACTTCCGTTTAGTTATTTTTTACATTTTAGTGCCTGGAAGTCTGTTTTTATTTCTTGTTAAAAAGTTTTTATTTTTCCATTTTTAGTGTAGTTGTAATAAGCAGGTAATTTGTAAGAAGAAAGTTTTTTAATAACATAATCGATAAAACAATTTATTTAAAGAAAAATATTTATTGTTGATTTTTTAAAAAACCGCTCGATCGATTTCGAAAAAATATATATGGGACCACCTGGGAAGTATACCCCTTGAAACAAAAAAAATTCAAATCGGTTTAGGCGTTTTCGAGTAATCGGTGAACATACATAAAAAAAAGATTCCGACGAATTGAGAACCTCCTCCTTTTTGGAATAATTGGAAGTCGGTTAAAAATATTAAAGAAACACAACCCACTTTGTTTATTCAATGAAGAATTCTTTTAGCTTTAAAAGCTTAAATGTCATTAAGATGCACGATTAGGGTAGGGATCTTTGGTCATAGAAAATTACATATATTTAGCTCAATCGTAGAACCTTAAATAAGTAATAAAGTTTGATTTGACGTACATTTCTAATTCCATTTCTTGCACTTCTCTTTTTAATGAAATGTCCAATTCTATACGTGTGCTGCGCGCATTCTCAAGAGCATCTGTTATCTCTTCACATTGTCTCTTTAGTTGCATACGTTTAGCAGTAAGCTTCACTATAATAACATAAATTGTAAGTCCATACTTTATTAATATTATAAATGTGAAAGTGTGTTTGTTTGTTATTGTTGTCTTTCTTTCACGTCGAAACGACTTGGTGGATTAGCGTGATTTTTTGTGTGAAGATAATTGGAGGCTGAAGAGTGACATAGGATACTTTTTACCGCGGGAAATTATCTTTTTCCCACGGGAAAACACGTTATAATACAATCCAAAAAAATATTTATGATCAGAATCACTCGAAATCTGGTATATATGCTCTTTCAATACAATTAATTAAATACGTGTTATAGCATTTTCCGAAATTCATCCCTTATGGGGGTAAAATAGCGGATGAAAATTGGTATGAAACCTACCATTTTAGTTTTTTTTTGTAGTTTTAGTGCTAGCGAAGCCGCGGGTTCTGCTAGTATAACTATATAGTATGTTTATGTATCTATACTAATATTATAAAGAGGCAAAGTTTGTGATATTGTGAGTTTGAGAGTTTGTGAGTTTGTGATGTTGTAGGGGGTAATCTCTGGATCTACTGAACCGATTTTCAAAATTCTTTTACCAATAGAAAGCCACGTTCTTTCTGAGTGTAATAAGCTATATATTAAGCCGAAGAAATAAGACTTTTTCATGGTAGTCGGATTTGCAAAGTAAGTCGGAGAAAAAACGGTCGAACGAAAACGTTTCTTACGAACGCTGCCTTAACGATGAGAGATATATGATTAAGTTCTAGAGAAAAGTTGTAGAACTTAATAATGCCTATAAAAAAGTTAGCGCCAGCATATGTCAAACTTTTACATTTAAGTCACAAAAAGTAGTTTTTATATTAAAAAATAATTTAAATCGGTAGGTCATGTTTATTGGTCATATTATCAACAATTATGAATTCTTATCAAAATAAGTAAATTTATCGTCTAAAATGTTTAAAACAAAAAACTTTTCCCTTTTACAGCATATAATTTGGACAAATGGTTAAAGAGGTAATACAACATATTCGTAGGTATGGAACCGCGACCGTGTCGTAATCTATTGAGTGATATTTCTATAAGATGGTTTTTTTCATATACAAGACTAATACTATACGTCAATCTATCTATACTAATATTATAAAGAGGTAAAGTTTATGAGTTTGTGAGTTTGTGACGTTGTAGGGGGTAATCTCTAGATCTACTAAACCGATTTAGATGAAATTTGGGAAGGATGATAGTTTGAGACCCTGGGAAGGACATAGGATACTTATTATCCCGGTAATTATCCCTCAAGGGGGTGCAAATGGGGATGAAAGTCTGTATGGGGAAGCAAGCTAGGGACGAACCCGAGCGAAGCGAGGGTGAGTCGCTAGTTACTTATATAACTATAAAATAATGTTTATTTGTTAATTCTAGTAACATCTTTTTAACCGACTTCCAAAAAGGAGGAGGTTCTCAATTCGTTGGAATCTTTTTTTATATAAATACTAGCGACTCACACTCGCTCCGCTCGGGTTCGTCACTAGTGAAAATTTAGGTTTGTATGTATTTTTTAATGCCGAATCATAATATTTTTTTTTGGGGTTGACCACCCTTATCACTTAGGGGTATGGAAAATAGATAGTAGTCAATTCTCAGACCTACTGAATACGCATATAAAATTTGGTAAAAATCGGTAAAGCCGTTTCGGAGGAGTACGGTAACTAACATTGTGACATGGAAATTTTATATATTAGATGAAACAAAGTTAACAAGATTAGATTATACTAGCGACTCACCCTCACTCTGCTCGGGTTCGTCCCTACTTACGTTTTAACATTTAGTATAGATTTATCAAAGATGAGATATTTTCCCGCAGTAAAAAGTATCCTATATGTTAACCCGGATAACCAGCTATCATCATACTAAATTTCATTAAAATCTGTCGAGTACTTTTCTCGTGATCTGTTCTCAGACAGACAGACAAACAGACAGACAAAAATTCTAAAAACTATAGGTTCGGCCTCTGTACCCAAAATAATGACTATTTCAATCAATTGATATATGATAGTTACATTAACTTATCGTATTTAATTTATTTAAATTGTTCAAAACGATTTTAATTGTCATCATTTTAGTAATAAATAATAGATGTAGGTAGAATAATTATTTATTGAATGAAATTTAATTGTCATTATTCTTAAATAGCAGACTATGTAATTTGTAACATACCGTTCTCAAGCTTCAGACGTTCAATTTCGACGTTGTAAGAACGAGCTACACGAAGAGCAGCCATAGTTTCACGATACTTTTGTTCATTTTCAACATCCAAGGTAGGTATTGCGGAACGCTATAATTAAGGTAACAGGCTTTATTTCAAGCAAGTTTCATTTATATATTTCTTAAAAAACCATTAAAATTCTAATTACTTGTGCTATTAAGTCGTGTTCTATTTCTTCTAAATTAGATTTTAAAAGACATATTTCAATTTGTTGCTCTTCAGGAGAAAACATGTTGAAATTTATTTTAAATATAGTAAAATTAAATGTTTGTACTTTGTTATAATGACGAGATGCAATTTTGGCGCGAAAATATACATCCTAACATGTAAGCATTTTTTAGTTTTTGAATGCAATGGTTTGATGACATTCGGCTGATTTTTTAAGTTATTTATACTCTACTGTTTAAGTACCTAAATCGATAAGCATAAAAAAATATGTTATTCGTAAATAATATTTAAAAAAGTGATACATACAACCAGACATGCTAGGGGCAAATTAATAAAACCTAGTGGATATGAAGGAAAAAAGATGAGGCTGTATGGTTCAATATCTTTGCCTCTCTTGTATGTGACTAACTGAAAAATAACAACCTAAATTCTTACGTACTATTTAATGAATTTTATTTATTTAAGATTTAATGAATTAAATTAAATTAGCACCTAAAAGCCAAGTAAAGATTTGTTTTTTTTTTTATTGTTGCCTGATACTTTTTGAGAACAATTCATGGGAACTAAATCCCGCAATAGAACATATCAAAAACACGGATTTTTTGAAGTCTATTCTCTATCTATTGTGCAAGTTGTAATTAATACGTTAAGGCAAAAGTCAGTTCAAATTTATTATTATCATTATGTTTAGGGGTCCATCATAGAAAGAAATTAGTAATAAATCAGTATACAAAAACAAAAACATGAAAAAAGCGTTCCCCGCCCATGCCAATCAGGGTATTCGAAATATCTGTCTATTATTATCTATTGTCTATTATGATTAAATAATTTAACTTCTCGATAGCTTTTTCATAAAACGCTGGCTAGTACGATTCATAACTTCATGATTTTTCCTTGAAAATTGTGCAATTTATGATCGAGTCTTGAAGAAGATTTGTTAAGCAATTACCTGAGTTTTAAAAGTGAAAGCTTGGTGGGATAAGCTTTGCCATCTTCATATCAGAGTACACTTCGAAGTTACGCTCGCCTATCTTAAAAATAAAATTCTCGAACTGAAATCCCTTTCACATATTTTACCTGGAAGTTCGTATGATATATTTTGCTCTAGGGAATGGTTTCGCGGAATGAAAATATGGAATGATGTAACGTGATCTTTTATCGTAAATATGTAAACACGGGTAATGATAAAGCTAGTTGGTAAAAAAAATCCCTGTGTGATCTGTGACCTTTGAATAACTTAAACATAAGATGTAATATTCCTCTCTCTCTCTCTCTCTCTCGGTTAAAGCATAGATCGATTTGTTTAAGAAAATATCATCATAGGATTTATTAAGCGTATCAATAGGAAACAGAAATAATGTTCAAATATGCCATTACCACACCATTCAAATTTTATCTTATCCCTATTTAGAACAGGAATAATTAAAAAATGTTGTGCACAATAAACGTCACAGAAATTGAAAGTAAATTATCAGTTTCTAGATAATAATTATCATCAAATAATCTTATATACGCTTTTTACTGATGAATATGATCATATTAATATCATCTATTTATTTATAACTAACCGAGCAAATACTAGATCTTAAGAACATGTACTTTATAACAATTAAACAATACTGACTAAATTTAAAACAATAAAATCTTATAACTTATTAAAAGTAAGTAAACACAACACAAACATGTGCTGGACATACATACATATATTCTACTAAATATAATGTCTAGGACATTTTAATTTTAGTAAAAATATTAAAGATTGTTACATTGTATTCTAGTTACAAAATATAATATTAAGTTTGTAAATGTATTTAAATATTTTCGTTTTAGGGATTACCTACAAGTTTATCCAAAGCTCATTCATTGATCATGCTAACTTAAGTCCCTATCTACAAAGTCTTTGTTAACTTTAACGATGTTAGAGTTACAGCTACTGATTTTCTTATATTTATGTTCGTGCCTGTAATAAAAAAAGTATTATCATATTTTTTTTTAAATTTAAAAGTTAAAAGATATGTTAGCAAACACACAGCCACGGCTACAGTTTCGTTTGTACTTTTAAAATTAAGGGTGTTCTTTAAACAAAGTTATCTGTTTCTTATTAGTAACTTACTAAATTTAACATGACAAAAGATAAGGTAAATTTATTATAAAATGAATTAATATCCATACAAAATTTTACTCCGCTTTTATGAAAACTCGTCGAACAACAGTAACTTAAAAAAAGAATCTTTGAATATACTCAACCCAGTAAATTATATTACATACCTATATAATGCGTGGTATATTTTTTCTTTTTAAGTGTAAAATAAAGGTATAACTATAATCATTTTCCTCGGAGGACTTCTGAAGATTAAGAGCATCGCTCCTATTATGCTTAAAGAAGGTCAGATAAAAGTCTGAGTACCCCAGATTAGTTTATGAAAAGAATTTATCACCTTTGCATTTCCAGCTATCCTAATAAAGTAAAAGAGGATCCAGATCGAACCAATTATTCTTCACATTCAATTTTTTATTCTTCCTAATAAACCAATTCACTAGAAACGTAATCAATGAAAGAAAGCATCAGGCGTTATATTAAAAAAGTTTTATCTAAAACTGATGGAGTATAGAGCTGTCTACTATTATAATTTACGATTGTACCTACATACTCGTATGTAGAGGTGATAGAATTTCAAATGCGTATAAGAAATGAAACAAGTTGAGGGACATAATTTTATAAAATAAATAAAAGTTTTTCGTGGAAAATGTATTATATTATTAAACAACATTCAATTCATTTAACATATTGAGCCTTACTGGTAAATATTTTAGTTCAATAGCAACTGACTCCTCGGGCTAGGTCTTTTCGAGAAAATTTAATAATATCTATTCAGGAAATTTTCTTTTTATCAGTAAGTAATAATATTAAGAGAATTGACAAAGACAAACAACAAAGAGCTCAAAATCGTCCTGCAATTCAGCAGGGCGCGAAGCCAAGAAATGCACTGGAAGGAAGCCCACATCGGTGGGTGGTGTACCATGCGGGTTGCTCCTGGTACTTCTCTGACGGCAGAGTGGATCGTGGGAGCATCCCCTTTGTTTTTGTGATCTGCTTCGGCAGATCTGCCGTCGGAGCGTCGTGATTGAGTAAGCGATCCTGCGACGCCCCATCAAGACGGAGGAGGTTTTGTTGGGTTTTAGTAGGTAGTACTGGATTTTCTAGCTGGTGAGTCCTACAAAACCTCCTGTATATCTACAGGTGGTATCTGTAAATGTATTTCCCAACATTATAAAAAGTTGTTTTAGCGTTTGAATCATTTTAAAAATTATGCAATTGGGATAGATACTATATATAGATACTATTTCAACCTATAAGAATATTAATTCAAGAAAAAATATTGTAATAATACTATTCATTATCATTATTATCATAATATAATGTGTAGCTGTTATTCCATATAATATGAACAATTATATTCTTGTGGCCTTCTAGGGGTGATTGATAACGATTCTCGTGCTTGATCATTTCATAATTGTAGGTATTATTTATCCGAAATGCTTAAATGGTGGGATCTTATTTCAATAACGGAATATGTATAATTTTGTTGCCGATGTTTATTATTTATTAAAAGAAAATATAGATCCTATTTATCTATTTTAAAAAGTATTATCTTTTCAGATTTTTTCGCGGATTTATTTTAATTTTTGTTTCTCGACATTTCGAATGATTTACAGCAATCGTGGTCACAGGAGATACTAATGCTTTCTTCTCCTTTATACAATAAATATCTGATACCTATATATAAATATAAAATAATAATAAATATTAAATAAATAATTAAATGATTCATATTTACCTACCTTTACTTTTTCAATTACCAATAGCCTCCCAGCAATATGGTTGTTTACTACAGACTGACTGATGGACTTGACGAAATTTTAAACTCAGACTAGAAATGTATAAGGAATAAGTCTGAGATTATAATAATATTTTTTAGTTTTTGCCTTTTGGTTTTTTTATTAACGTTGGAAAATGCATTTACGCACGAAGTGTGGGACTCACCGGCGAAGACAGTATTACCCACTATAACCCAACAAAATCTTCCCCCATCTTAATGGGGCGTCGCAGGATCGCTTACGCATTCAACTACGACGCCCCGACGGCAGATCTGCCTAAGCAGACCACAACAACCACGGGGTTGCTCCAAGGTCCACTCTGCTGATAGCAGAGTGGACCTTGGAGCACCGAGAGAAGCGGGCTCAAATCCATGTCTCGCACCTTTAATATTTTCATGTGCGAATCATTTTCAACATGATCACCACTTGTCTTATGGTGAAGGAAAACATCGTATGGAAACCTGCATGTCTGAGAGAACCTAACAAGTATTCGAAAGACATCTGAAGTCCGCCAACCCACACTTGGCCAGCATCGTGGACTATGGCCCCTCGATGGAATGGGATCGATGGGATCCCCCTCGTATAGTAGGGAGGCCCGTGCCCAGCAGTGGGACTTTAAAAAAGTGCTTAATACTGAGGATTGAAATATTAGCTATTAGGTTTGTACTGTGAATTCAAAGATGTCGTTGTTACATTACATGAGTTATTTAGGTATACCAATAATAAATAGTCACCGAAATTTATTTTATATTGGCGTTTTGCTAATATTTTACTAGCAAAATTAGCGCTGTCTATCTTTAATAGAAAATAGTATACATATAGTATTATGTCATTTACAGTGTTATTCTATCAGAACTTATTTTTATTCGAAGCTGATTCGCAACATATACAGTACTTAAGTCGCTCACAGATAACGTTAGCTCGGTGATAACTTATATATGTACTAGAAGAACCCGCGGCTCCGCTCGCGCTAAAACTACAACAAAACCTCTAAAAAGGTAGGTTTCATACAAACTTTCATCCCCTATTTTACCCCCTTATAGGATGAATTTTGAAAAAAGCTAAAACACGTATTTATTTAATTTTATTGAAGAGTATTAATATCAAGTTTCAAGTAATTCTGATCATAAATATTTTTTTGGATTGTATTATAACGTGTTTTCCCGTGGGAATGAGATAATTTCCCGTGGTAAAAAGTAGCCTATGTCACTCTCCAGCCCTCCAACTATCTCCATACAAAAAATCATGCCAACCCGTCAACCCGTTTCGACATGAAAGAAGGACAAACAAACAAACACACTTTCACATTTATGTTAGTTATTAGTATGGATGTATATCAAACAACCTTTAATTTCGCTTAATGACCTCATTTATAATTTATTACTTCTATATAATGTATTAAAAATAAAATTTGTAAAAATGATTATACTTTGATAGATTTAAAGTGGTTTTACAATTTATATATGTACATATATTAATATAGTAAAATTATGTTTACTATTTCCTTATACAATAAATATGTGAATTAAATAATTTGGGTTCAATAATTCATATACTATGTATCCCCCTTACTTATCTACAAGAAAAAGGAAAACAGCTGAACTGTAAAAACTAAGATAGAATTATAGTAACATTACATTACCGACAATACCATCAATCCCTTAAGAAACCGAAGAACAAGAAACAAAAAGAAATATCGCGCTCTTGAGTTTTACTATCTCTCTGGTCGTATAATTTACTAAAAACTTTTACCGATAGTACCTACTTTGTGACTCGTACTTTCAGTAGGTTTGATTCCTAATTTATGAGTATAAATGCACTTACATATATAAATATACCTATTGGTCAACACTAAAATTTGCTTTGTAACGTATTTATAGATTGGTTTTAAAAATATGCTAACAATATTAGGTAACTTTTTGTTTCAATGGAGTTAATAAAAATAAAACTATGAGAAGTGAAAAGAAGAAGAATAATACTTATTTCTACATCAAAATTTATTTTTAAATGCTTATTCCGCACCTGGGAGCTTATGTTTCTATAAGTAAGTTCTTACTGTGTAGATCAAAATGACAGCATATCGGACTAATATTTTTCATTTGTATTTTTCATTTGTGTGTAAGTATATAGTAATAGTGTTGCTTAGTAAGTTGTTTTTAAATAATAGCAAACTTAATTAAAATTATTATCCTTAATTAATTTTAACTTTTTAAATTACTCAGAACAATTATATGGCTTAAAAATTAATACTATATTTTATATTTTTCTTTATGGTTATAAATACGAGTATAATAATGGCAACACTAAATATAGATTACTAATTAATATTTTTAAAATTGTAATAATTATAAGAATAATAGCAAAAATTAAATAAATAATATTCCATATTCAATTATAATTAAAATTATAAAAATGTTTAAAGTTAAAAAATATTGTAATGTAATTGGTGCAATTTTCCTTTTGTTAATTGTGGGTAGGCTGTCTGTAACAACTATACCTTCAAGACATGTAACACCTCAGTCTCTCCCGTGACCATGGATGCTGTAAAGCATTCGAAACGTCGGGAACCAAAAATCAAAATAAATCCGCGAAATAATCCGAAAAGATAGTTTTATTTAAAAAAGAAAATACTTCTTTTTGTTGTCATTTCAGTAAAACGCCATTAGAAATTAATTATCTTTTAATTAATCCGGCATATTCCGGCAAATGTAACTCAATTATTGTTTCAACGAAGTTGCGGAAAATGATAGGCTTATTGACTACGTTATTGTTTAATGTTTGAAACAGTTGTGTGGATTTTAATACAACAGCTTCTTTGTATTTATACTTTGTTTCTTAATGGAGATTTTATACTCGCAAAAATTAAAGAAACTAATTCACTCAAGAACGTACGAGCACATTATGTATATTAGTCATGGTTCGGTTGGCGTTGGACTACACTGCAAGTGTACTAGCCGACGAGTAAGAGTTATGGGTTCGTTGTTGCGATAATAGGTCAGCCATTTTAGAGCATTTTAATAAATGAACATTTAACGCCGTGAAAATGATTTTCGAGCTCGGCTATTATCGCTTAAATTTGTGTTTTAAGCGATGATGAAGGTGCTCAAAAATTATTAAAGAAATATAGCAAATTCAATCTATACATCCAATAAAATTGTAACCGAGTCGAATCTGTACATGAAATATTTTTTTGGAAAATCTTATTGAAATAGTGATTATTACCGATATAAAGGCCGAGTCTATAGATTTTAGAATTTTTGTCTGTCTGTCTAGGAACGCATAACGAGGAAACCACTGAACAGATTTAGATGAAATTTGGTTTGATGATAGCTGGTTATCCGGGTCAGCATATAGTATACTTTTTACTGTAGGAAAGTATCCCATCTCTGAGAAATCTATACTAACGTTTAAAACGTATGAGCCGTTAAAGTTGAAATATAACACTTTTAATTTTACAATTTAAAATCTAATATTTAGAATTCTGTAATGTTTATAAATTTTTTTCTTTCTATCCGTAGTAGGTACCTTATATAAGTACCTACTACGGAATATATATACAAATATGGCCTGTAGTGTTTTGTCTATATTGTCTTTAAAAATTGGTAGATAGTAGTTATAATGATGTAGTCAAATAAAAAGAATTAAAAAAAAACAATAACAGATAGACTCGCCGATTTTTATTGCCATTGCCGAAAAATAATTCGCAGATAAATAAAGAAATTTCTCCTTTTATGTGAAATCTTTTTATTTACTTCATTAGTTCAATTTAATCAACTAAATTAGCGAACCGATAGCGTGTCATTATTATGTTCTGAAAATATGAGATAATTGTATGTATTTATCAAACTGAAAAAAAATAATACCGTAAGTAATAGACACAGCATATAAGAGCAAAAGAAATATCTAAGTTTTGATATCTTTATTCATAAAAGGACGAGAAGATATTACAAAGAAAAACAATTATTATTATAGAAATTAAACTAGGAATTGCTAGTTAATATTTGCAAGAGAACATTGAATTCGTGATGGCTCTGTTTCTAAGCAGATAATGTCTTTGTAAACGCAACGCCTCGCAACGACTTGAAAGTGATTGCAAAGTTTTATCCAACTCTTCCTGCCCGCTGCAACACAAACACTGTATTGACTAACTTTATATATTAATTTCATATTGTAACTGTAATGCAAATTTAAAATATTTTATTCAGCATTAAATTATTATAATTTTTTACTGAACGCCATGAGTCTACTAACAGTTCGAAAAGAAGAAGCCTTAGACCCGAGAAGAACTGGCGAAAGAAACTCAGGAAGATATATAACAGAGGAAATAATGTTATATCTCAGTTGTACTTGAAATATTTAGGATTTCGGTATTAGTATTAACACGGCTGCTCTACTAATAAAACCCTTGTGTTTGGATCCTTTTATTCATTTTGACGAATCGCATACGTAATGTATGGGATTCTTAAAAAACATGTTTTTACTTTAAAACTATAATAATTATTATATTTTATAAATTTAAAAGGCCTAAATTATAATTTAAAGGCTCAATTTGGCAAATTAATAGAGAAAATTTTAAGAAGTATCACCCTATTCCCCACTTCTCTCACTTGCTCCCAACTTAAACAGTTAAAGTAGGGCAATTATCCAGATATATAATATATAAAGGCCTAAAATATTTGCAGTCCAATTATATAATGGCATAATTAACTACTAATAAATGAGTTTTTGAAATTCAATTATTAAAGGGTAGAAAGAAATATGTCGCAATTTTGTGGGAAACAAATTCTCGGGTGTCAAATTAAAAAAATAAGAGGGCTGCTTTTCACTAAATATTTTTTTTTTAATTTTACAGAAATATATATAAGTCATTTGATCTGTGCTATGTATAAAATTTTAAATCTATACGGCACATTTATCTAATACTAGCAGTACCCGCGGCTTCGCCCGCGTTCAAACTTCCAATCGCTACCAAACTTCACAGGTTCACCCGCTAGGCTAATCTGAAGACTGCCTGAAAAGGTTATCAAAATCGCTCCAGCCATTTTAGAGTCCATAGGAAACAAACATACATCGAGTTTTATATAAATAGATATGGCACTATATTATGTTATTTTACCAAAAATATTTACCCACAAACAGACTATATAGTATTCAAGTTACAAAGAGTAATAAAAAAGATTGCATTGCACATACAATAAATATTATGTAAACTTAAATCCCCGTTGAAATAACAAATTCATACAGCTTGATTAGCTCTTTTTTAAATTTTAACACTCGAAAAATATGATTTCGCATACAAACTTTGGCACCTGTCTTCACAATTTAAAAGAATTTCAAAAATACTTGTCGATTTCTTATCATTTTAATGTGAAAATTTCAGTCTACTACGTATAGTGATTTGGATACAGATGGTGATTGTTATCATCATCTGAGTTCGTTAGCACAATTTTCAACCTAAGTCAGATCTCTATCCCATACATTCGCTTATATATCAAGAACCGTGTTAAATATGAGTCCCTTGCTATTGTATATGTCAGCAAAAAACTAGTCTATTCTCACAATATAATATGTAGATACATCGAATAAAATATTAAAAAAAAATAATTACATAATACAAAGAATATTTGCTGGCACATTGTTAACTAGGTCGTTTAGTTTACTCTTTAGCTCCGTGACGTCTATTTGTCGACTTTGTTCTTCGTTTTGCAATTCTAAAATAATTTCCTTTACCATTTCCATTTCTATTTTCATTTCCTCTTCATCCTTCGGCAAAAACAATATAGGTACATGTTATTTAGTGTGTTTAGAATTATTTTATTTTGTATTTATTATTTTTATTTACTTATTTATGTACCAAAAAACATAAAATAGAAAACAGATATCATGTGTTTTTATCTCTTTAAGAGATCTGTACCAAAAACCCTCAAGCGTGAGAAAAATAATAATAATAATAATGAAGTGCGGTGTAGATACAAACTACAAACATCAATTATAATATAAATATACACATATACATACACACATACATTATGTTTTAGTTTTAAAGTTTATGAAAAAAATTATGGCCTCCTGATCGATTTCGGCCACGGCGGTCAATCTCACTGCGACTAGCCAGATGTGCAGGAGATATTATAGTGCAGCACGTGTGTCTGTGTACGCGCAGACACTACATACACTCTCTATTCCTTTTCCTTTGTAAGTCCAATGGGAGTTAAGGCGCAGGACAGGCTTTACGTGCTCTCCGAGGCACGGGCATGAAACACCACAAGCTTCACAAGTCCAGGCTGTAACTGAGAATATTTTAACGGAAAAACTCAGTGATTAAACTTTGCCTGACCCGAGGACTCGAACCCAGGACCTCCGGATCTACACTTGTACATGCTAGACACAAGACCACCGAGGCAGTTATTATGAAAATAAACAATTCACTTACATAAAAAACGCGGGTCTTACGAAATCGTTCTGCCAAGTCTCGCAGAGTGTCTTCATACTTACGTCTGAAAATATTTGCAGAGAAACATGTGATATGTTGGCATAAAAAATAAAATCGTCGATACAAAAAGCCTTATAAAAAATATTGATAAATATCTTAAAATTCATATCTTAAAATAAATAGATATTCATATCTTAAAATATTGTAGGCTGGCACCGACTTCAAAATATCTGATCAGGTATCTATTCTAAATGAAAACTTCCGTTTAGTTATTTTTTACATTTTAGTGCCTGGAAGTCTGTTTTTATTTCTTGTTAAAAAGTTTTTATTTTTCCATTTTTAGTGTAGATGTAATAAGCAGGTAATTTGTAAGAAGAAAGTTTTTTAATAATATAAAAATAAAGACAAAACAGAGAAGATAAAACAATTTATTTAAAGAAAAATATTTATTGTTGATTTTTTAAAAAACCGCTCGATCGATTTCGAAAAAATATATATGGGACCACCTGGAAAGTATACCCCTTGAAACAAAAAAAAATTCAAATCGGTTTAGGCGTTTTCGAGTAATCGGTTAACATACATAAAAAAAAGATTCCGACGAATTGAGAACCTCCTCCTTTTTGGAATAATTGGAAGTCGGTTAAAAATATTAAAGAAACACAACCCACTTTGTTTATTCAATGAAGGATTCTTTAAGCTTTAAAAGCTTAAATGTCATTAAGATGCACGATTAGGGTAGGGATCTTTGTTCATAGAAAATTACATATATTTAGCTCAATCGTAGAACCTTAAATAAGTAATAAAGTTTGATTTGACGTACATTTCTAATTCCATTTCTTGCACTTCTCTTTTTAATGAAATGTCCAATTCTATACGTGTGCTGCGCGCATTCTCAAGAGCATCTGTTATCTCTTCACATTGTCTCTTTAGTTGCATACGTTTAGCAGTAAGCTTCACTATAATAACATAAATTGTAAGTCCATACTTTATTAATATTATAAATGTGAAAGTGTGTTTGTTTGTTATTGTTGTCTTTCTTTCACGTCGAAACGACTTGGTGGATTAGCGTGATTTTTGTGTGAAGATAGTTGGAGGCTGAAGAGTGACATAGAATACTTTTTACCGCGGGAAATTATCTCTTTCCCACGGGAAAACACGTTATAATACAATCCAAAAAAATATTTATGATCAGAATCACTCGAAATCTGGTATATATGCTCTTTCAATACAATTAATTAAATACGTGTTATAGCATTTTCCGAAATTCATCCCTTATGGGGGTAAAATAGCGGATGAAAGTTTGTATGAAACCTACCATTTTAGTTTTTTTTTGTAGTTTTAGTGCTAGCGAAGCCGCGGATTCTGCTAGTATAACTATATAATATGTTTATGTATCTATACTAATATTATAAAGAGGTAAAGTTTGTGATATTGTGAGTTTGTGAGTTTGTGAGTTTGTGATGTTGTAGGGGGTAATCTCTGGATCTACTGAACCGATTTTCAAAATTCTTTTACCAATAGAAAGCCACGTTCTTTCTGAGTGTAATAAGCTATATATTAAGCCGAAGAAATAAGACTTTTTCATGGTAGTCGGATTTGCAAAGTAAGTCGGAGAAAAAACGGTCGAACGAAAACGTTTCTTACGAACGCTGCCTTAACGATGAGAGATATATGATTAAGTTCTAGAGAAAAGTTGTAGAACTTAATAATGCCTACAAAAAAGTTAGCGACAGCATATGTCAAACTTTTACATTTAAGTCACAAAAAGTAGTTTTTATATTAAAAAATAATTTAAATCGGTAGGTCATGTTTATTGGTCATATTATCAACAATTATGAATTCTTATCAAAATAAGTAAATTTATCGTCTAAAATGTTTAAAACAAAAAACTTTTCCCTTTTACAGCATATAATTTGGACAAATGGTTAAAGAGGTAATACAACATATTCGTAGGTATGGAACCGCGACCGTTTCGTAATCTATTGAGTGATATTTCTATAAGATGGTTTTTTTCATATACAAGACTAATACTATACGTCAATCTATCTATACTAATATTATAAAGAGGTAAAGTTTATGAGTTTGTGAGTTTGTGACGTTGTAGGGGGTAATCTCTAGATCTACTAAACCGATTTAGATGAAATTTGGTAAGATGATAGTTTGAGACTCTGGGAAGGACATAGGATACTTATTATCCCGGTAATTATCCCTCAAGGGGGTGCAAATGGGGATGAAAGTCTGTATGGGGAAGCAAGCTCGGGACGAACCCGAGCGAAGCGAGGGTGAGTCGCTAGTTACTTATATAACTATAAAATAATGTTTATTTGTTAATTCTAGTAACATCTTTTTAACCGACTTCCAAAAAGGAGGAGGTTCTCAATTCGTTGGAATCTTTTTTTATATAAATACTAGCGACTCACCCTCGCTCCGCTCGGGTTCGTCACTAGTGGAAATTTAGGTTTGTATGTATATTTTTAATGCCGAATCATAACATTTTTTTTGGGGTTGACCACCCTTATCACTTAGGGGTATGGAAAATAGATAGTAGTCAATTCTCAGACCTACTGAATACGCATATAAAATTTGGTAAAAATCGGTAAAGCCGTTTCGGAGGAGTACGGTAACTAACATTGTGACATGGAAATTTTATTTATTTATTTATTTATTTATTTATGTACCAGAAAAAAAAAAGAAAAACATACAAGTTAAAACAGATGCCATGTGTACAAAGGATGACTTATCTCTTTAAGAGATTTCTACCAGAAACCCTCAAGTGTGAGAAAATATAAAAATAATAATGCGGTGCGGTGTAGGTACAAACTACAAACATCAATTATAATATAAATATACATATATACAACCATACATACATACATACATAGATACATACATACATGTATGCATGTATGCATGTTTATATATTAGATAAAACAAAGTTAACAAGATTAGATTATACTAGCGACTCACCCTCACTCTGCTCGGGTTCGTCCCTACTTACGTTTTAACATTTAGTATAGATTTATCAAAGATGAGATATTTTCCCGCAGTAAAAAGTATCCTATACGTTAACCCGGATAACCAGCTATCATCATACTAAATTTCATTAAAATCTGTCGAGTACTTTTCTCGTGATCTGTTCTCAGACAGACAGACAAACAGACAGACAAAAATTCTAAAAACTATAGGTTCGGCCTCTGTACCCAAAATAATGACTATTTCAATAATATTTTCCAAAAAAGTATTTTATATATATAAATTCGACTCATTAGAATTTTATTATAGGTATTATATATTGATATATGATAGTTACATTAACTTACCGTATATAATTTATTTAAATTGTTCAAAACGATTTTAATTGTCATCATTTTAGTAATAAAAAATAGATGTAGGTAGAATAATTATTTATTGAATGAAATTTAATTGTCATTATTCTTAAATAGCAGACTATGTAATTTGTAACATACCGTTCTCAAGCTTCAGACGCTCAATTTCGACGTTATAAGAACGAGCTACACGAAGAGCAGCCATAGTTTCACGATACTTTTGTTCATTTTCAACATCCAAGGTAGGTATTGCGGAACGCTATAATTAAGGTAACAGGCTTTATTTCAAGCAAGTTTCATTTATATATTTCTTAAAAAACCATTAAAATTCTAATTACTTGTGCTATTAAGTCGTGTTCTATTTCTTCTAAATTAGATTTTAAAAGACATATTTCAATTTGTTGCTCTTCAGGAGAAAACATGTTGAAATTTATTTTAAATATAGTAAAATTAAATGTTTGTACTTTGTTATAATGACGAGATGCAATTTTGGCGCGAAAATATACATCCTAACATGTAAGCATTTTTTTAGTTTTTGAATGCAATGGTTTGATGACATTCAGCTGATTTTTTAAAGTTATTTATACTCTACTGTTTAAGTACCTAAATCGATAAGCATAAAAAAATATGTTATTCATAAATAATATTTAAAAAAGTGATACATACAACCAGACATGCTAGGGGCAAATTAATAAAACCTAGTGGATATGAAGGAAAAAAGATGAGGCTGTATGGTTCAATATCTTTGCCTCTCTTGTATGTAACTAACTGAAAAATAACAACCTAAATTCTTACGTACTATTTAATGAATTTTATTTATTTAAGATTTAATTAATTAAATTAAATTAGCACCTAAAAGCCAAGTAAAGATTTGTTTTTTTTTTTAATTGTTGCCTAATACTTTTTGAGAACAATTCATGGGAACTAAATCCCGCAATAGAACTTATCTCAAAAACACGGATTTTTTGAAGTCTAAATAACTCCTCGGTACATTTTAAACGCCTCCCCCAAATCACAACCGATTAACATAAACCGACACTGTGAAACTTGTGAAGATAGAACTATCAATAATCATGTCCAATCCCTAACCACGCCAAATACTTGTCACTATGGCCTTAATAAATCACTAATCAATCGGATCATATTCTAGTCCAGGAAGACATAAAAATAATGTTTGAAAGATAATATGAAAAATAAAACAAATATTATTTTAGAATCATCCTTGTCATCAGGTAAATTTTTAATAGTTAGTCTGAAGTACGGTAGTTACAATATTGTGCAAGTTGTAATTAATATGTTAAGGCAAAAGTCAGTTCAAATTTATTATTATCATTATGTTTAGGGGTCCATCATAGAAAGAAATTAGAAATAAATCAGTATACAAAAACAAAAACATGAAAAAAGCGTTCCCCGCCCATGCCAATCAGGGTATTCGAAATATCTGTCTATTATTAAGTTCATCAATAAGCATAAAACTATTAGTCCTGACTGATGATACCTATTTTTTCACTTTTCAATAATTATTTTCAATAAGAAATAGCATTAAAAAATACTAATATATGCTTAATTCAGAAGCAATGAGTTTTAAATCACACGCATATTCCCTACTGTTTGATCGTTCTTAAAATTTTGTTATGTTCGTCGATAAAACATTTCGCTCGATTTATTATGTACAGCAAAATAATGAGCGAGGTTTGTGTAAGACAACTAGGCTAAGGGAATTTCTCACATATTTTACCATCTATGCATTGCATAATACTGGACGCAGTTTTACATCATATTTCATATACTTAGATATATGTACAATTTACTAATAACCCTACCCATAATAACTGATGTAACCCAGCCAGACTAGTTCAAACTAAATTAATTGACCAATGGAATAAATAAAGGTTAACAAAGTTTATGTTGAATATATTTTTTCTAAACTTGATTTTTAATAACATTGTTGCCTTTCGATGCAATTAATCAAATACATTTCTGCATCATCGAAATATAAAAATGCACCGTCTTAGCTATCGACGGTGCATACAATAAAAATATTAAGTCATTAATAAGAAAATTGAATCGAATAATTAAACTTCACTCTTTTGAATAAAAGTGTATACATGCCTTTTGTTAGATATGTCATTTTTGTTGAAAGATTGGTAGGTATGTATATATTTTATATTGTTAGGTAAAGGATGTTTGGTGGTAAAATGATACTTGATGAAAAAGAAGTTTTAGCGAATTTTGTACGCCATAATGCTATTAATCTAATGATTAATCGGCGTAGTTGATTTACATATAGATTGTAACCCAAAAAGTGTGAACGTGTGCGTGCATGCGTGCTTGCGCCTTGCGTGCGTGGGAGCGTGCCTCTGCGAGTACGTGTGTAGGTGTATTTGGGGATATTAGTGAGTGTCGACTTATTTAAGGAGCCAGATAAAAAAACAGTGAAATTTTTTACTAATATCTGTTCATCTGTTTTTATCAAGCCTTTATTAAATTAAGTGTAACTAAAGCTACTTAATAACAGGGAGACACTATTGTACATTTTTTAATACAAATATGTAGATATTTGACGACACGTTTGGCTCAGTTTGTAGTGCCCCTACTTGCTTTGTCAGCGGTCGCGGATTCGAATCCCGCTGGGGGCATTCATTTGTGATGAGCACGAATGTTTTTACTTTAGTCATGGATGTTTATATTTATAATATGTACGTATTTAAAGTTATGTGTAGTGTATCAACTATCTGGTATCCATAACACAAGCCTCGTAGCTTACCATGGAACTAGATGGCGCTGTGTGTTAATGTCCCAATATTTATTATTATTATTATTCATGTTGCATTAAAATTATTTAAAAATTGTACTTTGCAGTATTACTAATTTGGTAAGCTAATATTTTATAAGGATATAACATCAACAAAGAATAAATACTTTGTGTACTCAATTAAAAGTTTAAATTATATTACTTACAAGATTACAAATAAACAACTTTTAATAGGATTCACATGCTTATCATGTTAATAAGACGAGTACAACTTTATATGCGTAAGATTAAACTGTACCAATTCTTAAAGAAACATGTAAAAATGTAGGATAGAAAAATAATAATGATGATACTTAAGGCGCTCCATCGAGCAAATAACATTGACGTTCAATCCATTTTAATATAGAAAAAAATTTACAATAGATACCTATTTCTTTTATATAATTTTATTATACATAAGGAAATAAATATTAAGACTACCTTTTATTTCCAATCATACTATTATATAAGTGGTATTACAAACTCATACAGATAATAGTAAACATACTAAAAGTTACAAGTACGAACGTACAAGACGAAGTAGTTTGAACGATTGAGTATTGAGTATCACCTAAATATGTAAAAGAAAATCACAAAAACAAACTGAAATTCTGAATAAGGCATGGACAAATGTCTGTGATGCTCGGATACTAACATAATAAATTTTTTTCCCCCATTATAATTTTTTGGACTATGAGTACAATAACAACTTCCAATATTACACAGTCTCTTTGTTAAATCTAAGTTCATAATAGCTGTGAAACCAATATTATCAATTAAAAGGAAAACTTAAAAAAGCTTTATATAACAATTTATAATCTATACTAATAAATCTACAGACGATTTTTTTGTTCGGTTATACTGCGATATCTACAGAACCGATCGGAATAATATTCATACCATGAGATACAGCGTGTTTCGGAGAAGCTTTTAGTATATGTTGGTGGTTAATGTACTATGCGGGCGAAGGCGCAGGAAAACGCTAGTAATAAGTAATAAAATCAAGTTAATTAATTATACCTACCATGTGTAAACGAATACATTAATGACTTACGACTCGGTTAACACTTAACTATATCAGTGGTGTATTTCCCAAATGAACAAACAGTCTTTGATGGATTATATTTGCATTTGATCATTTATCTTTGCTCTCATTAGTCATCATTTGGCCTTCCGCTAACGTTTTATGTAAAAAAATATGTATTTTATATCAATATTATTTATTCTCACAAGATTAATAAATAGAAATTTAAAAAGATTATTTCTGTACAATTCTTGACAATGCAAACTTTATGGTACACCAGTTACACATAATTATGATTTTTTCTGTGCAAATATGTAAGCTTATAATATATATAATAAATACAAGACATTAAGTTTAACTATAGTACTTCATTAAATTCAGATCAGGACCAGATACAAACGACTATACGTACGAACTAATACGTACCGTAAAACAAAGAGTTTTTTGTATATTCTGAAAATTCGCAAAAATGTATGTAGTAGGTACATTAGTAACAATAGTGCTTGATGGATTTTGAGAATTGAGATGGATAACTTTCAAAGTTTTTTGCCAAACTATATGGTATTAAAAATTCTAAAGTTTAAATAATAAAACTCCACTAATGAGAAAGCTTCTACAACGTAAACTTCATTTTTTTCATTAATGGTTTAATTACATTATCCTCCTGGGACCCAGGACAATTTATTGTAAGGAATGACAATGAAAACTATCCTTACCTAATAAACAGTTGGCCAATTAACCGAAAAAAATATTGAAAAAAATCTAGTTCGGAAAATGTAGATTTTCTCAATGTCATATATATGCGACATAAGGTCCCTATACAAACTGTTGTTTGTGTCATATACTTATACATGCCATGGAATATACATTATTTTTTTAATTAATAAGCTAGGTAATAGGTAATTAATGTTAATAAAACTTCAACTACAACAATTATATCATATTACTATAAACCTTAATCTTAATACATACATACAATGGGTTTCCCGGGAAGTATTGTCGTATCCTGCAATGACCACTAAATAGAATTATCATTTCATTAATACTAATGTTATCCGCTCTTGGTTGACTATGATACCTTGTAATATTTCATCAAGAAGAGGTGCAACGTTTCAAATCTTATTTGTTTTGTCTTGTTGTGAAACTTCAGCTTCAGCGTCAACGACAACCTTCAAAGATGACCGAATGTCGAAAAAACGTTCTCAAGTCAATGATTCTTTTATGATTTGAATGCCATGTTAGCTTGAACAATACATGCAATTTTTTGTTAAATTAATAAAACCCATTATTAGGTATATGGTTATATACGATTTCAATTCTTTCAAAGTCAGCTTCAATTCATTTCCTTGTTTTATCAGATAGGTTCTATTTGACGCGTCAACCATTTATTCCAAAATTTTATCAGAAATATATTGTTAGATATAGTCAATCCAAGTATCAGTCACAATAGATTTATATCTTGGCTGAAAAATTGGCCTGTCTAAGGGCGAGAAATTGCAGTTCCATCTGTTATTTACCAGCGACGATCTATCATTTTGTGTACCTCTCGTTCTCAATCTACTGCCTCTTGACCTTCCTCCAAGTGTCCTAGGCTCACCTCTCATTCTAGCACGACACCTAGTGGTAGCTGTAGTTGATGAGGCCAGAGATATTTCAGAACCCGAGCGAGTTTCGTCTTCTGAGTTTGAAGAACCGGAACCAGAACTAATTTTCTGTTCATTTTGAAATATTGGCATAGGTTCTGGGTCTTCTTCATCAGTTAGATTGAGCTCTGACTGTTCTAAGTAATGCACTATTTCGCTATGCTGTATACCTAGTAAAAACTATAAAAGTAATGTGAAGATAAATAGATTTATTAGGAAAAACATCTCTACGTAATACAGGTATTACATTAGGCTCCTTTGATTAACGGTAGTCATTGGGACCTTGCGTAATACCTGTATGACATTCAAATTTACCCACTTATTTCATAATACTATAGCAAAAGACGACACTTATGGATATATTTATAATAAGCAGGCACTTAAGGCAAAAAGAAAAACATAAAGCTGTAACGGAATTGTTAATATTTTTAGAGAAAATACAAAAATCCTTACCACGCGTTTGTGGCCAAGACACCATTGTTAACTCTAACCAAGAAACTAAAGTAATACATCTCATTTCGTCAGCCAATCACAGCCTAAATCGACGGGCAGATACCTTATCTAACGAATTAAAGTAAAAGTTACAACAAATCTTAAAAGATGGCGGTGCTATATTTTTTTCCTTTCTATGTAATATGGATATGACGCCAGGTCCCAGGAGGTTATAGTCCTGTAATATTTTATAATTTTCTGAAAAAATGTTGCTTTATCATGTCTCACTTTAATATACTTTGTGCATAACAAAGATGTTGCATATACGTGAGTGTGGTAAGAAAATTTAATTAAGGCTTTAATTTATTATACTCTTGGTCATGTTACTTTTACTAAATAGCTTATATTTATTAAAAGTTTTTGGTATAACATAATGTCCTTTACATTTATGTAGAAAAGGAAACACCTTATTTTACCAGAATTATAAATGCATTTTATGCCAGTACTTTAACACTTTGAAATAAGTCTAGTCTAGATTGTAATTTTCTTATAAAGTTACTTATAATTAAATAATATTATACTTCTCTTAACAATTATATCACCTCTCTTTATCAAGATAGATATTATGTAGTTCCTTAGCATTAATTTTGTAGATATTTGTTACAGATTTCCGAACTTGGGGTTTACTTCAAACTCTGAATTAATTACAAAGCTCTAACAATCGAGTTAATATTAATTTATTTGAGATGAGAAGCTATAAATTAAATAAATTAAAAATTAATAAATTTAAACTCAGGCTATTTTTATACTCATAATACGCAGGCGAAAAACTTAAGTTCTAAAAAAAAATATTTTTACGAGAACATGACTATTAGTGGTTTCAACTTTTTAACTTTTAGCTCAATTCTGAGCACAGTTTCGAATAGGAAAAATTTATATCGACACAACACGAATTCAATGTAAAATTCATATTTGACAGGCATTTATTACATTTTTAAAACGTATCTTGTATTGATTGCACAGAATACTTTACACAATAGTTTTCACATTTTTTAAGCTTAAGATTCAAATAAAAAATGTTTATGGGTTAAGTGGGTTTTAATATCTTATTTTGACAAAACAGTTGATCAAGAGAAAAGATTTACGTACCTGTAGATTTTTGTCGAAACATTGATGATAAAAGCAAGTCTTTAGCGTTAAGACCTGAAAAATGCCCGTCAGGAATCTTCGAAAGAGCTAGTTTGTCTATAAATATTAACGTTGGAAGTATAAAGCCGACTAGTTTCTAAAATATAAGGGTTTTCCGCAGTACAGTCTAGAGCAACCTGCATGATGAGGTTATTCTCAGTACTTCAAAGCCATCAAGGCGTCGTGGTTGAGTGCGTAATCGATCCCGCGACGCCCCATTAAGATGGAGAAGGTTTCGTTGAGTTTTATTGGGTAGTACTGGCTTTTCTAGCCGGTGAGTCTTCACACAACCTATACGTAAATGTAAATGCATTTCCCAACGTTTAAAATAGACATGCCTCTCACAAATATATCACTTGGATACTAAGCTAATAGCTATACAGCTGAAATTTAGAAGGTAGGTTTCCCACGTGAACCGTTAAGCAACTAGGATGGCATTTTATACTACTGAGGTTATACAAAAATGAGTGTACATAAAGGTTTGATACGTTTTTATAAAAACTGAGGTCAGTCAGTCAAAATTAGTTTTTCTAAATTTGTGAAAAAAATTGTTTTACAATTCGATAAAATTAATATTGTGAACTCGTTCAACGGGAGAATGCGGCTAGCATTCACTCGTGCCACCATTCTACGCGGACATCACTTGTATATTAATAATAACTAAGTGTACGTTTGTTTTGTATATAAAGTATATTTTTTACTTTCTTTATTGTATTACAGTTTAAAAAAATAAATATTGTAAGTAAATAAATATGTTATTTCACTTTGATCGTGTAAATTAACGTTTTAGATAAGATTTTGATCGTATTTTGAGCTCTTTTACTTTTAATAAAATAAAAAGAGGCTTGTAAATGTTTAATGTGACACCTTGTCAAACAATACTTATTTTCATCAAATCTGCCGTTCATAAGGTTGTATGTATACTCGTATATATAAAGCGTTTTGGTTCACTTTTATTTTATAAGTTGTTGACGCGCTTTTATTAAATTCTTTCTATTACAAAAAGTTAACCAATCATTTCCTCCCATTATAAATTCCTTCCGTATTTTGTGCCCTTTTCTCACATATGGCTCGCATGTGGAAATAAAAGAAATACCTACCAATATTCACTACTGCATCAGAAATGGAGCAAGCGGCACTAATGATAATAATTATTTTGAAAATGACTAGGATTAGGTACTTTTCTAAAATACGCGACGTGCATGCCATGCCTAAAAGTCTATATTATATTTCATTCCAGTTAAAGCCTCCAGATATAGAGATAAGGGGCCGTTCATAAAAAACGTTCGCATACAAGGAGGTGGTGGGAGTGGGGGGAGGGGGTCTTGCTGAGTGGGACGAGATGTGACAAGGTGGGACGGGGGGTCTACGGCAACGTGACGTTCGCACTCTGTGGCGCGGGCGCGGCTCTAGCGGCCTTAATCCTTGGATTTCTGATTAATAGAAATATTATTTATATGTTCGTTATAAAAGATATTTATTGATTTATTTAAATTTTCAACCGACTTCAAAAAGGAGGAGGTTTTCAATTCGACTGTATGTTTTTTTTTTTTTTTTTATGTTTGTTACCTCAGAACTCCGTCATTTATTAACCGATTTGGACAATTTTTGTTTTGTTTGAAAGGGTATACTTCCAGATTGGACCCATTTAAATTTCAAAAAAAAATACCACCCCTAAGGGTGGAAAAATAGCTAATGATGAATTTTACCTACTTCTAATTGTCATATTAACTTTAAATTTGCAAGTGTTTCTATTTCCGTTGATAGTACAGTGGTTCGGTATTGTTGATTTGATCTGATGGTAAGGCCAGAAGGTGGATAGGTGGAACTCTTCAACGGCTAATAGTAGATACTTTGAGTTTGGGCTTATTTTGTTTGATTTGACAAGCCTAACACGTTGAAATTCTTACTTTGCTACTACTGTCTACACTAAAAAGGCAAAAATAAAAACTTTTTAACAAAAAAATAAAAACCGACTTCAAACAAAAGCACTAAAAAGTGAAAAATAACTGATTGGTAGGTTTCATTTACTATACATACCTAATCCAAAATTTTCGAAGTTGGTGTGCTTTGGCTAAGTAATTAAAGCCTACCTATTAAATAGATACCTAATCAAATATTTTTGAAATCGGTCCCAGCCCATACAAAGCAAAGCACACCGACTTCGAAAATATTTGATTAGGTATGTATAGTAAATGAAACCTACCAATCAGTTATTTTTCACTTTTTAGTGCTTTTGTTTGAAGTCGGTTTTTATTTTTTTGTTAAAAAGTTTTTATATTATAATAACTATTAATTAAATTATATATTTATCATATTTTTAATTCACAAAATTTGTGTACTATCATTTGAAATTCATCATACTCATTGGGTGTCTTAGTTCTTGTGACGAAATATTTCTAGGGAAGTCACAAAAAGTGTGACACAGCGTGACAATAAGCGGGGGAGAGGGCCAAAAAAAGCTGATTTTAGCGTGACGTATTTTATGAACAGCCCTTAAGTTAGTAAGCTAGAAAGTACTTATCCCATTAAAATGAAATGGAAATCCAATAATTAATAAATAATAATACTAATTTTATTAACTGTGATAAACATGTTTCTTCTTAGATATATTTATATACCCGATGAAATCTAGGCTTATTAGTTACTAGCATTGCCCGCGGCTCCGCCCCCGTTCTGATGACCAAAAATCAAATTCTTAGGTTTTACATATTAGAATACTCTTACATTGCAGTTTTTGTATTTTTTCTCAGAAATGAGACATTTTTCCGAAAAATTAAAAATAAATAAAATTTCGTGAAAAGTATCCTATATGTTGACCAGGTTAACCAGCTATCCCCATACCAAATTTCATCAAAATCCCTCCAGTGGTTTTTCTGTGATGCGGTAACAGACAGACAGACAGACATACAGACAAAAATTCTAAAAACTATAGTTTCGGCCTCTGTATCGATAATAATGTCTATTTCATTAAAGTTTTTCAAAAAATATTCAATGTACAGATTCGGCTTAGTTACGATTTTATTATATGTATAGATTACTTTATACTACGAGTATTATTTTCTTCTAATAAGTCGATTAGGCACTGGAAAAATTATTGGTGTTTTTTTATCATAGCGTCAAGACACCAAAAAGGTGCAGATTTTGAGTAAAAAAATCTTGTATTATATTTAGGGTAGTTTCATTTTAAAATTTTAACAATGAGTGCGTGTCTTCACATAACTTATATCTAATTTAATCAGTAGACAGCACCTAACCCATGTCAATTAGTATCAACGCTTAACAAAGAACGCTTGTATAAAAAAAACAATGTACTTATTCGCATATTATTTTGTACATATCATTTATCAATATAATTAAATCATAATTACGTTAAAAGACGTCTTAAAAGATAAAAATTTACTTACTATACTAAATGCCCCAGGATATGGTGTACATAATATGTATAATATATATTATATAGGTATTAGGTATATATGTATATTTATCAGTACATAACTTGCTTTTCTCTATCATGAAGGTTAACCAGCTTGATAGTCATCTTTTAATTATTTTTACAAAAGAAGACGAATTTTAAATACACGAATTGAGAACCTTTTCATAAGGTTATACATATATTGATGATCATATAAAAAATAAAATATAATGTTGTTCATTATCCCCTCAACTGTCGCTGTCATTTTACAAGAATATGGCGCATCTGTCGGCTACTTTCTGAGGACCTGCGCGAAATATGTACGCATCATTAAAATAACAATATTTCTTAAAATTTTTATATATAAGCTATATATAAAGCTTATATCGTTAGAATCGTTTTAAAATAAACTAAGAATATATATATAAATGAGTTCAATTGTATTTAATAATATATAGTTAATACTAAGTTGAAATTACTGAAAGTGATTTTTTAGCAGTATATAGTATGAAAACAGGAATTAATACAAAATAAAACTATTATTTTAAAAAGTTATAATTTCATTTAATAATTGATACAATATTTTATATTAATTGATTAAAACAACACAACTCACTGTACATTTTTTTTATACCACAAGCTTTTACAATAACATGTCTCAATCATAGCGACTTAGCGCTGGATAAAAAAGAGGTTTTTTTATACTTTAATCCTGAGAGCATTGAAGATCAAGAGATTTAGGATAATCATTTATATTATAGTTTAGTCCACATACGTTATACTGACATAGTTTGAGTTCTTATAACTATTTAGTTTACGAGAATTAAACAATAAACCAAACACTTTAAAATAAGTACTAAAAAACGTCATCTCAAACTTTGGATCGCAGAGCAAATTCTGTTTAAATTTTCATTAAAATATATGAACATCTTACAATTTAGTGATATTTAAAATTAGAAAAATATAATAAAAAGACATGTTGCCTTATTAGAATATTTCAAGAAATCAATTCTGAAAACTAACAATTTCACTATAAGAATTACAAGGGACAGCTAAAAAAGTATGGATACGACCAATTCCATCACATCTGAACAGATTATGTTATGGAAATAAAATGATAATAAAAACATCTATAAAAAATAAAACAACTTCAAATATTAATTCGGACAGGAATTATTTTTTTTCAACTGTTTTTATCCTCCGACGCAAAAACGACGGGGAGTTATAAGTTTGACGTGCTGTGTGTGTGTGTCTGTCTGTCTGTGGCATAGTAGCTCCGGAAGAGATGATCCGATTTTGTTCTTTTTTTTCTTAGAAAGGTGAATTATTCGGAAGTGTTCTAGCTATGTTTGATGAAAATCGATCCAAGATGGCCGCCGCCACAAAATAGCGGATTACATATTATTTCACAACTCCCTCAATATGGGTATCAAATGAATTAGGGTTGACTAGTATAATACACACTACGATAAATTTCAAATCCAAGATGGCCGCCGTCACAAAATGGCGAATTACATATCGGGGTTACTTTTAAATTTTTAATTTAAATTTTATAAGATTGAAGTATTGTGCCAGTTACTGTATTGAGTATTTAATGGACTCCGTAGTTATAGTAGTAAACAAAATTATAGTAGAGTATAAAAATTTTGTAATTAGTACTCACAGATGTTTTAAATCTGAACTTGAAAATTTTGGATGCCTTTTGTTAAGTAAAGGACACTTTTTAATGAATATTGCTGGCAGGTAGAAGCTTTTATACATATTTTTTTAATTGAAAAAAAAAAAGATGAGCATCTACCTTAAAAGCAACAAATACTAATTATCACTAAGTAAAGATACATACGTAGCTATACTAACTTCCTCCCATATAAAGTTCAGCACGTCTTCGATGTTCAGTCACGTCGTCGAAACGAACAAAGGCGTGGTATAATATATAAATCAGATATTTTCGAAGTCGGTGCCAGCCGATGCAAAGCACATCTAATATATTTCGATACGTAAAACATATATTTACTTATTTTTTTTTTTTTACTTATTAGATTTATATCTTTCAATATTGTCGGCTGGCACCGACTTCGAAAATATCTGATTAGGTATCTATTTTAAATGAAAACCTCCATTTAGTTATTTTTTACATTTTAGAGCCTGGAAGTCGGTTTATATTTTTTTTTAAGTTTTTATAGAGTTTTTTATACTACACCCTTGTTTGCTTCCGCTCTACATTGCCTACAATCGGTCTTTGTTGTTCACCCCACCGATCATAATATTGTAATCTAATAAGGCATGTTTTAAGCAATTTTGGCGCAGCTACAATAAACATAAAATGCAACATGATACTAGTGTAAGAGATGCAAATAAACATATTTTTTACCCGACAACGCGACGCAAAGGAGGGTAATGTGTTTATCAGTCTATGTATGTATGTATGTACATAGGTATGTTTTTCCTTTGTGGCACTCTAGAAACCAAACGCGTGGGCCGATTTTGATGATTCATATGACGTCAGTGTCGTATTTACGCGAGTGCTATAAGCTATATATAGCCTACGATACTCGCATTATAGTTAAAAATTAAAAATAGTTGAAAATTAAAATGGCGGATATCAGGCGCCAATTTGTGTCTCTGTAAAAAAATCTTCCAAATCAATCGAATGGGGTCTCAAAATAAATATTTTTGGTGATCACAAAAAAATTTAAAAGAACACAACTTACATGTTAGAGGTAATTTGGGATAAGAAATTGCTAAATATTAGGTTATACCTATGAAATTGTCGTTTAATATACAGAAAGTTAAAGTATTTTATTTTTGTATTTATCTATTAATCAAAATATGCACCCATGCTATTGATGCAATTTGATGCAAATGTACCAATATTGTTTTGATGCTAACGTTAAAAGCTGCTGCTATCTCATCCACAGATTGAGTATCGTCAGCTTCCACTATCACCTTTAATGCGTCGTTACTGATTTTAGTTTTCGGGCGACCACGGGGTTAATTTTTTAAGATCAAAATTTCGATGTTGGAAGCGTTCAGACCAATAACGAGTCGTGCGTTCGTTTGTAGTGTTCACTCGGCACTCCGTACACGTCATTAATATTGCGAGCCGTTTGTGCGGGATTGCTACCGCGATGGAACTCGTATTTCATAATTACTCGTATTTTTATTGCGTTCATATTGATGAAAAACAAACAAATGTAGTGAAAACAAAACACTAATTAATAAACAAACGACTGAATTCAAAAATAGAACTCCATACTTTTAAAATAAAATACATTTGAATATAGAATTTATTGCCGGCCATTCATAAATTACGTTTCCAATGGCCAGTAAGTATTGTAGAACGGCAATTTCAAAAGACCTATTATAACTTCAAATGTCTAATAAAATTAAAAAGCTGTAAATAAAAAAATACGTTTCATTCTTGTCGCGAGATGTACATATGTATGTCACCAACTGCATAATACTTTATTCCTTCGTCAACTTGTTTTCATCTTTTTAGTTAGCTTTTATGCAGTTAGGTTTTTTTATTTTTATAATGTTTCAAAGTAATCTGTAAGTTGAAATTATATCTGTAAAATAAAAATCATTCTGTTTAAAAGAAAAACAATTTTTATTTTTGTAGGAAATCAGTTAAAATAATTTTATAAGATACTAAATTTCAAATAATGCTAAAAAAACATCAATCTGAATATTCTAATCAATATTAAAAAAGCCTTCCCCATACTATCCAACAGCCGTCAAAAATGGCGGCTCGAATTTGGGTTACGTGTTATTATATTAATAATTACTTAAAATCCAATAGAAAATTTACAAATTCAATTATACGTAGTTATTTAGTTATAAATTTAAATCATGTTAATAAAAATATAATGCTTTCGCTAGTGTATTTTTTATTCAGAAAAAGTGAAAATATAAGGGCTTAGCGCGCGTGAATGCTTACGATGTTTGACAAATATAACAATTTCTGTATAAAATCTTTATTCAATACACATCCTATGAAATACAAACTGTTAATTACTTACCCTTCCATCATATTCCAATCCTTATACTAATAATTTTACACTATTTTATTAATTTTTTACTCACAAGTATTGAGTTCGAAGACCGCCAAAATTGAAATAAATTGTCTGCACAAATTACAAAAAATTATGTTATTGGAGTTATTACTTTTTTGAAATGTAGTATGATATTATTGCTTGTATTTTCCTTTACACGTTACAAAAGTTAGATAAAAATAAATATAGTTTAAATGCGAGAAATCACACATTAAATGACATCGGGACCAATCGACCTTTAAAAGGTCGCTTGACAGACAGGGGTCTTTTTGACATCGACCTTTAAAAGGTCGATCGACAGACGAGGTACTATATAAAAGTAAAATATAATATTTATTATCTATGAAATATTTTTTATTTTCCATAAATATCTACTAGATTTTAAAGAAACGCATATTTCTGTGGTAAACAACTCTTAGGTGGTTGTCATATAAAATTGAATTGGAATTTGCAATTGTTTGCTGTGTATAGAATTGACAAACAATGCATGGATGAATTGAAAATTGAATTTTTTATTTATATATCCATTTTCAGTTTTCATTGTTGGTGATATTTTCCAATCAAATGATTTTATTTATTAACTATACCTATTGTAGTCTTAGAAAAAATTTATGAATACACAATAGTCGAACGAACAATATATGTACATTCCAATTAATTTACATAAAACGTAAATAGGTATTAAAAATCTGGATATTTAATTAAAAAATATCTAAATTGTCATTGAGAGTACCTACAATATGGTATTTACAGAAGAACAAATATTTTGACCTATTCACCGATGTGAAGCATTATATTTTTGGTGATGGATAAAAATACATACTTAAAACATCATCATCTCCCTGCCCATTTCCCAATTACTCTTTGGGAATGTTGTTGTTTATCCGTCCGTCCGAGGACCCTAGGTGCACAGGGTCCTTAGATCTTTTAGTCGTTAGATGCCTTGTAACTTCACTTGTAGTATTTGAATTTGACATTTTGGTATTTGCCGTAACGTTTTAACATCTAATTTGAATTTAGATAAAAATATTAAAGGCCAGACATTCTTTCACCACTTTCATTCGTAGTCAATTCCGTAAGGTCAGGCGTAACTTGAGAATACTTGGAGAGTTCTTACATTATTATCTTGTAAAAGTACATGCTTAAATATTTAATCTAAAAGATCCAGGAACTACTCTATACTTAATTGTAAGGTCGTTCCCTAAATTAGTTAAAAGTTTTAGCTATGTTTCCAAAACTAGTCGTTTTAAATAACGACCTCGTACAAAATGGAAATGAGATGCGCTGAAGTTGTAATTAACTAGACACAAATTAACTTACTACATAGCTTTTGATCTTTTCTCCGTGATCACAATAATTAATTCTTAGTATATATTTATAAGCTAAGTAATTAGTAACTATATAATAATCAAAGTGTAATCCTATGTCGACTCAAACCGTAGTAGATCTAACATATACTTCGCCATTTTTTCGCCTGAAGAAACTATGAGTATATAAACGTAAAACCAATGCCAAACAAGGTCGAAAGAAATATCTGTGTGATAAATATAAAAATTCAAACTTTTGAATAGACGCAACCTACAACTTTTAGTAGCAAGTAACTAAGCTCGGTTAAAATCTCCATAACATGGTTAAATATTAAATTACATATGTATATATGCTTATTTTATGATGTTTGTGCTGTATGTTAAAATATTTTTGTATAAAACCAAACATGAAAATTTGATGTTCTTTGTTGTGGCAGAATATATGGGTTGTTCATAAAGAATATGTAATGTTTAACGTAATGAAGCGTTAAATAAGGAAACGTTTCAATGGATGTTCAGTCGACTATAAAATAGGTTAACCAATTTATGACTAAACTGTATAGCAAAGATATAAAATATTGGCCAAATTTATAAACCTTAAATTCATTGCTTAAGTAAAACTTTCATTGCTTATTATGTTATCTTACATCTATGATATACGATTAATAGTTTCTGAGGAATAAAACTACATATATGTATACATAACCTAATAAAATTTTATGCATTTGTGTCGAAGTCCCAGTAAACTGACATATTCAATTCCAGCAATATTACCTCCATATATACATATACTGGTTGAAATCGGTTAAAAATAAATAATACCTATGTATGTTGGCATTTCGGTCATTCGCTACATGATCACTTATATTGCAATAAATATATTAAATCAAAACTTGTCTTAATTATCACCTGAATATCATTTTATTATATTAATATAAGGTTAAGGTCATAAACATTACATTTATAAATATTAGACGCAGTACAGTTTGGACTTTAAATCTCTTGAATTCAATCTCACTCAGTCTTACGATTTCTGCCGGCGCGCGGCGTTGACATGTCAAAATATCGTGGCACTCAATGTCACGGCATAATGGCTCTTGCAATTTACTTTACAGTTCCTGGGCCACCGAGCTTCGCTCGGAGTTTTTGGTTATAAAGTACAATTTCTTTAAAACAACTAAAAACTTGAATAAATACAAAAAAAAAAAACAAAAAAAATTTATACCTTTGTATCCGACCGGGATTCAAACCCGGGCACCTATGATTGTCAATCTTGCGTCTTTTTTTTAAAAACTAATAACTTGAATAAATATTAAAAAAAATAAAAGTAAAAACTTTCTATGTGACCGAGATTCGAACCTGGACACCTGTGAATGTTGGTCTTGCACCTTGGCCGCTTGAACACGATGCTTATACCCTACCGTGCAAATTACCGACTATATTTTGCGTGGAATAATGCAAAAGAAAACCGCATGAGAATTTGAAAATACGCGATTTCCCAGACATAAGACTAATCTAGATCGATTTATCGCCCCCGAAACCCCTTGTATACTAAATTTCATGAAAATCGTTGGAGCCGTTTCCGAGATTCAGATTATATATTTATATATATATATATATATATATATATATATATATATATATATATATATATATATATATATATATACAAGAATTGCTCGTTTAAATATATTAGATGTTTATATATTTTTTTCATACCCTTATTTATCATAAAATAAATAAAAATAGGGTACAGAAAACAAATTAAAAGTATGATATATACCAATCGCTTATAAAAACCACAACAAATATGTATGATGTACACAATGTACATAAATTGCATATTATGATGATTGAAAATTGTTAGTTAAGTAGGATGTCCGGTTATTTTGCGTTGTTCAAACTAGCCTTTTCATGTTTGTTACGAAGTTTAATAAAAGTGAGAAGGAGGAACTCGATACAAATACTGTTAAACGCAAACAACAATTTGTGCAGTGAGCTTAGAAACAGAAGGACTGTAAACGCAAATTGCTTTTAAGGTGCCCAATGAGTAGGCGCTAAAGCGCTAAGTCTCTAAAACGAAAAGGGTAATAAGTCTGGAAAATTCTATAAATAGACTTTTATTTTCGTTTTTTATTATTAAAAATGTGCCCAATGCAAACTATATCTTGCACAATGTCACTGTGGATACAAAACTGATAAACGTGAAGTCTTTATTACATTAAAACATAACATATTTTTATTTCTCTATACATAACAAAAAATTGCTTACTAAAAATTGAAAGCATGAGTGATATGGACATACATACTCCTATGTATATACGCGCTCACGATGCTACGCGTCACGTAGCACTAGCGTATTATCTTATGGGTGCTTTGCAAACAATGCAATAATCGATTTTATTGCAGTCAAGCAGAATATGGCTTTATTTCATATACATATGTACTTGAAATGCCCAGGTGTTCTGAACGGCTCATATGCTTGCAAGCTTCAATTAACTTCCACCAGAATACAATGTACCTACTAATGAATTCGTTGGCTATAGCGAATTTTAAGGCACATCCTCAGACTGAAGAATTATACAGACCGAGACGACAAAATAAATGTCAAGGTTAAAAATAGTAGCCTGATTTGCTCTTTATACTACTATTCTCCATTTTGCCATACATATCGTTAAATATTTTCTTTAAAGGGAAGATTTTATATATTTGGGAATAAAATATGAATGGTAAAAATAATAATAATATATTCTTCTGAATTTTTTAAGCATTAGCTCTTTCCCTTGAAAGAGATATAGCATAATATTATTACCTTATTGAAGTTACACTTCTCTTGGCACGCTTGGAAAAAAATATGAGAGTAAAATTTCTACGATGCGCGCGCACACCGACAACCAAAAAGCGACATGATGAAGTTGGCTGAAAGGTACATAATGTCCTGTGTTGGAACCCCCATCTCTCAATACTTGCAGGTAAACTCGGCTCGGCCGCCTATGCAGTTAGGAAAGTTAAAAACTTAACGGATATTAACACTGCCCGACTTATGTTTTTTACAGTGATAAACACACAATAATCACTAGGAATAGAAATAAGTTTGTTACGTCCAGATTTCGACTCCAAAGGCTTCATGGGTCTGAGTATATGCATATATAATAAGATTCCACAAAATGTCCTAGATTTCCTCTTCAAAAATTTAAAGATAAAATTAAAAATATTTTATTGCACAAAGCGTATAGCACTGTTCAGAGTTTCTTATTGATGGAAATGAGAAATATTGACTTAAATGCGGGCTGGCTTGTATATTGTTATGTTTATAAAATAAATGTAACTTAGATATTTAAAAAACTGTAGAGTTTCTCGCCGGCTCTACTCAGCAAAACTGCTTTCCGAGCCGATGATAGCTTCCTCATAGACTGGCTACACTGACGCTTACATTAAATGACGATTCAAAAGTGCTTGTAATAAGTCTAATTGAATAAAGTTTATTTCACTTCATTTCATTCGTTAAAAAGGAAATTAGGCCAGTAGTTGTACGACGTGAACTATACGCCTATTTTCCCTAGAACAAGAAAGTGTAAAAATATAAAAATAATACAAACACGCAAATAGCACGCACTAAATATGACTAAGGCTATTTATATGCAACTCGCTATACCTCTTTGTATTGCCTTTTAAAGGCATGCATTCATGAAGTATGTATGTAGAGCATTCCATTCTCGCCTCCGCCATACTATTGAACGTGCCACTGCTGACGGTATATTCTGTCCGTTGCGTCTTATCCCTCGTAACATATTTGTTGACATTTTTCTATATAAGCCAAATTTAAATAAGTAATAATATTAAGTTGTCTCAGATATAATTAAAATGCTTACAAATTGGCTTCTAGACCGACTCAAAGGCTCACAAGGCTTAAAACGACGCCATTCGAATAACATTATAGATTGAATAAACAAAATAAGTGTAGGTGTTATAGTAACCAGTTAATGTGCTACGTTTTCTGCATTAAAGCGTCTAAGAGCTCTATATACATATGAGTATATTTAACATTTCATAACTTTATTAACATGTATGTATAGTTGCAACGAGCTTTTAATATTGCTAACTCATAAAAATGTGGTAACTTTTATGTTAGTCGACTATTATTTCCTTATCCCTATATCTTTAATTTTACTTTAGTGGATATTTGTGTTTTTAATAAGGTTTATTTTACAGCAATACTTATTAGTTAGCTCGCTCGATCCACGTCAATTTCTGCGTTCGGCCTGTTGGTCATATGACCGCACGTTCAAAAACCGCTTTTTTTTTTGTTTTAAAAGTTATATGAAATTTGTCATTTACGAGGTAACATCTAGTATAAGATCTATTATAAATTATGTACACTTCTGTCTTTTATATTAATTCCTTTTCAGAGTCTGAGTTTAAGAATTTAATTGGAATTAAAAATTAACAAGTTTAGGATTCATACTTTTATTGAACAAAAGGTGATTTTTTATTCAAAAAATATTAAAATATTAAAAAAGAGAGAAATAATTACCAAAATTAGTTCTACTTCGTCAAAATTTTGCTTGCTGAGAGGTGAATTGTGAACATCAAAATGTTTTTTTGTTAACACTTTTTACTGTAAATCATTTTAAGAATTTTCTTGGAACTTCTTGCCCTACTCTCTTTGAACTATTAGGGCAATTTATAATTTCTAAAGAAAAGTGTGCAAAATACTAAACTAGTAAGAGAAAAGTAAAATTAAGTAGAAAATAAATTGAGTAAAAGCAATGAAACTAAAATAAATAAATGGCGAGTTTACTTTATTAAATATAGACTAACAAAAACAAATCTATCCCACGGGCACCTAACATTTTCCGGAATAAAAAGTAGCCTATTTGTTATTCTGATGTATGACATATATTATTGTACATATCTATATTATTGTAAAATTTCATTAAAAACCCTATCGGTAGTTTTTGTATAAATAAGCTGTATAAATTACTATAGTTTTCAACTATCCCACGGGAACTCTTTAATTTTTCGGGATGAAAAGTATCTAAAATGTTGACCGGGGACATAAGATATCACCACACAAAACTTCATTTAAATCAGTCTAACAGTTTTGGAGATTAGCCCGTACAAACAAACAGACAGAGAAACAAAAATATTGAAAAAATATAGATTTGTATTTCTCTTCTTACACCCTGACTCGGTTTTTAGTATTTTTTTCTATGTAGAAACATTCGACCTCTACAGTTCTATTATATGTATGTATAGATTTATTATTTGCCCACTAATAAAATAAGAAATAACTACAAAAGAAAGCACTTAAAGAATTTTAATAAACGCAAACAGCTTTACAAATAAAGAAGAAAGGGTACTACAGCTCAACAGTATTTCCTTCGTAATTCGCATTTGATACTTCAGTCACGTTTTTCCATTTACCTTTTAACATTACATTAATGCCTTAGCGTCAAAGAACGAAATATTAGAACCACACACTTAAATGATGTTGACTTCCTTACTATTTAAATATTAATACAAAGTACTTTATTATTAATAATAAGCTTAAAATTAAATTTAAAAATTTTATCCCACAAAAGCACTCAGTTGTGCTACTTCCTTTGGCCACAATCCAGTTGCTGACCCTTTCTTCTCGGCTCCGACCGAGATAAAGTTTTTAGTCACTTGAATTGTTTTCTGCAGACTGAATTTATTTCAATGGAATAACATTATAGGAATGCCGCAGTTGTTTTTCCTCAGAAATTTTCACAATTAATATGCAAGGGACTCTTTTTAATAATCCTGTTTTGAACACTGAAAATAATATTATAATATTATTTATGGACAAGAATTACATATATTATAGTACTAGGGAACATTTTAATTTTTTTTGAGCGGAACCCTAAATCTCTTACTGAACTAAAAGCTTAAGTTACTCCTTATAACATCAACTACGTGCCACTGAAAGTTCCGTCAAAATCGGCCCAGCCGTTTCGGAGATTAGCCGGAACACACAGCCAGAAAAAAAATTTAAAATTGTGTTTTTCCTTTAAATGCCGTTTATAATGAATTTAGTAAAAAGCTGTTATTTTAATATTACAAACAGGCACTTCAATTCTATTTATCTGTGTAGATAAAATTTTATTTTACTATAATATTTTCATGAATATTAAAAATTCTTGTCATTATCATGGTCAACAATGCACAGATGCAATTACTCATTACTTTGTAACATGAACGAATTGTGGCTAATTCGTTCATGCTTTGTAATATATAATCTTAGACTAAAGATGGGGAATAAAATTAAGTCTCGCTATTTATATATACTATTATAATCCTATACTAATTTTACAAACAGGTAGAGTTTGCTTGTTAGAACGCGCTAATCTCAGAAACTACTAAACTTATTTGAAAAAATATTTTTGCATTAGATAGCCCGTTTATTGAGGAAGGCTATAAGGCTATATATATATATTATATAACTATCGACTCACCCTCGCTTCGCTCGGGTTCATTAGATAGATTCCCCATACTAACTTTCATCCCTACTTTCAGCCGCTTATGGGATGATTTTCGGAAAAAAAATATCCTATGTCTTTCCCAGGATCTCAAACTTTCTTCATAACAAAAATTCATCTAAATTCGGTCAAGTAGTTTTTGAGTTTATTCGTTACAAACATACAAAAATACAAATCTTTCCTTTTTATAATAGTAGTGTAGATATATAGTATAGCTATTCCATACCAACCGTTAAAACGTGCCTATCTAAGAACGTCGCTAGTCGATTTATATGTATGCACTAGCGACTCACCCTCGCTTCGCTCGGGTTCGTTTCTACTTAGGGGAGATGCGTGCAAAATGATCCCCTTAAGGGAAAATCTTTACTGTGTTAAAAGTTTTACACAAAAACACAAGATTTAAATTGTTAAGAATAGTGAATTTACTTATCTTTAAAACTGCATACTTATTTGTAATGATGTGTATGTGGTTTATTAGTTTCGTCATTTTAAAAAAAAAGATTAGTAAAGGATCGTTTTATACATACATGTGTATAATACGATCCCTGGGAAGGGTTAAAATGATGATCATTTTATACCCTACAATATTTAATATTAACAAAATAAAACACCCAGCTGTTTATTTTAATCATATGTATTGCTTAAAGCAATAAAAATATTTAAGCGTGTTATATATAACATTTTAGGTCTTGAGTTACATTGAAGATCATTTTTTTCTTACTAAATCAACAAAATTAAACGTTAAACAATTGTAACGAACGTTTTAAGGTTTATATAATTATTGTTTATCACATTGTAGCATTTATAAAGAAAAGTTAAATGTAATAATATATTTATTTTTGTACAATAATTAATACTTATAAAAATGATTATTTATTGCTGTGGGATGAATGTGCATAAATTAAATAAAAGCTACTGACTAACTGTTGCCATGGTAACCGGTGTTGTTATTGTCTGACAAATAATATTTATAATTATATTTTTTCCGTACACGATATTCTATAAATACATAATTGCGACATGCCCAATATGCCTTATTTAATTATCGATTTGTTTTAATTTAATTGCGATACTAGCCAAAGAAGTCCTACTTCATCCGCGCGCAAAGGCTACACACACCCCTTTTTTTCAAGTTATATTTTAATACATAATGCTTACTCCTAATCTCAATTTGTTTATCAAAATATGTTATTTTCACTCACTATTCACCTCGTCGCCACTTGTAGTGTTTTCATAAAATACAAGTAAACACTGTTTGGCTCGTTTGGTCACCAGTATGCAGGATTGACACGTACGCTCGCACCGCATCGGCTCTCACGTAACTGTCAAGTGTCAATCCCCTACCCGTGCACCCGAGAAAACTCATTACAGATTAAATACACAAACACTACAATACTAGTATTTTATAGTTATATTTTACTATATCTAATATATAAAATTTCCATGTCACAATGTTTGTTACCATACTCCTCCGAAACGGCTTCACCGATTTTTACCAAATTTTATATGCGTATTCAGTAGGTCTAAGAATCGGCTACTATCTATTTTCCATACCCCTAAATGATAAGGGTGGTCCACCCCAAAAAAAATGTTATTCGGCATTAAAAAATACATACAAACCTAAATTATATAAATAATAACCTAAATTATATAAAACCTAAATTATATATATATAAAATATATAAAAGTATCAAATTTATTTATATTTCTCATAGCCACATTTTTTCTTGGAACTGAATAGAATTGCATTTTCACTTACACAAAAGAAAAGCTTAGAAAAGTAGTTTCCTTTAAAAGTTCTCTATTCAGAAACAACACGCGACACGAAGGTATCGCTGCCATTAAAACAATCAGGTGTAGAAAGATGAAAGATGGTATAATAATAACAACTTTTCTATTTTTTTAATTATTTTGAAACAACTACGTCAATACGCTTACTTCAAAATATTTTTGTTGATTAGGTAGTTATGGTTACACCTCGTCCATCCGCTCTAGATTAAGATTTACTTAGAATAAGAGAGACGCAAACTCAGCGTCTGGTCGGCCCACCCGGCATCCGCCGGCCGAGTATGTATTTAGACATTAAAGGAGCCTCAAATCGGCTACATGTCTCACATTTAGTTTTATTTTTATTTCTTAATTTAATTTTAAGTTAGTATAAATAGTTTTCAAAACGCTCCGAAACCAAAAGTAGGTCATTATATAATATTATTAACAATAGATCTTCGATATTACAAATACATTTTTAGTGATGAAATTTTATTGCAAAAATATTGTTGTTTTTTATGTCTCCTATGACTTATGAGTAAAAACAAACTTGACTAACAAAAAAAGTTCCTAAATGATTAGATTAGTTTATATTCATCCATTATTCATTTGGATTCATACTTTAAAAAGTCTGACTAGGTTGATATGAAAAATTATTTCGTTATTTGCTCACAAAGTAATGAGAGAGAAATTATCTTTAAAAATATAACATAACAATTATTTGGTTTCTAAACAAAATATAACACTTTTTCCCTTGTTTGTTTACGTAGCAGAGAATGCAAGTATTTTAAAGTTATTTTAATGCCAACACACGAAAAGCACATTATGGGAATGTCAGCTTTTGTAATTTGTAATGGCGGGATTCATAAATTTTGTGACTTAGCTCGCTACGACAATTCAAAAAAAAACCTTTTATTTTCAGAAGGTTGAATTTTTATGTGCAATAACAGTGTCTGCAAAATGCATAAAGCAATTATTTTTGTAGCAGTAGTCATGAGTACTGAGTACTTATTCTAAAATTTTAACCTTAGATTTTATTTTTTATGAGTTTTACCATTTATTTATAAGTATTGTTACTACTTATATATTACGATAAAATGTGTGAAATGGCTTATCTTACCAATATGATCAAAGTCTATAAAAATTAACTAATGATACAATATTTTTTTTATTGTATCATTAGTTTTGATTGCTTGTCCGTTGTTATGTAAAATTAAAAGCTATAGAATAAACCATATATAATAAAATAGTATCAAAGCGCAATGTACAAGTAAAACAATTTACAGTTTAAAGTTATTTTTTTATTAGTATTTTTTAAACAATGACTTACATAATGTGTACATAATATACAATAGTTGTTGATACAAAGTTTTGTGAAGTGTATTTTTTAGAATAACTTTTTGCTCGGGTCAATATCTAGGATATCTTTTACCACAAGAAAATATCTAATTCCCACGGGAAAACACAATAACTGAGTCGGCCAAGTTGTTTTTCATACAAAAAATTTAATGATTTTTACACAAAACTATTAGTACCAGTGTTAACAATTAACTTATGTAACAATTTGGTACGGTAAAATCTTTCATTTTCATGGGAAAATGCACAATTTAGTTTGACCGCGAGTTGGAGCTCATCTACGTCAATACATAGTATAAAACAAATTCAATATCTACCTCCGTCTGTTTCTTCGCTTACTTCAACTTGTGGCTTAGAACCACACAACGGATTTTGGATTTTACTCTCTCTACATTCTCTCATTGCCTATACCATCCGTAAATACTACCTTTTCGTTAGAAAATTAATGTATATTCTTCGTTCAAGCCCAATTTGGATATTTCCTTACTTTATGTTTCGAAATATATTTACGAATACCACCTTATACATACAGGTGGATGTGGGACTCACTGGCTAGAAAAGCCAGTACTACCCACTAAAACCCAACAAAACCTCCCCTGTCTAAATGGGGTGCCGCAGGATCGCTTACCGCTCAACCACGACGCACCAGCAGCAGTTCTGCCGAAGCAGACCACACAACCAAGGGGTTGTTTCAACAACAGTACACCGCCCACCTAAATGGGCCACATCCCTGTGTGTCTCTTGGCTTAGCACCCAGCTGAGTTACCGGGCGCTAATGAGTCCCCGCTCCTCCCATCACGACAAGGAGAACACACATCAGGGGGGAATTTGGATATTTTCTAACCCGCCTTAAGAAATTCCTTACAAATATAAAAATTATCTTTCGATGAATGTTTATGGACGCATCACTGCTTATTAGAAACAGTGGCATCTTTGTGAGATATATTCCTAGTTCCAGCTCTACTTTTTGGTTTGATTTCAAAATTTGAGAACTCTGTTCTTATATCACTAAAATATCACTAATGTTTTAGAAGCCTTAGAAAAATTGTAGTCAAAATGTACTGATGTTGACATCCCAAAAGAAGTTTCCATAAAAAATCTTTGGAATGCGCCATAACTTCATTCTACAATCCAAAATTTGTATTCATTAAATAAAATATAATATTTATCAATTTATTAAATATTATAATAAAATATTTATTAAATTAAATTATAGTTATTGATAAAATTATAATACTCGTACCATTAAAACGAACATGAAGGTCGCTCATGAAAGTTGATTTATTTATAATTGAATAGACAAGCTTTTATGGAATTTGGATATAAGGTTACGAGTACATTAAAATTATCTATCAACTGGTAAAAGCATCTATATCTATACTAATATTATAAATGTGAAAGTTTGTGAGTATGGTTCTTTGTTACTCTTTCACGCCAGAACGACTGACCGGATCTGAATGAAATTTAGCACAGAGATAGATTATAGTCTGGAATAACACATAGGCTTTTTATACCGGAAAAAAACTTTTTAACAAAAAAATAAAAACCGACTTCAAACAAAAGCACTAAAAAGTGAAAAATAACTGATTGGTAGTTTTCATTTACTATGCATACCTAATCAAATATTTTCGAAGTCGGTGTGCTTTGGCTAAGTAATTAAAGCCTACCTATTAAATACATACCTAATCAAATATTTTCGAAATCGGTGCCAGCCCATACAAAGTAAAGCACACCGACTTCGAAAATATTTGATTAGGTATGTATAGTAAATGAAAACTACCAATCAGTTATTTTTCACTTTTTAGTGCTTTTATTTGAAGTCGGTTTTTATTTTTTTGTTAAAAAGTTTTTATTTTTCCCTTTTTAGTGTAGACAGTAGTAGCAAAGTAAGAATTCCAACGTGTTAGGCTTGTCAAATCAGACAAAATAAGCCCAAACTCAAAGTATCTACTATTAGCCGTTGAAGAGTTCCACCTATCCACCTTCTGGCCTTACCATCAGATCAGGTCAACAATACCGAACCACTGTACTATCAACGGAAATAAAAACACTTGCAAATTTAAAGTTAATATGACAATTAGAAGTAGGTTAAATTCATCATTAGCTATTTTTCCACCCTTAGGGGTGGTATTTTTTTTTTGAAATTTAAATGGGACCAATCTGGAAGTATACACTTTCAAACAACACAAAAATTGTCCAAATCGGTTAATAAATGACGGAGTTCTGAGGTAACAAACATAAAAAACAAATACAGTCGAATTTAGAACCTCCTCCTTTTTGAAGTCGGTTGAAAATGTACGATCCCCGTGGGAAAGGTTTGTTTCTGCTTTCCAAGAGGCGAACTTGAGCGAACGAGGGTGAACCATTACTGTAACATAAAAAATACTGCATAATGTTATTTTATAGATCTTAACGTCTACTAATTTGGTTATTTCATAAGCACAGTATATTGATAAAGTCAATTGATAAGTGGTAACCATCTAAGATAAGGTGCACACATATTTCCCTCCCAACGTGCATTCACCTTGTCGTGGTAAGGAGGCTCATTAGCGTCTGGCAGTTCAGCAGGGCGCGAAGCCAAGAAACGCACTAAGAGGTAGCCCACCTAGGTGGACGGTGTACCATGCGGGTTGGTGAGTCTCTGTATGTCTACAGGGGGTATAAGTATTTCCCAACATTAAAAAAAAAGTACACATATATTTATTATAAATAATATATTATTATCTTTCGGAACCACGAAATTAAACAGGAAAATGCAACGTGTCAAAGTGGATAAAGCTTCTACGTATTTTAAAGTTAAGTTAGTGATTATACGTTATATTCCAGGACGATAATGGCACTATAGGATAGAAAAATGTATGAATATTTATACAGATTCATTCAATTTCATAAAACTAAGCATGAATGTTGTTTAGTGCTAGGAAAGAGTCCCCGATGAATAAATCGAATATAAAACTCTCTGCGGAAAAAGGGTAAATATGCAGGAAGTGCTACTATTTTAATATGATATAGATTTACATTTGGTAGTAATAGTTAATAATTATAATGGTCAAGTGTATACAGTATGAAGCAAATAATGATATAAATACCTACTTAAGTCTTTAAAAAAAAGTAAAGTCTCAAAAAGTTCTCCTTATAATTGCTATTCATGAATTAATTTCTTTGGAAAAATATTCATCGTTCAATTAATATATTCAGAGACATTAATGAAAATTGATATCTTCGTTATTTAGCCTCTTTGATTCGTATTGAATTTACGTTTAAATTATAGAAATTAATGAATTAAACACGGTAATAAAATAATATAAAACAATATTTTTACAAGAAACTATTATAATATGGACTATTTAGTTAATCTATACATATAATAAAATTGTAACTAAGTCGAATCTGTACATTAAATATTTTTTGGAAAATCTAATTGAAATAGACATCATTATCGATACAGAGTCTGAATCTATAGTTTTTAAAAATGTTGTCTGTCTATCTGCCTGTCTGTTACCGCATCACGCGAAAACCACTGGACAGATTTTGATGAAATTTGGTATGATGATAGCTGGTTATCCGGGTCAACATATAGGATACTTTTTACCGCGGGAAAATATCTCATTTCTGAGAAAAAATACAAAAACTGCAATATAAGAGTATACTACTATGTAAAACCTAAGGATTTGGATTTTGGTCATCTAAACGCGGGCGGAGCCGCGGGCAATGTTACTCGAATATAAGGTGTAATAATCAAGGTTCTACTGTAAAGTAATAATGATAGTGCATTATAAGAACAGAAACTATTTTAGTATATGCAGTGAACAAAGGTAAGAGGTACTCCAGTGCCATTGCTCTTTTCTTTCAAATTAATGTATAATTTTGTGGATTAAGGCCTATTGTGATAACTATGTAATATATTATAATAAATTTTAAAAGGTCAAAAACCTTAGTCTCTCGCGTGACCATGTTAGCTGTAAAGCATACGAAACGTCGCGTCGTCAACCAAGAATCAAAATAAAAAAAACCCTAAAAATCCGAAGAAAAATATATCTATCTAAAACTGGCAATTTACCCTCGGTTTGCTCGTAGGTACGTCTTAAATATAAATAGTTATTGCACGCGTATATTACGAGTTAGGATATAAGACTCGTGCTTGATATTGCGGACTGTGCTTGATATTGCGGACCCAATAAGTTTAGCCAGCGTTAACCATGCCGATTTGTAAGGATGACTCGAATCAGTTATTATGTTTTCCCGTGAAAACGAAAGATTTTTCTGTAGTAAGAGATGTTCTAAGTGTTGACTCGAGTAATAAGTTATCACTACATAAAATTTAGTTAAAATCAGTCCAGTACTTTTTGCGTGAAACGCGAACATACAAACAGACATACAGATAAAAAAAATAATAACTAAGTATTGTTTTGGGGTCTATATTCAGTACACAATACGTCACAGTTATTGTTTTAAAAAAAATTTATGTACAGATTTCGCTAAGTTACAATTTTATGTTTGTCTTAACGGTGAAGGAAAACATCGTGAGGAAACCTGCACGTCTGAGAGAACCCAGCAAGTTTTCAAAAGACATGTGAAGTCCGCCAACCCCCACTTGGCCAGCGTGGTGGACTATGGCCTGATCCTTCGCCCTCGTATTGAAGGGAGGCCTGTGCCCAGCAGTGGGACTTGGACGTTAAAAAGGCCTGAATATATACTGTTTTATTATGTGTATATATACTGTTTTATTATATGTATATATGTGAAATATTCGGGTACATCTAAGAAAATATTACGAAGCAAATGGAATCAATTAATATTATGCATGCGAGTGAGTATAATTGTTAGGTAATTTCTGACGCTGTAAAAACTAAATATTACAGCGTAATAGCTCAAGTTGCCACTACATAATCTATGCTAATATTATAAAGAGGCAGAGTTTGTTTATTTGATTGATTGTTTGTTTGCTTGAACGCGCTAATCTCAGAAACTACTAATGCGATTTGAAAAATTCTTTTTGCTTTAGATAGCCCATTTATTGAGGAAGGCTATATAGATATCATCATGCTACTACCCAAGGGAGAGGAGCAGTAATCATAAATGTCAACAAATCGGGCAGACTTCCATACATTACTATAAAACTATATACATAGTATATAACTATATACATGTACGGGTACATATAAGTAATAGGGATAGGGACGAACCCAAGCGAAGCGAGAGTGAGTTTGAATGAGCTAGTTATTCATATAATAGCAATTTATCATTCCATCATATACATATAGTACGTGATAGTCTAGCAAATGACAGTGATTGATAGTATTAATTAAACATACATTCAGGCGGACGATGCAAACTATTCAATTTGAGTATTGTATCACGTGTTCTTGATATATTGGTGGAATGTAATAGTAGGAAAATAAAGTCATTTGAAGGCATCTATTATAATATATCTATATGTTTGCTAAACTAATTTTTGCCCAATGCTTTACTTGCGTGGTAGATATGTCGTTAAAAAGTAGTCTGTGCTAAAAATTCGCTTGTATATGTTGTTTTCACACCATCTAAAATTACCTAACAATCACACTCACTCGTATTTATAATATTAATTGATTCCGTTCGCTTAATAATAATTTCTTAGATATACGTGAATAAGAAATTTTAAAAGATCAATTTTTCAGATTTTTTTTGGGTTTTATTTTGATTCCTGGTTGCCAACGTTTGGAATGCTTTAAGCATTAACAAAAACATGGTCCCAGGAGAGGCTAAGGTTTTAAATGTTACAAGTGACGACGTTTAAAATTTGTTATGATAAAGTTTTTACAGCCTTTATCCACAAAATTATACATTAATTTGGAAGAAAAGAGTAATAGCACCGGAATACCTCGTACTGTCGTTCACTTCACACCCTGAACTAATTTCTGTTCCTATTACACTGTTTATTATATTAGTTTATTTTAATATTTAGAAAACGGTGTTATTATGATTTAAATGTGATAATAGAAAGTGCAATCTATTGTTCTGTTCTCAAAAACTGAATCCGCGTTTGCGTTAATCACTTTATTATAAAGAGTTAAAGTTTGTAAGCTTGTATGTGGTAAATGGTAATCTTTGTAAGTACTGATCCGATTCTAAAAAAATATTTTACTCATAGGAAGCTATATTTGCCGCCGAATTGTTATTATCTATATTTTACTTCGATAAAATCACAATAATTTTAATTTAAGAAGTACAAACGTTACTTTATATAGACTTAGGGAAGCACCCGAGCGTTGTTCGTTTTTATATAAGTAACGCATAACTTTACTTCATGTCACGTTGTACGTCGAGTTGGCTGGCGATATAAAGAAATAAATATATTTTCTTAATTATACCTACATAAGCATAAAATTTGAGCAACTCCAAAGTGTCAAATAAGTATTTATTTGTGTTATATAATATTATCTCTATTTTACTAATATTCTGTTTTTCTGACACGTATTGATGATTTTATTTATAACTTGCGTTCTCGCGGCTTCGCCCGCGTTCAAACACTAAAAACCAAATTCTTAGGTTTATATACTTATTAGTATATAGCAGATTCATGCAAGTATGCATCGAAAGATTTGATTTAAAAAACGGCGGTGATTTGCAATGCCACAAAGGTTCCTCCTTTTTTCTCATATTTAATTTAGTAATACTTCATTTTTTGGTTTAAAAACAACCTTCTTAGTATGTCTATACTTCTATATTAACATCGAGAAAAGATTTGTTTGTTTATTTGTAGGTGATAATCTCTCAAAGTAATGAACAAAATTTAATAATTCTCTTTCTATATATGACTAAAGTATAACGTTGTGACCAATACCTAAACCTGACTGAAACTGAAAAATTGAGGTAAAAGTATTAGAATGAGAATTCTATTAAACACTACGTCAATAAAAAAATTATCACTTTACTAGGGTTTCGAGATTTAGGTGTCTAAAATAAATTGAATTATTGTAGGGTTGTACCACTTAGCCTGAAAGATTCTTAGTTAAAGAGTCGTTTAGAAGAAGTTGAACTATATACCCAATACATCCCCCCCAGCGTGCCGTTCACCTTGTCGTAGTGGGGGGGCTCAGTAGTGCCCGGCAACCCAAACGGGCGCGAAGCCAAGAAACGCACAGGGAGGTGGCCCACTTCGGTGGGCGGTGGGAGGTGGCCCTCTTTGGAGGGCGGTGTACCATGCGGGTTGCTCCCGGTACTTCTCTGATAGCAGAGTGGACCTTGGAGCAACCCCGTGGTTATTGTGGTCTGCTTCGGCAGACCTGCCGTCGGGGTGTCGTAGTTGAATGCGTAAGCAATCCTGCGACGCCCCATTAAGACGGGGAAAGGCTTTGTTGGGTTTTAGTGGGTAGTACTGGCTTTGCCCGTGGGTCCCACACCTCGTGCGTAAATGCATTTCCCAACGTTAAAAAAAATATATACCCAATACATCATTAAACATAGAAACATTCAAATTTAAGATTTGGTAGTCCTAAGAATCTTAGAGATGTAGACCATTTTTAAAGAATTATAGACAGAGAGATAAGAGATAAAAAACCGAAATTCGAACGCTGTATTTTTCATCCAATATTCATTAAATCTACTTTTGTTTCTTGTATTTATATTTTTTTATTTAAACTTTAAAAAGACATAAGACGTCTGTATTTGTTGATCTTTGCTGAATTGTTCTCTTCTAATTGCTATTATGAAACAGTTCCGCTATAGAATAATTAGTTAGTGAACTACAGAGTAACTCTGAATAATGTAAACAGTTGAAACTACAGCAGAAAATGCCTTATAAACTAGGAGCTGATTTTAATTTCAATAAAAAAAAAGTAAGTAATAAAAGTAAGTAGTTCTAGAAAGTGTACTAACAAATTTGTTACCTGTTCTATTAGTTTTTATCGCCAATTCGGTAAAACCATTTTAAATAAGCGTTTGTTAAATACTTTTTGTTAATTACTTTTTACAAAGTTGAATGTTCACAACAGCAACGGTTTTTCGGTATATTCGTTTATATGATTATATAAGTCTTTGAGAAAATAAATGATTCATGTAATAAATTTCGTTACAAAACATAGAAAATGTTTTACGCCTTATAGATTTTGGTAAAAAATTAGTGATTTTCTTAGGAGTCTTCATGAGGTGCTCATGAAGACGGGAATCGCAGGATCGCTTACACACTCAACCACAACGCCCCGACGGCAGGTCCGAAGCAGACCACACAACTGGAGTTGCACAACCATTCTGCTGTCAGAGAAGTATAGTCTAGTGTGTCTCTTGTCTTCACCCCCGGCTAGATTTTCGGACGCTAATGAGACAACCCCCCTCCCCTCCCCACCCCCTCCTACAACCACGACAAGGTGAGTACACATCGTGGGGTAAGTGTCAGCGACTACCTCTACAAAATCTTTCAGATTTTGATGCAGTTTTATTAATTTATATTTAATTTGTGAATTAGTGATCTAAGGCGAGAGCTCTGTTTAAAAACATAAATCAATCCTGAATCGTAGTATCATATTTTAAACCTACGATATGTCACATAAAATTCACTTGACTTTATATCTAACATATAATATAAATATATTCTATGTAACTTTGTGAAATGTGATCCCATAAAGAGTTACGTGGCTGGAACTACAACAGAAATTCTATAGGTAGGTACTAAACAAAAATTAACGCTTAGATTTCACTTAGAATATCTTAGGGGCGCCATTCATTTAAGAGTTATGAAAGTCTGTAACTGTAGAAATTTACTAAAAGAAGATAGAACAGAAGAGGTATTGAGATAGATAAGCTCCGTTTAAATAACATATTCTTAAGATTAAACTTAGTCAAGAAAAGATTATACGTATATTATGTCTCTAAGTTGTGTTTAAGAAAATCTGACTACGAAGGAAAATCTTCCTAAGATAACTGCGGAGGAAATATTATAGTGCAAATAACGTATGTGGCAGACTCACGTGCTCTGCCTGCTCCTTTACAGCATTACATGTTTTCCGAGGCGCAGACTGTACCTACCTATAGGTACACCGCCAAGTTCCCAACTCGTAACTGAGTATTTTCTTAGAGTAACACTCAGTTTTTATTTTGGCTTGACCTGGGATTCGAACTCAAGGGGTCACAAATTCCAACAAAGATAGCCATTCATAGCAGTCGTAGCACTCTGTTGGTTACTACGCACTTAACTGAAGGAATCGAATACCGAAAAATATATATATGTAAAAATTAAAATATTTTAATATATCTATTAATCAAAGCACTACCTACTCCTAGTATAGTATTATATGATCTGTGGCACTCCGTAGTTCTTTCATAACTACAAACCTAATAAAATAAATCTTTTTTCCTGTAGGCTATATAGAATGGTTCGTGAGTATAAGGGGTTTCTGTCATAAACCTGCGAATAAACCAACTTTTGTACTTTACGACAGCCGTTACGGCCGCATATTTCCTACACAGCTTTTACCGAAAACAATATTATTCTAAAATATTCCCAAACCAACGATGTTTTAAGTATATCTACGTATTACACAAAAAAAACCTATCTTAAATGGATTTTTTGTGTAATCAATTTTTTATATTCATGAAGGTGGTAACCGAGTAATTAAACACTGACATGAGAATAAAATACACGCGTGACATGATACGCATTCAAGGGATTTCAATGATGATTTTTTTAGCTCGTAAAATTGTAATTGTTTATTAAGAAGCATAATTCCATCAATATACAGCGATTTTTTGTTTGCATTATGACTGTTCTTAAAAAAATATCATATGTTGGAGACGAGTCATAATCACAACTAATCGGAACGCGAGCGCCACCTTTTCTTCCGACTTCAAAAAGGAGGAGGTTCTCAATTCGACTATATATATATTTTTTATGTTTGTTACCTCAAAACTCCGTCATTTATTAACCGATTTGGACAATTTTTGTGTTGTTTGAAAGTGTATACTTCCAGATTGGTCCCATTTAATTTTCAAAAAAAAATACCACCCCTAAGGGGGGAAAAATAGCTAACGATGAATTTAACCTTCTTCTAATTGTCATATTGACTTGAAACTTTGCAAGTATTTCTATTTCCGTTGATAGTACAGTGGTTCGGTATTGTTGACCTGATCTGATGGTAAGGCCAGAAGGTGGATAGGTGGAACTCTTCAACGGCTAATAGTAGATACTTTGAATTTGGGCTTATTTTGTTTGTTTTGACAAGCCTAACACGTTAGAATTCTTACTTTGCTACTACTGTCTACACTAAAAAGGGAAAAATAAAAACTTTTTAACAAAAAAATTAAAACCGACTTCAAACAAAAGCACTAAAAAGTAAAAAATAACTGATTGGTATTTTTTATTTACTATACATTCCTAATCAAATATTTTCGAAGTCGGTGTGCTTTGGATAAGTAATTAAAGCCTACCTATTAAATACATACCTAATCAAATATTTTCGAAATCGGTGCCAGCCCATACAAAGCAAAGCACACCGATTTCGAAAATATTTGATTAGGTATGTATAGTAAATGAAAACTACCACTCAGTTATTTTTTACTTTTTAGTGGTTTTTTTTGAAGTCGGTTTTTATTTTTTTGTTAAAAAGTTTTTATTGGGCTCGACAGAGTCTACGTCGTGACACTCGACCGGGCTCGGCTGAATTACGCTTGGTCTGTCGCACAGTGAACACTAGTAGAAACTGTCTTGAGTTCCGTATTGTCTATACGTGGTAATAGTGGAGTGTAGTGCTATAAGGTTATGTAGTGAAGTGAAGTGCTGTGTAACTATGTACAAAATGATTATTGTCAATTTGAAATACAACTTTGATTGCATCGACTTTCATTTGAACCAACACTTCCCATGTAACGCCCACTGCATAAGTCATGATAAAATAATGGAAAATAATAGAGAAAATTAATGCTGCTTCGAAATATATATAATAATATAAAAATAAAAGACGTTAATACTATAATGTATGAAATTTGATGGACTAGATTAATTTCAGTGGGGCATAATATGTACATTGTACAATGTAGAGCCGAAGACAGTTGCTGGATATAAGAGACAAAATATGTTTCGGGCATATACAATTGAAGGAGTAATTTGATTAATTAAATTCTTCTCTTTAAACATTAAAAACAAAGGATTACAGTTCAATTAACATGATTAATTATCATGACTCAAACATTAAAAACAAAGGATTACAGTTCAATTAACATGATTAATTATCTTAATTAATAATATCTTCAAAATTGGCGTCACAAATGACAAAAATAAATAGTAGGTACGAATAACAAACAATTGAAATCTCTAATAGATAGAGAATAAATTTTATAAGAAAACAATCTTATATTTTAGATAGAGTGGGGTATTTTGTAAATTACAAGTATGTAGGTACTTATACGTTAAGTCCCGTATTATTACTTTATATGGTTGATACTTAAATCTATAGGAATTTTCATAGTCTCTTGAAATTGTAAAAGTGTGTGTCCGACGTCATATTTAATTGTATATAATAACCATATCACAATCGATAGTCATCGGAGTTGTAAACTCAAGTATAATATATTTTAGTATTCTCAAAAATTGTAATACATACAGAAGTTTGGTAGTTGAAAGTATGGTTTTAAATATGTTGATATTCTAGATACTTGAAGAAAGGTTGTTAGATAATAAAGGTATAATCATAATATAATACGGATGCCTCTTTTGTATCGTGTTCTTTTTCCGGAAAGCATTTTACATAAAACATGATTGAATATACATATGTATATGAAAAGACGGAAATCAAAGAACGATACGGTAAAATAGGATATGAATAAAAAAGGTTTAGTAAACTTACAAACGATGAATTGCGAATGACAGAGGTGAATTGAGAAAATTTTCATACTGTGCGATTTGCACAAACGTAAACTTTAAAGGTAAAAGTAACTAAACTAAGACGTATATTTGAAAAAGTTAACAAAATTATTTGATAAATATTTCATAAATAAATTATAAATAAATATATAACGTGTACACAATGCCACTATATACAATTATACGCACAAGCTGCGAGCCCCCATAAAAGATGAAACGTGGCCAAATTAAGAGTAGATACTTTAGTGGCACATAATTTAATTTTAAAAACCTATCCAAAAATACGTGTGAAACATTTTGAAAATTAAGAAAAAAATTGGGGTTTCAAAAATACTTCACAAGAATCATTCAACAAAAATTTTATTACTGGAGATACGTTGAATAGTTTTTGGGATATAATATCCCATATATTTTCCAGTCTACGTATGTGGCCGCAAAATTAATGTTTCAAAGTAATACTATTAATAAATGCACACACCGCAGTTATTTATGCCGTCAATAAAATGAATGTTGTAGATGGCTAAATATTTTATTTTACTTTAAACGCAACAAATCAGTATGACAAAACAACATAAACGTAATATTTCTTACTATATAACCCTGTATGTGCGAATCTCGCACATATCTGTTTTTTTTTAAAAAACTAGCTCTTTTGTATCATAATGTTTTTGAAAACCACGGACTCATAAAATTTTCATCGATGTTTAAAATGATTTTTAACGTAGATTTTTGAAATGTTTTTAACAATGAATATTAGAAATATTATGAAAAATTGAGATTTGTGTAATTAATCATCTCAGATCTTAAACCAGTGCCAAGTTAAACAAAATGAAGCAAAAAGTAGTTCAAGTATACTACATTATCCAAATTGCTACTAACTTTATGTTACATGTTGTTAATTTTCGACATATTTCAGCGTAATCGATGTTACAAACATAACTAAGAATAAAATATTAAATTTTCGACGTTTGTTAAATGAAATTACTATTAATGTTATTATTACTTACTATGTATGATTCATTAATTATTTTCCTATTCTCAGCTTACATAACTTAGTCGAGAATGGAATGTTAATTTCTCTTCTTTTTTTTTGATAAGTTTTATTTCTTTTCATATGTATATTTTTATAAAATGAATTATTTCTTTACTTCTTTTAATAACAAAGTATGGACTAGGGACACTTCGTTGTCATGTCATAATTTTGTAATGTTATCTTCAAATTGTATTGTACTTCAAGTTGCTTAGCCGCAATTCCGGTTGCGACAATTAATTTTTGTTTCACAAAGAGCTTTCGCTGATTCATATTTCTTGATTCATTTTCATTCATGTTACTTTCTAACATAAGCTATCTTTATTTTATCATATGATGAAAAGACAAACTTATTTTTTAAAACTTTTTATTAACACTTATACTTAAGAATTAAGTAAAATTATGATTTTCTTTTTGAAATTATGAAAATTTGAATGAACTATGAAAATGGAAATGCTGAAACTATAATTAGTGGTGATTTGCGTACACTTAGAACAATGTTCATCTGCATCTGCTATCTATTATGTAAAACAAAGTCTGGTTTCTTACGGGGGGGTGTGGGACCGATTTTTATGATCTTTGTTTTGTTGGATTTGTCTTCACCCCGAATTGCAGAATAACTATATATATTATATTAAAACATCGAAAAAATTCACGAAAAAACATTCGAAAAAAAAATCTATTCAATGCTAAGCATTATACATATTATGACATATAGATATTTAGACAAATATCTTACTATTTTTTATTACGAGTATAAACTAGCGACTCGCCCTCTCTTCGCTCAGGTTCGTCCCTAGGTTACCTACATTTTGATGCTTAGCATGGAATAGATTTTTTTTTTCAAATATTTTTTCGTGAATTTTTCCGATGGTTTAATAGCTATTCAGAGTGAAAACAAATCCAACGAAACAAAGATACTATTCTCATTATACGGTACACATTAGGTATACGGTATTGTTGTTTGACAAGTTTATGTAAGCAAATTTTATTATTATACAAGTGCTCCATTAGACATAGAGTAGCGTAGCTTAGAGCTTTTTTCACATATAAAATTGACTAAGCTTATCATGGAGTAAATTGGGTTCGTCCCTAGCTTGATTCCCAATACAAACTTTCATTTCCATTTTCACTCCCTTAAGAGATGATTTCCGGGATAAACGTATCCTATGTCCTTCCCAGGGTCTCAAAGTATCTTCTTACCTTTCATCTAAATCGGTTCAGTAGATCCAGAGATTACCCTCTACAACGTCACAAACTCACAAATTTTACCTCTTTATAATATTAGTATAGATTATTTTGTATACCTATAGTTTATTTTATTCTTAGAATAACAGTAATTTGTCAACAATTTCTGAAATATTTCTATAGGTTACTCGTAGCTTGATGTCTCTACAATTTAAACTATTCAGTAAAAGTCTATGTGATAGACATGTTTTTACTTTCATTGTTGTCAACTAAGCATAAAGCGTCCTTATAGAGCACTAAAATATAGCTATAAACGATTTCAAGTACCACAATTTGTAATTCAATGAAGTAAATTATCGAGAAGCCCCTCTGGGAAATTTGTGGAAATACATATGTGGTTACAGGTAGTTGGCTGCTACATATTGGTTTACAAATTAGACTTGTACAAAAAAGAAACTATAAATAATTTGAACCGACAATTTATATTAGGCTCTATCTTTGTTTTTTAGTTAAGCCCACCGGTATAAATATGTTGACGCACGTTTTCAATAGGTAGAATGCGAGCGCTCCTCACTTAGCGGAGCTTTACAGCCCTCAGTCGCTCTCATTTAAATAATGTGAACAGTTTTTCACGTATTATTTATGTAACAAAAAGTATGTCTGATTGTACATATTCTACTTTTTACATGTTCAGCTGCGTTCTGATATATAAGTAATATACCTACATACTGTATATTTATGAACCGTGCCTCAGAGAGCACGTAAAATCATCGATCCTGCGCCTGTTTTCTTACCCGTTGATTAGAATTTTCCCACCGGACACCAAGAGTGGGGAAACAGAAAGTGCAAAAAAACATATTTCGCTGACTATGACCACTTGTAACTAGGATAAACAGTTCATAAAATGCAAACAACAGCATAGTAAATACGCAAACCAATACAAACTTATTACCTACTTAATGGCCATAAAGTGATTTACACATAGCTACTAACTAAAATTATAGCTATTTTTATAAGTAAAATTAGATGGAAATTGAATATTTGATTACATTATTTTATTTTTGTTTGCTAAGAAGTTTTTTTTCAAAAAAGCTCAATAATCAATTCAAAAAAACTAAAACTGGGCATTTTCTTTTATTAATTTTACATAAGCATCAAAAGCAATTACTTAAATGCACAATTCGCCATCTATTGATATTTGTTTGAGCTAAGTTTTCATGGCACTGCCGTTTTACGCTCTATAAAAAAGTTGTGGAATAAAAAAAATGTAGATAAGAAAATACAGCCACGCACAAGAAAAGCCATATGCAGCACCTAATGATACAGTGTATTTACAAACGAGCAATAAATTAAGCAAATGTATATATAATTTAACTACGAACTAGTCGATATAATGTGTCTACCTAAATCTCCATAACTCTCCTTTTAAAGTAATTTATTTTCATTCTAATAATAACAAACGCCACAAAAGTGTTCCCGATAGGATATAAGGTTATAAAGTTTCATTTCGCGTAAGGATTTTTTACGATCTTTTGACTGTAACAATAAAAAGTACTTACATAATATAATACTAGCAAGGGTTTCGTCCTTCCAAAAGTATCTATGACGTTTATCTCTTATATTAAGCTGATAAGATAATAGTTATAATTTTTATTTAAAACATAATTAAGTACATATTCATTTAGCGATTACATATATGTATGCTATAGCATAAGCATAGACACACATCAAAGTCACGGGTTAATGGTATATTGTTGTAATAGCGCAGTCAGTGTGGCGGTTGATTATAGCCTAGCGACATGAATTCAAATCAAGCTTGGGTTTTAATTTTGGAATCCACCGCCTTGAGGGAAGCCAGTTGCCACCCCCCCAACGTGCGTTCACCTTGTCGTGGTAGGGGGGCTCAGTAGTGCCCGGCAGCCCAACCGGGCGCGAAGCCAAGAAACGCACAGGGAGGTGGCCCACTTCGGTGGGCGGTGGGAGGTGGCCCTCTTCGGAGGGCGGTGTACCATGCGGGTTGCTCCTGGTACTTCTCTGATAGCAGGGTGGACCTTGGAGCAACTCAACAAGGTTGTTGTGGTCTGCTTTGGCAGACCTGCCGTCGGGGCGTCGTAGTTGAATGCGTAAGCGATCCTGCGACGCCCCATTAAGACGGGGGAAGGCTTTGTTGGGTTTTAGTGGGTAGTACTGGCTTTGCCGGTGAGTCTCACACCTCGTGCGTAAATGCATTTCCCAACGTTACAAAAAAAAAAAGCCAGTTGCCAAGCTGGTCTAACAATAAGTTGCGCACCCATTCAGATGAAACATATGTACTTATAAGTTTATTCAGAGAACTAATAATACACGAAAAGTATCTTAAATTATCCTATGAAAAAACAAACCAAAACCATATATATACTTGAAAATAATATACCTATATAAAACGAAATATTCGTTCATTACTTACAAATAGAAGAGAAAAAAAACTACATATAAGTAATTACTTCTATTGACAACTGTTTCATATGTCGTATTTGCTTAGTCTACACTATAATAAAATTCTAACCAAGTAGAATCTGTATATCAAATATTTTTTGGAAAACTTATTGAAATATCATTATTATCAAGACAAAGGCCGAATCATTAGTTTTTAGAATTTTTGTCTGTCTGTCTAGAAATGCATCAGAAGAAAACTACTGGACAGATTTTGATGAAATTTGGTATGATGATAGCTGGTTATCCGAGTTTACATATAGGATACTTTTTACTGCGGGAAAATATATCAACTCTGCGAAATCTATACTAAACGTAAAAATATAGGGACGATCCCGAGCGAAGCGAGGGTGAGTCGCTAGTCTATAAAATTATAATATATTCTATACAGTTTTGTGATTGTAAAAATTCACTTACCAAGTTACAGCGAAGCTGATGTTTGGTTTGCTAGCAAAGTAATTGAGTTTCATGAAAGAGGTAGACGTGACATTTTGCATTTCTTTTAAGGTATCAAACTGATATTTATTGTTAATAAAAACCATATTTCCCGCATGTAGCATACTTCAGAATGAAATAAGAAGATAAGAATCTATTGGGTTATTTTACACTACGACAGTTCTCACTTTTTATATAGGTATTAGGTATACTCGTATATGAATATAAATGGAGGATGTCATCCACACATACGGTATATATCGAACCGAGTTACAAACGTGTTATATTTTTCTTCTTTTCATATTCTTAAAGGCTTTTATTATTTACTGGATATGCAGAGAACGCATTGTAAATTTTATTATATTTATCAATCATTTGAATAATTAATAAGCATTAACTTTATTTTCCTTAATATATTTTAAAAATTGCCGTTATTTTTTTTTATTTACTTTTTTTAAATAAAAAAGGCAATGGTAGCCCAGTGTTAAAGCGATCCCTTGGGGAACCGAGTTCAAGTCCCGAGTCACGCAAATCTGATATTTTGATATGCGAATCATTTCCAACATGATTACCACTTGTCTTACGGTGAAGGAAAATATTGTAAGGAAACCTGCATGTCTGAGAGAACCTAGCAAGTTTTCGAAACACATGTGAAGTTCCGAGTTCGCCAACCCGCACTTGGCCAGCATGGTGCAATGGTCTGATCTCCCTTCTAGTAAAGGGAGGCTCGTGCCCAGCAGTGGGATGTTAAGGGCTAAATACATTTTAAAAATGCATTCAAAAATTATTTCAATTTTATTATTACAATTCTAATTACATTAAGACGTTAATCTAATATATAAAATTTCTATGTTACAATGTTAGTTACCGTACTCCTCCGAAACGGCTTTACCGATTTTTACCAAATTTTCGGCTACTATCTATTTTCCATACCCCTAAGTGATAAGGGTGGCCCACCTTAGGGACGAACCCGAGCGGAGCGAGGGTGAGTCGCTAGTAAAATATAAATAAGAATAACTATCGGAATAAAGAAAAAGAAATAATACCAAATTGTCTCCTTCGAGAGGAAAAATTCTAAATTAAAGATTAATTAAGAAAATTCCTTTATTCTCTGAAGCAAATAAACGAGCTCTAAGGCAACGAAAATCGATGACAGTAACGTAAACAGTAAAACCGTGCTAATATTAACCGACTTCCAAAAAGGAGAAGGTTCTCAATTCGTCGGAATCTTTTTTTATGTATGTTCACCGATTACTTGAAGACGCCTGAACCGATTTGATTTTTTTGTTGTTTCGAAGGGTATACTTTCCAGGTCCATTTAAATTTTATCGAAATCGGTCAACAAATCGGTCAAAAAATCAACAATAAATATTTTTTGAAATAAATTGCTTAATCGAATATGTTATTAAAAAACTTTCTTCTTAAAAATTACCTGCTTATTACGTCTACACGAAGAGTGGAAAAATAAAAACTAAAAAAAATAATAAAAACCGACTTCCAGTTGCAGGCACTAAAATGTAAAAAATAATTAAACGGGGGTAATGTAAAATAAATAGATACCTAATGAGATATTTTCGAAGTCGGTGCCAGCCGACAATATTTTAAAATATGAATATCTAATAGGTAAATATGATTAGGTATGAACTCTAATTATAGTTAAAATATTATACATCAATTTGTGATGTATTTTACGTATAGAAATGTATTAGACTAGCGACTCATCCTCGCTTCGCTAGGGTTCGTCTCTAACTTGATTCCCCATACAAACTTTCATCCCCATTTTCACCCCCTTAAAGGATAATTTCGGGGCTAAAAAGTCCTTTCCAGGGTCTCAAACTATCTTCTTACCAAATTTCATTTAAATCGGTTCAGTAGATCCAGAGATTACCCCCTACAACGTCACAAACTCACAATTGACAAACTTTACCTCTTTATAATATTATAAGATTTGCTATGCATCGGCTGGCACCGACTTCGAAAATATCTGATTAGGTACCTATTGTAAATGAAAACCCCCAATTAGTTATTTTTTACATTTTAGTGCCTGGAAGTAGGTTTTCATTTTATTTTTTAAGTTTTTATTTTTTAACTAGCGACTCAACCTCGTTTCGCTCAGAATCGTCTCTAGGTACGTTTTAACGGTTAATATGGAATAGAACGTAAAATAAAGAACGTTCTGGTGTGATTGAGTAACAAACATCCATCCAAACTTTCGCATTTATAATATTTATTTATGGGATTAATAGGATTTAAGGCATGAGAGGTTGATTGGGAGGTGACCATAAAATTATTGATTAAAACTGTACAATAGATACATAACAATTCCCTGAGTTGCCAAGGGCTGAAATGAAGTAAATAAATACTTTTATCATTAATAAAATTAATTAATACTTTTATTGTTAATTTAGAAATAAATTACTATTAATCTTTAGAATTACTAATATACCTATTTATTAAATATATACTGAGAACGAAGTCGCAAGTATTTTTATTTATTTTATTTCTTATTTTCTTATAAAAGGGAAGAATTGTTTTTTGTAGCCAGAATATTTCAAACCACTAAGGCCTTGGTGGTCAACAATATAAAAACTTTTTAACAAAAAAATTAAAACCGACTTCAAACAAAAGCACTAAAAAGTAAAAAATAACTGATTGGTAGTTTTCATTTACTATACATACCTAATCAAATATTTTCGAAGTCGGTGTGCTTTGCTTTGTATGGGCTGGCACCGATTTCGAAAATATTTGATTAGGTATGTATTTAATAGGTAGGCTTTAATTACTTGAGCTTTTGGTGTAGACAGTAGTAGCAAAGTAAGAATTATAACGTGTAAGGCTTGTCAAATCAAACAAAATAAGCCCAAACTCAAAGTACCTACTGTTAGTCGTTGAAGAGTTCCACCTATCTACCTTCTGGCCTTACCATCAGATCAGGTCAACAATACCGAACCACTGTACTATCAACGGAAATAGAAACAGTTGCAAAGTTTCAAGTCAATATGACAATCAGAAGTAGGTTAAATTCATCATTAGCTATTTTTCCACCCTTAGAGGTGGTATTTTTTCTTTAAATTTAAATGGGACCAATCTGGAAGTATACACTTTCAAACAAAACAATAATTGTCCAAATCGGTTAATAAATGACGGAGTTCTGAGGTAACAAACATAAAAAAAAATAAAAAAAATACAGTCGAATTGAGAACCTCTTCCTTTTTGAAGTCGGTTGAAAATATGAACATTGTAAAAAAACGAATCGTTGCGCTATGACATGTTTGATAATTTGAATTTGGCGGATTCCAATAACTTTTAACTCTTATTTTTCATAAACATCTTTCATTCACAGTAAAACGGATAGAATTCCTGAAACCCCTGTAAAGGCTGAAATTGCTTTGATAGCATGATTGCTTTGATATGTTGATCTGTTTCAAAGCCGTATATTTTGTTGTGGGCTATTAAACGCGTAAATAAAAAAGAATAAACATTATAAGATAAATGTAAAACGAGTATTTTAGATTCGAATATAAATTATAAAAAGTTAAAAATTCTTTTTTAATTATAAATAACTTGATAAAATACAATAAATATAATTTTAAATATATATATATATATATATATATATATATATATATATATATATATATATATATATATATATATATATATATATATATATATATATATATATATATATATATATATATATATATATATTTAAACGAGCAATTCTTGTATATATCTATGCTATAATAAAACAGTAGAGATCGAATGTCTGTACATAGCAAAAAAATGCTAAAAACCGAGTCAGGGAGATGTAAGAAGACAAATAGAACAAATCCAGTTTGTCTGTTTGTCTGTTTGTACGGGCTAATCTCCGAATCTATTGGACCAATTTAAATGAAATTTGCATGGTGGTACCTTATACCCCCGGGCAACATCTTAGATACTTTTTATCCCGGAAAATTAAATAGTTCCCGTGGGATAGTTAAAAAACTATAATAACTTATACAGCTTAATACACAAAAACTACTGATTGGATTTTAATAAAACCTTACAATAATATAGTCCATACATGACAATAACAAATCGGCTACTTTTCATTCCGGAAAATTAAAGGGTTCCCGTGGGATAAATGTTTTCGTTTATTTGTAACGTATTATGTACACAACATACACCCCAAAACAATAGTTATTAAAAAAAATGTCTGTTTGTCTGTTTGCCTGTATGTCTGTCTGTTTTGTATGCGCGTTCCATGCGAAAAGTAATGTACCGATTTCAACCAAATTTGGTGAAGTGATAACTTATTACTTAAGTCAACATTTAGGATTTCTTTTACTTCAAGAAATTTTCTTTCTTACGGGAAGATACAATAACTGGTTTTATCGAGTCCTCCCTAAAAACCTTCGGTTGGCTAAGCCTTAAGACGTACATACATCAAAACAATATACTAAAAAATTGTAGATCTTGAAAGTCCTACAGGAAAGTTCTGAATAGTATATGTATATCTCCTAAGCAATATCTATTCTTATCTATACCTATAATAAAACTAACTTAGTCAAATCGATGTGGGCGTTTCACGCAAAAAGTACTAAACCGATTTTAACTAAATTTTGTATAGTGATAACTTAGTACTCAGGTCAACATTTAGGATACCTTTTACGACAGGCAAATTATTCATTCCCACGGGAAAACACAATAACTGGTTCTATCGAATTGTCCTTAGAAATTTATATGGCTAACGCTGGCTCAACCTTAAAAGATAGATCAAAACATTGTACAGGAAAATTGTAAGTCTTAAAAAGGTCGATAGAAAAGTTTTTAATAATATATGTCTATCTCCGAAGGTACACTCGCTATAACTATTTTCATTATTATATTACTGTTTTATTATACGTTATTTATTCTAATAATATAATAAAACTGTAGAGGTCGAATGTCTGTACATAGAAAAAAAAATGCTAAAAACCGACTCAGTTATCTTCTTACATCCCGTAAGAAGAAAAATAGAACAAATGCAGATTTTTTCATTTTTTTTTTGTTTCTCTGTCTGTTTGTTTGTACGGGCTAATCTCCGAAACTATTGGGCCGATTTAACTTTCACTTTTCAAGAAATGATGTCAAAAAATCTGAAAAAGTTGAGATATAACAGTTTCGTAGTTTTTAAGATATGAACTAATTTTAGTTACCCGCTTTGTCAGTTTAACAACCATAAACTTTTTTTCCATAAAATGTTAAAAAATAATATGAAACGAACTTATTTTTATGGTTGATAAAATGAGATTATTATGGTTCAACGTTATGGGTATTATTCGTATTTATTTTAGTGTTAACTTTGGAAAATACGTAGGAGTAAGAAAATCAACGCAGTATTTTGCTAAACGGAACCTATTATGCGCGAGTTGGGCATGCGTTTGCTCAATTTTTACATTAAAAGATTTACAAACATTAACATTATTTACTAAACAATTAAAATTTACAAATATTTTCATTTGAAAATTGTTTCGACCAAAAAATATTCTTGATGAATGTTATTAATTTTGAACACGATCAGGGCCGCGGGTAATTTAGTAGTACCTAATTCAAATAAAATCATAGAAACGCATATACATTCAATATCTGTACATTCATTTTTTTTTAAATTAAAACTACGTATTTTAAAAACACAAGGCGACATCTATTGTCCAATATCTAAATAACACAAAAATAAATATTCATTACAATAAATTTTTTAACTATTAAAATAGCGCCATTGATATATTTTTTTTTCAAGATAAGCTTATTTTTAATCGTTTTTGGCATAGTAAGTTACCTTGCTAAAATGTATATAGTATCATCGGGGTTATATTCTAACCAGTTTTTGTATTTTTTCTCAGAAATAAGATATTTTACTGCGGTAAAAAGTACCCGGATAACCAGCTATGACCATACCAAATTTCATTAAAATCCCTCTAGTAGTTTTTCTGTGATGCGGTAACAGACAGACAGACAAACAAAAATTCTAAAAACTATAGATTCGGCCTCTGTATCGATAATAATGTCTATTTCAATAAGATCTTCCAAATAATATTTAATGTACAGATTCGACTCCGTTAGAATTTTATTATATGTATAAATATCAAATATTCGCGTAAATCTAAGAAAGTATTAATATAGAGAAGGTAAAGTTTGTTAATTATACGTTTACTGTAAATTTTAACATTAATCGTACGGACATCTTGCCCACTGTATTTAAGCTAAATACTTATTTAACAATTTGTCTGATTTTGTGAAACTAATATGTTATCGTTTCATAATACAAATACATTCCAGTTGTGAGGTTTAATTAAAATTATAATCTAAACGTTGCCATTAGTAGAGCATTCATTCACATGCAGGAAACATATCCATGGAACAGTCACTCGTAAATTGCATCTACTAAGCGTGCTTCCATAATTATTATGAACATTATCTTTTATATTAATGAATTATTATTTATATAAATTAGTTATTAAATTATGTAAATAATACCCATCATAAGAAATGGCTACTAACAATCGTTAATGTTTATTTTGTTTGAATTTTAAGATTTTGCCGTTTTTAAGATTATTCAACAATTCGAAAGAATTTTTTTTTACATTGAGTCGGAACCTACATTTATCAAACGCTGCCGATTTAAGGACAAAGAAATTAGGTCGATGGTGCATACCAGCAACTAGCTGTTAAAGAGCACTAAATCACTCATGAGTAATCTCAAGAGGATAATCTTGAAAAACTTATTTCCTCTACTTACAGAAATTCAACAACTATGGGATTCATTTCGCATATCTTGAAGATTTGCATTCGCAACAGATTATATTAATACAATTTATAAACGTGAGTAGACTATTTTTAAAATCTAAGTGTATTATTTACTTTTGGTTTTTATTTTGCGACATCGTGGTTAGTTAAAGACTCTGGTTGTTTATTTATTATTCGTCATATCTTGGTTAGGTTATGTTAGAACAGTTACCACAACACTAAGCCATTAAGGGTTTATTATATGACTAGAAAACTAGAAAATTCGAATTTCACGCAAAGTATAATTAAAAACGCGACGAAACATAATATGAAAATAAGATTTTTAAAAATTCATAAAAAAAACTATGCATTTCCTATTTTTATTTCAAACCCAGAACCCTTGCTATTATAAGTGCTTTATGTTCATTTAAAATTCGGTGATAGATCTGACTCATCATCTGGAGATCATTTTGACAATTGAAAGTGACATTTTGATATTTCCAAGTGTCTAAATGGCAGTAATGTCTAAATAATGTATGGAAATGTTGTAACTTTAAGTCTCAATAACTTTTGACTCTTTTGTTTCCTCAAAATATTTTTTTTATATTTGGACTCTCTATCACCTCCCCTATCTAAAAATACCACCCACTCCTCCAGGGACCGCGTCCCATATACTAAACTGCAGCCCTTTTTACTCTTACATTTTCTTAATATAATTTTTATATATTTGGGCTCCCTGTCACCTACCCTATCCAAAAATACCACTCACTCTGCCAGGGGCCACGTCCCATATACTAAACTTGTGCTAATTGTAATTCCACTAGGTATAATAGGTGCTCTTTTTCAATCAGCTTTTTTACTTCCAACTTCACACTTAAAATGGAGGACATAAAAAAGTTGTTAATAAACATACAACAAGAAATAAGACAGAAGAAAACAGAAATGTTAGAAATGAAAGAAGACATTAAAAATACAATCAAAAATAATATACTTAAATGAGAAATTTAAACACTTAAAAATAAAAAATGAAGTTCTTGAGAAAAAAATCCAGGAACAAAGTACCTCAATAAATAATTTAGAAAGACATATTAGACGCAAGAACTTGGTTATGTTCGGAGTAGAAGAAGGTGAAAAATCCTATCATGAACTAGAGGAAAAAAAATACAAATAATAAATACAAATTTCAACGCTCAGTACGACAACAATAATATTGAAGCCGTTAGAAGAATAGGGAAAAAAGGTGTGAAGGTTAGACCAATCATAATATCATTTAGTACAATAGGCTTGAAACTAAAAATTCAGAAAAATGTCAATTATTTATGTGGCACTCAATATTACATTATAGAGGACTACCCAACAGAAGTTTTAAACAAACGCAAGGAGACGGAGTTACAAACCCAACTGAAGATAGAAAAAGACCTAGGCAAAACGGCTTTCATTAAATATGACAAACTAATTGTTGTGGATAAAAATAAGAACGCTTCTCGCCAATACTCAAATAAAAGAAGTCTGCCTATATCTCCAGAAACGCCTTATCTCAATAATAAACAAAAACGAACAAATAAACAACATATAAAGAAAACCAAACCTGCTAATATTAAAGACTTTATATAACAAAAACCAAAATTAACTTTCAACCACACAAATGATAACCAGGAAAAACTAAAAAGAACACAGCAAGATACAGTATAGTAAACATAGTTGGAACCTCCTCATCTTTATCCCCCAGTACAGCTGGTCACTGTGGGGGAGTTCGACTGTAACCCTCCAAAGAAAAACAGACATACAATGAACAAAGGTATACATACTCGTATCTTCACCAGAAAAACTCCTAGAATTAAAAGCAGCATTTCCTACAACAAATCAAAAGAAACCAAAGATAAAATTATAAACTTTATAGGCATATCAGAAACAAATTATATAATGGAATTTTTTTTTGAAAAGAAACCCTTTGCAAGCATAATCTCCAACGGAGAGCTCTATGCAGGACTACTTTGGAGGAGGCTTTTACTCGAGAGGGTTCTATACATGAAACCTAATAGGAAATTCACAAGAGACATTTACTAAATAAATACATTTAATTATGAAATTAAATACCTAATATTTTATAACTATTGTCAGAATTAATGTATGGAAAGATTTTTTTTATATTTATTATTGTGAAATGTTTAGTATTTACTCAATTGAATTATTTAATTTATTGTGATTGTTTATTTATTTATTTGTTAATGATAATTTATATATATTAATCAATTAAGTAATTGCTCATAAGCTAACAACAAGTTGAATGTAACTACTAACTAAATAGGTTATCGCATCATATATCATTTCAAATAATATTAAAGATTTTTAAAATAATTTAATTCCAGATTACAAAATTATTAGTTAAAAAATGATAAGTTAATAAATAGTCACTAACCAAAAATTGAAGTTAAATTAAATATAATCAATTAAGTTATAAATATGATCTGTTAAAATACAATGTTAAAAATTATTAATTAAGTAAGAGTAATTATAATTTAAAATTTTAAGTAAGCAGGTATAGAATAAATAAAGCTTTATTATTAGTATTTCTTTTGCATTATTCCACGCAAAATATTATGTTCGATAATTTCGCACACTCAGATATTATAAGCATCATGGACAAGCGGCCAAGGTCCAAGGTCAATAATCACAAGTCGCATACAAAAAATTCTTTTATTTCTTTAATATTTATTCAAGTTTTTAGTTCTTTTTTAAAAAAGACGCGATGATTGACAATCATAGGTGTCCGGGCTCGAATCCTGGTCAGATACAAAGGTAAAATTTTTGTTTTTTTTTTTGTATTTATTCAAGTTATTAATTTTTTTTTAAGAAAATTGTACCTACTTCATAACGAAAAACTCCGAGCGAAGCTCGGTGGCTCAGGTACTTATTAAAAATTTAAAAAAATATATTATATTTTTATAGTTGTTATCTAATATCTAAATATCTCGTGTCGCGGTGTTTGTGGTCGCACTCCTACGAAACGGCTCGGCCGTTTTTAATGTTTTTTTTTTTTGTATATTTGGTAAATATGAGAATATGTCCTAAAGTATTTTTCACTCTCCTACCCCCATCCCCCATTTTTTAAGTAACTAGGGCGGAACCCAAGTGGAGCGAGGGTGAGTCACTAGTTATATATAAAAATATATATGTATTATTAATAATTTTATACAAATAATTATATTTATATTTTGATTTGTTTTAATTTAATTGCGGTATCTACCACAGCGCCAAAGAAGTTTTACTTCAACCGTGTGTAAATTATATATTATTACTAGCGACTCACCCTCGCTCCGCTCGGGTTCGTCCCTGGGGTGGGGTCTGGGAGGACCACCCTTATCCTTATCACTTAGGGGTATGAAAAATAGATAGTAGTTGTTTCTCAGACCTACTGAATATGCATATAAAATTTGGTAAAAATCGGTAAAGCCGTTTCGGAGGAGTACGGTAACAAACATTGTGACATGGAAATTTTATATATAAGATAGTACTATAATATGATCTGTGGTTACACGGACTAATTTTTTTTTTTTTGATGTAATTTTTAAACACGTTTCGAATTTATTGTTTCCAAACAAAGCATAACTAGCTTCCAGTTTTGATACACGAACTCGCTCGGTTGAAATTAATATTTTTTTATGACAGGTTACTCCTTCCACTCATTGATGCATATTCATTTGCCTAGGAAAATGAATAAAAATTAACTATTGTTTGCACGCGTAGGTCTAGAGCTGTCCAAACACGAAACTTAATAAAATATCCGTTATATTTGTAAGATAGTTATACAATTTTTTATGTCTTTCAGAATTGAAGGATAGTCATATAACTATACTTCTATTCCAATTTATTTAAACATATTCATAACGATGTGCTTTATGATAGAGATAAATTTAAACTCATTCAGTAAAGTAGCGGAATATGAAGCTTCACATTAGCATAATGTCTTTCTACGTTAAATGTATAAAGTATACCTCTTAAATGTTACAAAACGGAAACCATTCAAACATATCTAGTAGGTTTTCAAGTGCGGTTCACCCATTTTGTGTAAAAAACATAATAATTAAAGTTTGTGAAAGGTTCATTCAAATATTAAATTTAGTTCTCAGCCCCCAGACAAAACTGTACAATAAATAACAATTATTCTTCTTAATTTAAGGCTCTTAGCGTTAGCATTTAAAAAAGCTAACTCTCATCTAGCTCGCAACTTGCAAGCACGACATAACCAAACATAACAGATGGCTAAGGATGTATTAGAAGATGTATGTACCTATATGATTAAAGCTGAAAAAATGTTTTAGTTTTTGTTGAAAAAAAAAAACATTTGCAAAATAAAAAATAAGTGTCTGAGTGTGTATACTTAAGTACGCACGTAAGAAATTACACTTCTTTGTTTTTTTTGTTCGAGCATTTAAATAAAAGCTTGTTTTTTTATTTATTAATTCTTTTTTCTTTTCTTTTTTTAGTTTTTATGTTATTCGTATTTTTCTCATCAAACCTTTTATTTGATATCCATTTTATTTGATATCCATATCAAGGGGATGCACAAAAAAATCTTTGGATTCATCATTCATGGATCATATTGGATTCACAATGACGTCACTTTGCTTAGCTTATCATGCCCTTTCATTTGATGCCCACATCCATGAACGAATAAACCACTGGACGAGACATAAAATACAAATGTATGAAAACTCGTTCAACCAAAAGACGCATAACGCACACAAAGATTTTATTACATTATTATACACACAGGTACACAATACAATATTTCTAGTGCTTGAACGTAATCGATAAAATACATATATCGATGAACCAATTAATGACATTTTAGACATTGGTTAGCATAGTCATCATATTTTATATCTTTTAATTTAAAATATCTGTATTTATTATAATAAATTAAAATAAATGAATTAAAGAGGCAATAATAATGTGTCAAATAATAATTATTTTTTAATTTGATTTATATAAATACGATGGCATTGATGGCAGCATTCTGTTGGCCTATAATAATGTTAATGAACAAATGAATATCGGGTGTAGGTATATTCCATTAATATATAATAAATATTATGTTGTAAAGATGCTAATTTAATTAAATAAAGTGATTTTGTTGATTCTGTTATTGAATTATTTTAATTGGCAATTGATTGTCTCGGGTAGCTTATAAAAATGTGACACTGTCCTAATATTGCTCAGTTCTTAATAAGCATTTGTGAAATTAGGAAAAAGAAAAAGTGATTGCAAATTAAAGTGAGTGTTGGATCGTGAAAGTAAAATAGATCGTGAAAGTAAAGTGTTTTATTACAAATCGCCAACCCAGAAGTTTAGTGCTAAAACATTATTGTTTGATTTTGTGTAATTTATGTGTTGAAATAAAATGATCTTTATTATTATTACAATGGAATAATATTCCAAAGTATATAAATGTGGTATAAAATAAAATAAAAAATTAAGTACACATACTAATTATAATTTTTGCATTTATATTTTTATGTGACTTAGAAAATATTTTTATAAATTTATTGTCATCAGATTGTAGGATACTGTGATAAAAGTATTTTATGTTATTGTACTGTACAAATAACACAATTCGTTCAGTTATTTCGTCAAATATCGATATATTTTTCGACATTGTCAAGCACTAGTCGATGTCAAATGGACTCACTCGACAGTTTAGTCATTTGTTCTGAATGGTATAATCCAGGGATTTTATGATGGTTGTCAGATGTCAACAATACATAGAAATATCGACTATATTTAACATAGTTGGATAATATGACATTTTATTTTACAATTTTATTAAATTGTGTGATAAATAACAATAAATGTAATAAAATAATGTATTTACAAGTGAAAAGAAACAGTGCTGCTTCCGCCGCTATAGTTTTTACACCATTTAACAGAACATTTAGTCATTTTAGGCAGATTGTTTGTTGACAAATAAATGCTTGAGACTGACGCAAAAAACAAACGACAAAGGCTGAAATTTCCTGGCTACTAATAAGACAGATAAAGGTACGTCCGCTTATATGTCTGGTCCAGTGACTTATTCGTTCATGCCCACATCTTATGGGTTACTATGGAGATGGTAATGCCATTTTGTAACGTCCGCTATATTGGATTAAAAATGGCGGCAATTACGTAATTGACTAATTGTGCAGTCACAAAAACAACCCATGAGTACCAAATTTCAGCTCAATCGGACACAGAAGTGAGTCAAATTTAACTTGCAAGATTTAATCATAGACAGGCATTAGGGCAGGTAAAACTAAATAAAAGCTTCTAAAAAGTAATTTTTATTAAATATTTTTTTGGAAAATCTTATTGAAATACACATTATTGTCGATACAAAGGCCGAATCAATAGTTTTTATAATTTTTGTCTGTCTGTCTGTCTGTTAGCGCATCACGAGAAAACCACTGGACAGATTTTGATGAAATTTGGTTTGATGATAGCTGGCTATCCGAGTCAACATCTAAGATACTTTTTACCCCGTGAAAATATCTCATTTCTGAGAAAAAATACAACAACTGCATTATAAGAGTATACTAATACCTATGTAAAACCTAAGAATTTGGTTTTTCGTAATCTGAACGCGGGCGGAGCCGCGGGCAATGCTAGTAAATAATAAAAAAAGACCTTTTTCGTTACGTGACTATTTATATCTCTTAACTCTTCTTTTTTAATGTTTTTTTTAACGAATGAATCTCTTTTATTTATTTATTATTATTTTTTCTTTTCTTTTTTTTAGTTTTTTTATTGATATAAAAAACACGTGCTGTGTATATATCCCCTCAACTGTCGCTGTCATTTTACAAGAATATGGCGCATCTGTCGGCTACTTTCTGAGGACCTGCGCGAAATATGTACGCATCATTAAAATAACAATATTTCTTAAAATTTTTATATATAAGCTATATATAAAGCTTATATCGTTAGAATCGTTTTAAAATAAACTAAGAATATATATATAAATGAGTTCAATTGTATTTAATAATATATAGTTAATTCTAAGTTGAAATTACTGAAAGTGATTTTTTAGCAGTATATAGTATGAAAACAGGAATTATTACAAAATAAAACGATTATTTTAAAAAGTTATAATTTAATTTAATAATTGATACAATATTTTATATTAATTGATTAAAACAACACAACTCACTGTACATTTATTTATACCACAAGCTTTTACAATAACATGTCTCAATCATAGCGACTTAGCGCTGGATAAAAAAGAGGTTTTTTTATACTTTAATTCTGAGAGCATTGAAGATCAAGAGATTTAGGATAATCATTTATATTATAGTTTAGTCCACATACGTTATACTGACATAGTTTGAGTTCTTATAACTATTTAGTTTACGAGAATTAAACAATAAACCAAACACTTTAAAATAAGTACTAAAAAACGTCATCTCAAACTTTGGATCGCAGAGCAAATTCTGTTTAAATTTTCATTAAAATATATGAACATCTTACAATTTAGTTATATTTAAAATTAGAAAAATATAATAAAAAGACATGTTGCCTTATTAGAATATTTCAGAAATCAATTCTGAAAACTAACAATTTCACTATAAGAATTACAAGGGACAGCTAAAAAAGTATGGATACGACCAGTTCCATCACATCTGAACAGATTATGTTACGGAAATAAAATGATAATAAAAACATCAATAAAAAATAAAACAACTTCAAATATTAATTCGGACAGTTATTATTTTTTTTCAACTGTTTTTATCCTCCGACGCAAAAACGACGGGGAGTTATAAGTTTGACGTGCTGTGTGTGTGTGTCTGTCTGTCTGTGGCATAGTAGCTCCGGAAGAGATGATCCGATTTTGTTTTTGTTTTTTCTTAGAAAGGTGAATTATTCGGAAGTGTTCTAGCTATATTTGATGAAAATCGGTCCAAGATGGCCGCCGCCACAAAATAGCGGATTACATATTATTTCACAACTCCCTCAATATGGGTATCAAATTAATTAGGGTTGACTAGTATAATACACACTACGATAAATTTCAAATCCAAGATGGCCGCCGCCACAAAATGGCGAATTACATGTCGGGGTTACTTTTAAATTTTAATTTTATAAGATTGAAGTATTGTGCCAGTTACTGTATTGAGTATTTAATGGACTCCGTAGTTATAGTAGTAAACAAAATTATAGTAGAGTATAAAAATTTTGTAATTAGTACTCACAGATGTTTTAAATCTGAACTTGAAAATTTTGGATGCCTTTTGTTAAGTAAAGGACACTTTTTAATGAATATTGCTGGCAGGTAGAAGCTTTTATACATATTTTTGTAATTGAAAAAAAAGATGAGCATCTACCCTAAAAGCAACAAATACTAATTATCACAAAGTAAAGATACATACGTAGCTATACTAACCTCCTCCCATATAAAGTTCAGCACGTCTTCGATGTTCAGTCACGTCGTCGAAACGAACAAAGGCGTGGTATAATATATAAATCAGATATTTTCGAAGTCGATGCCAGCCGATGCAAAGCACATCTAATATATTTCGATACGTAAAACATATATTTACTTATTAGTTATTTATATCTTTCAATATTGTCGGCTGGCACCGACTTCGAAAATATCTGATTAGGTATCTATTCTAAATGAAAACCTCCGTTTAGTTATTTTTTACATTTTAGAGCCTGGAAGTCGGTTTATATTTTTTTTTAAGTTGTTATAGAGTTTTTTATACTACACCCTTGTTTGCTTCCGCTCTACATTGCCTACAATTGGTCTTTCTTGTTCACCCCACCGATCATAATATTGTAATCTAATAAGGCATGTTTTAAGCAATTTTGGTGCAGCTACAATAAACATAAAATGCAACATGATACTAGTGTAAGAGATGCAAATAAACATATTTTTTACCCGACAACGCGACGCAAAGGAGGGTAATGTGTTTATCAGTCTATGTATGTATGTATGTACATCGGTATGTTTTTCCTTTGTGGCACTCTAGAAACCAAACGCGTGGGCCGATTTTGATGATTCATATGTCGTTAGTGTCGTATTTACGCGAGTGCTATAAGCTATATATAGCCTATGATACTCGCATTATAGTTGAAAATTAAAAATAGTTGAAAATTAAAATGGCGGATATCAGGCGCCAATTTGTGTCTCTGTAAAAAATCTTCCAAATCAATCGAATGGGGTCTCAAAATAAATATTTTTGGTGATCACAAAAAAATTTAAAAGAACACAACTTACATGTTAGAGGTAATTTGGGATAAGAAATTGCTAAATATTAGGTTATACCTATGAAATTGTCGTTTAATATACAGAAAGTTAAAGTATTTTTTTTTATAAATATTTTTCATTTCTATTAATCAAAATATGCACCCATGCTATTGATGCAATTTGATGCAAATGTACCAATATTGTTTTGATGCTAACGTTAAAAGCTGCTGCTATCTCATCCACAGATTGAGTATCGGCAGCTTCCACTGTCGCCTTTAATGCGTCGTTACTGATTTTAGTTTTCGGGCGACCACGGGGTTAATTTTTTAAGATCAAAATTTCGATGTTGGAAGCGTTCAGACCAATAACGAGTCGTGCGTTCGTTTGTAGTGTTCACTCGGCACTCCGTACACGTCATTAATATTGCGAGCCGTTTGTGCGGGATTGCTACCGCGATGGAACTCGTATTTTTATTGCGTTCATATTGATGAAAAACAAACAAATGTAGTGAAAACAAAACACTAATTAATAAACAAACGACTGAATTCAAAAATAGAACTCCATACTTTTAAAATAAAATACATTTGAATATAGAATTTATTGCCGGCCATTCATAAATTACGTTTCCAATGGCCAGTAAGTATTGTAGAACGGCAATTTCAAAAGACCTATTATAACTTCAAATGTCTAATAAAATTAAAAAGCTGTAAATAAAAAAATACGTTTCATTCTTGTCGCGAGATGTACATATGTATGTCACCAACTGCATAATACTTTATTCCTTCGTCAACTTGTTTTCATCTTTTTAGTTAGCTTTTATGCAGTTAGGTTTTTTTTTATTTTTACAATGTTTCAAAGTAATCTGTAAGTTGAAATTATATCTGTAAAATAAAAATCTGTTTAAAAGAAAAACAATTTTTATTTTTATAGGAAAACAGTTAAAATAATTTTATAAAATACTAAATTTCAAATAATGCTAAAAAAACATCAATCTGAATATTCTAATCAATATTAAAAAAGCCTTCCCCATACTATCCAACAGCCGTCAAAAATGGCGGCTCGAATTTGGGTTACGTGTTATTATATTAATAATTACTTAAAATCCAATAGAAAATTTACAAATTCAATTATACGTAGTTATTTAGTTATAAATTTAAATCATGTTAATAAAAATATAATGCTTTCGCTAGTGTATTTTTTATTCAGAAAAAGTGAAAATATAAGGACTTAGCGCGCGTGAATGCTTACGATGTTTGACAAATATAACAATTTCTGTATAAAATCTTTATTCAATACACATCCTATGAAATACAAACTGTTAATTACTTACCCTTCCATCATATTCCAATCCTTATACTAATAATTTTACACTATTTTATTAATTTTTTACTCACAAGTATTGAGTTCGAAGACCGCCAAAATTTAAATAAATTGTCTGCACAAATTACAAAAAATTATGTTATTGGAGTTATTACTTTTTTGAAATGTAGTATGATATTATTGCTTGTATTTTCCTTTACACGTTACAAAAGTAAGATAAAAATAAATATAGTTTAAATGCGAGAAATCACACATTAAATGACATCGGGACCAATCGACCTTTAAAAGGTCACTTGACAGACAGGGGTCTTTTTGACATCGACCTTTAAAAGGTCGATCGACAGACGAGGTAATATAGAAATATATGTTGTGTATATAGCGAAATAAAAATCTTGAATAATAATTAAATATGGTCATATTGTGAGTTCAAAAAGATGTTTAAAATTTGATTATATGCTTTTTTCCCAAAATAATAATAATAATTAAAAAGTTATGATTTTATATATTTTTTTCATAAACTACTTAAAATCTAAAATAAAATTATGAACGCAGCCGTAGTAGATTATGAAATACTTCAACGAGTTCAAAACTTCTTGTTTTGATTTTCAAATTTGTTGTCAGTTACAAACCGTCAACGCTTATTAAAGATAAAGAGATTAGCGTCCTCGATTTTTGTTTACTGGATTATTTAAATGTGGTGGTTCAGATATTAACTGTTTAATTTCCATGTAAGTAAATTGTTTCTTTTTTAAATTAAATTGTGTAATTATGATCTTGTTTTCCATTTCTACGAATTGTTACTATTGCGAAAAGTTTTAAGTTCATAGGATAATATGAGTATTTATATAATAATATGGTTTAATTATGTTAGTCATTTTCCGCATAATAATATTCCGCATAAAGTATATTTAGTTATTATAAATAGGTATTTGATACATAACACATATCTTACAGTATTGAAAAATAACACTCAATATTTCAATATCAATTATATTCAAAGGTTTACCCATATTATCTTTTTAAATCTCTGTTTCTGTTATTAAAATAAATCATTTTTTTAAACAAGTGACTAGATTCATAATTGCATGTGGCTTTATAGCCATTTATGTTTTATTTTAGATTGCAGACATTAAGTAAATTTCTCTAGTAGGATGCATAAGTTCCTTGGCTGTTCAAACTTTCCAAAAAAATTAAAATTCAATAATATATTTTGATTTCATAACAATTTTAATAAAGAACTTTTTTCTTATATAAAGAAAATGGTATAAAAGGTAATTCCATTATATCACAATTTCTTATTGAGTGAATAATATTATTTCCACATATTAAATACCTATAATAAATAATAATCAATTTCAAAACATCTTTCTTGACTAAAGTAACCTGTTATATAATACCTGAATCATCTTCCTTTTACAGAACATATGTATTTACTTTTTATGTTTATATAATATGTTTTTATTCAACTTTTTAAGGTTTATTTAGCAAATATGGAATCAACACAACAGCATATTAATAAATTTAGAGAAGAACGCATTGCTAAAGAAAAAGCAAGAATTGAGAAGGTATACTCTTTGCATTTTAAACATTGCGTTGTTGTGGAATTGTGTTTATTTTAATTATATATTAATTCATTAATGAATATCTTCATTCTATTACAGTTGCGGGAACTCAACTTAAAAAAATATAGCAAACAAAATTTTTCAAAACCTATTTCTGCCTCATCTGTCTCCCTAACTGTGAAAACTAAATCAGACACCAGTATTGCTACTAATACCAAAACAAACCCTAAAAATAATAATGTTTATGGTTCTATCTCCAATAGAAAATCGATTTATGCAGCCAAACAAGTTGAGAATAAAGATGTTGTGACGAAAAATGTAAAAAATAATTTTGTTGCTAATAAAATTCCCATTAATGTGAACACAAATAGAAATAAATTAAATACTGAAACAAACCCAAATAAACCAGCAACTACAAATAATAGAATAAATAAACTTTTAAAAGAAATGCCAAATGCAAGCAATGTTAAAACTAAAAATCCTAATAACAATATGTCTAAAACAGTTCAAAATCATAAAAATACTAATGTAACTGTAACATCAAAATTCAATAGTAAACTTAAAACATTAGATGAAGAGAAGAATCATCAGAATAAAATCATACAGCAAAATATTGAAAAGCCTCCAAAAACAAATGGTGAATCTGTATTTGATAGATTGTACAAACCAAAAGTTGTGCAAAAACAATCTATAGACAATGCTTTGCGATTGCAAACAGATCCTAACTATTTAAAGAAAGTAATAAAAGATTCACGTCTAATAATGAATAAGAGACACACAATGTGCAATAATAGCAAGCCTGCTTTACCCGTCCGAAGATCAATATCTGCTGTGCATTTTAAAAGAATAAGTAAGAATGAATTACAAAATTGTATGCATAAATGGGCATCTATTGGAGAGAAGATAAATAAGGCACATTTAAAAGATATCAATGAAGACGAAGGTGTAAAAGAAGAAAGAGTTATTTCTGCAATCAAAAGTGAAAGGAAGAAAGTGAAATTTCAAACCCCTATACATTTGAATTTTAATACACCAAAGCCAGAAGAATTACAGGCAAGATTACAAAAGTGGTTACAAAAACGTGGAAAATCTATAGATTCATACCACCATTTACAATGTTTTGGATTACATCACTTATCAAGAGATACAAGACAGTTTACTTTATTTGATGATGATGATGAAAATAAGGAAAATGTTGCCGTTAATAATGATAGCGATAATGATTCGTACTTGGACAATATGAATAATGTGAATGGGAATAAAAAGGAGGAAAACAAAGCTTTTCCAACAGATAAGTGGCGTAGAGCCAGTGTTGTAAGTGATAGTGTTGATTTCAATGATAGTTATGAAACAACATTGAATTCTGATGGAGTTCATCAAGTGGACGAATTACTATTAGGTGCTTTAAATGACTTGACGGAATTATTGAAAGAGGTAAAGTAGATCAAGTATGTACTTAAAAATAATATTTATTCATTTAAATGTTCGTAAATTTATAATAGCTATTCACACTATTATGGTTATTTACATAATATTTTTTTTTTAATTTTTAAATTATAATAAGCTATTCACGTCATCAAAACACTAAAAAAGCCGTAGGTAGAAGCTAGTAGGTAGATCTGATATGTATTATATTATAGTACCACAATAGCTGATAGGTTGAAATTTTACAGGATGTTTGTCATGTCAGATATCAGAATTAATATAAAAAACCAGGTTTTCCTTATTATTTATTTTTAATGACTTTCTCTTAGTTAATTTTAACCGATGAAAGAAAAGGAGGAGGTTATTTCTTTCAACACATACTTTTCTTTTTTATGTTTGACCAAGCATAACTTTTTTTAGTGTAGTCCACCCCTAAGTGTAAAAAATAGAGCAATGTTTGATTTTTCACCTATTGAATTTTTAAAATACTTTCTTTATTTTGCTACAACTGTATCTACAGTACTAAAAAAAAAGTAAAAACAATGCCAGACCAAACCAAACCAGAAAAAAAACATAGAAGTGAAAACAGTACCATGTGTACAAAGTTACTTATCTCTTTAAGAGATTTCTACCAGAAACCCTCAAGCGTGAGAAAATATAAAAGTAATAATGAGATGCGGTGTATGTACAAACTACAAACATCAATTATTATATAAATATACACATATATATTACAAACATATGTACATAGTTACATATATACATACATATATATAAATACATATACATATTTACATTTTATTATGAGTAATGCAATACAAATACATTCTAGGGTTTCGACTGGGAGCAATGTGCGCGTTGGCTGCGTGCGATACGTGACCGGTACCCGCTGGCGCCGGACAAGGCCGCGTACTGGGAGTGCCGCGCCGCGCTAGAGGAGCGCCGTGGCGACCTGCCCGCCTCCGTGCAGTGCTGGGAGCAGGCCATCGCTGCGGGCACTGAGGTGAGTTACTCTTATTTTTTATCTGTTTTTATTTAGGGACTTTTTAAGCAATATTATGGGAATTTAGAGATACGCAATATTCATAATATGAGAATAGGATGAAGTTTTAATTCAAATTCAATATATTTTATTCAGCATTAAATTATTACATTTTTTTACTGAATATCATGAGTCTACTATCAGTTAAGAAAGAAGTAGCCTCAGACCTGAGAAGAACTGGCAAAAGCAACTCGGTGGGACTATTATCACTAAGTTGTGCAAGATTAGAGGTGTGATTATTTGTCAAGAATTTATTATATTTTCCATAGTGTGAATGTAATAATCTAGATTGCATTTATATTAAATTACCTTAATTATTGATTTTTTTTAAGCAAATAGCGTTATTGCAGGAGTTATTATTATTAGTATTTGGTACATATTTTGTGTGTAACATACACATTATCATAAAAGGTTTCAGGTGAGCGCCATCTATTGTTAAGTAATGCAAAATAGGGTTGTCTGATTAAAACAGTTGTATAATAAAATAATATGAAAAGGATATCTGTATCCTGTACTTATGTCATGTGCAAGAATATATAGTTGAACTAGCACTACTTACCTTTAAACGTTTAGTATAGATTTCTCAGAGATGAGATATTTTCCCCTAATAAAAAGTATCCTATATGTTGATCTGGATAACCAGCTACCATCATATCAAATTTCATCAAAATCGCTCCAGTGGTTTTTCCGTAATGCGGTCACAGACAGACAGATAAAAATTCTAAAAACTATAGATCCGGTCTCTTTATCGATAATAATGTTTATTTCAAATTACCTTACACTGCACTAATTTGGTTACTTTACATAATGCCACAGCATATTCATTAAATGAAACTGTGGATGTTTGTCTGTTAGTACCTAATGTGCTAATATCTGGAAAGTCTGAACCTTTAATGTTCTTTCTTTTTCTCTCTAATATATGCTTTCTCTTTTTATAAGGTTAGCATTTTAATTAAAAGTATTAACAACTAAACGCACTAAAATAAAAAAAGGCAAACAAAAGAATAAAAAAAACATTAACATTTTACATATGAACATATTTGTATATAATCAAAATATTATACAACCTCCTTTTAAGTTGATTAGGTTTTATTTTTTTGATTTTATTTCTAGCAATCAGTAGTAGAAGCTAACCTTGACAATTTGTTGGACAAGTTCATGCAACTCAAAATAAGCCCAAGCAGTGGAAAAAAACATGTGGATCCGAAACTAGTTGATGTAAAGAATGTATTTAAAAGTACTATCATACGCTTTGCTGTACAGCAAGCCAAGTTGTAAGTATATTATATACATTTTTTAATATTAATCGATATTTATTGAAATTTGCCATTGGATATTACAATATTATATTATGAAAGAAGCCATGTGCTATGAGTTGGGCCAAGTTTAGTTAGTTTCTCTGTGTACACGTGCTGCACTATAATATCTCCTGCGCAGTTGGCTAGACTCAGTGAGATTGGTCGCCGTGACCAAAATCGGTCTGGAGGATACCATAGTTACTATGGGTCTTATAGGGAAATCCAATACCTTTAAAGGTATTGGTAAGCTCACATGTAAATAATAAATATGTTGAATTTTAATTTCATAAACATTTTTTGAAGTGAATTATATAATTTTTGAAATAAATTATTAAATTAATAAAGTAGAATAAGAACCTTAGCATAATTGGGACTGATTTTATCCAAACCAGAATACATATTAAGCATTAAAGTATTTGTCACATACATATGAAGATCACTATGAAATAGTAAAACACATCTTGTATATTATAAACATAAGGAATTTATATGAATATAACAGCTTAATAAGCCTAATTATGACGATTTTATTTTTAATATTGTAAATTTCTTTCTGCTTATTTTCAAAGTAGACAGAAAATATTTTGTGTTATAAATAACAAATTTGCTAAACCAATAAACACTTTTTTTAATTAAAAGTAAATTTTATCTAAAACCTAAATATTTATTTCAGATGTATCAAAATATTGTACATTATATTTGTTATAATTATAAAATGCATTGGAAAAATTATTACCAAAATCTATAAAATGAGTGAGGGTATTCTATTTTAACAGTATTAAAATTCACATGTAGTTTTAATTGTAAAAAGTTAGTTGTTAAATATAGTATTCATCATTTATGTGTATCATAGTATTTAATGACTATTTCATGTTATATATTTTATGTTAAATTTTAATTAATTTCATATTCCTATCTAGCGACTAACCCTCACTCTGCTCGGGTTCGTACCAAATTTTATCAAAATCTGTCCAGTGGTTTTTCGTAATGTGGTCACAGACAGACAGACAGACAAAAATTCTGCAAACTATAGATTTGGCCTCTATCGATAATAATGACTATTTCAATAAGATTTTCCAAAAAATATTTAATGTATACGACTTATTTAAAATTTTATTAAATGTGTAGATAATTAAGTAATTTTTGTCATGCAATATAATTATTCATTCCAATAAGCTTTCAAATAATCTTTGGTGTCATTTCTCTTTCAAATTAATATATGACTTTGTGGGTAGACAAACCGTAGTCTCCAGGCTGTAATCATGTTTGCTGTAAATCATACATAACATTTGTAGAATAAAAAGGTAGTGGTGAAATTTTTTAGGTATGAAATCTGTGATAGAAATAACTATTAGTACTGTAATTACTTATTATTATTATATTAGTTTTATTATCTGGTAGTTAGCAGAACCCGCGGCTTCGCTCGCGCTAAAACTACAAAAAAAATCTCTAAAAAGGTAGTTTCATACAAACTTTCATCCCCTATTTTAGCCCCCTATACGATGAATTTTGAAAAATGCTAAAACACGTATTTATTTAATTTTATTGAAGAACATTAATACTAAGTTTATCATAAATATTTTTTTGCATAAGATTACAACGTGTTTTCCTATGAGAATTAAATAATCTCCTGCGGTAAAAAGTAACCTGTGTCACTCTCCAGCTATTTCCACACAAAAAATCTAGCCAATCAGTCACTCTGTTTCAACGTGAAAGAAGGAAAGACAAACAAACAAACACACGTTCACATTTATAATATTAATATGGATAGTATGGACTAATATGATTTCTAATACAGACGCCAGAGCAACGATTCCCTGAAGTACACAGTGACTCCGGTACGCCGCAGTTCGCGCCTTAGCACGCACCGCACGCATACGCCGCTGCTCTGCGCCTCCATACACCAGGCGGCCGGCATGGGCGCACAGTTCAAACCTAACAAGGCCCTTGTTGATAGTCCCTAATGATTTGTTTATTATTTTTAATAAGACAATGGACGGTAAAGGTAAGGAGAACTATATTATTATATGGTAAGCGGTAAATAACAGTTCAAAAACCCCACCAGAATGGCGCTAGCGTAGCAAGAAGGTATGATATGAATTTAAAAGTCGTAACAGGAGTGAAGTGTGCTGAGTTGAAACGATTTCAACAGAAACTTATTCATCACAGAAATAGTTCTCCTTACCTCTGCCCTCTTTACCTAAGACTAAGAGAATAAGAGTCTATAACTATTATAACTGCTGATGAGTTTTAATTTTTTTTATCTATGTATTACAAATTAATAATTGTGTTTCTTTTGTTTCTAATTGCATGGTCAGTTGTTGAAAACGGTATTATAAACAGCTCAAATGTAATACTATGTCAGGCTCAAACAACTATCTTCCATGTGCTCTTTCTATCTTATTCTTTAAGTCCGAGTTTCAAATGTTTCATGATATTTCCTTTGCAGGATTAAAAAACTATAGTGACATAAGCATTTAATTATATGTATATATCAAGACAATGCCTGCTGGTCGGCCTATTTTAAATATCTATGAAATATAAATTAATATAATAGAAAGAAAATATTTTTCTTAGCTTCAGTTGTATTGTACATTGACAAGAGGCTACTTTTAATTCTTTTTAACAATAAACTCGGAATATCTCTCGCCTATTATCATCGGCTCTTTTGAGCACGCTGTAGTAAGTATTGATTTTTTATTTAATAAGTAAGACACTCTATTCTCATTGTCGTTGGAAAATGTCAGGAAAAGAAATGAGCCTTTTTTCTTGTTTAATAAGTAATAACTATAGACATAGAGAGTGGACTGAGTGTTTCTTTGCCATTATTCATTTGCCGTTAGCTAAAATGGCGGAAAAGCGACAGAGACAATACAAATTTGCGGGCAGAAGTCCTCTGTATTAATTGAAATACGATTAATGATGATTAATTCCCATATCCCAATAACCACTTCACATTCCATTATAATATTATAATTTTCAATAATATTATTATTTTTTTACATTCTATTTATAGATTGGAATAAAAGACGAGTATTGGCCGCATGTTCACTTTATATCTTTGTTAATTTCATGACAGTATTGCTCAGTGCATCCTCTACGTCTATGTTAATAACCAAAGTAAATTAGGTAATACTTTATGAATAATAAAGGATTGACATATTGCAACGAAAGTGACAGTATTTGTACACGTCGCAGATCACATAATACTATACTAGTACAGATGCCTCATCCCATACAAAGAAATTAGACAGCACTAATTCGGGCTATTTTTGTTTGAATAGATTATAATAGTGTTGTTGATTCTCAAATAGTTAAACTGTTTTATTTCATAAATATTTGCAAACTAACGTATTGTAAATGTAATAAAATTCATCCTGCATTCGAATAAAAAAAATCGTGTAATTTTAACAATTTTTAACCGTGATAAACAATTCATAAAAGTAAAAGGTGTGTACGCCATCTGTGACACCCATCGTCTGATTGCTGATATTTCAAAACTCAAAAAAAAAATTACGCAAATTTTATTTACAAGCACATTATTTCGTTTCACTTCACCTATAATAACAACTCGATACATGTAATGTCATCTATTGGCATTTATTTGAACTATTTTTTCTTTGTTCGTGATAAGACCCCACGGTACACGTGCAGTAGAGCTTCAAAATTAAAAATGCGATGAAATAAAAATACAAAGTAATAAATGGTAACACTATATAATTTCTGACTCTACAATTCAGTATGAACGTTGACATATTCAATATGTATTATATTACGATATTAAATGTTGCAGATTCTTTCCAGTCTTGCGTACTAATTTAAAAAATCAGTGATATAATGTAATATTGATTAGACAAGAAATATTTGTCGTTATTCCTTTAAATGTATATTTTTCTAAAATCTGAAACATAGCTGCGGGCATTAGCTAGTTTACGGCTTAGGGGCTTTATGTAGAATTTAAAACTAAATTTTATTTTATATCTTAAGTCATTATATTTGAATTGAATTTAAACAAAATATATAAATTTCGTACTAACTCAAACGTTCCTGGACAAGACAACTAACCTAAGGTTAACAATGACAATCAAAACGATATTGAAACAGATCAACCAATTTAAGACGAATTGATGCTTTTCACAAAAATATTAACAGTTTTTGTGATAAGTTGACGTCCATTTTAAATAAAACTATATTTTCAGATTTTTTCGCGGATTTAGAATAGTCTCTTCTGTGACCATGATTGCTATAAATATACTATATTTCTATTCATGACCAATTAAATGAATTCAGTTTGGCTGACCTTTATGTACATAAAACCAAATGACTCGTTTAGTAATAAATTAGCACTGTAAACACCAAAATCCTAAAAATAGTCTTTAATTAATTGAGAAGAAGATATAATGTAGACAAAATTTTAAGGCCTTTCATTTAAACCATGTCACTAAGTTCTTTCGATGTTTTTAAGTCTTAAGTTTGGGTTTTAAAAGATTTAACATATTTTTTCTTGTTTTTTAAAAGATGTTTAATATAATATATTCGTATAGACTTTCTAGACCCGCTTTCATATAATTATGCTATAATTTATTCAAAATATAATGAATGATATTCACTTCTATTTTAATTATTTATTAATATTACTCATATTTTATGTAAACAGCTTTTATGAAACCTTAAATAAATGTAAAGTATAATCCATTCTTTTACTTAACCGTCGTATACCTCTAATAGATATTACTGTGTTAAACTGCCTCGTTGGTCTTATAGTAGCATGTACGGCTTTAGATCCATAGGTCTTGGATACGAGTCCTTGATCGGGATTAATTTTTCTTTCAAGCAATTCTCAGATTCTGGAGTTCTAGATTCCTGTGTCTAGGATTCCCAGCCCAGAGTTCGGAAGTTGGCGGCGTTTTACCCCCGTGATCTTTTATCGTGAGTGTCGGAATTGCCATCCCATCGGAGTATGAGTGACAGGAAGAGAGAGTGCACTGTGTACATTATACATGAGCACAATAATGTTTCATTGTTAGGTAAATTGGCCGCCGTGGTCGAAATCGATAGGGAGAACATAATCTTAAATTATTTTGATATCATCAGAATTTTTGAGAATCTTAATAATTCTCTTTTTACAAGCTTTTATTTAGTTTCACCTGTCCGGGGTATGTAACGGTATCTTGCAAGTTAAATTTAACCCACTTCCCAGTGTCCATTTGAGCTATCACATTAGTTTGGTTCCACATACAATGCACGATTAGGTACTTAAATGCCGCCAATTTTAATCCAATAATATTAGTGGACGTTACAAAATAACGATGTATTATTTCCATAGAGCATCAAATGAAAGGATTTGATGGGCGAAACATAATAAAAAGGTGACGTCATTGTAAATCCAATGTGGCGGACTTCCAAGATTGACCTACTTCCCAGTGTCCGATTGAGCTGTTTGGCACAGTTTGGTTCCCGAGACAATTCACGATTACCTAAATGTCGCTATTTTTAAACCAATATGGCAGACGTTACAAAATGGCGATTTATCATTTCCATTGTGACCCTTATCCTATGGGCATCTAATGAAAAGGCTTGATGAGCAAAAAACAATAAGCAAAATGTCGTCATTTTAAAACCAATATAGCGGACTCCCAAAGATGGCGAAGTATGTTTTTTATGCACTCCCATGATATGGATATCAAATAAAATGGTTTGCTGAGAAGAATACGAATAAAAAAAATGAAAAAAAATCATATTTAAAAACAAGCTTTCATTTAAATGTTCCAAGAAGAAGAAAATAAACTATAAATTAAATCAAGCCCATCAATTTATTACAGTACACAATTTGTATTCAGCCCTTTTTTAACGTCCCACTGCTGGGCACGGGCCTCCCCTATGTTCGAGGAGAATCTGGCCATAGTCCACCACGCGGGTGCGATTTGGCGGACTTCAGATGTCTTTTGAAAACTTACTAGGTTCTATCCGACATGCAGTTTTCAGTTGTTACCAGGAGCCAAACGTGTCGTCGAAGGTTTATGAACCGTTATGATAGATAATTTCGATTCATCAATTTTTAATAAGTAAATGTAGAAAGTAAGCGCAAGTCACGGGCAACGGCTAGTAGTAAATATATTGAAATGCTCCGTATTCCTGACTAGATAATGTTCTAAGTTATAAAAGCTGTAAGTTGTAATTGAAATAGTTGTACGAGAGAAGGGGGTCTTTAGTCTGCAGAAACTACAATATTGCATGAATCGTATCGAGAGCGAGAATTTATTGGTGCAGGAAGAGCTGATAAATCTTAGTACAAGTACTTAGTACAGTCAATATGTATATATTTTAAGGTGTACCGTGTAAGTTTCATCTGTAACAATATTTTATCGTATTTCTAGTACCTATATTTTGGATTAAAAAGATCCCTAATAATAAACTACCTGTAAACTAAGTAGCTTTGATGTCAGTCGATAAAGTCTTGGTTGAATACCTACCTATTTAAGTTAATAGTGTAGAAAAGAAATATAGTGTAGAGTAGAAAGTTCATGAAATATGTATAAGCGATCGGCGGAATATCGGGATCATTTTAATCCAATAAGATATACATATATGAAACTAAAGTGCGAAATAAATTAAAAACTTCTTGAATAGTGAATGCTTAGATACTTATGTACCTACATATACAATTCGAGTTAAAGACATTTATTTCTCTAAAAGAACATACTGTTAGTAGAGTTCCGAATAGGTTTGTTTTATAACAAGCTAAAACTTTGTGACTATCTTCCTTTTGGTGGGACGCCCAATTATTCTTCTTACGGGAATTTGATAGTGCGCTGCTTGCATATTGCAGTAGATCACCGATATGATACGCCCAACTTTCGACTGACTGATGTTAACTCTCCAGACAAACCAAACAAAATGAGCTAGGGCCACACTTGACTGTATAAACTTTTGTTATGAAAAACACTTATAAGCGTAGATTTAAAAAAAACACTTAAAAGGGTATAATTTCTTCTAAGAGGTTAGAAAATGTTAAAAAGTTTCATAATGTTACATTTAAGAAGGGTAATATTTCAAATAACTGAAGCACCTGTCAAATTACATGGATAATTTGACAGGTGCTTCAGTGCTTTTTAAAAAAATGCATTTTTTTATGTGTTCCTGTAATTTTGCCGGTGTGTGTAGGAGGTAAATCAATTTCAGGCAACGACCTCTATTTAATATATTATGATAGACATTATTTAGCTAAACACACGTATAAATTATAATATGAAACATTTCTCATTATCTCGATAATACACGAATTAAATAAACTCATACGTACCTAATATAAGTACCTACATATAAAATTTAATAAGATTATTATCTAAAATTATAGATATAATTAAACACATTATGAGAAACATACATAAAAATCCATAATGACGGGATGGCCAATAAAAAGTCGATATTATCGTAATTAATGTATATATTGTACTGCTTTCCACCAAATATGAAGTAAAACTAAACGAAATATTGTAATCATGTTCATAACGAAAAGTAAGGTTGAAAAATCAATCGTTAACTATGTGGAAACTACCGCCCCATTAATATCTAAAGCTTTACCACCCCATTCTGCACGCTCGTATACAAAGCAATGGTTATTAAAGCCACTAAATTATTATGGTAACCCAATAAAATAGCTATAAATAGTTTTACTTCAATACAATATTAAAATTATAAGTGTTTATATACTTATTTGGTGAAAAGCTCATTATTTTGTTTACCAATTCGTAAACATTAATTTAATACCTAAATGGAAAATGTGTAAAGTGGGTACGCCACTTGAATATTTAATTATTTCTCTTATCATAAAACTATAACGGGATCTAAGGTTGTTGAATATATTTAGAAAATAATATAACGAGGGAAAATCAAAATACATAGGTACCTAACTTTAATGTAAAAATTGGTCAGTCTATTCATTTGCTTATAAGTTATAACTCAAGAATAGTTCTATCATTACTGGACAAAATAAATTTTACGTAAAATGCAGCATTATATAAACACTAGCGACTTACCTTCGTTCCGCTCGGTTTCGTTCCTAGTTACGTTTTAAAGTCTAGTGTAGATTTCTCAGAAATGAGATATTTTCCCGCAGTAAAAAGTATCCTACATGTTGACCCAGATAATCAAGTATTATCATAGCAAATTTCATCAAAATCTGCCTAGTGGTTTTCTCGTGATGCGTTCCCAGACAGACAAACAGACAAAAATTCTCAAAACTATAGATTCGGCCTCCGTATCGATAATAATGACTATACAAATAATATTTTCCAATCTATACATATAATAAAATTTGGAATCAAATCTGTACATTAAATTTTTTATAGATACCTTTTACTGCGGGAAAATATTTCATCTCTGAGAAATCTATACTAAACGTTAAAACGTTAGGTAACGAGCGAGGGTGAGTCGCTAGTCTAATGTAAATATTGAGTATAATGCTAGACATACATGTAACTAACATAAATTAGATTGTTAAAAGTTAAAACATCCACCCTAGCCGGCAGCCACTAAGCTCGCTTATTAGTACCTACTTATTTAAATGAACAATATAAAATATTAGATAATTATTTTTGAAACATAAACTTAATTTACTATAAAGTTGTCTAAATACACAAGATGAAATTACCTAATTAAAAGTTACCCGCTTACTTACGACTATAACTATTAATTGTAGCCGCTCGAACCATTCATATCGATATTTACCCATTAGGTACCTAGTCTACTTATAATATTGAATTAAATAATTAAAAATTACTGTACGTTGAATTGTAGGTATGTATAAGAAATTAAAAAATGTCTGCCATTTTTGCGCGGATGGCGGAAAGGTTCATTGGATTCAATGACATTTCTTCTTTACTCGAATGCGGCCAAGGAAGACTAAGTTTGATCCGTATGTGTATGTCCGACCCTATGTTCCCTCGCAATTACTAAAACCGATTTCAATGATTTATACGTCGCGAAACGTCAGTCGCAGACATTTATGTATTGTATGTATGTTATATGTATCTTTTTAGTTTTGTTTATACGCAGTCGGGTTTTAAATATTTTTTTTATTTATACTCTGTTAATTTCCATTGCCTTATGTTATTATCTTTTTATACCATAATAATAACAATATTAATGTGGCGCGACGCACAAACTCAAGATAAAATTTACCAAAAGTGATTATAAGTTAAATGGGTTTTCCAATATTGTAATTTTCTTACTTGCTAGTTGCTATATTTCATCAGCCCTAAGGTCGATGATACCATAAATCCTGCCCGCAAGTAACTATTTGAAATGGATTGGATAACTGAGGTTCCGTTTCTAGGTAATTCAAATCTAAATCACATATCGCCGACCTAACGTGATATCAATCTTATTATGTGGAATAATTGAAAATATTGTCTAGAAGTGATTTGTAAATAAATTGATTAATTATTATTTATTAAAAATAAAGATAAAAGACAGTAGGTAATATAGATCAAGTACCTAGTACTTGAAATATTTTTTATCTGCATTAACGAACTCTCAGTCCAAAGAGTATAGTTTCTCAGTCTCAACACTCGACCTTCATATAATCTTTAACTAAAATACAATTACAGACAAATACGAGAGAGAAGCTTTAGAAATATGTAGATATTTTGAAGACCCAATAAAAAGTAGCGACTTTTCTGATAAAATACACAATTAGGGTTAATCTCGCAGTGATCAGCTGAAACAAATAAAAACGTCCAGTTCCAATATAAGTAGGTCCTCGTTTATAAAAATGCTTTTTTATAACCTTATAATTTACTCGTCACTCATTTAGCCCATCATTTTTTGTGATTGAAATATGTCGATCAGAAGCCAGATACGATGACTGTATGATGAATTGTATGACATTGCAATATTGTGAAAAATTGCTTTATACTCTTTCCCCTCTTTGTTACCATATTGGTCAATAAATCATAGGCAAAAATTATAAAAAACTTTGATCTTAAGTTTTTTTCAAAACTGTAAAGGCAATATCACCTGATGATGATCGATGTTGTAATTGCGTCTTAATTTCATTCAATGCAATTTTTTGAATGTTAACTTCTTTATGCACGTTGGGTTATACGTTAGGTATTATATAGATAATAATCATTCTTTTTAATGTAAAACAGCGCAATAGATGATTTTTTTTTAAACTATACTAATAAATGGAGAGCCGAATTTTTTGTTCGGTTATACTGCTATAACTACTGAACCGATCGGAATAATACTCATACCATTAGATGCAGCGTGTTTCGGAGAAGGTTTTAGTATACGATATGTTGGTGATTAATGTACTATGCGGGTGGAGCCGCAGGAAAACGCTAGTATAATAAATATAATGTTTACAAGTTTGTGAACCTAAGAAGTTTTTACCTCTGATGTGCAGTCACTACGACTGACAGTTTTTTTTTATTTATATACCTACTTACGATTGGTACCTACATAGTCATCGTTACAGAAATGATAAAGATAATGTTAATTGAGAAAATAAAAGGAAGTATCTAAATTTAAAAAAAGTAATTTAATTTTTATGAACAGTAGCAAATGGATGCGAAGGTTTGTGCCTGCTTCCGCGTCCATTTTGTACCACACCCTGCACAGCGCTCACTATCGCCGCACCCTTAAGAAACTTACTCTGAAATCAGATATCTATATGTTAGAGGACAATATTTATCAAATTTAAATGAAATCTTGGTCAATATAGTATAACAGCTAACTGTTAGTAATTGGTACTAAATAGACCAACTAAACAATATTACAAGTCCAGATGTCAACTACTTTCATCGTCAGACAGCAACATATGTGTGTAATGGGAATAAGTTTTTCTCGTAACTTTCCTTTTGTAGATTATATGATAAGTAAGTAACACAATTAAGCGATAATAAGGTTTTCGCAATTTTAATAACTTAACGCTATTTTAATGAATGGACTTTCATATCGTACCTCGTTTTAAGTACATAGTGTAATTAACGTTTAATCTTGTTTTAACCTTATATTACGAATATATTATAGTGGTCAAATTTAGTGGTTGTGTTTTTTCTCTTGACAAAAATTGAATCTGTTACTTAGACACAACACGGAGGACCAATTATGTCAATCAGAACTAGAACAGTTATTTAAGTAAGTAAATTACTTTATCATATACACACCGCTCCATCTTTTAATTTACGAGCCCAAGGTTTAGCTGTAGTACTTGATACAGAAGCCCCCGATACATGCGCACTATTAATCAAAACAATTTGTGAACAAAGCGTTACGAACATAAAGACAAATATGATCTTCATTCTGTAAAGCTCTAGCAGTAGCTAGTGCAGAGAATGAATCCGTATGTGCAGATGATGATTGTTTTATATAAACAGGAAAATACGCCTGTACTTCGAAGATTTACTAGAAGGAAAATAAAAATACCTATTTAATAATAAGAATGTGTGTAATGTAAATTATTATAAACGAAATATACCTTATACGTACAAATCGTGGTATATTTGCAATCGGAATAACGCTAAGGTACGTTCCTTGGCATATAAATAATTAAACTTGCTCTTTTGTTTGGAAACAAATAAGCGTAAGTGTTTATTTGATGTTCAAAATCTTAATTCATTATAATTTCAAGAACAGTCGAAGCGCTAGATACATTCTTAATTTGAATTGAGCAATTTTAAATGTAATTTATTATATTAAAATATACACTTACACAAAATTCTTGATTATAAAACTGAATTATCATACAATTTAACTCTTAACGCTTAAGGCCCCCTGAAATCTAACATTCTTCTGGTAATAAACTATATAATTAAAAAAGTAATTAAATATTTTCGTACCCTAAAGTAGGTAAGTACAAATTTTTAAATATCTTTGACTGTATGACGTATATATGAATGTGTATAAGCAATATAATGTAATAAATAACTCTCGCATAACTAAAACACAATAAACGATTTAGTAGAAAATTAATAAGATGACACATATCATATCTGACTCTACGTAATACAGCGCGAGTGGATGACCCCGACTTGCGGTATACGGTAGAGCCCCGAACCTAAGAACTCCTTATCTTTCTTTACAGTGTTTATATTTTATACCTATATATAGTCAGTACAGTTATCAATACATCATATTCATTAAACACTCGCCCAAGAGTCCTCATAACTGAAAAAGAATATTAAATACATAATAAAAATGAAGCTCGCATCACTGTTTGTTATTATAATGGTGGTGTTGTCATTGTTTCTCTCGCCCAGTGAAGCTAGACCGGGTAAATTAGGCGCTATCAGAAAAGGAACTAAAGTACTTGTAAGTATTAATTAATATATTATTCCTATAATATAGACTAATAAGGATCTCATTTATGAATATAATATAAAGATACATGAACCTATTCTAGAATAATTTATTGTAAAAATATTCAAAGTACTTATGTATTTACGTAACCTAGTATCTACTACATATAGGTAGTACGCTTCAAATTATGCATAATCTAATGCTATCAAGAAACTACTTAATTATTCAATAAATCTGTATGCATTTGTAATCTGAAGCTATTTTTTTATATAATAATATAAACACAAAGGTTTTTTTCTTTTTTATGGTAATATTTAATACAAAATGATAGGTAGGTAATAAAATATAATCGCTTAGTAGGTAGGTACATTATCCAAATATTTTTTTATTTAATAATTCTGATTATTATTTTAAATCTTTTTAAATACTCCAATGTACAGATACGTAGGTATCAATTTCTGTATACTTATTTTAAATATGTACCTTATTTATATATATAGTAAATAGTAAATATATACTTATTACTTATGTATGTGATTTATTTCAGATAAATGGATTTCGGGCTCTTAATATAGCAAGTACAGCTAACGATGTTTACAAATTCTTCCATCACAAGAATTGATTATAAGTGATTGTTAAATAAAAACATGCACTTGTCTATAAAAAAGTTCCTTTATGTACTTATAACCCAAAGCTTAATACGTACAAATATAATAGTCACAATGTGTTCGTCTAAGTCATTATTGTAAAAAATAATCTTACCTATTTAAAAAAATGTAGGTATTAACCATGTCAATATTTAAAGTGGGTATTGTGAAGGATCAGGAATGAGGTACAGACTAATAATGACCCCCTGGCTGATTTCGGTCACGGCGACCAAACTCATTGAGAATGCCACGCGTGGGAAAGATATTTGAAGGCACTAATAACTCCAACGCAAGTGCACACCTTATTTTCTCATTCTCAAGTTCCGGTGGGACGACAATTCAACGCGACCGGTGAGAGATCACCGCAAGACCGATGGTTTTATGTGCTATCTACTACTTCCCAAATTCGAGCAAATCAAATTTCTGGACAAAAAAATAATATATATTTTGCTTGACCCGAGACCTAGACACCTAGGACCTCCGGATCTGTAGCCGATATACAATTAGCATGTGTACAAGTCACTAACTACTAGACTATCAAGGCAGGTACAGGCAAAGACACTGCGGTGTACTTAATTTATAAATAAACATTTTCTTTTCTAAATTATTTTTTTCTTTAACCTATAATAAGACACTTCATACTATTAAGCTTTTAATTAATAACAATATGACAATAATATAACAATATAATAATGCTTAAACTTAACCTATTATGGAAATAAATCTTACGAGTGCAAAATAAACTCCGTAACATCTAATCGGATTTCAAAATTAATAACAAATTCATTAATAAGAAGTTACCTACTTTTAAACTGGACCTGTGCAAACTGTAAAGCGAGGGTGGTTGCTAGTCGTTTTAAACAGAAATAAATAATATTAACAATATTTATTACGTACCATTATAATATTTTATATTTACGACTTAGGAAGCTGTTACCTATACAGTAAAAAAGTCCCATTAAAAACCGTCCAGCCGCTATCTATTGATGTGAAAAGCTCGGTAAAACACAATGCCGTTTATATGGTGAATTAAATTTTATTGCGTAACTTCATGTATGTCACGTTTATAAAAAAATTAAAGCTTTCTAAAAATTTTACCATTTAGTTTTGGCATGTTATAATTCATCTCTTTTTTTAATTCAGTATGCTATACCGTATAAAAACAATTAAAGAAGAATACAAGCCATCAAAGATAGGTAATTTATATGAAAGTAGTTACCAAAGAATATTGTAATAAAATTACATCTTGGCGAATATTATCCAGGATCATTTCATATCATCTTTTATCATCCCAATATTAGAACGCTTAAGTATATATGCTCGTTCTTTTTATGAAGATGTATTGCTTTTCATGATGAAGAAACTAATAAAACAACGATCATATCTTGTGTATATTGCATCACTGATCACACAAAATTCACACAAGATTTTTTTTAAACAAAAGGAAATCTAGTAGTATTCTTAACTATGAACTTACTCAGATAATTTCGGCAGTTCCAGTGTAGCAGATTAGAAACTTTATAAGTAAGTGAGAGAATAAAAATTGAATAGATTTGAGTGGAATTAGCTTATATCTTTATGATATCTTTATGGTAACATTTGAACGAAATATCTTAGTGACACACAAGCGAGCGGATCTGCGAGAAAAACTTTAGATACTATAAATTATAAAATTTACTATTAGCTACTTATTCTCGCATCCCTCGGGTGCGTCCCTAGGGCTAGGTACGCGGGTTTTGTTCACAATTTCATGGAACTATAATTGTTTTTCTAAAATAAAAGTAAATATACTCTTAAGTTACTCCTTATAGCAATTCCAAACTCCTTATAGTAAGTCAAGTCAAGTTTCGAAGATTAGTCGGAACAAACAGACAGACAAAAACTTTAAAAATAGTTTTTTTTAATAATATTTTTTTAAATCTTAATAAAAGTCGATTTAGATTTTTATTTCAAAAAACAAATAATATTAAAAATCTTTACATACATATAATAAAATTGTAACTAAGCCAAATCTATAAATTAAATATTTTTTGGAAAATCTTATTGAAATAAACATTATCGATACAGAGGCCGAATCTATAGTTTTTAGAATTTTTGTCTGTCTGTCTGCCTGTCGGTCTGTCTGTTACCGCATCACATAAAAACACTTGAGGGATTTTGATCAAATTTGGTATGATGATAGCTGGTTATCCGGGTCAACATATAGGATACTTCTTACCGCGGGCGGCTAAAATATCTCATTTCTGAGAAAAAATACAAAAACTGCAATGTAAGAGCATAATAATATGTAAAACCTAAGAATATGTTTTTTGGTCATCTGAACGCGGGCGGAGCCTCGGGCAATGCTAGTGTAGGATAAAAACTAGATCTGTTGAATAGATCCAAGAACTCAAGCTAAATTTTACCGCACGATTAACTACAATTCCGATTGGAAATCGCCTTTAATTTAAAATTTACATTTTAATATTGTTGAAATTTTATAAATCAATTTAACTAATTTAATAAAAATAAAGTACCTAACTAAATTAAAAGAAAAAATATATTAGTAGGTACTATAAAAAAGGATTTTTATAGTAGGTAAGTACTAATTTGATTTTTTTTCTATCAAACGAAGGAATCGTGTTAAAAATTGATTTTTGCATCTACTACGTAAAGGAACTCCAAAGTTATCTTGCGAATTGATGGAACATTAAAAAGGCAATTTAAATAATTATATTATCTATCGTAGTTGTTGATCTCAAAACAAGGGTTTGGAAGACAATATTAAATTGTATAAGGATTAAACGAAATGGATCAGAAAAAACAAGGTTTCAATGAATTATTTATTTATAGATATATACCTAATTATATTATAATAAAATATATTTATTTATATCTTATTAGTCAACTTTTAGCCTTTATATTTTATGTTATGGACGTAGTTGTAGACATCATGCGCTTTTTTCGCAGCCTTGTACACTCCTACGCCCGTTTTCTGAAAAATAGGTTTCATTAAAATTTTATTTTATATAATATACTTAATTACCTAAAATATTTTAAGTACTTGTGACGTATATATTTATCATACAATTTTATTCACGGGCTGCCTAAGATAAGCCTCGGCCTTGGGGTCAGCAAGACTGACCTAATATAAATTCTAACAGATTAATTTGTCCATTGGTTTTTCCTTTTAACCCCACTGGGCAAGCCCATAAAGAAAAAAATGTAGGTTTTTATTTATGACTGTAAATCAGTGGATTACGTTCTAAAAGTCATATTTAAAAGAAAAATATGCTGCATTAAATTGTTTTGACTTACTATAATTTTGCCTCCTTTTTTAATGGTGTTTAAACTTATTTTAGGGTCAGCGTTAGTGTGACTGACAAACAGCGAGAGCGTTGCCATCAACATTAAAAATAATGCGAATAACTTCATTTCAACAAAAAATCTTAACTTCTTCTGGTTTTTGATCCTTACTTTTGCTCACACGACTGATCAATCACTTGCCAATAAATGCTATGAATATACTTTATTGCTACAACCCTCAATAATATATATGCAAACCTCAATAACATTTCTCTTAACACATTTGTTTAAAGGGATTTTACCTTAAGTGTCCTCATCTCATTTCTGATAAAATTATATTACAAATATTAATATTGGTCAAGTGTGAATTAGACTAGCGTGTAAGAGAGTATTTTCTCATCAACGACTTAGGTGTTTTTTTTATATTTTTCTTTAAAGTATTAGGCATTTCAGTCATTTTTTTATAGGCTTAGTAGATTTGGACATATGGCGGCATAAAGACAATTTTTTTGAATCCATCTTTTATAAATTACTTTAAACGATTATTAAGTCCGACATTTCTTAATTATATATATATATATATATATATATATATATATATATATATATATATATATATATATATATATATATATATATAAACGAGCAATTCTAGTATATATAAATTTATGTATAATCTGAATCTCGGAAACGGCTCCAACGATTTTCATGATATTTAGTATACAGGGGGTTTCGAGGGCGATAAATCGATCTAGATTAGTCTTATGTCTGAGAAAACGCGTGTTTTCGAGTTTTCATGCAGTTTTCCTTTGCATTATTCCGAGCAAAATATGGTACGTAATTTGCACGCTCTGGTGTAAGCATCGTGGTCAAATGGCCAAGATGCAAGATCAACAATCACAGTTGGCCAGGTTCGAATCTCGGTAGCATGCAAAGTTTTTACTTTTGTTTTTTTTTATATTTATTCAAGTTTTTAGTTTAAAACAAATTGTACTTTAGGCCAAACACTCCGAGCGAAGCTCGGTAGCCCAAGTACTATATAAAATATGAAAACAGAGAAAGTTGAAAATTGATACTTGTCTACATTTGTGCTAGTAAATAATTTTTTAATTTACGTTTAAAGACATGGGTAGATGGGCTCTCATGGATGGTTTGGGGCAGTTGTTTCCATAGTACTGCGGCATGGACCTCTTGAAGATACTGCCTTACTGATGTAGCAGTGTGAGCGAGCATTATCTTGTAAAAGCAGAAAATCTTCTCCAATGAACCCAGTAAAAGGCATCACATGATCTTCTAAAACCTCCGTTATATACCTAGCGGCTGTAAGAGATCCATTTTCTATGAATATAAGCTCGGTTTTCGCTTCGTAACAGAATCCTGCCCAAAACATAACTGAGCCCCCTCCATACGACACTGTTTCCCGCATAGTGCATGGTGCATATCTTTCATCTGTATATTACTAGCGACTCACCCTTGTTTCGCTCGGGTTCGTCCCTAGGTACATTTTGACTGTTAGTATGAAATAGATATACTTATATTATATTAGTATACACATAGGTATGATGAGTTTTATATCCCTTACTAGAGAAATGATTCTCCATATAAACTTTCATCCCCTTAAGGGATGATTTCCGGGATAGCTATCCTATATCCGTCTCAGGGTCTCAAACTATCTTCATGCCAAATTTCATCTAAATCGGTTCAGGGGATTTTTAGATTATACAGTATAAAAAAACTTACAAATTTTCCTCTTTATAATATTATCGTGGACAATAGAGGATTAGTATGTAAAAATCTTGTTTCGTTTTATCATTCATAGGTATAATTGATTAATGAAGCGAAATCTGTATACCTATTAAATATTTTTTTAAACATGACTGTTATGTAGGTATTGTGTACAGAATACGAGTATAGACCGCTAAATCATAGTTGTTAAATCTTTTTCTGTTTATTAAATTTGCGCAAAAAGTTTTGTACAGATATAATTATCTCAAGTCAATATTTAGCATAGGTACCTTTTGGCTTTTCCTTGTACTACAGGAACATCTCTTATTCCCACTGTAAATAATATATGTTTCGTCCTTCGTTTTCTTTCACACAAAAATACAATGATATATTACACAAAAGTATTACTAACAAGTAACAGGGTAAAAATTAACATAAGTATTTAACAATTTAGTGTGGTAGAATCTCTCATTTTCACGTTCATGTTTAACGTAAAATATAGGTATCTATAGGGACGCACCCGATCAAAGCGAGCATATTATATAAGGAGATAAGTCGCTAGTAGGTATTGAAGTAATTTAGTACAATGAATAAATCTTAATATATATAATTCTTCTGTACGTGTGTTTGTTAACCTACTCCTCCTAAAGGACTGGAACGATTTGGATGAAATATTGTGTATATATTTCCATGGGTTCCTGGATGGTTTGAAAACACATTTGGACCCAGTAGGCGGCGATGCAGTCGGTGTGACACTGATCATCTCCTAAACAGCAGGGCCGATTTTAATGATATTTTTTGTGTATGTTCTACTGGGTCCCTGCAAGGTTTCAATTCATAAATGGATCCGTTAGGTGGCGCTGCAGTTTGTGTGTCACTAAATTTTCATCCTCTCCTCTCCATTTTCCGAGCAATAAATAAATTTAAATTGTTGATTAAATAAAATAAAAATCGATGTGTGTATGTTTGTTTCCTATGGACTCCAAAAACGCTGGAGCGATTTGATGATATTTTCAGGTAATCTTCAGATTAGCGCAGCGGGCGATTCTGTGAATTTAGCGGGTCCTGCTAGTATATTAAAAAAATAAAAACTATTTAGTTAGCTTTTATGCAGTCGGGTTTTTTATTTTTATAATACATTTATTTACAGCTTTTTAAGTATTTTTAAGTAGAAAAATTAGCGAGAATGGTTGTTGACCAACTTTAAATCATTATATATCCTAAGCTGTTATTTAAAATTAAAAATGATGAAAGAAACCTAAAAATGATTTTCAATACCTATTCAACGATACCCCACTTGACATAGTTCGTCGATTTTCTTTTTTTTCTTTTTCACATAATGGAATCTAGCAGCCACTATATTTATTTATTTTTATGTCACCTATCTAAGAATACTTGGACTAATAAGACGAATCTAACGATACCTTAATTAATGAAATCCATCGATTGGTTTGGAAGATATGAGGGAATAAAAAATATTACAAACATATAAAGATAGGCGCGAAAAACATAACCCTTTCCTTGCAGTCGGGTAAAGAATAAGTATAATAAGTAGCGTATTCATGAATTTGTGATTAATATTGGACGCTAAGATTTTCTACTTCAAGTTTGATTTATATTTAGTAACCTATGTATACTAAGAAGGAAGACTTAGTTGCATAGTCATTTTACCTACTATCTTAAATAAGATGGCAAATGTTAATAAACATAAAGGTACATACTAAAATATAATAGAGTCAAAATTGCATTTTGAGTGTTATTTTTTTTTGTGAGGTGTCAAATCAATAGATGTTCATAAGCAATAGATGTCGATGGTAGCTTTATTGTGTAGTCAGTAAAGTAGTGTTTGTTATTGGCTGATTAAGGACCAAAATATGATTTTCTAATTTAGACGTGGGTTAACTCGCAAGAAGTAGATAGTTTAAAATAAGTCTACAGTTTTATAGTTAGCCTTTAAAAATATCATCTTCATAATATTATATTTGATAAAACATTAAATTTTTAATCAATTATGTATTATTCACACAAGTAATATAAATTCTTTAGGAAAATTAATTTGCATCTTTAATTAGGTAACACCTGCAACTTGCTTTTAAACCTGGGAGAACCCCAAAGGTAAAATGAGGAAAATATAGTTTTCTTATATAAAGATAGAGAATTTGCCGAGCTATTTATTATTCGCTTAACAGTTAAACAAGTGTTTAGTCGTAAATTGCGTGCCGTGAACAATCCTATTGAAGTCCGAAAATGAAGATTTTAACTTTTTTTGCAATATTCATGGTTTTACTCGCTCTGTTTGCTCCGAGCAGCGCTGCTCCGAAATTAAATTCCGGCGCTATTAAAACTGGGGGCAAAATCGTTGTAAGTTAGAATCCTTTTTTATCGACTTTCAAAACTAACACGTAAATTATAAAAGAGTTCTCTACATGATAAACTGAAATCTACATAGGTCCGTACTTATAATTTACACCGAAGTTGAGAACTTTTGTGAATATTTTTTATAATTTATTTATCTTTTCAGGGAAGAGGACTCGGAGCTCTCAGTGCCATCGGCACCGCTCGTGAATTGATTCACAATCATCGCCAGAAAAATAATGGATAAACAGTTCATATTTGATTTCTTTTGAAAAATTAAGAAAATAATTTTATTACGCGTGTTTTGGACTTAATTTCTTAAAATGTATTTTGATAAAGAACCTATGTTTTTTATTTAAAATAAAACATTTAGAAATTAAAAAAGTTATTTAATTACTTAATTTACCTATTGCTTAATCTGAAGCTGTCTGTCTGTTAAATTATAAACGTCATGTGTACACAACATAATATTTGTATTCTGCATTGCCTTTCCTCGCGGTTCCCAGGATGGTCGCAGCCATTATATATGTAGCAATATACTCTATGGTCGCAGCCTGCCATAAACAGAGATGCGCAAACTAGGTCCTGGAGTGGATTGAACATGGAATAGTTCCTTTCCATAAAGGAACTATGTTCACGAAACATGTTCGCGGAACTATCTAGTTCCGATAGTTCATCCGATCCGATCGTTCCGATTTTAACAGGTTATCACTGTCATCGGTTCCCGAGGACAGCATAGCGGGAGATATAGTTTTAATTGACCGACTTCAAAAAAAAGGAGGTAATCATCTCGACACGTATGTATATAATATTATTAGAACTGCAAGATATTAACATAATATGATATATTAGGGCTTCGAAGCAAATATACAAACATTTATAGGTGTATAGATGTATGTATGTGTGTATGTATGTATGTTTGTTTGTGTGTATGTATGCTTGTCCACGCATTTCGCCGAAACTACTATTCCGACCGACGTGATGATGCCTTTTTATTTGCTGACATTTATTTTAACTTAGGGAGTAGTAAGAATTTCATCAAAATCGGTTCAGTGGTTTTGAAGATATGGATAAAAAAGTGTATTTTTTGTAATTACTACTTTTTACAAAAACTATTTCAGTTTTTACTTAAAACTAAAAATTACGAAATAAAATTTTTTTTTTAAAAATTAAACCAACTTCAAAAAACTATGGTGCTTTCGCGCGCAATGTGAATCTAGACGAACGCAACAAAGTACAAAAATATTGTGTCAAAAGTGGAAGAATATTAAAAATTAAAAATATATTATTAATGTTTTAAAAGTTCAAAACGAAATATAATCAATGAATTATCGACTTTAACGCACAGTGAAGTAGGCACATTATTAATTGTAATAGCATAGTAAGAGATGACATTATAATTATTGCGGATACTCACACACGCAATAGTCACTACAGTAGTTACACACAGTACCTACGCGTTATAATGGCGCTTCCACACAGCAGTGCAGCAGATAACATCACATACCTAACATTTTTTAACATGAAATCATTTTAAACCCACGAAAAAAAGGAGAAAGTTCTCAATTCGACACGTATAAATATATTTTTTTATTGTTTGACCTCTTCTTACTTTGGTACTAGGTACTTACTATATCTACACTAAAAATGGAAAATAAAAACTTAAAAAAACTACTTCAAATAAATAAAAATATTGTAAATGATTGTTTAACTTATGAATTATTTCATTATATACATTGATCTTAATTTTTAATTATTTATTGTTATTATTTTTATTAATTATAAATTCTAATTCATATTAGGTATTGTAAAAATTAAGAAAAATTTTTAAATTAATAAACATTCTTTATATACATAATAATCAATATAACATTAGATCTAATACTATTATTATAATATAACTGAATATGAAAGGATTTTATTAATAATTAATAAATACCTACTTTCTTAAATTGTTTTAATAGCATTTTTAGTAAGCGCAAGAAATGAAAGGCATTTTTATTTTAATTTAATTTATTTATTTAATGTATTTAGTTTGTGTTCGGTGTTTGGCACGTGTTTATGATTCTCGGTGCTTGTGGCAAGCGCCCAGCATGTGGACGCGGCTTAACAGATGTTTACTAAAAAATTTTAACTCTTGTGAGGAAGCACCTTAAAATTTAATATACAGCTATAGCTCGGATAGGTTCGGCAGGAGTCCCCCCCAACGTGCGTTCACCTTGTCGTGGTGGGGGGGCTCAGTAGTGTACTCGCGAAGCCAAGAAACGCACAGAGAGGTGGCCCGCTTCGGTGGGCGGTGGAAGGCGGCCTTCTTCGGAGGGCGGTGTACCATGCGGGTTGCTCCTGGTACTTCTCTGATAGCAGAGTGGACCGTGGAGCAACCCCATGGTTGTTGTGGTCTGCTTCGGCAGACCTGCCGTCGGGGCGTCGTAGTTGAATGCGTAAGCGATCCTGCGACGCCCCATTAAGACGGGGGAAGGCTTTGTTGGGTTTTAGTGGGTAGTACTGGCTTCGCCGGTGAGTCCCACACTTCGTGCGTAAATGCATTTCCCAACGTTAAAAAAAAAAAAAAAAAAAAAGGTTCGGCAGGAGTCGGTTACGTTCAGTTCAGTCAGTCGCTCCGGTGATCGGTCCAATATATTCGTTTACTCGTTCCATCTCACTCCTGCACATGTGGAACTATATGGAACTGTGAACCTGTTTCAATTGACATCGCGGATTGGAACGATATCGTTCCGGCCTAAGACATAGTTCCGGGAACTATTTCAATCCGGACCTACGCATGTCTAGCCATAAAGTAAATAGTCTGCAATCTTCATTGGTCACAGAACAATCTATACGGATAGAGCATACCTCTACGATCTACTTAGTCTGTGATAGTCGATAAAGCACAATAAAAAATGTCATGTGTCAACAGTCATATTGACAGTTGACACAGCATGAATAGTTAAAGATCCCTGAAAAATAAATAAGCTGAAAACACACTGTAATCTATAGATTGCTACGTAAACTCGTAAGTCGTACATTTTATATCGTTGACCACGACACGGTGCAAAAAAAATAATCCTGTACTGACTCAGTTATAATCGTGTTAAACAGTGTTCTGTTATGTGTACAGTGTTGACTGGACTGTTGAGTGTAGTCTTTGGCTTCGATTGCCGGCGTGTGAGGACGTAGTGCGGGAACTAAGGCTGAAATACATACTTCGTTAGGTACCACTTTAATTATTTAACCATACACCATTATGTTTAAATGAATGTAACATACACAGTGTACAACACAAGTTTTTCATGTTATTTATATTTTGTTCAATAGACTTAACCTAAAGAGTACTTACTACTGCTGTGTTTGCCGTATGGACATAGCGTGGGTTTTAATTAATTTATATTTGCTAACTATACATTTACTAATTTTTATTTTATAAATATGTAGTTACTTTTTATATATAATAGGTAATTTTAATATTATATTATATTCAATATTTTTTGGAAATGAGAAAAAAATGAGTATTGCATCAGTTATCCACGTAACGAATACGGTAAACGTTTAAAACAAAATTATCACATAGTTTTCATTAGGTATACAGAATACTATATATTTATATATATGTAAGCGAATACAAAAATTATTTTTAGTCCTACGCGATCACGTTACTATTATATTAGATAGATACGTGTTAGTTTAAATTCGTAAAACCTGATTTTTAGCCTCTATGATTGAATAATATGACCGTAATCTTACATTTTTTAACCGACTTCCAAAAAGGAGGGAGTTCGATGTTTGTCTGTATGTATCTATTTTATATTTTATGTTAATTTTTTTTATTACAAACAAGACCGGACACAAGTGCTCATAAGGATATATTTTATTTAACGTTACTTTTAGTACGTACTTACAGGAAATATACGAAGATGTGCTGTATAAATGTTTAATAATAAATATAAGGAATGCAAAAATCTTCACACAAATCAAAAAACCGTCGAAAACCATATATTATTTCCTAACACGTAAAAAAACTAAGTAGGTACTAAAGTTTTGTTAAAACATTTCAACGTTCAACGTGGCCTTAAAAAATAAAAGATAATATTTTTATTACTTGTTTTCATTTAACTATTGTGTAAATTTCAAACATTATAAAATGTATGTCGAAAAAAATATAAGTGAAAATATTAGTTTAAGAAAAAGGCACCAAATATAGAAATTAATTTCTTATCTATTTAAGTATTATTTTATCTTAGTACTTGTATTTCGTATTAGTTTATGTTAGTATCGTAGTAGTCCTAAGTACTATTAAAAACGTTAAAGTTATTTATTTTTTCATTTACAGGTCACCATGTGTGGAATATGGGCGATATTTGGAATGGATCAAAGCCATCAATCAGTATATTTTAAATGTTTATTTTGTATCTTACACCGAGGACCAGACGCGTGGCGCATTGAACATGATGCTAGAGAACCTCTTGCAATATTAGGCTTTCAAAGATTGTCCATTGTCGACGGATTGTACGGCATGCAGCCAATGCGATTACACCAATATCCTCGGATCACTCTTATATGTAATGGAGAAATTTATAACTGTAAAAGACTAAGAGATCAATACAATTTCAATTATGAAACTAACTGCGACGTTGAGGCCATTATTCATTGTTATAAGAGTTTTGGAATAGTGGAGGCTGTTAAAATGCTTGATGGTGTTTTTGCATTTTGCTTAGTAGATGGAGACGCTCGTAAAATTTATATCGCAAGAGATCCGTATGGAGTAAGGCCTCTATTTAAATTGCACGATGAAGAAAATAACAGTATGGGAGTTTGTTCTGAAGCAAAAGGTCTTATAGAATTAAAGCAAAAAGCTAGTGGAATCTCAACATTGGGACAATTTCCACCCGGACATTTAGAAGAATGGGATATGTTAGACGGAGGAAAAGTGAAACTCAAGTTTACGGAAAAATATTATACACCTGGTATGACCCCACGCTTCCAAACATTCGTGTCGGATGCTGAACTAGCAGGGTTGGCAAATGTATATCAAAAAACTGCTTACTTATTAGAAGCAGCATGTAACAAAAGATTAATGTCTGACAGGCGTATTGGATGTTTATTGAGTGGAGGGCTAGACTCATCACTTATAACAGCTTTGGTTGTGAAATTAGCAAAAATAAACAAAATTCCGTATAAAATTCAAACATTCGCAATAGGGATGGGAGATTCACCAGACCTCATTGCAGCGCGTACGGTAGCCGAACATCTTGGCACAGAACACCATGAAGTGAAATTTGATGAAAACGATGTAAGAAAAGAATTAGATAACGTAATATACCATTTAGAATCATATGATATAACTACAATTCGCGCTAGTTTGCCGATGTATCTCTTGTCAAAATACATCAAGGAAAATACTGACACCACCGTTGTATTTAGTGGTGAAGGAGCAGATGAAGTTGCTCAAGGGTATATTTATTTTAGAGATGCCCCTGACGCAAATGCTGCAAACGATGAAAGCATACGACTTCTGTCAGATATATATCTATATGACGGATTGAGAGCAGATAGAACTACAAGCGCATTTAGTCTGGAACTTAGAGTGCCATTTTTAGACCTTCAATTCACAAATCACTACCTCAGCATTGAACCCTCAATGCGACAACCCCAAAACGGAGTTGAAAAGCATTTGTTACGTAATAGCTTTGCAGGTACTGGTTTGTTGCCAGATTCAATCTTATTCAGACACAAGGAAGCGTTTAGTGATGGAGTTGCATCCGTAAAGAAATCATTATTTACTACAATCAATGAAATCATTCAAGAGAGATTGCCAGAAGCAAAAGTTTCTTATCCCGGGCTAGAACCCACTACTACAGAGTCGAAATATTATCGATACATATTTGAAAAATCATTTCCGGGACAACACAACTTTACACCGTATTACTGGATGCCTAAATGGGTACAAGTTTCAGACCCCTCTGCAAGATTTATCAAACATTACGTCTCTTCATAAAAGCACCGTATTGTGTTACATTTACTATACTAAATGTATATTTAATTTATTGTTTTAATATATTATTTCAATTAGTTAATAATCTCTTTCAATTCTCAAGTTTATTTATATTACGTAAAAACTGTGTCAGTCTGATATAATAAGCCACATTATAGCACAAAACATAATCAATTATTCAGTCAGTAGTAAGTCAGAAAAGAGACTTTATAATGTTCGTAAACAATAAATTATTCAGAGAGGAGTTTGACAACAATCAAAGCCACATTCTAGTATAATATTTGAATACTTTCTCAAGGTCGTTTGAGTTGTCTAGACTACATTGTATCGTAGTTGTATAAGAATAAATTGAAATGTTGAATTTATTACCAAAAGACTTACTTTATGTTTAAATCTAAAAAGAATTTATGTAACTCTTAATTTTTTTACCCAACGATCACTAAAAATAAAATCCAGCTTTCTCAAATGCAACATTTAGTATTCAAGACGTATCTAGTTTTTAGGATTCCGTACCCAAAGGGTAAAACGGGACCCTATTACTTAAGACTCCGCTATCCGTCCGTCTGTCACCAGGCTGTATCTCATGAACCGTGATAGACAATTGAAATTTTCACAGATGATGTATTTTTGTTGCCGCTACAACAGCAAATACTAAACATCAGAACACACACACTCCCATACAACAGACATGATTTTTTTGCCGTTTTTGTAGATAATTGTACGGAACCCTTCCTGCGCGAGTCCGACTCGCACTTGGCTGGTTTTTAATTATAAATACATTTTCATTTATTTTAAGAAATGTGAAACAATCATAGTATCATTTACTTAATGTATAATAAAAAAAGTAAATGTGTTTGAGACGTCTATAACCTTGTCTCTTCCGTGACCATGATTGCTGTAAAGCATTCGAAACGTCGGGAACCAAAAATCAAAATAATCCGAAAAGATAGATATTTTATTTAAAATATCTATTACTAGTCACTATCTCTTATATAGGTACTTATAATAGGTACATACTGTTAATTGTACCTACACAATAAATATAGGTAAGTTTTACTCATTCAATCAGGACAGAAAAAAAGGACGTAGACGTACCGTGCAATTTCTCTTGACTTTCTCCATTTTCTGCCCGCTATTACTTATTGCTTCAACCACGAATCACGACCCACGAAGTTCTGCATATTATGTTGGTATATGGTATGGTATGGTATGTTCGGGCTATTTTCCGCAACTCGACAACTATGCGCCTATTTTGCGTTGCATATTATGTTATATGTATCATTTAAAAGCATGCTACGAAAGAACGGTAAGTTAGAGATTAAAGATAATATTAAATTTACGATTATACCTATTAATATTATTGTTCACCATAAAAACAAACAAACATTGAATACGTTTCTTTTATTTCGTTAAAATATATTTCATCTAATTACATATCTAGATTTATAAACGGTGGCCTTATGGAATTAATAAAATGTTCTATGCATAAACAGTCTCCACGAATAGATTGTGGTTGAGGATGTTCTTGATGCTCTATGAAAGTAACTTTTTCCTTTTTCAATTTATCATTTCGAGTTTCAGATGAACGTGCGTCGTCGATAGAATGTTCATCATTTACACTGTTGATTTGGTTAAAGACAGGCAGAACTTTGTTAGTGGCGGAGGTAGATTTTTCCAAATAAAATATAACTTTATCAGTTGATTTATCACAATTAAACATATAGGGATTAGTTTCTGATGTCTCATCTTTCAAATACTTTTGGTGCAGTAGATTTAGCGCCATAAAACAGCCTGGACACATTATATCTTTACAAGAATGAATTGAATTCAACGCATTGATAGACCTAATATCTCGAAGCTTTAGACCCGATTTAGCTGTAGAAAAAGTGTTAGGAGAATCTTCATCCTTTACTTGTAGTTCCTTATCCTCGTTTAGAAAAGTAAATGACTGTTTTTGAACACAAATTCTACATTTGCATCTATTTTTATGCAATAATTGTTTTAAATTTCGCAGCTGTATTGGTTCAGACATCGAATTGGGCTCTTGAATTTTTCTCCACATTGTGAAAGATTTACAGGTTTAGGTTTTTTACATATAAATAAATTCATTCTTGACGTTTTATTTTTTCGCCTTGAAAAACAACTTGTGTGAAAGGTGCCATGGCTGACAGATGTTTCAATATTTACACGCCATCATGGATGACAAATAAAGCAAGCACACCATGAATAGGTAAGTATATTTTTTTTTTGATATTCCTATAATGGCCATATGGTCCATTGCCGTTATTTACATTCTTTTGAATTGGCACAGCACGATCAATGCTAGAATATACTTAATTTACTTGTAAGAGATTTAACCAGACGATAACGAGCCCATTACAAATTTTATATAAAACATTATACGCTAATAACATGTTTAATCGACTTTGACTGAACTTTAATTTAGAGTACCTAACTGTTCAAATAATACCAATGAGTATTATATTAATGTACTAGTAATGAAGTGTGACAAGTTCCGTGCACTAATTGAAATATTACTTAACCCGTTCGTCCAGAACGGGTAACAAGTTTTCTTTGTTTTTATTCTTAGATGCGAATAAAAGTTTATTTCATATATTTTTATTCAATGTTTTTTTTATATTGTATGTTCTATACAGATTTTTTTAGCATTAGATGGTATTCGTTATATCTACCTGCAGAAAAATTAGGTTATTTCTTTTTTACACCAAATAACCAAAAAATTATATATACCTACATAGTTATTTTAAAATAGAAAAACAAACAATTATTTATTTGTAAAGTATATTATATTACTGGATAACAGTCACAGCATTTTTTTTATATGCTGTAGACATTGTCAAATGGCCACAAAGTGTGTAGATATTTGAGACAAAATAAAGGAGTCTTATATGAAAGCAATCAGATGGCAACAATTACCTAATTTTCCTATAATAGCAGATTAGAGGTAAAATGTTTAATTTTTGTTTGGTAAAATGAAAAAGAGTGGGTGTAGCAAAGTAAAGACAACAAGGGTAATTACGTAGCTACAAAGGTGTTATGTATTTTGTTTAGTTTTCGTAAAATAGAATGTTTTCCTAATAATAGAGAAAATAGAACAGTTTTAATTTCATATATACATTCTCTGGTAAAAAAAAACTTTTTGTGGCCATTTTGCGACTGCACTGAATGTAAATGCAATAACTGCCCCGATATAAGAAAAGTACTACCAGTCTCGTTGAGTAAAAAGAATGTAATAGTGCAAAATCGTCTAGAATGCGGCAAGTGAAGACGCTAAACAATGTACTAAGTGCAGAGAAAATAGAACAAGTTTACTACATATTCAAAAAAATAAGGAAGATTGTAACTGCGAAATAACGGCGCATGCAGTACGTTCCGATGTACATACCAACCTAAATATTTCTCAACAAAGAGCTAAATATTTTAATAATCTAGATAAAAATTAAAACCATATCACGTTTCATGGATGAAAACTGTATTTGCCAAAAACAAAATATTGTAAATGAATAATTTTATTTATTTGCATATTTCATTTTAATTGAAGCTGTTATCAGATCGAAATGCCACAAAAATATTGAAAAAATACATTAGACATCAATATTATTAGTATCATTTTCCATACTCTGGTTCTTCTTAAATCTATCGCTTAAGTAGTTCCAATATTTTGATCTTATTTTATCATATTTAGTGGCTAGCGCTTGACACAGTTCAATAGCTCTATCCGCGTTGTACAAACAGGTAGTAGCTTCTCCTTTTTTGATGGCCTCATCGCAAATATCTATTAAAAACGCTAGTAAGAATGGCGACCGGCATCTGTTCTTGTATAGTTCTTCACAAAATGATATTACTACCGCATTTCCACTCAGCCCACGTTTATCATGGAGCAGGACACCCCGTAGATAATTCCAGGCACTTTCATTATTTTTGACGAATTTTATTTTCTCTAAAGTGTAGCATATTTCCTTCTGCACATTAAGATCTGACCAGCCCTGATGGTTATTCATGACGAAATATCGCTGATTCCAAGCAGAATTATTGCGAACATCTTCAGTAATCAAAGAATCAACAAACTCCATCTCTTTATCAAATAACCTGTAAAGATAAATGTATTCAAATTTTGAAACATATCTTTAATAAAGTAAGTATGAAATTCGTTATCGCAACAACTGCATGAAATATGAATATAGTAGAATGTGGCTTTGTTAAGACATAATAGCTACGAATGGTTTATTATGTAATAATTCTAATATTAGAAATATGAATATATGTGAAAATATTTAGATGCTTATTGTTCAATTAATTATTATTTCATATCAAACTTTAACATGAAAGAGAATAATAGCTAGAGAATATAATATTCCACTTATTATGATAAATAATAATGCTCTAAATACAGATTATAATTTTAAAAAAGATATAGAAATATATCTTCAACTACAAGTTTCAAAATCGCTGTGCCAAAAAAATGCTAAACAACTCAAATTAACAAAAGTGTTTGTTACAATTTTATTGATGAAAATTGTCAGTAAAAGATCTAGTAATAAATAAATGCACTCTGAAAAATTACCGTATTATATAAGTTATATATTACGGCAATTTTTCATTATAATATGTAAATAATTTACCCAAAAGTCTTGATAACCCATTGGCGGTGTTGCCAGGCATGGTAATTCTTAGGATCTTGAATTAAGGTATCTCCAGTTAGATCCAATTCAAGGGATGGATCTTGTAGCCATTCCACTAACACTCTTCTATGATGCCACACCTGAAATTATGATAATCCATACTATAATAATATTACAAATGTGAAAGTGTGTTTGTTTGTTTGTCCTTCTTTCACGTCGAAACAGAGTGACGGATGGGCGTGACTTATGATTTAAGTATGGATTAGTGTGGAGATAGTTGGAGCGTTGGAGAGTGACATAGGCTACTTTTTACCGCGGGAGATTATCTCATTCTCACGGGAAAACATGTTAATATATAATACAACTCAAAAAAATATGATCAGAATTAATTGAAGTTGTTTTTGGATTATATTATTATTTTGGATTAGATTATAGAATAAATTGAAATTGGTATTATTGCTCTTCAATATAATTAAATAATAACGTGTTTTAACATTTTTCAAAATTCATCCCACAAGGGGGTAAAATAGAGGTTAAAAGTTTATATGCAACCTACTTTTTTAGTTTTTCTGTAGTTTTAGCGCGAGCGAAGCCGCGGGTTCTGCTGGTGTGTGTTTAAAAATAATTTAATTCTATTCTTAAATCTTAAGAAAATCATAAAGTGATAAATACCTACTTGCATTGAAAAGTAATCTTGAGATCAATAAAATTAAAGTGATTACTTATTTTATATAAACATAACTGACTATCTTCTTCTCCCTGCCCATTACCCAATCACTTGGGGTCGGCGCAGTACATCTTCTGTACTGCTGATAGGATTTGGCAAAAGTTTTTTAGCAAAACGAATGAATTAAGAATTATTCCTCTTTGCTGACAGATTTTAACAAGGCCAAAAAAAATATGATTAGATGAATGTAGAATACATGAGAGTATCTCGAACACTACTAGTTCAGGGATAGTATAGTACATTGTACGTTATAAACACTTCTTATCCTTATTCAATTGCTAAGGAATGGTGTTTGAAAGGTCTTTTATTCATAATTAAAACAATATATTATGTACTATAATGCAAAATTGTGAGGTGTGAGAGATGAAAACAATATATACTGGACAACAGCCAAAGAAATAAAAATTAAATGGTATTTCCAATTTTAAATAGTTTTAATACTACTTACAAAGCTAATATTATTTATATTTTATGTTGAGTTTTTTTTATATGCATATTAATATTTACATCTATTTATAAAAAAAATACATACTTGATAGTTTTTTGGTGACTGTTTTATTACAGATTCCACATAATCTAATTCTGGCCTTAAATCAGTTCCTAAAGCTTTAAGAAGATCTCTCCTGAAATTTTTAAATCAATATTAAATTATTTAAATAACTTTAAGCATTACTCAAATTATTAAACTACAAAATATGTTAGATAAACAAAATTAATGGGGTACTCAAGGGCTCTAAACACTATGTCAGTTCAAGTACACAGGCAGCAAGAGCATAATATAATAAAAACGAAAAATCTGTTTTTAAACTTGGCTGGACATAGTACACCAAGCCAGATCCAAAAGCGAATTGGCAGATTTCACATGTCTTTCAAGAAATACTTAAATTATTAGATATGTATGCCATTTTCTTTATGTTCCCATTCACCATATTAGCAAAAAGAATCAAGTTAAAAAGTAATAATTTGTCAGTTCGCACAGCATAATCTTAGGGGTGTAATCTCAGGGGTCAAGGACTAAGTAAGGATCCCTAAGCGAGCACATTATGAATGGATTACCACTTCTGAAGAGAACTGAGTAGAGATATAGTACAAGCATATAATTTATAGGCTGCAAACCAGACTTCTTACCACAAATTATTGATATTTTATAATAAAACCTAAATGATATGATATAAAAAGATACATAAAAGAAAGTAATAGTTATACATTTAAAATAATGAAATTACAGTTTTGAAGGGTTAAATCATAATTGAGTAAAATAAAAGATTTTTTTCAATCCTAAATGCATACTAGTTATAAAAAACATCATCATCACTTTTAAACTAAATAATTTAAAGACAGTGCCAGTTTAAAACAAAAGAAAGTACAGAAATCCTTTCCGTAAAGTAATATGATAAAATTTTGTGATTATATTTCAAGCTAATTAATGTTAGTTTGTATGGTTTCCTCTTGGCCCTTAAAACATGCTTTGTATGCTCTTGCAACTTTTAGCACAGAACGCTTCTTTCTTCAATATTACACACAAATGTTAAGTATAAAATAATCATAGTAAATGAAAGCATGAAATAGTTTCCTTAAAATAAAAAAATGTATCACCCCTTTACTATTTAACACAAACAAGGGGTGACATTAGACACAAAAATATAATATAAAATTAATTTGAATTTCATATATATACCTATATTGCCATACAGTATAATTTGCTGGGTTCAATTCAACAGCATCCTTTGTAAGTTGCAGAGCCCTTTCAGATTTTTCATTATTTTGCAGCACAGCTCTGAAGTAGTCATAAACATCTTCAACTGAAAATAATTACTCAGATATATAATATATAATAATAATAAATATGTAAAATGTTGTGTAAAGAAATTAACAATAAAGAACAATTACACATTTCAGAGTGAGCTATTACAACGACAGGTGTAGGTCCGTCATCTTCTGGGACAGGAGTAACGTCACTCCAATCTGGTCTATCTTTATAGTAAATCCAGGGTACATCGGACATATTGGGTACTTCTATTCTAATGAAACACTTAATATAAATAATCTTTTTATACTCCTTTTTACACTCAAGCGCGCAGTTATCAGTAGACGTAAAAAAAACAAGGTAACGAGAGCCTTAAATAAACATTATCTAGGTTGGCAGTTAGTATAACTATTTGTTTGCAGCTTATTTATATGATTGTTTGAATTTGATGGCAGTGGCCCAGACACAGGTAATTTGCTAGTGTTGTTACTCATTAGTCATTAGAATTAAATTGATGATGAGATTATTAAAAATGCAACTATGAGTTAAATTTAAAATAACATAGTGTCTGAAATCTGAATTGTCAGTGTCAGCACTCAGCCGTCTACCGTAGCTGTCATTTCACATTTGTCAATTGTCATTGTCTTGTCACGTCACACTTCACACTTGGGATTTGACTTATCAAGCCGACCTTCTTAGCGTCTCATTTTATTAAGGTGCATTTATGTACATCTATTCAACAACAGGCGATTTTGAGGAAAGCAACATGTTGAAAGCTGTTGCCGTTTGTTGAATGAGTCTTGCTACAGAGCGTCGACCGTTCCACAAAATACGAGTTGTTGAAGCGTGTTGCTTTGTACCCCGAGACTGATCGGCGCCGCCTCGGCCCTCGGCAGACTTCTGCCGAATGTCGGGGGCCCTGGATCTCACTGCCGGCGGCTCTATGCCGGCATCGTGAAGTCCATGGCACTGTACGGTGCCCCCGTGTGGTTTGACGCCCTCTCCGCATCGAACAGGGCCCAACTGCGCAAGGCGCAACGGGTCCTGGCGGTGAGGGCGGTGCGGGGATACCGTACGGTGTCCTTCACGGCGGCGACACTTCTGGCGGGCGATCCGCCCTGGGAACTCCAGGCGGAGGTGCTCGCCGAAGTGTATCAGTTTCGGGCGAGTGAGCGGGCTCGAAGGGAACGTCCAGCGCGGGAGGGAGTTGCTCGGATCAGGCGCCTAGCTGACGAGGCACTGATCCGGCGCTGGTGGGAAGACCTGGGGACTCCAGCGGCTGGCCGGGCGACGGTGGGGGCGGTTCGTCCGTTCCTGTCTCGCTGGGTCAGGCGGCCACACGGCGTCCTGACGTTCAGGTTGACGCAGATGCTTACCGGGCACGGGTGCTTTGGTAAGTATCTGTGTCAAATTGCGCGTCGGGAACCGTTGCCCGCATGCCACGAGTGTGGTGCGTCCGAGGACACCTCGCACCACACCCTCGCGGTATGCGCCGCTTGGGCTCCCCAGCGCCATGCCCTGATGGCGGTAGTGGGTGGAGACCTGTCGTTGCGAAGCGTGGTGGGGGCCATGCTACGCGACGAGAGGTCCTGGTCGGCGATGGTCTCCTTCAGCGAGGCCGTCATCTCACTGAAGGAGACGGCGGAGAGGGAACGCGAGGCTAACGCCTTAGCAGACCCTCTTCGTCGCCGTCGGCTGGGGGAGAGGAGGCGCCGGTATGCGCATCTTCTCCCGCCACCCTAGAGGAGCTACTGCGGGGGGGTCTCTCGTTGACTCCCCTGCACGTCATCGGGGCGGTCGGGATGCTCTGTGAATCGAGGGCATCCCGGTTTAGGCGAGGCAGGCCCGCGGGGTACGGGCTGTCCGCAGGGGTGTTGTAGTGAATGCGCAAGCGATCCTGCACACCCCATTGCACTGCGGCGACGGGTTCCGCTGTGGGTTTTAGTGAGTAGGAGTCTCACAGTACCCTACCCATTGACGGCCGGTAGGGTCCCCATGATGGGTTTCCCCAGCGTCAAAAAAAAAGCGTGTTGCTTTGTATCCACAGATGATGGATTCTTTCAACAATATTGCTTCTACAAATCATATTTTTTTAGTCAATGCGTAATTTTGTCGCGTTTTGAAAAAGGAGAAAACGCTCCATTTATAGGCTCCATTTTTTTCATACTCATGTTACGATTTTCATGATTATTAGAAAGTAGTTTTATATTATTTAAATAAAAATCGGTCCTTAAATTGTTTCTATTTTAATTTTAAAGTGATTTAAATTTGCTGTCTTTTTACATAAAATGTAATTTGTAAATATTTTAAAATAATATTAACGTAAAAGAAATAATACACACTAATTCTGTATTTTACATTACACATAAAATATAAAAAATAAATAAAAAACAATACTTATGTGATTTTAATTATTACTCAGTCTAAACCACAAACTATAAAGAAATGTTACGGCTAAACTGTGATAGTCTGGGTAATACTACTATGTTTTTTACCAATTACAGCACTAAAGCGCATCATAATGCTCAACTTCGAAAGCTACAAAATTCACTGTTTTTTCCTGTTTCGGCATCCATTTTTAAACATTGCTTGTTTCCACCATCATTTTTTCTCCTTTAGTTCCGAATAGTTTCATTCAAAATTAAGAAAGCCGCAGGAGCAACGACTTGTTCGGTAGACATGATTGTATACAACTGTACCTCTAGTACGAGTTTTTGACAGTTCTCGAATTTATTATATCTAATGTAATGTTGTTTTTTTTAATTGAGTGCGTAAATCTCTCCTGCACGATTTGAAACATTATTTTTGTATTTTGTATATTTCCGAAGCAATCACTATTTGCATTTTTAACCGTGATTTTCTATGGAATTCAAAATTATGTACAATTTTATATATATCGGTTATTCATTTTCATATATAACTATTCTATTATCATTGATTAATGATTATTATTAAAAATATTTTATCGATTAATTCAGCATTCGACACTTAGCTACACCATCAAATGAGTAGAGCTAGATAAATACCAACTACGTGGAATCAAAAATATACCTTGTCGTAATGTTATAAAGTTAATTTTAAATTGACCTTTTAATAAATCATTCATATTTTGAAATTAAAGTTTAAGAAAGTATTATATTAAAGTTTCTTTAGGAAACCAAAAAAAGTGATAACTGTTGGTAATAAATTATTTTTTATCTGCCGTGAACAAAATTATTAAAATTATTTCAATTTTAGGTAATATGTAATATAATTAATCATTATAATTTCATTTTATAGATAAAAAAAATTGCAACATTTATTACTTGGATTAATTTACATATATTAAATTATACTTATTTATTTTAAATACATATATTAAAAATTTAATTACATATCTATGTTAAAAGTATCAGGTAACAAAGAGAGGAATCTTTAGTTCATTTAAATATAATAACAAATAATAAGATATTTTCATTATCTACCACGCGTAAGCTAGGCCGAGACCATTAGTATAAGTCATGTGAGATACTGCAGGTGCAGCAGAATACGCCACACCCAAAAGACCTGTTGTTACCTGAAATTAAATAATTTGCGTAATAAATCGACTCAAGACGTGAATAGTCAGTTGTGTGTGTTAGAATTACTTTGATAATAACTAGTACTACTTTATTAAAGCAGCACAAAATTAAAGCAGACTACAGCGCCACCTATCTTGTTCTGATTTTTTGATATTCATTTTCAGGGAGAAACCAATATAAATTGTGATTATTAACTAGATATTTTCGTCCAAAGTGATACACGCACACATATTATAACTCAAATGAGTGATTGTGTTTTTTTTATTAAAAGTAAGGATTAAATTAACTAAATAAATCTAACTTCACTTAACGACAACAATTAATAACTAATTAGTTTTATCTAAATGGGATTAATGATTTAGGCACGCAAAATACATCTTTATTTTTGTGTATTAGATTAGACGTAAATTGATCACGTTGTACGGAAAAACGAAGTTCAGTTTGTATTAGTAAAAATTTTCCTCACCCTTGGAGCAGCTAGCGGTGCAGAAACCAAAGGTGCTAATCCGCGGTATGCCGGTGCGATTGCGTATCCCGGGTTGCTTACACGCACGTCTGCTTTACGAACGCTAGAAAAAGGAGTGTCTATGGCTTTCGAGTACGTTGATACCTGTATGTAAAAATATAAGTAATTAAATTAAGTACACAGGAAAATATAGTATCTTTTTATCTTGCTCTTTATGCTTTTATTGGAGATGGAACTGTTTAGGATCACGAAAAACAAACTTGTTGGTTGACAGTTATTGTTTAAGAAAATAAGATAATTAGCAACTGTACACACCCAACCCTTTTAAATAATAAATTTGAATAGAAAACAGAATTTGTCGAGAAACAAACCTGTCCTAAATTGAAAGGTGATCTTAGAATATTAGATTGTTGTGTCGCAATTGCTGGTTGTGCGGGGTAAGAGCTGTAAGGATTCCAACCACCGTAAGCGTAAGAGCCATAGTAGCTTGCAGGAGTAATCAACCCCCCTGCTTGAACGGCCGCTACTGCGCACGCCAGTAAAAGTACCTGGAAGAATTAAGTAATATAAAATACATTTAAATATGTTAAGATAAAAAATAGTAAGCACTGGCTTTTTGCTCTCCATCCTCTTCATTCCTCTACCTCATTTTATGGGGATTACGCAATGCGCGTTAAGCTGCAAAAAAAATCCGCTTATTTTAGAGCGGCACAGTTATAAAAGATGAAGGTACCATAATATCTAGACGACTTCTGGAAAAACAAACTTAATTACGAAGGAAAACTTGGGACAAAAATAGCTAATAAATTTTTTGTTAAATTTTGCCTTTATTACAATTTATAATGTTTACTTAACAATTTAAATTTAAAAGGTCTTTAAAGATATCATTTTATGATAAAACGGGTGATACTACTAGAATTCCCCATACAAACTTTCACCCCCATTTTCACCCCTTTTACGGGTGATTTCCGGAATAAAAAATATCCTATGTCCTTCCCAGGGTCTTAAACTATCATCTTACCTGCTTAAATTTCATCTAAATCGGTCCAGTAGTTTTTGAGTTTATTCGGTACTATACATACAAAACATACAAAAAATAAAAAAATTTCGTCTTTATTATAGTAGGTAGTGTAGGTTAAGAAAAAATCAAAAGAAAAATTCAGTTTATGTGTGTTCGAGTTTAAACGTATGAGTGCATTAAGTAGGTATCTATTAGTACCTAATTAATTCAAAGAAAAACCTAGTCTTATGTAGGAAGATAGGAATTTGAAAATAATATAAACAAATATTATTTAAATATTATTATTTTGTAACATAGGTAGTAAAGTAGATTGTTACCTACCATTATGTTCCTATATATACAACATGTACAATTGTATATATAGGTAATAATATATTATTATAGCACTTAGAAGTAAAAAGCAAAATAAAAGATTTAGATAATCTTAAACTTACCTTTAACATCATTGTTAGTGTTTCTAAACTCAATACGGTATAGTATACTAAGGGACCTGGCTTGGCTTTTATATAAGCGTCCGATAATACATATAATAATATGTCTACCAATGTATCATATACAACACGTGTATGAATACGCACATGACGCATATTGCGACTATTGAGGCTGGAGCTTTGGGAAAAGTAGGTATTCGTAGGTGTGGTTTAACAAGGACAGTGTTAATAATTGTTTTGAAAATGCTCCTATACCTTAATAATGGTATTTGCATATTATTATACATTAGATTGTTATTTCAATGCGCTACCAAATTACTGTTCTTATAAGCGGTAAATGTAATTAAGATTTTATTACGCACCCACTTGCCTGCCCTCGCATCACTCGAGAGTTCAATTCACACTTCATGACTTTATTACCAACCACTCTTTCCTTTATATATGTAAATTATATATATATATATATATCGGAATAACTCATATTTATGTATCTAGTAACAAAAAAAACAGTGAACTTTCAAATAGGTAAGCATATGATAGCCTACATACATAAGTGCGGCGCGGTCAATAAAAAATAATAATTGGAATCATCCCTACTGATGTACTGCCTACAGATGGTTTATATAAGAACACCGAAAAATTATTTCTTACCAAAAGCATAAATATTAATTTGTATCCTACCCCTAACTTTAGAAATTATGGGTTTTCCATAAGCTTACATCCTATTTCATCTCGTCCAAGTTTTATTTTCACGACAAAGGCAGCCTACGCCAATCTCCAAGGTCTAATTTATCTGTACACCTACCTGCCATAATTTATCAAAATTAGTTCAGCAGTTTAAGCATGAAAACGTAATAATTAAAAAAAAACGGACAGAGTTTATTTGGCATTTATAATGTTAGTATGAATAGTATAAGTATTTTAATGAAAGTATATAACACCACTTTTCACACTATTGAACTACGTGTTTATGTTCAAAAATCAAGTAATCTTTGTTATTATGATTGCAATACGCCATATGGTTACATCAGAAAGTACTTATTTTATATCTTGGCGATTGCAACAAAAGCAAAAAGCGGATTTGTAAAATGACTGGCCGTGAATAAATGGAGCAGGTCAGTATGGATGTAATATGTTACCTATGTGGCTATGTACCTATTGATAAAACCTTTTAAAATAATTAAAGATTAAAGTAAGGATAAACTAGTAATCTATACATATAATAAAATTGTAACTAAACCGAATCTGTAAGTACATTAAATATTTTTGGACAATCTTATTGAAATAGACATAACCGAATCTATAGTTTTTAGAATGTTTGTCTGTCTGTCTGTCGGTTACCTCATCACAGAAAAACCACTGGAGGGATTTTGATGAAATTTGGTGTTGTCATAGCTGGTTATCCGGGTCAACATATAGGATACTTTTTACCGCGGGAAAATATCTCATTTCTGAGAAAAAATAAGAAAAATACAATGTAAGAATATACTAATAAGTAAAACCTAAGAATTTGGTTTTTGGTCATCTGAAATGATGAAAATCTCGGGAATGCTAGTTTAAATATAAAAGTCATTTTTAGCATTATGATGTATGCTTTCTACTTTCAACTAATGTTTTTAATTTTTAATTCCCCCAACGTTATGTGACTTCCTATAGTAAGTAGGTTATATATATACCAAGGTACTACGTACCTACAAGGGTGAAATTGGGGTAGTATTAGTACTTTTCTACCCAGCGATCTGTATATATAATTATCTACAAGGCATGCAATTAGCTAAGGTAAAAATAAATTTATATAGATCTCTTTTTTAGTTTAAATTAAACTGAGCCGTAATAAGAAATATATTATTTAAATGAAACACAACTTATAAAACAAATTAACTATAAACATATTATTAAAATTATTTAGGTGTGGTTTGTTGAACATTAGAGCATTTGTATGTATGCGAACGTGACCCAAACACGTCATTTATAAAGATAAAGGACTTTTAATATTATGTAAATGGCAGTAATATTGTAAGTTTTACAAACATTTATTTCATTTTTTATTAACTTTAATAATAATTTACACGTAAAATGTTAATATTAATAGGTATTAAGCAAGCGGTGGGTGCTAGGTATACCTAGTGGGTTGCTTCTGTTACTTCTCTGATAGCAGAGTGGACCTTGGGAGCAACCTAAAATTAGTTAAACCGCTATTTTATTGACTATCTTAAAATAAGTCTTGGTTATAAATAATAACTCAGGAGTCAGAAATCACACATACATATGTATAACTAGCGACTCACCTTCGCTTCGCTCGGGTTCCTCCCTAGCTTGCTTCCCCATACAAAGTATCCTATGTCCTTCCCAGGGTTCCCTATCTTCTCACAAAATTTCATCTAAATCGGTTTAGTAAATCTAGAGATTACCCCCTACAACGTCACAAACTCACAATTCACAAACTCATAAACTTTACCTCTTTATAATATTAGTATAGATAGATTGACGTATTTTATATGTATTTGATAAAAAACATCTTATAGAAATATCACTCAATAGGTTACGACGCGGTCGCGGTTCCATACCTACGTGTATGTTGTATTATCTCTTTAACCATTTGTCCAAATTATACGAAGTAAAAGGGTAAAGTTTTTTGTTTTAAACATTTTAGACGATAAATTTACTTATTTTGATAAGAATTCAGAATTGTTGATAATATGACCAATAAACATGACCTACCGAATAAAATTATTTTTATTATAAAAAACTACTTTTTAAATATAAAAGTTACACATATGCTGTCGCTGATTTTTTTGTAGGCATTATTAAGTTCTACAACTTTTCTCTTGAACATAATCATATATCTCTCATCGTTAAGGCAGCGTTCCTAAGAAGCGTTTTCGTTCGACCGTTTTTTTTCCGACTTTGCAAATCCGACTACCATGAACAAGTCATTTCATTCTGCGGGTTAATATATAGCCTATGACACTCAGAAAGAACGTGCGTTTCTATTGGTAAAAAAATTTCAAAATCGGTTTAGTAGATCCAGAGATTACCCCCTACAACATCACAAACTCACAATATCACAAACATAATATTAGTATAGATAAACGAATGTACCAACAAATATGTTATAGCAATGAAGCTTTGGTGAAATGTGCCTGAGAAAGCTTTTTTATAATAAAATCAACGTACGACATGACGCGTGCAATCTAAAACTATGGATTATTTTTAAATTTAGTGTTCGAGTTTTAGTGTATGTTTGTCTATCTAAATGAAAATCATATTATTTGTCTCTATAGTATCTTATATTGAACTTTTTATACTTTTTCATCTGATCTACATTTATGTATGTATGCATTGTATTTATGCATTTATGTATGTATGTATATATGTATGTATGTATGTATGTATGTATGTATGTATGTATGTATGTATGTATGTATGTATGTATGTATGTATGTATGTATGTATGTATGTATTATGTATGTATGTGTGTGTGTATGAATGTATGTATGTATATATGTATGTATGTACGTATGTATGTATTTATGTATATCTGTATTTAGGATATGCAATTGTGTGTAGTAAGTACACCGCCTACCATTTCATATAATTTCTCCTACGCCCTAAGGTTGCCTAGAAGAGATCGCTTATAGCGATAAAGCCGCCTGCTGTGCATCATCTATTGTTTATATCTTCTTTTTGTATATTTATTTGTGGTGTACAATAAAGCATCTATCTATCTATCTATGTCACTTTATACCAGGGCGAAACCACTGCTCGTCGTAATCTACTGCAGTCCGCATAGCTAGTATTCATTTTACCCAGTAAATAATATATAATTATAATCGTCAAAAGAAAATGTCTCGACAGTATCTAAGTATGTCAAATAAGTAAAGTATAACAGTTTCTAAGACATTTAATTAGATCCGGCATGCTGTCCCCACGACCATGTGCAAATTCATTATTTCTTATAAACTATCTTAGTTTATATTTAACTCTGCACTGGGTATTAAGTGAAAAATGGAATATACTAAATGTTTGATAATTTTATTTAGTGTTTCGTATATAGAGTGTAAGAGTTGGTATCCTACAACAGATATACAAGGCTTGAATTTAAATAGCGTCAAAAATGATCAAGAAAGCAGGTATATAACAACAACAAGACATCGACACAGTGCAAGCGGAAATGAAATTTCTGTCTATATAAGTACACAGGGCTCGGAATTTAAGCCATCTGATCCATTGCAAATATCAATTATGAATTCAGCTAATATGCCCATTTCTAAAAGCAGTAGAAATAGCAATACGTTCCTCAATAATGCAGAAAACTTTAGGAATACATCTATTCGATCAAAAGGCAAATTAGTACGAAGACGATGTCCGCAAACACCAAAGCAAAAATGTCTCAATTCCAACAGAGCTGTTCAAAGTAGGATTTTGGAAGTATTTGAGGTGGTTCAATTTGAACACATTGCTTGTTTTTCTAGTACCGGTCTAGAAGGCACATGTCTTCACGAATATGACTGTCAAAAAATAAATGGTACCGCTATGGGGGCTTGTGCCGATGGCTACGGAACTTGCTGTATTAGTAAGTAAACTTTAACAATACCATGTTTTTTCCATTAAATTTTAAGTTTTCTTCTTCTAAATGACTTAGGAATAGGTTTTTTTTGTGATGTCAACGTTTTTATTTAATATCATTTAGGATCTTAATTTTGTTTTGATATTCATTTTTCTTTATACCGTATCATCCTTATTTCTTGTGGTATGTTTTAGTTCTCTTACAATGTGACACTCGCTCCTCAGCACCGACTGGCTGGTTTACAAATCCCAACTACCCAGGACCGAATACAGACAGATTGTCGTGTGCATTTACGTTGGATAAAACATCAGCGGATGTTAAACAACTCCGACTAGATTTCATGACATTTGAGGTACAATTAAAATAACAAAAAACTTAATTACAATAACCTTCGTATTTTATTTCATATGTTTAAAAGTTCAAGTAGATATGTTAATTCGTTTTTATAGGAATCTCAGACTAAAACACAGACATTAAGACTAAAATAGATTTTATAAAAACTTATATATAATAAACGAGGCAAATGGTCCTTTGTAACAAATTGGTCAAAAGAAGCTGGAAAAGGTTTAATTATTTTCCCTACAGTTATATATCGCCTTTTCTAACAGAATAGCTTCAAAATCTTATAATATATGTACATTATTTCTTGTTAATAATCATTTTAGATTCTACCACCAACAGCTGGGACTTGTGAACAAGATCAATTTTCAGTAACGGGACAAAATGTTAATAACGTAATACCTATACTTTGTGGAATAAACTCCGGACAACACAGTACGTTATTTTAGATATTTATTTAAACGTGATTTCTACAGACTATTATATAGGTACACAATAAAAAATGGAAATAGCGTAAGACTATCTATATAGGTACTCACTAACAAGTCTACATCAATAAAAAATCTTTATTTTCTTATCTAGTGTTTAAATCGGTGTTGTAAAGTTGTAAGTAAGGAAATGTACCTACTTACTATATACAGTATTGTTTATATAACATAGGTATACACATTTAACAATTTGCCCATGTATAAAATAATAATTAAAGCTTTTATGTTTTAGTGTATATTGAAATTTCGGAATCGGTGGGCCCAATAACATTTTCATTCCAAACTATATCTTCGGAAAATCGTTTATTTGCTATTAAGGTAATTTTGAAGACATTTTAATAATAAATATACATAGCTGTTTTCATAACCAAGCCAGTGGCGGATTTAACCTTAGCGCCGTCCCTGGGCATAGTAAAAAATGCCGCCCAATTATCTAAATTTTGAATAAAATGTTGAGAGTTTAAATTTAATTTTTTTGTGTACTAAGCTGTATAAGTTACTATAGTTTTTTAACTATCCCACGAGAACACATTAATTTTCCGGGATGAAAAGTATCTAAGCTGTTGACCGGGGATATAAGATACCACCATGCAAAACTTCATTTAAATAGGTCCAACAGTCTCGGAGATTAGCCCGTACAAACAAACAGACAAATAGACAGAGCGTTCTATTTCTTTTCTTACATCCCCCTGACTCGGTTTTTAGGAAAAAAAATTTCTATGTACAGAAATTCAACCTCTACAGTTTTATTATAGTATAGATTATATTACATTAGAGCACAGAAAATCTTAAGGTTAATTTATCTTCGCTACTAAAGACAATTTAATAGGGGTTAAAGTATGAAATTGCCGATTTGTACTGAAAAATTGAAATTAGTTTTTTTTTGAACCACTCTATCCAATTTTTGGGTATATTGCGAACAGACAGACAGACGCGGCGGAGAACTTAGTTTTATAATATGTAGTGATAACGTAGTATGTATGGAACAGTGTTACTTGTACTAAATACATACTCGTATCAAAATATTTAGTTATGTACCTACGTGACAGATAATGTTGCATATGAAAGTCAAGATTATGTTGAGGATGTCAATTTTTAATAGGTAGTATTAATTTTTTTGTTTCGCAGATAATACAGTTAAATACATATGATGCCTTATCTGCTCCTACTGGTTGTCTTCAATACTTTAAGGAAGATCATGGATATGTAGAATCATTTAATTACCGCGATAGTACTGAAATAGGAATAACAAGGACACCCTCTTACTTGGTACACATATTTCTTGTAATAATCGTATCATATTAAGGTTAATAAGATATTAACATAAACGATACATTATAATATGTTATTGAACGACTAAATAGAACAATGTGGACTGGTTGCTGGCGTGTGGCGAATGGCGACGGTCACTAATAATGTTATTAAATCCATACTAATATTATAAATGTCAAAGTGTGTTTGTTTGTCTTTCTTTCACATCGAAACGGCTTGGCGGATTGGCGTGTTTTTGGCTTTTATGATTGTAATTTCATTTAGTATAACCAAGTAGGTATACCTAATATTAAAAAAAATATATATAATATTTTTGTTATAATATTATGTAGAACAATTTGAACTACGCTATATGCATCGAGCGTAAACCAGCCTCATGTAGCGTGACATACACGAACGTTGGAGACATGCAAATAGTTAACTACGACACAGGTCTGTAATTACTATTCAATTTGTCGTTTTACTTAGTTAAATACTGTGCTTTTCTTCTAATATTCCATTTTTTTTATTCCATCTTGTAATTTGCACCTACCTATTTATTATCTATGAAATCTATCTGTGATTTTGAAATAACTGTCAATTATTATTGAACTTGGTCACTCTGAATAAAATGTATTCGCCCGTTTATTTGCTAACATCCAGTTATGACTTAATATGGGCTTGATATTTTTGGTTACTCATTTCAGTATAGCTGCGAAATATACTTTGTTACCCGACTTCCAAAATAGTCACTCGTATGAAAATGACTGAAAATAAAAAAAAAAAAATTGCTGGCCTATTTTAGATTTTGCTCTAACTTTTGAAGGACTGTTCCTTTGGATCCCTAAGAACATAATTTACGATTATTTTATTTTTATATGCGCTCTTTTCCGCCTATCCGAATTTATTTTTTTATGCTTTATCAATTTTAACTGAAAAATTTTGTTATTCAAGATATCTATACGTTTGAGATGGCATTTTAAAGGGGAAAGGTAATATTTTTTATGTTAAAGTTAGAGCAAAATACAAAATTACTTAATTTTGCAAATCAGACGTTTTCATATGGAATATTGACTTAAAAAGGAGATTGTTATATATTTGCCCAGTTACCCAATTTATTTATTTTCTTTTTATGATTTATAATATATTTGATGTACAGTTTCCGACATACTCCAGACTTCAGTCCCATATCCACGCCTTATTAGTCGGTAGTATTAAGATGTCATATATAATAAAACTTGAAGTTATATGTTTTGATCTTTGAAGTATCCGAATAATACCACCAGTAGTGGATTGAGATGAAAAAGAAGCTGGTAGCTAGTATAAAAACATTTTTTATATAATTTCCAGATGGTTTACCAATACTACCACCGCAGCAAGCAGGAGTAGAAATATTTGACTGTCCAAGCGATTGGCTCTTAATATCCGCTTTACGACTTTGCGGTGAAAGACTTAATGATGGTTCCGTACTACAGGATTTTTCTTTGGACGCATCAGTTACAGGTACCTCCTTAATTTACTATTTTTAGATAAATAAACCTCGTAGGCATCTACGTTTATTTAAATTTAATCTTTATTATGTAATATTCCCAGACATTATCTCTAATACCTATCCTATCTATATTAAAATAAAGGAGTAATCAAAATCTTAGGTAATTGTTTTATTTCGTACTGGCAGGACCTGTGGCTTAGCTCGCGCTAAAACTACAAAAAAATCTCTAAAAAGTTTCATATTCATCCCCAATTTTACGCCCTATAGGATGAATTTCGAAAAATGCTAAATCACGTATTTATTTTATTTTATTAAAAAGCATTAATACCAAGTTTCAAGTAAGTAATTCTGATCATAAATATTTTTTAGATTGTATTATAACGTATTTTCCTGTGGGAATTAGACAATCTCCCGCGGTAAAAAATAGCCCATGTCACCCTCTAGCCATAGCTCATGAAGGGTTTCGTACCATCTATACTTATTATAAAAATAAGTCCCCCGGCCGCGTCTTTCTGTCCTCCTGTCTGTCCTCCTGTCTGTCTGAACGCGATAAACTCGAAAACTACTGAACGGATTTTTATACGGTTTTCAACAATAGAAAGAGTAATTCTTGAGGAAGGTTTAGGTATATTTAAGTTACTAGAGAATTCAAAATCTATAAAAATGCTACAAAAAAGTCCGCGATAGCATATCTCTATCTCTTACGGTTGACTTACAATAACCACTTTTATGTTAACATTTTTAATTAAAAACATTACGTTATTTTCAAAGTTATTTTCTTTAGTTCGGTATTAATCCTTATCCAAATGAATATTTTAGTTAGCTTAGTCATTTAATGCAGATTAAAATTGCTCTTTACACTAAATCAATCAGATGAATAGTTTTTGAGATATCGTTGTTAGAAGTAATTAGTAGCGAAACATTTTTAATGCTTGGCGAGCATTGAGATGCCTACGGCGAGTCCATCCCCTCTGCCCCGCATCGCTCGACCGCCTGCTCAAGCTATATAAACCGGGCGATGTAGCGCGCGATCCTAGGATACTTTTTACCGCGGGAAAATATCTTATTTCTGAGGAAAAATACAAAAACTGCAATGTAAGAGTATACTAATATGTAACACCTAAGAATTTAGTTTTTGGTCATCTGAACGCGGGCGGAGCCGCGGGCAATGCTAGTTATCTATAAAAATAACAAAAAAATCACGTTTGTTGTATGGTAGCCCCCTTAAATATTTATTTTATTCTATTGTTTTGTACACTCCGCGACAAAAGTATAACCCACCCCTCTAATTTCGTAATATCCAATGTAAGACTATATTTATCATGATATATTATTATTGCACTAATATTTTTTATTTGTTTGTAGTATTATAATATGTGTTCAATTACATTCTAAGTGGTTTTCTTATATTACGGCGTGATTGTTAGTTTGATAGTGCGACAAAAGTACCTATAACCCATAACTTACTTTGGCTTGAGCAGCTTCATGTGTTAGACGTGTCAGTTCCTTTTTATACTTATTCTGCGTTCCTCGTAAATTATTATGTGCTAGAAAATTATTTCGATTCATATTTATTTATTTCTAATATAAAAAGCCACGTGAGAAACGTTTCAACGAAAGTGAAATTAATTTAGTTAGGAAATTGTATTCTAAAACTAAAAATTGGTCGAAAGTCAGAATTGCAAAATTTATCAATAGAAGTCATTATATTGTGCGTAATTTTCTAAAATACCCTGAAAATTATGGCAAAAGAAAGAGGACTGCTCGACCAAGGGCAACAACACCACCTGAAAGAAGGTCAATTCTGAGAGCCGCATCTAATTTTGCTCTTACACCAAGACAAGCTGCAGTGGAGGCTGGTGTTAGCACTAATTTAAGAAATGTTCAACCTATATACATGGGTTTCGATACCTAAAACGTAAGAAATTACAAAGAAAACGACTGGTATCTGATAAACATAAATTAGATAGATTTAAATTTGCAAAAGATCATCTTCAATGGAAGAATTGGAAAAAAGTTATTTTCACTGATGAAAAGTTTAATTTCAATGAGCCTGATGGTTTTAATTACTATTTTCACGATTTAAGAAAAGAAAAATGTGTATTGATTTGACGACAAGCCGGGGGTGGTAGTGTAATGATATAGTGTAGAATTGGATACTTAGGAAAAATGAATATCAAGTTCTGTACTGGAAAACTGAATAGTAAACGGTTCATAAACATAATAAATGAAGAGATTACTTCTGATGTAATGCAAATTGCTGGTCCTAAATTTTATATTTCAGCACGGTAATGTCAGTATTCACCGTCCACAAATAGTTAAAAACTATTTTACTGAAACAAATATTCAAGTTCTTGAATGGCCAGCTTATTTTCCTGGCTTAAATATAATTGAAAATTATTGGGAAATCACGAGCTGTCTATTGAGGATCAAAACAATTTACCACTGTTGAAGAGTTAAAAACGGTAATAATTGACGAATGGCAAAACATGAATCAAAACCAATTAAAAATTAGTTATATGACAGTTTACCAGATCGAATGATTTAAGTAATAAGTAAAAGTGGTGGATCTACTAAATGTTGATTGAAGTACTAAATATTAAATTAAATAAATAATTGCTCTTTGTTGCATTTCTCTTGAGTTTTATTTATATTTAATTTACCTGGGTTATACTTTTGTCGCACCGCAAAACTTATGTATCATCTGTATTTGGTTAATTTTGCATTTAACAAATAATACATTCGTTGTAAAATATATTTACCAATACCTAATTTTGTGTATTAGTAATGCATTAATATAACTATAATTTTATACTGGATATTACAAAATTAAGGGGGTGGGTTATACTTTTGTCGCGGAGTGTATTTGTTGTTATAGCGGCAACAGAAATACATCATCTGTGAAAATTTTAACTGTTTAACTATCACGGTTCATGAGCTACAACCTGGTCACAGACGGATAGACAGACGGACGGACAGCGGAATCTTAGTAATAGGGTCCCGTTGTACCCTTTGGGTACGGAACCCTAATAAACTACTCTAAAATACTCTGTTGTGAACGCAGAGCCCGAACCATACTCGAAACGTGCGATTTCTCGATAACCAATGACAGCGCGAGTCTGGGAATGGTTTATAACCGGTAAATTCGTCTGGCGATTTGCAAGTATTATTAAAAATTACTCAACAAATACTTAATTAAAATTTCAGATTGCCAAAAGTATATTTTTTGGAATAAAAAAAATGAATCTTTGGACAGGTCTGGCAATACTTTATAACCGACAAAAACGTCTGGGGTTCCCTGGGGGTCCCATTTAAATTTGAAAAAAAATACCACCCCTAAGGGTGGAAAAATAGTTAATAATGAATTTAACCTACTTCTAATTGTCATATTGACTTGAAACTTTGCAAGTGTTTCTATTTCTGTTGATAGTACAGTGGTTCGGTATTGTTGACCTGATCTGATGGTAAGGCCAGAAGGTGGATAGGTGGAACTCTTCAACGACTAATAGTAGATACTTTGAGTTTGGGCTTATTTTGTTTGGTTTGACACACCTGACTTTTTAACAAAAAAATAAAAACCGACTTCAAACAAAAGCACTAAAAAGTAAAAAATAACTGATTGGTAGTTTTCATTTACTATACATACCTAATCAAATATTTTCGAAGTCGGTGTGCTTTGCTTTGTATGGGCTGGCACCGATTTCGAAAATATTTGATTAGGTTTGTATTTAATAGGTAGGCTTTAATTACTTAGCCAAAGCACACCGACTTCGAAAATATTTGATTAGGTATGTATAGTAAATGAACTACCAATCAGTTATTTTTTTACTTTTGTGCTTTTGTTTGAAGTCGGTTTTTCAAACTGCACTTTAGAAAATTTAAAAATCTATACTAATATTATAGAGGTAAAGTTTGTGAGTTGTGACATTGTAGGGGGTAATCTCTGGATCTACTAAACCGATTTAGATGAAATTTGGTAAGAACATAGTTTGAGACCCTGGGACGGACATAGGATAGTTTTATCCCGGAATTCATCCCTTAAGGGGGTGAAAATGAGGATGAAAGTTTGCATGGGAGAGCGTACGTCGCTAGTATTCAAATAATAATAAAATATCTATAACATATTATCACAAATAAAATCATTATAATTTTAAATCTTATCTTTTCAGATGATGGCGCTGGACCTATCTTAGTATGGTTCAGATCTGACGGCATTTACTCCGGACGTGGGTTTCGGCTACATTACCAACAAAATAACTGTACTACTTAATATTTATAAACATTTTTTATTAGTGGTGATCAGATTGCCCAACTGGTGAGTAATAAAAATAAACTCTGCCTATAAGGTAACTTTCTAGTTCTTCATTATTCTAATAGACTATAATTCTAAATATTAATGTTCTAAGAAGTGTAGATCAAAGCATCCACAGAATAATAAAGTTATTATAAAACTATTGTCTATTACTACTAAATAAGTTGTACTGTCAAGCGTCAGAGACAAAATAAAAACACTAAAAGAAAATCGCAAGCAACCACTAGAAAAAATCTAGTTACCACCAATATAGAAAAAATCATAATGATACAAAAATGTTATTTTATTATTATTACAACTACCAAGGTATATTATGTATGCTGTATAAGTATAATTAAATAAAAAAATATTTTCAAAAAAGTATATTTTTCTAAATTTTATTAACATTATTAACAAGTATCATTAAGGTATACATATGATACTAAATACATTTTACATAAAATACAATTTTAAAACATACAAACTTAATATACTTTGTAACATATTTATTTTTAGTTTAGTGGGAATCGAAAATGCAAATAAAGGCCAACTTTTGTGTAAACATTAAAAGTTGTCCTTCCAGTTAAACAAAATAATCACAAACTAAATACTAACATTCTTGTAACAAAATAATGAGTATGACATGAACATGAAATAAGTATATATAACAAAAATGTAAAATAACACTGCTATAGTTATTTACATATTATATAAGCGCATTGAACAAGCATTTTTAATAGTAAGAATAATAATCAAGTTATGTGGACTTGGGTAGAATCTTACCTAAACAATCAAAAATAGTAAATACAATATCAAACTATGTTCCCTGAAATACCTACTATTTGACTAGCTGAAGATGATTTATTGACTTTTCTCTTTGTTTACTTTCTCTACTTCTTTCTCTTTTAAACCTTCTCTAACAATTTTATGGAAAGAAAGTTGTATACCAACCATAATAGCTCGAATGATACCCATAGATAATATTTGTACTATTACTTGTGTTACACTGTCAATGGTCCCACAATACAAAGTAGAAAGCAAATAACCACTGAATCCAAAAACTGAGTATGTTCTGCCATTCTGAAAGATCAAAATAAAAATATAACAGCAAGCTCATAATATAAAAAAGTTATATGTAAATATTTCTTTAATATAGACTGATTTCTTAATGCTAACAAAGAATGTACAGACCAAATGATCATAGTACTTAGTATCTAAAACTTAAACAAGTATCTTAAAAATAAAATAATTAAATAATTAATTAGCTGTCTGCTGCTGTATTTATAAGATTCATTTAAACATATCACAAAAACATGGAAGTTCTTTTATTACAATTTTAAAATAATGGGACATAAGTTCAGAATTCAATGGATTTTTTGTACACCTACAAGATTTCTTTTATAAGTTATTTTAACTGGTGTGATGTAAATTCACATACTATGAGATTTTGTATAAATTGGGAATCATCAAATTTAATAGGCATATGTTAAAATTATACATTCTGATTAGTTTAAATAGAAAATGTTTACTTTTTTCAATTCATTTTTTCAATTTTTTTTTAATTCATTCTTGTATTTTTAATATTTTTGTTAATTTTATATTAGCAAATAGGGAATGCGTGTTTTTTTTATTTTTTATACAATAGCTTAAATCTTTATATAATTGGAAAAAATATACAACTCCTAAAAACTAAAATTTAGTGTAAAAAAGTTTTTCGAAATATCATACAGATACGAACACTTTAAACGCCTACCATTTTGACACACTTGGTCTGATGTCATAGTTTGCAATCAACGAGTGAACAATTCTAGATTGTTAGTAACAATCGCAAACACCAAACAACAGTGCTCCCGGGTTATTATAGACTTTGATGTCACATACTGTCTAACCAATGGTGTAGCGTTTCAATTACTTTGAATTTTCCACCTATTTTGAACTTTTCAATAATTATTTTCTTAATCAAAAAGAAATTACATTTAAAAATATTGATATAGGCTTAATTCAAAAGCAATAAATATTACAAAAAAAATTGTCACCTTTATTTAAATAACATGTATATTCCCTATTAACTGTCTCGGTGGTGTAGTGGCTAGCATGTACGGCTGTACACTCGGAGGTCCTGGGTTCGAGTCCCGGGTCGGGCCAAGTTTAGTTATTGTCTTTCTGTATAGTAAGTCTCAGTAACAGCCTCGGAGAGCACGTAAAGCCGTCGGTCCTGCGCCTTAACTCTCACTGGTCATGTCGAGCAGTCGTCCCACCGGAGTATGAGAGTGACAGGAATAGAGAGTGCACTTGTGTCTGCGCGTACATTTGTGCACTATAATATCTCCTGCGCAGTTGTAACTAGTTGAGACTACTCAATGAGATTGGCCGCCGTAGCCGGAATCGGCTAGGAGAACATCATATTCCCTATTCTATTTCATAGGGATTCCCCATACAAACTTTCATCCCCATTTTCACCCCCTTAAGGGCTGATTTCTGGAATAAAAAGTGTGTCCTTCCCAGGGTCTTAAACTATCTTCTTACCAATTTAAATGAAAGATCTAGAGATTATCCCCTACAACGTCACAAAGTCACAATTCACAAATTTTATATCTTTATAATATTAGTATAGATTATAATGTAGTCCCAAAACAACCAATAGAGACTAATAATTTTTTATTATTACCAATTTAGTACTCACATTTGAATTGATCTATATAAAGATAAAGAGACAAGAGTACAACAATCTCACCATGACTTGTAAAATATTATAATTGAAGTCAACAGTCTTGTTAACAATCTTGTTCAAACTTAAATAGACTTACCAATGAGTCTCGCAAAAGTTTTCTGCCTACATTTTCAGCTGTATGAAGTCCTCCTGATCCTGATATGAGTTTTGTTTCTTTAGGTTTTGTTAGTTCTTCATTTTTAAATCCTGGAGTGTCAGTATCTGGTGGAAAAGCTAGAGTCAATCTGACATTAGTCCCAACAAGTTCCATAAAAATAGACTCTGCCAAGCCACGAACAGCCCATTTTGCAGCACCATAAGCACTGTAACCATATATTCCTAGAAAAATATTTTTTCTTTATTTTATTTCTTTACATACAGAAACAGAAAACAAATTACAAAAAATTATAACTATGTATTTATTTAAAGTTAAAATATGATTTTAAATTTACTGTCGAATCATACCATATAATAATATTATAATATCAAATTTTCATTCAGCCCTTTTTTTAAAGTCCCATTGCTGGGCACAAGCCTCCTTTAAATATGATATTAATTTTTTTGAAAAATATTTTCATCACAGTTTGCAGGACAAAAAAGTATTAAAATCCATGTTTTTCATGTAATTTGTATGAGAAAACTTAAAATTCGATGGAGAACTCTTAGAATTGGAATTTTGAGCTCCGCTTTTAACAGGAGCTTTGTTGGGGCATTTTCTGAGATAATTTGGGGTGAGAGCAAAGAAAAAAAAATGTCGTCGTTTTTTGGCACACCCTAATGTATATAATACATAATATATAGTCTATCTATTCCAGGGAACCTAAGAAAACTGAACTGAACTGAACTGAACCTGAGAGAAGCGAGGGTGAATAGCTAGTATTATACAAAATTATATTTACCTAATAATGCAGCTTCTGTAGATACAAACACAATTAAGCCTTCATTGCGTTCTTTCATTCCTGGTAATACATATCTGGTAGGATAGGCTGTCCCGAAATAGTTCAGATCCATCATCTGTTTTATTTCTTGAATTTTCATTGTATCAAATTGTCCACAAATGCACATTCCAGCACAATTAACTAACATAAATATTGGTCCTACATCATTTTCTAATTTGGATAAAGTCTTTTCTATTGAATTATAATCGGATGTAACATCTAAAGAAGAATATTGTATTTTTTGTCCACTATACGGTGTACAATTATTTATCACATCAGTAACAGCCAAAATAAGTTTAGGAATATCACGGCCAATTATGGTAACATGGGCTCCTAATTTGGCTGCTTCAATCGCTACTGCCTTACCAATACCGCTTGATCCACCAGTTATAATAACGTGCCTATTTTTTAAATCTTTATAAACATTTTTTTTCTCTAAACATTGATGTAACACAAATATCACTAGAATTAATAGCAGTAAAATGCTTATACCGATAACAAATATCATTTTAAACCAAGCTCTGTTTTCAGTAATTTATAACTCGCGCGTCAATTGGGTATCTTTTAAACTTAGGTTTATATTGTATCGTATAAAGATGAATAATAAAGTGATACTATAGCAATTATCTAGTTTATATAGCTATTTAAAAGTCACTAATCGGCAATAGCACATGTGACAAAAATCACAATCAAATTAACAATTTTTATTTGTCATCCATGTTAACAATCTCAAGTTGACATTTGTGATTTGACAGCTCACAGCTGTGAGTTGATCTTATATCTTGGATGACAAATAAATCTTATATTATAACACAGATCTTAAAATAGTAGATACTATTGACCTTAGATTATACATGTGCTATAGAGAGCGCGTATCGCCCGTTGTCCATTGTGCGAAACGCAAGCAGATGTTCTATACACACCTATTGATACATACTTGTAGATGAAGCGGTTGAATAGTGATGCGCCTAGTAAAACTTTTAGAATTTAATTAAAATAGATGTATATTAACATAAACTATTTAACATATACATTTATTCACGCACATATAGACTGTATTATCTAAAATTACAGTGTTTCAAATTAATATCTTTCATTTGTAATCCTATGTAGTAATAGTGTTGTTAATATTTTGTTTTTTAAATAATAGTAAACTAAATTAAAATTACATATTATTCTCTTTAACTTTTCACATTCCATAATTATATAATAATTACACAACGGGACTTAAACGCAAATTATGGGAATTAAAGGTGAATTCACGCGTTTAAATCTCGTAATGTAATTATTATTGCCCGTCAGTCGCGCCCAAAGCTATGGTGACTCGTATACAGTAAAAGCTGCAATATTATGGAATGCCTTACCACAGGACATTCGCCAGTCGGAATCGGTGCAAGTATTCAAACGTCGTCTTAAAAACTATTATTTATCGCTATAAGTCTATGTATATTTATGTAAGCCTTTTTTTTTTTTTTTTTTTTTATTGTCGGGAAATGCATTTACGCATACCACCTGATCCCCCAGGTGGTTATGTGGGGCTCACCGGCTAGAAGAGCCGGTACTACCCACTAAAACCCGACATCCCTTCCCCCCGCCTTAGTGGGACGCCGCAGGATCGCTTGCGCATAACTACTACGGCGCCCCGGCGGCAGGTCTGCCTGAACGCTAGGCAGACCACCAAACCAATGGGGCTGCTCCACAGTCAACTCTGCTACGCCAGAGAGGTACCCGGAGCAGCCCCATTAAACCCCCCCAACCACCGCCCACCGAAGTGGGCCACCTCCAATCGGCTGCAGAGGACAGGAAGAGCGGCAACGCAACACCGACACTCCTCTTCCCCTGCAGCCCCACCGCGTCCGCCATCAAACGGTGGCGGCCCCGCTAGGCCGCGGGAGATAGGGACGAGCGGCGCATCGCCATACCGACACTCCTCTTCCCCCGCGGCCCCCCTACCGTCGGCCCACCTCCGGACCAAGATGGCTGCCGACACCCCACGCCAGACGCAGGACCAGAACTGGCCCCGCTCCAGCCGCCGCACCGACGGGCTAGCCCCGGCAGCGCGGCCCGCGCAGCGCCTCCTACCGCGAAACGGCCGGAGACACCGCGCTACCTCCAAGAAGGAGACGGCGCCCTCCTGACGCCGCTCCCCCCTCCCCTCCTGGCTGTTGGTCCGCGCCGGATTACTCCGGTTTTTTTTTTTTTTTTTTGTTTTCGCTGGGGAAACCCATCATGGGGACCCTACCGGCCGTCAATGGGTAGGGTACTGTGAGACTCCTACTCACTAAAACCCACAGCGGAACCCGTCGCCGCAGTGCAATGGGGTGTGCAGGATCGCTTGCGCATTCACTACAACACCCCTGCGGACGGCCCGTACCCCGCGGGCCTGCCTCGCCTAAACCGGGATGCCCTCGATTCACAGAGCATCCCGACCGCCCCGATGTCGTGCAGGGGAGTCAACGAGATTACTCCGGTACCACAAGCTCCTGTCGGGTCCAAACAGTCGGGAGTGGTGTTCCCCTATCCGCCACCCGGGGGACGCGTCCGGTAGCAGTCAGCCTCTGCCCCGGATATTTATGTAAGCCTTGTTTATGTAAGTTTACTGTAGAATATATACGTTTATTGTTTATACTTATATATCATAATATATATGTATTATGTCCTTATTGTTATTTATGTAAGCTTGTGTGTACTTTATAGTATGTACCGTTTAAGTAAGTTTATTATAGACTAGTTATTTTTTTCTGCACCAACCATAATTCATGTCACCCTATGAGTTTCTTTATAATATAGGTTGCCTGGAAGAGATCACTTTAGTGATAAGGCCGTCTTTACACTAACATATATTTGTAAAGTTATATATTCATTTATATTGTATTTTTATTTCTGGTGTAATAAAGGATTAATAAATATTATATTATTCTTAATTCATTTTAACATATTTTTTTTTAATTTCACATAGAACAGCGTGAACGTGGCTTGAATAATTCTTTTTTTTTATATTTATAAATATAATAATGAGATAGAAATTTAATTTTTTTTACTTTTTTAGAGTTTTTCTTTTGTGTCGAGGGCTACTAAATTTTTTTAATTTTATTTTTATTTAATTATTTTTAAATAACTCGCGGACCCTAATTCTAATAGGTAACTCTCATTAAGACTATTCTTATGAACCCAAACACGTTATACCTGCTGTAATTTTCTTAGGAATTGAGCATGTAGACTATGTCTTGGAAGTACCATCGAAGTAACAGTACACATCAATCACAAATCAATCGGATCTGTGAAAGTAGTAAGACTCTTTTGTCAAGTAGGAAATGAGCTGATGATCATCAATAATCGAACACGTGAACAGATCTTCATAAATTATAGCTAAGAACGATCTCGATCATATCTGTTTTCAAACAAAAAAACCGCATCAAAATCAATCCATACGTTTAGGAGGTACAATGCCACAGACTTAAAACACTCCTCTTTTTGCGTCGGGGGTTAAAAATTAAAGACGAATTATAATGTTCAATATAAACTTTGAGCACCTTTTACCAACCAAAGCTTTCGGCCAAAAAATCAAGATTATTTAGAAAGTGCTAATTATGCGTAGCATTTCTATATAGTTTGTGGTACCATAGTATTATATGATCTGTGGTGGTACTAATAATCACAATTTTGTGTGAACAAATAAAATGTTTATTCTATAAGTTTTGTGTTTCTGGCAACTTAAGGAATTATGTCAAAATGACATAACGCACAAGAAGATTGCTCATCTGTGATGAAAATAGAATTTCTATTTTCTTGTTGTCAACTTTATTGATTCACTTTTTTGATGGAAATAAAATTAGCAATACTATAATATCAAGGAATCGAAGAAATAGTGTTTAATATAAAACTTTTTTGGTGTTTATAATAATAAGAAAAACAGCTGTATAGTGCTTAGAATATTTTATAATGAATCAAGAGACTAATCGATTAAATACATTTACAAATTGGCCTTCTTCAGCACCTGTAGACCCTGTGAGAGTAGCTAAGGCAGGCTTTTTTTACACGGGTAGTGGTACAGAAGTAGAATGTTTTAGTTGTGGAGGTAAAATATCTGACTGGAATTACGGAGACCAGGTCATGTGGAGACATAGGCGAATGGATCCGAACTGCGCTTTTGTTTCAAATCCTCTCCTGTCTGGTAATGTTCCTTTAGTCATTGGTCGTGAATGTAATATCCAAAATCCTGATGAAAGACCTCACATTGAAGAGTCCAGAGATACTGATTCATCTGCAGATTATGGTCTTGTTGAAGATGATGAAATGTACAAAAGTAATGCATTACGATTATTATCGTTTGTAAATTGGGATGTAAGTATACTCTATAATGGAATATTTTTATTTCATTTAAAATCTTTGTATTTGTAACAATAACTATGAGACTTCTTGTATGTCTGTAATAAATATAAAACATTAAATTTTATTTGAAATAAACTAGAACACAATATTTGTTTTTAAATACAATATAAATAACATTGTATCAAAAGGTTACCTTTTAGTAATAGCTAATAGTTTTGACCTTATACTTTTAGTTTATGTTTGAAGGTCTTATTGCCTTTGTCTTATTGTTAGTTATATTTAATTTATAAATTTAACCATTTTGATTAAAGAAAATAAATAATTTATGTAATATTTTTAATGAAATTCTGTTTATGTGCTACTATAAAATAAATCATATGTAATCATAACTTAAAATTTCATAGGATCCATCAGTACCTAGAGAAGAATTGGTTAGTGCTGGATTTTATCATGCTGGAGAGGGAAAAATTAGGTGCGCTTGGTGTGGAGGTGAGATTGCACCTATGAGGAATTTAGGTTCAATTGGTACACCATTAGAAATACACAGAATGTAAGTATTTCAGGGCTTGTAATATTAATAATGACAAATATTCATAAGAAGTTGAATAACATATGCCTTCTTTTTTTATCATTGTAATGTAATTCCCCTTTTAAGTGATTCATAGTTTGTTCTATGAAGGATTGAAATATAGATTTTTAAATATAAATATAAACAACTACAAAAAACAAAGACAATGAAAGGTCATATTATGAGAATTGCATAGTTTTATTTATAAAAATTAGATAGATGTGTAGTTAGAGGAAGTTAATTTTTCATTTTTATCTAGTTGTTTGTTGCCAACTCATACAAAGTCATAGGTTTCCCCAATAACCTGAATATTTTATTAAAAGGTTTAGGCATTCTTCTTCTTGCATGGCTTCTTCCATACTTAGGCAGGTTTGCCCGTTGTACGTGAGCTTGTGCTACTTTGTGTGTTATTCTTTCTACCCCAGACAGTCCCAGTAGTCTAGCAGGTTGCCCGTTTCCAGGAAGATTTCTGGGAGCGCTCTCTTGGAGCCGAGTTTTTCTGCGCGTAAGTGTTTCAGTCCACTGCATTCTAGCAAAATGTGAGGTGGTGTTTTCATCTTTTTGAAGACACGCTCTGCACAGGGCGCTGTCTATCCGACATATATTGAAAAGATGTTTGATGAGATGGCAGTGTCCTGTTATAAGTTCCACCACCGTTTTTAGTTTAGGTCTATCTAGGCGTGTTAGTTTAGTTGTTAAGTGTTTGTTAAGGTTTGGGAAAGGCTTTTTTTGATTGACGGCAGTCCATATTTGCCTTCCATATTGTGTTAACTGTTATGTTAGTTTGGTCGTGTAACCATGATTTATATTCACAGTAGGGGATTGGGGTTAAAGGTGTAGGCCCTTGTAAATTTAGTCTTGAGGCCTGTTTGGCTAGGTTGTCAGCAGTAACCCCCCCAACGTGCGTTCACCTTGTCGTGGTGGGGGGGCTCAGTAGTGCCCGGCAATACAGCCGGGCGCGAAGCCAAGAAACGCACAGGGAGGTGGCCCGCTTCGGTGGGCGGTGGGAGGCGGCCCTTTTCGGACGGCGGTGTACCATGCGGGTTGCTTCTGGTACTTCTCTGATAGCAGAGTGGACCTTGGAGCAACCCCGTGGTTGTTGTGGTCTGCTTCGGCAGACCTGCCGTCGGGGCGTCGTAGTTGAATGCGTAAGCGATCCTGCGACGCCCCATTAAGACGGGGGAAGGTTTTGTTGGGTTTTAGTGGGTAGTACTGGCTTTGCCGGTGAGTCCCACACTTCGTGCATAAATGCATTTGTCAGTAGTAAAATTTGCCTTTATTGTTAGGTGTCCTTTTACCCAAGAAAATTTTACTTTATTGATTTTGGAGATGTGTTCTAAAGTTTCGTGACATTTTAATATGCATTTTGATTTTATTGTGTTTTTTGTTAAGGCTAGTAGAATCGTTTTACTGTCGGTTTCTTATGTATTATTGTGTTCTTTATTGATTTGATTACTAGTTCTTGTGCTCCAATTGTAATGCCGACGCATTCTGCTTGTAGCACAGAGTTGTACATACCCAAATGATGGTTGGTTTTAATATTGAGAGTGGGGCAGAATATCCCTGTACCTACACCCTCCTTGGATTTGAATCGGTCTGTGTAGATGGTATGGGTTGGTATTGTTCTTGACCTGTTATCTACATCTTCACCATCTGTTAAGGTTTAGGTATATAATTTTATGAATATTTCTTAAGATGAGAGTGCTTATGATATTTTCATGAAGGTTAGCTAAAGCAACATCGGGTTATAAACCAAATTATTGTCATTTATTATAAGCAGTATCAAATTCACCAACTAAAGGCGTTTTTTGAAATTGATTGTAGGTACTTCCCCCGATGCCAACATGCAATAGCCTTAGAGGAAGAACGGCGCCTGGCAGAGTTTTCTCCTCCTGATACACCTCCTTCCTATACACCACCAATTCAATCGCCTTCGGTAGCTAATAGACCTCAGTCGTGAGTATGGTTATGTTCCTGTTTTTTTTATAATTAATATTAATCTACACTAATATTATAAAGAAAAAAGATTTGTATTTTTGTATGTTTGTAATGAATAAACTCAAAAACTACTAGACCGATTTAGATGAAATTTGTGCAAGAAAATAGTTTAAGACCCTGCGAAGGACATAGGATATTTTTGATTCCGGAAATCATCCCTTCGAAGCGAGGGTGAGTCGATAGTATTATATAAAGTAATTTGTCCTAACTGACTTTTCAATGTGTTAAAAATACTAAAATTTAAAGTGCAAAAATTTTGATAGAGCCTATTTTCTTATTGATTTCTAAATACAGCTCACTGGTACTGCTAAAAAATGAGTTTCAGTAATCCTATTTCTCTGAGTTTGATAAAATGTGATAAATATTGTATGGTAACTAATATTAAGCAAGTAACATACAAGAAATACCTAAGCAAAGTCCACATATTTTACTAGTATAATATCTAGTTGTTTGTGTACTATTATCAAATTAAATATCTTACTGAATGTGTTGTTACAACACTTTAGGTCTAAGGGCTATAATAAACACTTTATATGGATGCAGTCACAATCAGAAACCAGTACGAACATATTTATTATACACATTTTCATTCCTTATTTAAGTTACATTCAAATACAGATTGATTAATAAATAATAATATACATTTATTGTCTTATACATTTACTTGCAGGTCGGGTGCAGAACATAATGCCCGTGTAATAGAAGCGGGTGGTGAATGGAAGGCCTTAGGAGTGGTTGGGGGTGGTGCGAAGCATCCTACTAAAGCGGCTCTGGCAGCCCGACTCGCAACGTTTGCTCAGTGGCCAGCGAATAGAGTACACGCACCTAAGACGTTAGCAGATGCTGGATTTTTTTACACCGGTGTTGATGATCAGGTAGGAAAAATAAGATAATTTACAACAATAAATACAATAATAAATTTTCCAGCTATCAACCACTATCTTTCAGATCTGATTAGATTTTGTAAATATGTTAATAAGCAAAATAAAAAAATATGGACTAACATTCTAAAATCCATTTGGTCTTAAGTGGAATTGTGGTTGTTTTACTAAATACATATAGATGAGTATGAAAAAATCTATGGTCATCATGCTAATGGCGATGAATGAATTTCCTACCGGCGTATATTAGTGACTGCTTTATTGGTTTAGACGTTAGTATACGGCTGCAGATCCGGAGGTTCTAGGTTCGAATCTCGCGTTGGGCCTAATTTCTTCCTAAAGTCTCAGTAACAGCCTGGAGTTGGCGGTGTTTCATCTCCGTACACACGGAGAGCAAGTCAAGTCGTCGGTTCTTCGTCTGATATATTATCTATTCAGACTACTATCTATTCAGACTACAGGTCTTCAGGAGTATTAGAATGACAGGAGCTCATGTGGCTCTGTGTACATAATCTCAGTGAGGTTGGTCATGAGAACATTACATCATTATTAGTAATTATTAATACTAGTATAAAATTGATGAAGGTTATCTTACATTATGCTACGTATTTTAGATGTGAAGTAATTAAATATAAATAAAATGCGCGAACGGATTCGCGGGTAAAAGAAAGTCACTAAATTTTGATTTTCTACAGTCCTACTCCATATATAAACTTTAACTATACCAAAGCTTATACTCCTCCTTACATGCAACATTCTTATAAAGGGGTTCAAAGTTTTCTCTTCACGTATTAATATATAGATGAAACTAGAATACTATTCAATATACAAAGTACAACATCAGGTGAGATGTTTCTACTGCGACGGCGGCCTAGGCAAGTGGGAGGCGGGCGACGCGCCGTGGTCGGAGCACGCGCACTGGTTCCCGCACTGCGGGTACGTGCTGCTCGTCAAGGGGCCGGAGTTCGTGGACGCGTGCCGCAACCGCGTCTCCGTGCAGAGGACGGTGAGTTGCACGAGTTAAAGTATTAAAGTGTGTACGTGTGAGTGTCGTGTGTGCGTTAATGCGTGAGTGCATGAGTGCGAAAGTGCGAGAATGAGACAGAGCACGTGAGTGCCTAGTGTGTCTTTGGGGTCTATATTCTGTACACAATACGTAACATACGTCATTGTTTTTAAAATATATGCTGTACAGATTTTGCTGTGTTATTATTTTATTATAATATGTATAGTATAGATTATAATGGTATTATTAACAATCTTAGTATCTACTAATTAATAATTCTAATTTCAGTTCTCCGCTGACCGAGGTTTGAGTTCCAGGACTAGAAATCCTTCTGTGAATTTCCCAGTTACACCTAGTCAGGTAAATATAATTAGTTAGACCATAGCTGATGTTATTTAAACTATATATAATAATTTCTATTCAAATCTTAATTTGTTCTCTCTGTTTATTTATGATATTAATATATTATACATTTAAGTTTTTTTTAACTATAATTTTTTATATTAAAATGTTAAAAATGTATAACATTCACTAGTTTTGTTACTACAGATAGAAGAATGTATGGAGAATGGTCCGGCGTTGGCGGCATTAGGCGCAGGGCTGGACGCCGCGCGCGTTCGCCGGGCCATAGTGCGCCGCCTGCGCGCCACCGGTACGCCGTACGGGCCTCTCGTTGAGAGAACAAACACCACTATCTCTTATGTTATAGTGCGCGAATATATTAATATCTATACAGATAAATAGATTATAGGCAATGGTAGCCCAGCGGTAACGCACTTGCTTGGGAAACCGAGTGAAGTGGGTTCAAATCCCGGGTCTCACACCTCTGATACTTTCATGTTCGAATCATTTCTAACATGATTATCACTTGCCTTACGGTAAAGGAAAACATCGGGAGAAAACCTGCATGTCCAAGAGAACATCGCAAGTTTTCGAAAGACATGTGAAGGCCGCCAACCCGCACTTGGCCAGCGTGGTGGACTATGGCCTGATCCCCCTCGTATTGAAGGGAGGCCCGCGCTCAGCAGTGGGACGTTCAAAAGGGCTGAATACATACATAGATAAAGAAAGTTGAAATGTCTGTTTATAATGTCAAAATAACAGCTTTTTAATAAATACATATTGAAAGTATATACGTTATTATATTATGAAGATATTATATATATTAGAATAAAAGAAACTTAAAATTTTTGTCTGTCTGTTCCGGCTAATCTTCGAAACGGCTGGATCGATTCGACGGGACTTTCACTTGCAGATGGCTGATGCAATAAGGGGTAACGTAGACTATTTCATTTTAGAAAAAAAATTAGGATTCCGCGCAAAATATTAAAACCCATTGAAATTGTGAACAGAATCCGTGTACCTAGGGACGCACCCAAGCGAAACAAATATAAATCGCTAGTCTCATATATAATCGTTTATCAAACATAATATATAAAATTCTCGTGTCAGTGTTTGTAACAAAACTCCCCCGAAACGGCTTGACCGATTCTTATAAAATTTTGTGAGTGTATTCAGTAGGTCTGAGAATAAGACGTAAACTGTTTTTCATACCCCTAAGTGATAAGAATGGTCCACTTAAAAAAAAAAATTTTGGACATTTTTTTTATTGTAATTATTTTATGAATCGGCATTAAAAATACACACAAACCTAAATTTTCACCCTTCTACCACCAACCCCTATTTTTTAATAACGATATTAGTACTTCCATTATTTTCTACTCTACGAAATCTATACTAACTGTCTCAACAGTCCGTTTTTAATCTCAGAGACTAAACTGTCATTACGTGGGTTTGCCACTTTTTTGCAATTCTTCTATCGAAAATTAACGTTAATAAAATCAAGTATCGTTTTTTATAATAAGTTATCCTGAAATAATGTGTAGGTATTATTTAAAACGTAATAATACAAAATTAATAATGTAAATTTGAATTTAATAATGTGGATTTTAATGATACTTAATAATTTAAAATAATAAATATGATATTTAATGATTTAGAATTAATAATGTGAATTTTAATGATACACTTTGGGATATAAGACTAAAGCGAATCGTCCAATAAAGATAAAAAGTTACTATTCAACAAATTGGTATCGTAGGTACAACAATGCACAAAAGAGCTGGCAGCATTATTTGTAAATTTCACATTTGCATGTGTCAATTTAGTCTCTGAGATTAAAAAACAGACTATATATATATATTTATATCTATGTATGCAATTAAATATATATAACCTCCCCAGGTCTTCCCTTCAGTACATCAGAGGCGCTGATCGACGCAGTGCTGGACGAGCAGCTCAACGAGGAGGCGTGGTCGGTGTCGCCGCACTCGCAGCGCCTCGCGCGGGACATACTCGCGGAGACGTTGAGGGACTTCGCCCCGAGAGCCGGGTGAGATATTATAATAATTCATACTAATAATATAAATATGAAAGTGTGTTTGTTTGTCATTCTTTCACGTGGAAACGGAGTGACGGATTGGCGTGATTTTTTGTGTTGAGATACTAGTTAGAAGGCTGGAGAGTGGCTTTTTCTTTCGCGAGAGATTATCTCATTCCCACGGGAAAACACGTTTTACATAATTTAACCCAAAAAAATATGATCAGAATTACTTGAAAATTGGTATTAATGCTCTTCAATACAATTAAATAAGTAAGTGTTTTAGTATTTTTTGAAATTCATTCCATAAGGTGGTAAACTAGGGGATGAAAGTTTGTATGAAATATACCTTTTTAGAGTTTTTTTTTGTAGTTTTAGCGCGAGCGAAGCCGCGGGTTCTGCTAGTAATCTATATATTAATACGTGAGGAGAAAACTTTGAACCCCTTTTTAAGCATATTGCATGTACTGAGGAGTATGAGCTACGGCATACTTAAAGTTTATATAGACTACAGGACTGCAGAAAGCCTTTAATTTATAATTTTAGAGTAATTAAATTGGTCCATGACATCTTAGAACACGTCGCTATTTCTCATAAATTTACTTGAATATGCCGAAAATTATCCAATTATATAATATATATTTTTATGTGATATAAAAATATTATGAAAGATAATATAATAATTATTATTAATTTTTAGAATAATCCCATCGAACGTAGACAGCGAGCCAGCGGACAGCGATACGTCCCGAACAGACAGCCCTGTTCAACCATCCACATTAAGAAATATCCCAACAACCTCTAACACGTTACGAGATACCGAAGAATCTTCTAGAAAACCTACCAATAATATTGAAAAAGAATCGAGTCCCGAGAAAAAACAACTGACCCTGGAAGAAGAGAACAGACAGTTGAAAGAAGCGAGGATGTGTAAAGTGTGTATGGATAATGAGGTGAATATTAAAAGAATAATTTTTATATAAGTGAAACTCAAATTTATATTGGATTTATTAATGATTTTTCAAATCTATTAAAAAAAAACTAAAATTTGATTTAAGAATCTATAATATTTTTCTTTAAGCAATGAATGTTCTAAATAGTTAGAATGACTTGACACCTCCAGGTAAATTTATTAAAATTATTAAAAAGAAATTAATTAAAATTCTAAGAAATCTATTGTTAACTGACAAGCCGGCGTGTCCGCGGTCGTGGAGGGATTAATATCAAGAACAGAAAATTTACTGTTGTTTTAACACTGAGAATAATACAAGTAGCATATAAGTTCTGTATATCATAAATTGACATAAAAAGAATGTTCTTGCTATGAGAAATCTACTTGTTAAAATTCAAGTTTGTAGCATTTATACTTTCTGAGATATCGTGATTAACTCATCGAGTCGTATTTCGCTTAGATATGTATGTACATAATATATTGTATACTAGCGACATCCCGCTCGGGTGCGTACCTAGGTACGTGTTATTTTTTTGAGCAGAACCTCAATTCTTTCTCTAAAATAAGTAACCAAGTTACTCTTTATAACATCAGTTATCCGCTAGTAAAAGTCCCGTCAAAATCGGTCCAGTCGTTCCGGAGATTAGCAGGAACAAGCAGACAGACAGACAAAGTTTTTAATTTTTTTTTTATATAAGTACCAATATATACTTTCATATGCATTTAGTAAAAAGTTGTTATTTTGACATTACAAAGAGACACAAATAAGAAAGTACAACACAATCAGTTTAGTTATTACTAGGGACTCACACTCGCTTCGCTCGGGTTCGTCCCTAGGTTGATTTATACAAACTTTATCATATAAAATTTCATCTCCATTTTCACCCCCTTAAGGGATGATTTCCGAAATAAAAAAATATCCTATGTCCATCCCAGGCTCTCAAACTATCTTCTTATCAAATTTCATTTAAATCGATCCACTAGTTTTTGAGTTTATTCATTACAAACATACAAAAGTACAAATCTTTCCTCTTTATAATAGTAATTATTATTAAAATGGGGATCTGTAAAAAAATATGATCAATTAGGGTTCCGTGGTCAAAAAAAATTGGGAACCGCTGAATGCAAGATGAATAAAACGTTTGCAAGAGCGGTCCGTGTTAAGATGACTGCCCACTACATCGTCTCATACCATGACCGTGCTAGGACTGTGTCAGGCAAAAAAATCATCTTTATATTGAAAAGTATGAGACTCTGCCCATTAGACCGTTCTGTCACCGGACCGGCACCGTCGCGTGCCGTGCGCGGAACGGTAACAATTGTCGGCGAGTACATTTCACTGGTGCTGGTACACTACATGCCTGTAACGCGACGTTGAGGAACCGGCGCGCGCGGGCGGCACAATGGTGAGCATACGCAGCACTAAAACCGTTACGTACGGGTATGATACGGTCTAGTGGGCATAGTAGTTTCCGTGCCTGTTACGTTCATAGCACAGTCATGGTATGAGACGGTGTAGTGGGCAGACACCTTAACGGTGGTGTGTGTGGTGTCGCAGGTGAGCGTGGTGTTCCTGCCGTGCGGGCACCTGGTGTCGTGCGCGGGCTGCGGCGCGGCGCTGCGCGCGTGCCCGCTGTGCCGCGCCGCCGTGCGCGCGCTCGTGCGCGCCTACCTCGCGTGACCGCACGCGACTGCACACGCTCGTCTTGTACAGGTAAACAAAAAACTACCTCGGTGGTGTAGTGGCCAGCGTGTACGGCCGCTGATCGGATTCGAGTCCCTCTCAAAAATTCTTTTCCCTGTAAAATTCTCAGTAATTTAATGTATCACCCCCGTGTCTCGCAGAGCGCGTATCGCATCGCTCCTGCGCCGACACTATCACCGCGACTGTCCAAGTATCGTCCCATCGGACTGTGAGAGTGTCAGGATCAGAGAGTGCACGTGGTGTCTGTGCGCACGCAACCGACACACGTGACACGCGCTGCACTATTATATCTCCTGCGCAGTTGGCTAGTCTTAGTGAGATTGGCCGCCGCGGCCGAAATCGATCGGGAGGCCTTATTATTATTTTATAGAGATAAAGTTTTGTATTACAAACTTAACCCCCTACATACAAAGTTATCTTTCTTCAGATAATTATTTCAATTACGTATTCATATCTTGAAATAATTTTTTTATTGAAAAACTGTTTTATTTTTATACATATATAAAAATATATATTTACTAAACTATATATATAAACATATTTTACAAAAAAATATACATAAATTTTTAATAAATTCATTAATTCTTCTCCTACCTTCAGTTCTCACAATATGTTAAGATCATATCAGTACTTAGTATGCATTATGCGGCCTTCTTTAATGTTAATATAATCGATTCATCAATGTTTTGATTTTTATCGATTTAAGGTAAACAAAATGGTTTGTCGATCGATATCAATAAGATCACTTATCAAAGTATAAATACTATTTTACAAAAATGCGATCTTAATGTCATATGTATATTAACGTAAGTTATTTTTCTTGAAAAAAAAATTACTTAAGTATTTTTTTGAATCATTCAAAACGACAACTACTCGTGATTAACAAGTAAAAAAAAATGGTTTCTGTGATTAATACAATTTAAAGGTTAAAGCCAAGAACATGATGCCAAATTTTCTACAAATTGAATCAAAATTTTCTTTATGTTTCTATAAATCGACAACTACTTATCGAGTTTTTAACTTGAGCTTTCCAAATGTTTTGTCAAAATCGTTCATAATTTAAGTTTGAATAGAAAATATTATTCTGACAAAGTCCTTTAGATGTAGTTATGTTGTCTCTGTATGCCATACGAGCCTAGACTAGTCTGTTTTAATTATTCTAAGGACTAACGGTCTACTTCACTTCGCTTCGGGTTTGTCCCTAGACAAAACAAATTTATCCCACGGGAACCGTACATTTTTCCGGGATAAAAAGTAACCTAAGTGTTATTTCAGTCTATAATCTATCTTTATGCCAAATTTCATCCAGATTCGTTCAGTCATTCTGGTGTGAAAGAATAGTAAACATCCATCAACCCATCCTCACAAACTTTCACATTTATAATATTAGTGGGATATATGTAAACAAATTCATTAATAGATAATTATTATTTTTCAGATAACTGCTACATTGCGATTTGGAAACTTAGGAATTGAAACACTGTCCATAGCATTATTGCCTTTGTTGAAGTATATTAAATGTATGTGATGTTATTTTATAGGATATAGCCTGATTGGTTTCGTAGATAATAATCTATATATAAAAAAAACAATACACATTGAATAATTTACTAACAAAACTTTGGTTTGGAGATTTGGACGTTGTATGTTGGTAGGTGGGTACGATCCATTTTCGTTTTGAGCTTCCCATTCTATGCGATATCATATACAGACAAATCTTATGATATACCTTCATATAATATGTCGTTCCGTTAGTTAAATAATCTGAAAGAACGACATACTTAAACACTATTTATGTACCAAGTAAAAACAAAGTTATTTAATATATTTATTAAAATGATATATTTAGAAATGATCTAACTAATTTTTTTGTTATAATATTTAACATAAACAGATTATTTCTTGGTATCTAAATATTAGCAAGCATATTCCAAGACTATATATGTATATCTAAATATACAAAAAAAAAGAGTGCGTGTAACCTTAACGCGCGGTTAAAGGAAAACTTTTTCGGCGCCGTGGCAGTTACCGCAATTAAATTAAAACAAATCAAAATATAAGTAATACAATAATTTTATAAAAATATAAATATATATTTTTTTTATCTTAAAAATATTAATAATTTTGACTTTCACTTCCACGACAGGCACTCCTAAAGAAGTTTTACTTCAAAAACCATGTTGATTCGTAGCTCCATTGCTTCGTGAAAGAATGAAAAACCAATGATATAATTTAGTATTTCCAATATTAGTATGCATTAAGACTCCTTTACAAGGAAAGAAATTCATATTTTCAAGGCGAAATACTGAAAATAATTTGGAAAAGTTGAGCCATCTAAATTATACTTGATAAAACCTTTTTAGGGTTCCGTACCCAAAGGGTGAAACGGGACCCTATTACTAGGACTCCGCTGTCCGTCTGTCACCAGACTTTATCTAATGAACCGTGATAGTTAAACAGTTGAAATTTTCACAGATGATGTATTTCTGTTGCCGCCATAACAACAAATACTAAAAAACAGAATAAAATAAATATTTAAGGGGGTTCACTTAAATGTTTATTTTATTTTGTTATTGTGTATTCTGTTGTCTCTGTATGCCATACAACAAACGTGATCTTTTTTCTCGTTTTTGCTCGATATTAAAAACGGCAACAGGTTGAATGGCAATTATTTTTTAAATATTGACTTTATGTAAGTATAATATTAAACTTGAATAGCTTGGCTCAAGTCACTATTGATGTAAATTTGTTAACATGGTCATAAAATAACTATATAAAATATTCTATTTAAATGATAATTATTATTTATTATACCAGTTGTATAATACACATACAGACAATGTAAAAAAAACAAAATAAGACGGAATTAAACAAAATGAAAACGGCTAAGTAACTTTATTGCAAGAAAAGTAGTAAAATTATAGGTATATTTTTATTAAAAGTTAATAATATGTTCTTTGAATAAATTCAATCTTGCAAGTTTTATTTTTAAGATCGGTTAGAATAAAAATATTGTATATAAATATTGCTTTATTTTTAATATATTTTTTTTGGCAATCAATGGATTATTTGCATCGTAAATTATATTCATAAATATATTATTATTAGGTATACTTTTTTGGGACTGCTTAAAGTGGTCGTTGATCTAATATGAAGTTTGACTTTAAATTGATATTATAACAAAAAATAAAATATTAATTATCAGTACATACATATAATATTTGTCATTTATAGCTAATAAGCCCCAAAGTGAAAAAAAAATCATTAACATTTTACAGTGGTGGTTAAATGTAATGTAGTATTTTTATGAAAGTCGACATTTAAATGAAATATCACATCACTACAAATTTAGTTTGAGAAATGAGAATAAACTAAACTTAATACGATTAATAAAAAATAATTATGAGATCTGAATCGTTTGTGACTGTATTTTTGTGGAATAATGCAATATTTTAATATTATATGATACATAATTTAAACGTGTCATAATTTTGTTGAAAGATATTTTACTAAAATAAAATTTTCGAGTTTCATGTTTTTAAAACATTATCTAAATTAAGATTTTTAATTTTAAATTTTATTTTTGTTTGATGCTATATTGAATAGCAGAACAAAATATTGTATATTGTTATATTGTGCAGTAAATATGTGTTACGTGAGTAGAACGGTGATTTAGCTTGTAATTAAGTATCATAGCATTTACCATTTTAAAATAAAGATGAATAACTTATAATCTGTGTTTTATTGCTATTACTTCTTAGAAAATAATGTACTCGACGATACGTAGATATTGTGACTCATTCATCCTAAAAATAACCAGAGTAATAATTGATGTCTTATCCATCAAGACTGAATTAGAACAAATTTAATGTATAATGTATATTATTAGAGGCAATATTAGTATACAAAATTAAACATAACAATAGTTATTATATAATTAAACATAACAATACTTATTAATTCAAAAAAATCATAAATGTTGCTGTTCAAATGGAGCGTTATGGCGGACATATCGCCGTTTTACCTGTGAAATTATGCGCTGGTACCTCATGAACGGAGTAAATAGACTAATGTATTTGGAGTTATATAAAAGTTATAAGTAATTTGAGGTTTTAATACAACAATAGCATTATATTTAAGTTCACGAAAAATTATACCCTGTCATACGATAATTTTTCTTAAACTTTAAAAGCAGTGTAAAATTCATTTAAAATTTTTCATTACCTTCTTAACTTTATACATTATAACGATGAGGATAACAAGGCCGTCAATTGCACAATAATTGATTACCTAAATGAAGTAATCGGTAAATTATTTAATACTTTATATTATGTAAAACCATCTTTACCACATGTTGCGTAAACGAGTTTGTTTATTCCCGCTGTCCATAGGTCGTAGACGTCACACCTCTTAAATAGGTACATATTTGATATTATCTCCGTCATCCTATTTCATTTTAATTAAGGCATGCGATGATATCATCATGTTTCTGAACTCGTAAGCGTCGTATTTATAAACAATTCTCATGCTTATCGTCTCTGCGTTTAAGTGCGCAATCTTAAGTTTTAATTTACTCTCTGACTTCATTCTCTTACTCAGATGTAAACCTTTAATGCGTTTCGTTAAACAAAGTTAATATTTGAACCTTTTTAAAAAAACAAAATGTTAAAAATGTACTCCACTTCAGATCTAAGAACTACAAACGCTTCGATACTTAGATCAAAGGTATGGTTTTTTTGGACATAAAGGTGAAGAGCGTATTTGCATCGAAACTAATAGTGTTGAGTAATACCCAATAAAATGTTGATATTCACTATTGATTATTCGAGATTAATTTAAATATTTACGCCTACTAATTTCGAGAAATATTTATTAATAGCGGCTCACCCTCGGGCCTCGCTTTGCTCGGGTTCGCCTCTAGTCAAACGAAAACATATCTATCCCACGGAAACCGTACATTTTTCCGGGATCTTAAGCAGCCTTTTTCTTATTCTGATGTATGAACTATTTTATTGTAAAGTTTTATTAAAATCTAATCAGTAGTTTTTGCGTACTAAGCTGGATAAGTTACTATAGTTTTTTAACTACCCCACGGGAAATCTTTAATTTTCCGGAATGAAAAGTATTTAAGATGTTGACCGGGGATATAAGGTACCACCATGCAAAATTTCATTTAAATCGGTCCAACAGTTTCGGAGTTTAGCCCGTACAAACAGATAAGCAGACAGGAAACAAAAAAATTGAAAAAATCTGGATTTGTTCTATTTCTCTTCTTACGTCCCCCTGACTCAGTTTTTAGCATTTTTTTCTATGCACACACATATTCGACCTCTACAGTTTTATTATATGTATAGATTAGTATGATAAGGGGTATATAAGTAACAATTTAAAATATTTTAGTCCATCATTTTTTCAATTAATAATAACTTTATACCGGAATAAGAAATACTCCTCACGAAAAATATATTTTTTGGAAATTCACATTCCACGATTAATTTCAAATCGATTTTATATAGTAGGTGTTTCTGTCAGCACAACACTAGCAATGAGGCGCCGAAGTCGCTGTCTGGACGTGTGGACGGGAATAGAATGTAAGCACGCACAAAAATAGCGTAGACGCCGCCAAACGACGACTTGACGCTTTTGGAACTATATTAATATGTAAAATACACTGTAAACGTAATACTACATCGACGAGTAGGGTGTTTAAAAATTTATAATGAATACAAGATTTATAAGCAGTGTTACTTTCTTATAAAATAATTTGCATTTTAATTGAAAATAAAACTTAATATGAGCTAGGCCTAAAGGAATAAAGATTTTAATTTACTCTGTGTAGATATGATCATGTGTGACAGGATGCAAGGAGATGATTATGGTAATGAAACGAGTTTCCTACATTTTTTCCCGGTACGTGAAGACTGCGCTACAATTCCTCTAATATTTTAGTGATTATATATTATTGTTTGTGGTAGGTAATTTGTATAGATTATAAACTTCCAAAATAATTAAACTCTAAAATTAAAGATCAAAAACAAACTGTAGGTACATAATAAATAATATACTATACTTCTTAGTCATTTAATGTGTGAATTACTTGGAATGTTATAAGTTATAAATTTCTATAAAATGTTTCCACAATGGCGGTGCTTATTGGCATTCAATAGACTTTTCCTTAAACTTTGCCATATGATTTACAATGAGTCATAACTCGTAATCCAATTCGTAGTAACTACTTCTGTTATTATTGTACTAAAATTATTTATTATTTTCTTACTGAGTAATCTAAGTAGGTACTTTGACTTAAAATATATAATGTTTTTTGGAGCTCTGTATTATATAAAAACACTAACAAATTATTAATAAAATGTATAGATCTCAAGATTTAAACGAATATTTTATTATTAATACTGAAGTATTATGTCATCAGTGCTAATACTATGAACTTTGTATTTTTATCTCGAAATGACGCATTCATGCGAACAATGTTAAAGTTAAAATGCAAGGGTCGTAGGGTGTTCTGAGATCCGGCATTCGGTGATAAGAATAACAAGGAAGACTCATGACTCGTTTAAAATACCACTTATCAGTACCTATCTGCGTGTCTAATCATCTAATATTAATATATATACTCATGCTATTACATTATTTATATTTCCGATAGCTTAACACTCAAAAGGAAATGACATTATAGATTAAATAAATACTTAGAACTGATTAACGTAGTTGTTCGAATTTTAAATTCTATAAGGATAATTATCTCTATTTCGTTAAAATTAAAGAAATTCTCTATACTTACTTATTTTTAGCACATATGTTCTGTATAGTTGCTTATTATACCTATAATAGTTAATTTATCATATTTTAAAATATATACAATGTATTAAATTTCAATTACTACACTAGATGTCGCTAGTGTATTGGGAGTACATAAGTCGCAGGCGTAGATCATAGGCTGGCTGCACACGTAATATTATTAACAATCTAAGATTATTTTTTATATCAATATAGATCCGTATAGGCCGTAAAGACCCTTACCAGAAATTCGTAGAAACTAACTCATCAATTTGATAATTTGATAATATGTATAAGCATTAAGCAATATTATTAAGAATATTTATTTTCAATAATAAGTATTTCATGTGTGCGTCTATCTTTATGGTGAGCGGTGAGTCAGCGTTAAGGTGGAATTAATTAACGATAGTTGCAGGCGGCATAGACGTAACGTCCTTGCAAGGCTGCACTGTGAGCTAGCTTGCGCCTGAGCCTCTTTGACTTACGATCCCTTCTATTTTCATACACTATAACACTATATTATCCACACGGTTTTCTCTTAATTGAAGTTATAGTTTCGTGAGATCTAATTTATGTCACCTATTCTCTTTTTCGTATTATGTGAACAACGTGAAATTGTATTTAATAACTATTTACTATAACATTTAAAAGTTTTAGCACAATATGTGAAGGTTTAACAAAATATGAACTTAAATATGCAACATCATCACTGCTTCGCATAATACATTTCTGTTTTCTTACATAAAAAGACAAATGCTATGCCACTTGTAAACCATTATCGTTCCACTGGAATGTCTATTCATGTTTATTGCACTGAGTAAAGCAACTTTTCAAGAATTGGTTACCTTGATCCTTCGAGCCGGATATATGTAGTTACCTTACTGTGTAGGTTATTTTAAATGCTCTCCACACAAGTTTTATTTTCTAAGAAACCTAAAAGGTAGTCGATAACGAAGGATAAGCTGTCCACCCACTAGAACCTCTTGCTGTTATGAAGATAATGTGGAAGCGTGCAAATTAAGCGCCGACGCAATCATAGCTATTTTAGAATACATAATTATTTATGTAAATTCATATTAAACTCAATAAAATGATTGTGTATGTAAAATATTTAATCTAAGCCTGGCTTCAACAAAACTTTAAGCATGATAACAACTCTCATTGACAGAAACCACACGAAAAGCAAAATTGAATCCCGTATCTTAAACTGTAGAGATAATAAGCGCAATGGCGCCATCTGCTTTATGGAATTCAATGTTTGAGTTAAGCGTGGGCGCCATAGCCATGAGTCAGAGACACTCCTTACTTAGCCTACCCGCGTCGGCGTGTGCAATGTGCAATGCCGTCATTCATCACTAAATATAATACAGTCTGATTTAAGACCCTGGAACGCAATCTATACTATAGTTATAAGTAAATAGCTACAGTACATGCACTTAAACTAATCCGGCGTCAGTTCCATATCTATTGATTTATAAAAGTTATCTTGTATTTATATTATTTTTATCGTTTATCAATAAAGTGATAATAATAATGTTGTTGGGAAGGTTATTTGTCAATAACCCTTTTCTAAAGTCTATTAGGGCAGATTTATATCGTTAAACTCAACAATAAGAGAAAATGACCTGAGTTAAAACGGTTTTAATACCTAAAATAACACATAACCCTGTACGTCTACAGGTGGTATGCGTAAATGCATTTCCCAACATAGAAAAAAAAGGTTTCTTTGGGTAAGGTCAGTTTAGGTTAAGTTTTACAACTTTTATATATTTGCAATGAAAATGTTGAGGCTACTGTTGTGCCTAATTAAAGGTTCTAAGAGATATTAATTATTTAGTTACTAACAATGTATAAATAATAAATATATATTATTAATTTTAATAAAAAGTTAAAAAGGCTTTATTGAATATACTTTTATCTAAAGTATACCTACCTCCTTTAAATGCATAATATAGGTACATTATTATGCGAATTCCTTTCAAATGCTGCTTACATAGCAAAGCGAGTCCATAGTGAAAGGGCGTATTGATCTCAGTTCACAATGTAACCTTTATTCAAGTGGAATCAACTGGAACGAACGCTCGAGATATCTTGCTTTATATAATTACAATTAAATAGTTGACACCAAAAATCAAAATGAAGAAATATGATTTTTATAGGTATATAAATATATAGTTACATATTTTTAAAATAGGAGCGAGTTTTTATTTGCTGTAACATATTCATAATTCATATCAATCACATTCACTCCAATGTTTTCTGAAAAAATGTAGATATATTCAATTTATCGATGAATCGGATGAAAATCTGTGGAAAAGAGCTGTCATGTCATGTTGACCTAAACATGAAAATCCTATAACAGATTTTCAGTTGGATTGAGGAGATTTGAGTTTTTACGAGTGTAATGTCTTTAACCCGATCTGCTTATAGAGGGTTATTGGTATCACGACGTATTCCCGTTAGGAGGTGATAGGGGTTACTATATGCGATAATTTTAACCCCCATATGCATTATGCAAAAAGTGAACCATTTTGAGTAATCATGTTTTTTAGCTTTTTTCAAAATAAGTTAAAAATGCAACATCAAAAATTTATAAAAAAGTATCAATTTAAATCTCATTTTTACTTCTGTTTTATATAAAAACGATAAAACACTAGTTATTTAATATTTATCAATATTTAAACAACAATTATCGGTCCCAATTTAAAAATGCGAGACAAAAAACGATATTATTTAAAAAAAATTGAGATTTTTTTCCACTAAAATGCCCTCATCCCTCCACGACCGCGGACACGCCGGCGTTACAGTAATCAATAGATTTTTTTAGAAATTTAATTAATTTTTTAGATATTTACTTGGAGGTGTTAAAAACAAAAACCGTTGTGAAACTTGGCTTGCAGATTATTTTGAAAGCAACCATTTTCTTAGCTCTCCAACAATGCATAATAACCAGGAACTTATTTCAAAGAAACTGAAAAAAGATTGATCACAAAGGAAGCAGGCGGTAATTCGTATTCGAACCAAACTTAAGGTCGTTCATTAAAATTTCCATATGTCTAATTAATCAAAAACAATACCCAATGTAAATAAAATAACAAATACAAATGTCTGTCTGTCTGTGTGCCGTGCCGTGTTGTTTTTATAAATCAGAAGAAAAAGTGAGATTAAAATTGATACCTTTATTTATAAATTTTTCATGTTGCATTTTTGACTTATTTTGAAAAAAGCTAAAAAACATGGTAACTCAAAAAGAGTTCACTTATGCATAATGCATAGGGGGGGTTAAAATTATCGCAAATAGTCACCCCTATCACCTCCTAACGAAAATACGTCGAATTACCAATAACCCTGTATTTATACCATATAAATAAACCGTAAGAGCTGACGTCCGTTAAATCTGTCAAAGCGTTGGAGAACGGGGTGAACTATTATGAGTTGATTTCATTGTCCATTGATCTAAGCTAAGAAGACGATAAAGTATTTCTTTACGCTATTTCCTTACGTGAATTCAGACAGGTAAAATAATAATTTATTTAATGTTATTTAGAAGTGACGTATTTTTTTACTTGTGATGCACAAATTTGTTATTCATCTATTCAAGTTCCTATGACAAAAAATATTAACTTCCAAATTAAATAAGGTGATGGATATTTTATAACATACACTATCTCGAATGTTCTCTGTGAGTGAGCAAACATTCAGTAAAATGAAACCCAATTGTTATGAGGGACATCTGCATTCCCGACTATCAGCGGGTCACCCGATAACCGCAGTATCGTATGCGCATTCCATTTCTGTAGGCAGGCATGCCTACTCGAATCATTATGATGACAGTACAAATGTGAAGGAATTTTCTATGATCTTGTTACATTGAGAGCACGTCATGTGTGTACTTGATATAATACTATATTATATAGAATGTATGCTTATTGCTTAGACACATTTAGGTATTATATGCAACTACATATATATGTAATGTTTTCGTTGAAATTTACAATAATATTCTATTACAATCTAAAACGCACTTTTAGTTAGGTACTTCACAAATTCCCTCTAACTGTAAAATGTTCGTTAATCAAGCCCTCCTCGTCATGAAATATCCTCCTTATTTACTACAAATACAAGAATTCTTTTAAGCTGGGACTTTATTGACTACCTACTGAAATATATTTTAAAATATTCTGTTATTGACTATAACTATATATTCACAACATTACTTGTAAAGTAAGTAAATAACAAAGTATCTTATCCCACGAACGACTTGGTCGATCGAAAGAAAGGAAAAGATCTACAGTTTATCTGTGTAATTAATGTTTTCGTGTGGATGATATTATGATAATATTAGCTGTTATCCTAGACATCGTAGGTACATTACGATGTTACTTACCTTTAATAAACATAATATAAATATGTGAAACCATTCCACTCTTCCCCCTCATTAGCAAGTGGAATCTAAAAAAATATGAAACGATCGTGCGTAATTCCTTTAATACTCGATTACACTATTGTATAAATTTCGATAAACAAGTTCTAAACAAAGTTCAATTCAAAACTAAGACAAATCTAATAGCACTTAATCATAGGTAGGTACGCACCAGAACTTGGTACGGTTGTAGCGAATCTCGAATGTACGTAGGCACGTTCTTCATCAATATCTTATACTCGTGTATAACTCAATCGAGAACAATCGTGACGGAAAATATGTGTTAGGTTTTAGTTTTTCTTACCCGAGAAAACTATGTACCTAAATGGGATAAGTACATGCTGCATTATAATTTTAAGTCCACCATAATATTTCCTTTTTTGGTTAATAATCGTTACATATCTTCCTCATACCGTACGTGCCTGGAAATTATAACACATGATAGTTATATGACATCAGCTATTGTTGGTAGAACAATAAAACAGTAAGCGCACGCGCATAAGGGCCACACGCTGATTCACGGGATATTCCCAGTCCTTATTGGATGCCAATCGCCATATATTAATAGCTTATTTTCCTCATACTTGGCTAATTTTTATATAAATTACAAATACATAATAAATGTATATTTTTTATATACCTACTGGCTACTGCATAAAATTAAAAAAAACGCAAATAGGAAACCGCTTATAATAGAACAAGACAAGACGGCAGGTATTTATTGCAAATTATCTGAAGCTGTTGGAGATAGACCTACAATGCCATGTTTAAAACATAAAAATACGTTTAACAGTTAGAAAGTCTAGGACAATTCCGTAACTTAAATAGATAGGTACCTACTTGTTTATTTCAGATATACCTTAAAATAGTATAGTTATAATGCTTGTTAAGTTAATATATTATCAACAATGTCTTATTTATCAAAGATTTATGTTACAAGTAGACGTCTGAGAAAGTCTACAAAATTCTTGGTATACTAATATAAATCATAACTCATAATCCTAAAGATTTACAGCAAATATATCAAACACATGCATACGTTCTGGTACCTAGTACAAAACAATGTGTTTTATGACATGAATAACGATTGAAAATTTAACGAAAAAAACAATAAAAACTTGATTCTATTAATATAGGTAGGTACTTACCTAAGAATTACTTGATTCCAGTTTTTAGGGTACACGATTACGACGTAAAATAACCGGAGAAATAAGGTAATGATTTCTTAATTTTTTTCTTTCCAACAAATATCCGTATTATAGTTTTATATGCCAACCCCTCGCCTTATGTTACTGACCGATCTAGTGTAGGAGCTTCTTGAGAATTGTGTAGACCACGATTCAAGATTGCAGTAAATGAAAGCTGAGAAACTAGGTTCTTCTTTAATATTCCTAATTCCATTTTGTGATCCACGACTTCCCATCTATCACCTACTGTGAAAAAGATGGTTAATAGTAAATAGGTGCAGAAATCAAGCGAAAAACTCCAGGAGCTTGATTATGAATGGAAGTTGGAACTTTCTATATAATTATATTATAAAAGGCATGCTGAAGATTTGCAGAAGAAAAATAATTGAAGAAAAAATATATTAAAAAACGTCTGAATCTCATCTTTGAATTTTGATCTCGGAGCTCCCGCTAGTGATATTTATACAACAAATAAAAAATATTTACTACAGTCCACAATTTCCCCATTTCTTTGACAAGGGCTAAAATAACACCTTATTAAATGGCTGTTACACAATATATTTACATCATAAAAGTACTATTTACCTTATTGTAATATAGTTTTTACTTCGAATATTCCTATCTATGACGTATTTTCTGTCACAACATAATGTATCTTAAATATTAAGAAAATAAAAGTATCTATTTAGTGTTTATTATCTCAATGTGTTCGTTATCATTCTGAAAAAGAAATTTAAAAAGAATCAATCAAAATGTCAAAGAAATCACTATCGTAATAGATAGTCTGAAAGCCAGAAGCCTATATTATGCATAGGTAATATGTATATAGAATTTATTATATTAGGTATGTACCTACTTACGTACGTCCTACACATGTATAAATATTTAATTTTTTACCGTGGCACCTTTACAAAACCGAAAACCATATCCACCGAAGATGGAAAATTAAGATAAAGATTTAGTTCATAAGTGATACACATACTGATATAAGTTTTTGCCACATTAAATTCCATTTTCTTTTTACAAATCGTTTGTTTATTTACCAATGTTACCTCCTATATTAATGAGTAGATTAATAAGTTAAGCTTGTCCATTATTTTGTTAAATTATAATTTGTTTTTATAATCTAAATTCCGTAACCATCATTATATACTTAAAAGTCCCACCATCTCCACAATCATTTGGACTATAAGATATTAAAAAATAATATCGTACACAAAAATGAAGTCATACTCGTGATATTAATGTTTAGTGTTCCAATGATTTGATACGTGTAACTGTACGAGTCTGCGATAAGCCAGACGTGATCCAGAGTGACTAAACAGCTTACATATACTGATAAGATTTCACAATAGGTACACATAAATTACACAAGATCTAAGTCATCTGGAACTTAAATGATGAAATTGTAGCTACTGGACGTCGGTACACGGTGTGATATTTACACGAAGGCGATTGCTCGTTAGTTTCCCAACCAATCGCAATTGCTTCCGCAACTAACTTGTGTTGCAACTTTCAACGAGCACAATGCGTAACTTTCACAATTAAATGTCTATGTAAAATCGTTTTTAGGATTATTTATATTGAGAAAAAACAGCACTTCGTCTATTTCCGCTTAGTTTATCTATTTTCTCCGAACAATAGGTACTTACAGTGATATACGTACGAATCTGGCTGACCCAATGTAGATAGTTTCTCTTTCTATTGGTAAAAACCGTATGAAAATACATGCAGTAATTTCTGAGACTAGCCCGAATAAGAATAAATCGGCTGTAAGTATATAAAAGATATGCTATTATTAGGGCTAATTCGCTAGACCTGAATAAACGGTAGATGGCGCTACCGTGAAAACTGTCGAGTGACTATATTTTTATTTTTATTTTACAAAAATATGCTCGCTATTGTGTAGCTACTTCATACAAAAATAGTAATAAAAAAACTACTTTTATAAAAACCGACTTCAAAACTAAAAAGTATAAAATAACTTCATAAAGATTTAATACACCTCTTATGCAAACCTAATTAATACCTTTAATATTAATAAAATACTATTATTTGTATGTGCTACTTATTGATAGATTTAAGAAGGTGTAAAGTGAAAACTACTGGGTAAAACTATGTTAAATTTTTATGGGACCCAATGGCAACTATTCCGTATCAAACTAAAGAAGAATCACGTAGGTAAATCGGATCATAAATCTCAGCGTAATCGGTGTACTTAAATAAAAAAAAACAATCAGATTGAGAACCTCCTCCTTTTTGAAATCGGTTAAAAACAAGTCAGATTATTTAGTAGTAAACATAAAGGTAGTGTAAATTCATATGATTGTTAGGTTGTCTTCCAATAGGTATTATGTCATATTAGGTCTTAAACGTATATCAACGGCGTGCCACGCTTGATAAACGCATTGCATAATTTGCGCCCACATTCAACCTCAGCCATAGCTAGTCTTGTGAATAGAACTTAGACAGTCTTGTTCAATGATATTGCGAGCCTACAACGTGCTTTATCCTCTCACTGAGTAATATCTGTAGGAATTTCAAAACAAGCCCGTTGCGTTATTACGACAAGTATAGTATAGTTGGCGGCGCCTATGACGCGCCACACGACTATTTAGGTGCATGTCTTTGTATTGTACAGACTAGTGACCGCCCATTGCGGTGAACATTTTGATTATCATATAAAAATCGCGTTTTTTTTTAAGAAAACTGTTTTCCTATAGAGGTTTACCCGAGCGATAGATTCTAAATATTATACAATAATGACAAAACGATGCTCGTTATATGTATCGAATATAATAAGTATTGTGAGATAATTTTGTTCTGCAATATTTTACTTTTTACTTAAAAATCACTTTTTAATAAAAGCGAGAAGCGGGCTACGCAGTGAGATGGTCCAACTCCCGTTAGAGCATGCATGTTCGGGTAGGTTGAGCATGATCCTGACCTAGGCAAGGACCGGACCTATGGATGTCGTAAAGATTTAATAAAAAAAATATAATGAGACTCACAACATATTTAATTATTTACTTTTACTTCTTGATTTCTGCTTATGAAATGTTATGTAGAATAAGTGGTAAACTGCATTCAACCAACTAGTAGTAATCGGCTAGCAAATAGTGACCATTATGGGTTCGTACCTTCCCAACTTTAATAGGTAACCGGTTGATATAATATTATGTGACAATTCTATAGCAAATAATGAAAAAATTAAATCAAGTAAAAAAACGTGTGCGTGTAAGAAGTTATACTTCTTTGGCGTAACAGAACAAAAATAGCTAAAGATTTCATCTCGTATGTAACGTAAGAGAGAGTTGTCTCTCTTTGTAAAAGCGATAATAAATTTTAGTAAAAATAATTAAATAACGCATATTAGGCATATTACAATCATATATTTATAGAATATCATTTAAGGAAAGAATATAATATTATATATCATTTATCAGACAATAACAGCGGTTACCATGGCAACAAACGTTCGCCTCGCCCGATCACACTTTTCGTAACGCTCACGTCACGCATTCACCAGCTTACTCGCCAAGTCAAGCGTGCGTAAAGAAGTTTTACTTCAAAACTGGCCATGTGTAATAGCATTTGCTCTAGAGTTTATGTTTACTCCGTTGGTCCCTATTTATTGAAAACGCAATATTATGTGTACGCAATAGCACGTGTGGATACGAAACTCTCGATCCCCGAATCCATTTCTCATTTGTCTTATTTTGCCCCTTATACTTAAATACGAGATGGTCAATCTCTCATCTAGTCTGATCTAATCTCGGAGTCTGTCTTTTTTTATAAATGCCCCTTTATCATCCAATTTTAAATATATGCAAATGCAGCTATTTAAATTTTAATAAATACATATTTTAGAAAAAAGTATTTTATAAAGTAGGTACGCACTGAATAGGTCGACCTTCAGCAACCTTTCGCCCAAGAACTCATAAGAAAAAATACAAAGAATAGGTGATACTTAGGCGCATTTACATATCAAGGAAGTTTAGTATAAAACCTACTTCATATTCATGGAAATCGTGACTAACCTTGATTTACTATCTAATCTGGATGTTTCGAAAATTATTGGAAATAATATATTCTTTTCAGTTGTATTGTCATTATTAGAAGAATGTATGTATTAGGATTTCTAACATTTAAAAGTAACAGTTATTATAAAAGCTTTTTGTAGGTAATTAACTATAAATGTAATTTTGGAATGTTACTGAAATCAATCGGTATAATACATTATGGCCTAAGACCCTGTGAACGCCAGATCTTCGTCATTTTATAAAAGAAAGTTTGTCAGTGCATGCTCCCAACACAGATAAGAACGATGGACCATTATGAAGTTCAGGCTATGGTGGCTTTGGCAGGTACACGGTACTAAAGGTGTGTAATATACCGATCTAAATTCGTCAAATAATAAAGTGTGATTTTTTGGTATTACCTTCAGAATATTATTAAAAATCGCGTCATTCAATGCCAGACACTTAACATCGTGGCAAACCCTTGCCAGACACCCTTTTCATGAAATCATAATTCTACTTACGTTATAGTATAAAAGCTGATTTTTATATATAATACTTGGGTAGTAATTAGATGATTTATGAGACTGCTAGCATAGCATTTATTACACACCATCAAAAATAAAGTCAATTCTTAACGCTTCAAATTTGGTGACCATTTGCAACATTTTCTTAGAAATGCCTCCCAACTTGTTTTGAACATTTTTCATGGTGTGTAATAAATGCTATGCTAGCAGTCTTATAAACCATCTAATTATTACCCAAGTATTATATATAAAAATCAGCCTTTATACTATAACGTAAGTAGAATTATGATTTCATGAAAAGGGTGTCTGGCAAGGGTTTGCCACGATGTTAAGTGTCTGGCATTGAATGACGTGATTTTTAATAATATTCTGAAGGTAATACCAAAAAATCACACTTTATTATTTGACGAATTTAGATCGGTATTTTACACACCTATAGTACAGTGTACCTGCCAAAGCCACCATAGCCTGAACTTCATAATGGTCCATTGTTCTTATCTGTGTTGGGAGCATGCGCTGACAAACTATCAGCCTTTATAAAATTACGAAGGTCTGGCGTTCACGGGCTCTTCCTCTATTACCCAATTAATCTATATAAGGTAATGTACAAATAAGTATATACATAATACATATACATATAGGTCGCTACTATTTAAGATTACGATTTGTTTGTTGCATTAACATTTAATATTCATATATTTGGGTTATCGAGTCACTGAGTACAATTTAGTAGCTTAATTGGAGAAAGCGAAGGAGGAAATCACAAAATTGTAGTAATTTTTAAGCCAACAGAATTCCTGATAACTCTTATAGTAATATTGTCTAAACGTTTTAGGTAATCATTATTATTACTTAATATAACTTTACACTCTACCTATATATAAGAGTATTTAGCATAAAAAACATAAATATTCAAATTAAAAAAATTCTAAGTAAAAAAAATAAAATTAAATGAAAACACAAAATTAGAGAGCAAGGTTTAACAAAGGTTTCGTAACCGATGAATGGTTAAAAATATGAATGGTTTAAGTCGCGTAGACTAATTGAACGTGGCTGGAGTAATTATCGTTCAAGTCTAAACGGCTAACATGCTCCTTTGGCCCGCTTTTCAAGCTGCGACAGGAAGTTAGTAATTAGATAATTTATGTATAGGTGGTCTACATGATACTTTGCACTTGGGTCTTGTGTATTACCGTCCTTTAAATTAAATGATAATATATTAATTTTTCCTAGTATATATGAGAAGCTGGGTTAAAAATACTAATCTATACTAAAATAAAACAGTAGAGGTAGAATGTCTGTACATAGCAAAAAAATGCTAAAAACCGAGTCAGTCATCTTCTTACATCCCGTAAGAAGAACAATAGAACAAATCCAGATTTTTTTCATTTTTTTTTGTTTATCTGTCTATTTGTCTGTTTGTACGGGCTAATCTCCGAAACTATTGGACCGATTTAAATGCAATTTTGCATGGTCGTACCTTATATCCCCGGTCAACATGTAAGACACTTTTCTTTCGGAAAATTAAAAGGTTCCCGTGGGATAGTTAAAAAACTGTAGTAACTCATGCAGCTTAGTACACAACAGCTTATGCACCTAATTTAGTAAAATTTGGCATGCTGTTACCTTATATTGCCGGTCAAACAACAGGTTACTTTTCATCTCGGAAAATGAACGGTTTCCGTGGGCTAGATCTGTTTTTGTCTGTTAGTAACGTATTATGTACACAATATAGACCCCAAAACAATAGTTATTAAAAATTGTGTCTGTTTGCCTGTATGTCTGTTTGTAAGTTTGTACAGGCTAATCTCCGAAACTGTAGGACCGATTTAAATGAAATTTTGCATGGTGGTACCTTATATCCCCGGTCAACATCTTAGATACTTTTCATCTCAGAAAATTAAAGAGTTCCCGTGGGATAGTTAAAAAACTATAGTATCTTATACAGCTTAGTTCACAACAACTTATGCACCTAATTTAGTAAAATTTAACATTCTGATACCTTATATTGCCGGTCAAACAACAGGTTACTTTTCATCCCGGAAAAATGAACGATTCCCGTGGCAACTAATAGATCTCCATTAGTGTTTTTCTAGAGGCGAACCCGAGCGAAGCAAGGGTAAGCCGCTAGTGTCATATAAATTATTATAACCGTCATATACGAACCGACTATCTCCATCCCATGCGAAACTATAACGTGTGAAGTTGTAATTTAAACAGACTTATCTAGGGAATCTTTAAATAATTACTTAAATAAACTCCCAGATATGTGAACGGTTCTCGTGTTTGAATAGAAAAAAAAAACGATCGTTTGGTAATATATAATCGTTTTAACTGTATCCGTATACCTAGTATGATTACTACATGGAAAAAATTAGCATTTTTGAATGCTGTTTAACAAACGCAGCTTTTCAATTGTTCTTAGATTTCAGGAAAATATGAAGGTATTAGCTTATAGAAAATAAGTTAATTTATGTTTCTTATTCATGCTTATACTTATTCATAAATAAAAAATTACACAATTTTATTGCGTTCACAAAATATCGTTAAATCATACTATGACAAATGTGCAGTTCATTGTAAGTGCGAAGCAAATCTAGTACAAGTATGAGGCAATTACCTAAACACACATTGCACACGGAGTGAGGTGTTGTTAAGTTTATAGCGAAATATTCCTACCAGTTTGTTTGTTAGGTAAATAAAGCACGAATGTTCGTGTAATCTCTTAGTGTTTGTTCACTTGTGGGTGGTTAATCCCACCTCAGCCGCATCACAGGTGTGCTTCCATGCTAAGAATGCCGTAAATCTTCGTTATTTTTATTTTCATCGTAGGGTATCCACGACACCGCGCTATTGCTTACATTATTGTAGAGACTTTTTTAATCGGAATTCGGATATTAATGTATGAACTTATGAAGAGTATCTAGAGACATATAATAAAATAGTAAGTAAATTATATTCCATGATGTATTATAATTAATTATGTATAATAAATAAATATAAGTGCATAACCTTAATACGAGTGATGATGGGTTGGACAGTTATTGTCATAGGTATATCGAGGAACGCGTCGTTTATGTTAATAGTTTAGATTATTTGGATCGTGACGACCTATGAGTTCTGAAAATTTAACAGGGTTACAACAATTTCAATTTTCAACAGTTTTTTAACAACACAGTTTTTTATTATATAAATTAGTAGCGACTCACCCTCGTTCCGCTCGGGTTCGTCCCTGGTTACGGTTTAACTTTTAACGTTTAGTATAGATTTCTCAGAGATGTGATATTTTCCCGCAGTAAAAATAATTCTTTATGACCCGAAAAACCAGCTATCATCACACCAAATTTCATCATAATCTGTCTAGTGGTTTTCTCGTGATGCGATCACTGACAGACAGACAGAAAAAAATTTTAAAAACTATAGATTCGGCATGTAGTAGATGTATTGATATTAATGACTTAACTATTTCAATAAGATTTTAAAAAAATATTTAAAAAACTAACAGTAATTTGAACTATGTTGAACCTATGTAAAATTCCTTTATTTATGTTAACAAAACATACTGGTACATTGTGTACCGTACACATGTATATTTTTCAGGAGTGCCCTAATGAAGCGAACTACCGACAGCAAGCTCGATTACTTAATTGACTGCATAATGAAGAACACTCCGTTCTCCACACTTTATCATATTTTTTCCGACTCACAATGGGAAAAAATCTTAAAACAACAGCGAAAGCGCTTAAAGAAAAAATATATAAATTGAGTTCTCTTGCCTTCTGCAATATAATAGAAATTAAAATACAAATTTAAATCTAACAGTTTTAAATGTTTTTAATGTAAAGGATTCCAAGTTGTATTTTAAATATCAATATTTAAAATATGCATACGGGGGAAAAATTTGGGGTATTTAGATTTCAATCGAGTATCATTCGAGAAAAACTTGTAGGATTTCAGTAAGACCTTTTAATGGTTACAAGGTTGAATAATATTTGTAGCTATTGTTTAATATATTGATGAATATCTTTATTACTAAGAACTATAAAAAATCTTTTTAAATAAAAATATTACAAGGGTCAACCCTACTATAATATCGTTGCCCGCTGACGCACTTCCGTCAGCAACTGTGCATATCCGGAGCTCGACTCACAAACAAAGGGTCAAAGAGTATCCGTTCTGCCTACTCATAAATGTAACATATATAGCTCAGAGATTATAAATTATATAAAATAATTTATCTGTTTAATAAATTAAAAAATATATCCGGTTATATTCTCGTTGTCATATAGATATTTAAATATATAAAAGTCAGTAATGCCAAGAAAACATTTTACAATTGCTCTTAGGTCTTACAACTCAATGTTTAAAAACATACCATTCCGTGTAAAATACATTATTTATCGGCATTGTATCATGCGAATATGAACAATTAAATATACGGGGTCGATGCACTTCTAACAATGCAAGCAATCTTTGCCCTTAAAAGGAGACCTAAATTTTGTTAAATAAAGAAGTTATAATATAACTACATGTGCATGTATTATGCCTCAATTATGATGGTTTGTTATAACAATATACAGGAGAATCTTTACTAAGTATGTACTTAGTATTAGGTACCTATTAATTTTTAATTTAAATATTATTGGATCAGTCCAAAATGCATAAATAAAACTAAAAAAATAAAAACCGACTTCCAGGCACTAAAATGTAAAAAATAAAATAAGTAAACGGGGGCTTTACGTTTAGAATATATTCATATAGAATAGTCGGTGCCAGCCGACAATATTTTAGAATATGAATATCTAATAGGTAAATATAATTAAGTATGAACTCTAATTATATTTAAAATATTATACATCAATTCATATATACATCTAATATATTTCGAAACCTAAAATACATCATAATGTATTTTAGGTTTCGAAATATATTAGATTTGCTTTGCATCAGCTGGCACCGACTTCGAAAATATCTAATTAGGTATCTACATATTTTAAATGAAAACCCTCGCTTCGCACATACTCGTACATAAATGTTTAAGAAGGTAAGATAAACTAAAGTCATTTAAATCAATACTCAGCTATTTTTGTACGTGATAGAGCCGACATATTATTTCCAACAAAAAGTTGGCCTTTGACTAACAAAGCGATGAGCCGATAATCGTTCCCACGTCCATCAAGTCATTAGTCAGCGCTAAGATGAAAGTCCTAGAAGACGGGACTTGTTAAAAGACCTACACACATGACAAATGTGTGGGTATTGTTACATTGCCTTTGTAACAGCAAAGCAGATCATGCGTCGTGTAGCATTGAGAACTTTTAAGATATATGTATGTATGTGCATAAGGGCTATGCATACCGTCTAAACCTTTATCATATCAACATAAGGACTGTATTATACCAGTCACACTCCTGCAAGTTACCCGTATTCAAAACGCCAACCACAAGACATCTTTGTGGCGTCAGTAGCAATTTTTGCGGAATATTTAAAAAAATAAAAATAAGAAAATATAAATGAAACATAATACTCTCTCATGCCTTCAATGTTGTTTTTTCAATATATTTCAAAATAAGTGAATTTGTTTTATCGTTGAGAGCATCATAAAACTAATGGGGGATGCATAAATGCTAATGAAATATTACGGTATATTATTATACATTAAAGTACTACGTACATAGACACTTACCACTAAGTATAAAGCTACTACTATTTTTAATATTAGATAATTATTAAATATATAGATGAGCGACACATAACCACTGTTTATTAATTACGTTTAAATTTAAACTACGGTATAATATCAACATAATTTTACATGGAAGGTAATTTTTAAGCAAAAACGACTGTAACACTAGCACAAAGTAATTTAAGATATTTATATTGACAGAAAAGTATATGTAAATAGGTACTCTGTTCGTGGAGCAAAGTACATACACTAAGAGTCAATGATTGAAATGCAATCATGTGATCGTGGAGTTGCTAATAGGTATCTGGATACATTTCCACTTATCTTTACCTTTAATGTTTACAGCATAATAATTAGTAGCACGAAGTACATTTCTAGTCGTCCTTTTCATGTTTTATTTTATTCATTTTACCTTGCATTTGAAGTGCTTATCCGTTATTTTAGTATCTAATATCTACATATATTTATTTATATAAATATGATTTTCCCTACAAGTATTTATGGGTATATTATTACAATTTAGAACTTACAGTATTTTATTCTAGGTGTGCTTAGAAGTGTATCGAAAGACCTATTTAAAAGAAGTTCAAAGAAAATGTAAAATCCGTATAAATAAACGAAAATAAGCCACAGAAGCTGTGTAGATTCATATTACATACATCCAATCAACGCACCTAATCGAAAATATTGTCAAATAAAAAGGTACGAGGCGAGATATATTACTGATCAAAAAAAGATATTTGAAGTTTGTTTGAAACAAATTTTATATATTAATCGATATTGTTATACCTTTATATTTATTTAATTAGTCTGGTTTCAATTTCAGATAATGATTTGTTACGTTATACTGGTACATTCAACACATGTGCCCTACATTATCGAATTCAATGTAAATAATAAACGTGGTAGGTAGGTAGGTACTAGCTAATCACTGATATGAGAACTTGTTGGCTTTCTGTGTCATGGAGAGCAAACTCATTAAAGTAATTAATTTCGTTATAGAGACGATAAACAGTCAACTTTTGAGAATTTTAGGCTATAATTAATATAATACATTATGTTAATGGATTCTCGTCATATAACTGTATAGTTTAATTTAAAAAAATCCTTATTTCAGAAAAAGAAAATCTTTTTTTTTTTGAAGTCAAGGTAAAATTATTAAAGTTTAACTTTGAACGTTAACAAGTTTGTAGACTTAAAGTAAAAGATACAGATACAAATTGGAATCTTAAATTATAAAAGAGCATAATGAAAGGGCATCTAAAGAAAAGTTCTAAAAATTAGGTTAAGAGCCTCTTTAGCTGTTAAAAAAAATGGATTCACTCGCGTGTGTGTCAAAAAGCGTCAATATCATCCGTAACAACAAACTCTAAAAAAGTTGATTTCATACAAAATTTCATCCCCTATTTTACACCCTCATGGGATGAATTTAGAAAAATGCTAAAACACGTATTTCTTTAATTATATTGAAGAGCATTAAGACCAAATTTCAAGTAATTCTGATCATTAATATATTTTTGTGTTATATTATAACCTGTTTTCCCATGAAAATGAGATGATCTCCGGCGATAAAAAGTAGCCTATGTCACTCTCCAGCTCTCCAACTATCTTCACATCAAAAATCGACGCGAAAGAAAGACAAACAAACACACTTCACGTTTATAATATTAAGTATGGATTAAAAATATATTTATATTAGATATTTAAATTTAGAATAGTAGTTATGGAATAGGTTTTACGGTCAGGACTAAGATCCGGCAACCTTGTAAGTATTTTATATCGCAAAGGATTGCTTAAGATATTACTGCGGCATAAAGGTACCTATTACAAGAAAAAAATATATATAAGTCTGATGAATATTGCAAAAATTACATATTGCCATATTATATTTAATTAAATAAATTGTAATTGATTGACAAAGTTTTTTCTTTTATAAAAAAGTAAATCTTATTCTATATACCTACACCAAAAATATTAAAGTATAACCCCTTTTAAATAATCTCTGAGTTTGTGGTGTCAGCTCTGGTCTTGTGTAGGGAACAAGGGATTTATCCCTCAAACTCGAACCCAGTCGCAGCCATACTTTATCCACTGATTTGAGTAGCTGTTTTAGATTGAGAAGAAGTTAAGAATCGGATATTTTCATGACTAAATATCTGCCTTTTTATACGCCCTTACTATATGGTGTCCTATTAATAAAAAAGTAGTTTTCTTCAACAACCAGGAACATTTTTTAATAATAATGATCTCCATTATCTATGTTATATAATGCAATTAGCACGTTTAATACGTCGTACGTAAAGTATACTCAAGACAATGACACGTACATTTGCGGTGCTTCAGTGCATGAATCCGTACCTACAAGTACGTTATCAGTTGGAGACCCCTTTATTCTCCTCATTGTGAAATATACTCGTGTAGAGTCTATTACAGGTAACTAAACTTAACTAATTATGCTGTGTAATACTTGTGTATAAATGATTCTTTTAAAATATATTTAAATCAAATTAAAAAGCTGCACCTATGGAATATGGAAGATTCTTTTATTAATTTCTTAGAAATTTACCTGGAGGTGTTATGTAGTGCAAATATTATATCACGAAAGTTAATCGGATCACATTTTGCGAATATACTCGTATATACATATATATATGTATGTGTTATAGCAAAATTTGATTAATAAAATTATGAAGCGCAACACCTTTGTTTAAAACAAATGTGTCAATAAAAGATATGACAAAAAGATGTGTATTATTATTATTATTATTTGTGTGGTAGGTACCTATTTTGGTAAATGGCGAGAAAAATAGTTTTATTCCTGAACTTAAGTTGTTTAGTGCAATTTAAGAATATAATAGAATTTTGAGAGTCATTTAAATCGATGACATGAGGATAGTTTGTGACGCCATTCCGAGCGCGTGAGTATGGCGGTGCTTATACAACTCAAAGTTTAACTCTATTTAAATTAACGATGCTTTGATGAGTAAACAATAAATAGTAATAAAAAAAACTATATACAATATATCCTATTGGATGGGTAGATAAGTTTGAATTAAAAAAGTTCGAACACATAATATGTAACGTACATATAGGTACTTTCATTTCAATCTGACGAGTATATGTGGCCTGAGCTTTTGGCTCTACCAAGTGGAGTAATGTTTTGTACTAAACAGAAATTCACACATACGCCAGGGTGTAGGCAGTTTGTTATATATAAATCGTTTTATATTTTATATCTACATATCGTAAGTCTTGCTAGTTATCTCTAATCTATAACATTACCTATGTATACTTAAGTATCGGAGTTAGCAGAAGGTACAGCTGCGTTTACTATCAAAGTACAATTTATCGTAAAGGACTTACATATAGCAGCCACTCATGTAAGGCAAATACTCCATGACATAAAGGCCACTCGTGCTTAAGTTGCCTTTTTCCCTATATCTGATTCATTAGATGACGACAATACTTATACAATACCTACCTATTTTAATTTGATAACAATTTCTCGTACTTATAAATTATAATACTATTGTACTATAAAGTTGATCATTTTTAAACCAAATGTTTTAAGCGATGTATACTTATGACAAAAGAAGTTAAAATATTGGCGCCCAATGTGGGTTTCACAATAGCTGGATCAAATATATACTAATAATAAGTTTATAATTTAAATTATATTAACTTATTGTGTATTTCACTGTATTGATAAATTTAATAAATGCTCATTAAAAAGTTATATAAGTTTCATTTATTATCTTTTGTTCATGCAGTAACACAGCCACGGACTGGTTTTTATATATAGTATAAATACCAGGGAGAGTTATAGGGTACTTGCTATCTCGGTATATTAAGGAAATTCTAAATACATATAAATACACACATTGAAAATAAACCAGGGGCGCATGTTTATTATCTTTAAAATAAGTGGTATTGAAAGATAAGAGATAAGCGACGGCGCCCAAAAATACATCACAGTACTGGAATGCGTTCGCAGAAACTCTGCATATCTGAATATTGATAGATAATATCAAATAAATATTTTATAATAATTTATTGACGTTTATTCATTGTTTATTTAAGATAAATTAAAGTTTATGTGTAATGATACCAATAGTGTTTTAATAATATTATTTTGCAATAAACATGAAAACAAATCAACAAATTTTCTCGTTTATAATATTAGATAGGAATAGGATAGTGGGATATAGATGGGAAAGTAGGTAGTAGATGAAATAGTCCCAAGATGTAATTTATAAAGAACCGAACTCAGAGCCGAACGAACAGAACTCTTCTCGCTTCAACTCCATTTAATATTTTTATAGACCCTAAACAATTTGTTCAAAGACATAACAATTTTTATTCATGGACATAAAAATACATTCATAGACATAGAAATTCATTTTTATTGGATTGCTTGCTTATTTTTTTATTACTCAAAATTACTTAGATGCATGTCTAACGTTTATGTTGACAATTAAATAGTTTATAAATATCCATGACGTTGCCTTGTGCGATCAGCTGCCTTCAACGTTATCTTTAAGGAGTGCCATTCACTGTCTAAGATTACTCTTTTATCACAGATGATAGATCCAGACACACAACTGATATCTCAACCACATCAGGTTGCAGTTTTCTAAGAATTGTTTCTATGTGATACAAAAACCACTTAAATGAATAAGAGATGATAAAATTATTATTTTATGAATAGTAAAATTTAGTATGAACTACTTAAAGTTTATGTTGCGTTTATATTTAAAAATCATAAACAAGATGTCTTATCAAAGCAAACACCAATAATATAAAGTAACTTATATATATACCTATGTAGTTAAAACAAATATTAATCAATGACGGAAATTGTTTTTAATTATATGTACAGTTACTCATCGTGAGTGCGTAATTTATTTAACTTTTTGGGACCTTCAACCTTTTTAAGTTTTATAATAATATTTTGCTTAACGATTAACTACTAGCTATGTTATGGCACAAGCCACAAACTCGTATCTTTTTATATTTCGGCAAGACCCTTCCCTTTTATACTTTACTAATAGACTTAAATTTTGATAATTAATTTTGGTTGCTTTTCATTCAAATCTTTCATTTTCAATTCAGGAATTTAAACCGTTTCACGTCTATACATAAAGGTCGGTTAACATCAATTAAGTCTATTTTCATTGAGCGTGAGTCAGTTAGCATTCATTGAGAGGTATCATTAGATGGAAGGGAGTTAGTGCGAGCTATTCGATGCAAATTGTCGTTATTTCATTAAACTAATGTCTCATGTCCGGCGAGACTCGTGTCGCCGCCGCGTGCTGTACTAAGTGTATTAAAGGTCACAGTTACTTATTCGTCTTTATAATGTACAATTACTGGTTAAATGATAGCCTGTCTAAGAAAAATCGAAGTCTTTTACAAAATTGTGAAATTTTCATTTTGTTATTTGTGGGTAGGCGGTCTGTAACAACTATACCTTCGAGACATGTAACACCTCAGTCTCTTCCGTGACCATGAATGCTGTAAAGCATTCGAAACGTCGGGAAACAAAAATCCAAATAAATCCGCGACAAAATCCGAAAAGATAGTTTTATTTAAAATTTAAAATATTCGCGTAAATCTAAGAAAGTATTATATGTAGGTACTTATATTTTGCATGAAATTTTCAGATAGGATAATTGCTACTAGATTAAACTTTTTATGACAATGTATTCGTATCTCATATGATCTCAAAGAAATTGCTTAATCCTTTAGTCCTAAAAATGGTCAGCATCAACAGAGGGCAATTGTACCTCTTCTACATTGACACGTTATGATTCAACAGGCCAAATAAATAGAATATAAAATACTTATTGTAACATTCTTGATGGAGATAGTCATAGCTGCACATCAATTATTACTAAAAGGAGACCATTTATAAAACATACAATATCAGACCCAAAAGTCAGAATACCGGCAAACGAAAATAAATGAGTTGTTACTCAACTTAGTTGTACGAGGTCTTTGTTGCGGCTTTAAACTTGGACAATGGACATATCGGGAGTCAATAAAGCATCCCTACAAAGCGATAGAACAGTTGGCTGATCTAAAATCCATTCATGATAGTGTTGATGGCATACTCCACAAATTCTAGGCAAAAGGCCTGATCTTATTCTTCTGCGTGCTAATTTGTCTAAGTATGTCGTAAGTATAAATCGAATTACTAGTCTCTTTGGAATCCACGTAGTCTTTTTTATTTCCTTTCGGTTCGCAACACGGAACGCGTTTCCACCCATTTGAATAAAAGCAAAAGAGTGTTTATCACAATATACCTACATTTTTTTTATGTTGGGACATTAATACAGCACCATCTAGTTCCATGGTAAGCTACGAGGCTTGTGTTATGGATACCAGATAGTTGATACACTATACATATAACTTGAAATACATAAATATTATAAATATAAACACCCGTGACTGGAGTACAAACAATCGTGCTCATCGCAAAATGAATGCCCCCAGCGGGATTCGAACCCGCGACCGCTGGCATAGCAAGCAAGGTCACTACAAACTGAGCCAAACGTGTCGTCAAATACATACCTACATAGAAAATAAATCGATTATTCTACAGGTTTGATTTTTGTGCCCTAAATTAATAGTCTCTTTTCTAATGTAACGTACTTCAAATGTTATGTTTTTTCTAAGGTAAGTAAGTATTACACCCGATTCCCACATTTCCACAGTAAATAAAAAATGGTAATTAAAACCTCTCCGCAGTATTAGGATTTATTAGGATACGATGAAATCATTTTTTTCGAACTGCGTGCCTTAACAGGAGGAAAGATGCATTTGTGATCAAATATATTTAATCCCTCAACGACCGCGGACACGCCGGTGTATCAGTTAGCAATAGATTTCTTAGAATTTTTATTAATTTCTAGAAATTTACCTGGAGGTATATCGTATTAGGTATTATTTTTTTCTTAACTTTTCCACGACTGCCAGCTTCTTTTGCTGTTTGTGCCTGTTACACTCATTAAATATACATATATCGGTGCAAATCCGTAGACAAAGGCTAGTTATATATAAAAGAGGGAAACTTATCTTGTGCTACAATTACAGGTAATCTATAGTGATAGTAGATTAAGATTAGATTGCAAGGTTGCTATGAATATGAAAACAGGGACGCCGCTTATATCCATGTCGTTGTTAATTCTACCCAACATTCTTTTTAGTTTTTATATATAATACTAGCGACTCACCCTCGTTTCGCTCGGGTTCGTCCCAAGCTTGATTCCCCATACATACTTTCATCAAACGTTTAAAAAAAGGGTCTCAAACTTCTCCTTACCATCTAGATATTAGCCCAGATCCAGATCCAGATATCCAGAGATTACCCCCTACAACGTCACAAACTCACAATCTCACAAACTTTACCTCTTTATAATATTAGTATACATTTCGAAGACACAAAGATTGTCATTTGATTCATATGCGTACTGTAGGTACCTACACAAGTTATGTAGTTTCAATAAACTTACAGTTTACCTACTCTCTAGGAGATACTCCATAAATGATTATACTTATTAAAACGGCTAAATTAAAGGTTAATTGGACCCACGTAAGTCCGTACATTTTGAGAATATAAAAAAGTTTAGAAGAAGTTTATATCGCAAATAGAAATTAAACATTACGTATTTTTTCAAAAAGTACATAATATATTAAAAGTACGTTTAAAACCTATACCTATATTTGAATTTGTATTCCAATTTTCGTTCATTAATTCATTCTTAAATTGCCTTCTGGGAACCTTAAAAAGTATCTTAAAAAAGTAATTTTCATATCAAAATAAAAAGCACCTAGCAAAGATTTTGAACGCAGAAACTTGGTTAATTAGTATGGTATAATTATATGTAATTTGTAATTTAATCATTTTCTACCATATTGTATTATAAATACAGACTTTTATTTCTACCGAAACTATTTCTTAAAAATAACACTTTTTCCCTACTTTAATTTTTCATCAAATAATACCTAATTATTTCTTCGTAAAACAAGTCGGCTTAAGCCATTCAATTCTCGTTCTCCTCAAAATTAAAAAAGGAAAACGAGAGTTATTGTCGAAAAAACTATTTCAGGTATATATATATATATATATATATATATATATATATATATATATATATATATATATATATATATATATATATATATATATATAGATAGGAGGTAGAAAGAAAAAAATGAAGGCAACACAAGCATGTCGTTGAAGACACAAGCAAGCGTTTGAAAAATATTTAGATTCCATACAATCTAAATATTTTTCAAAATTTAATCTCAAAATTTACATTACCAGAAAGTAAATTTTGGAAATAATTGTTTATGTTTAATATTCACCGTTTGACATTAATTTATTTTACTTTACAAGGGTTATTCCTCCATCCAAACAAAGCTGCGACTGAGTCAGCAGCGCAGCGTAAATATTTTTATTTCGGCCGAGCTCTGGCTCTTTGTTTTGCGAATGACTCGCAATGTGCAAGCGCCACTACAACGTTTAAATTGAAAAAGTACGATAACCCACAAAATCCTTACTAGACTAGATTAGGTATACTACATTATAAATTATAATTATGGGCAAATGGTAGGCCGTCTTACAATTTTTTTGTTATTAGTTACTTAGAAAAGATATTTTTAGAGACATAATAGATAGCAGTCACCCGAGCCATTGAACCGAGTTTGTTAATTTGAAAGCTTTTAAACCGATGGCATAAAACGCCCATGCATAAATTTTAGCGCTGTGGTATTGTCAACTCTGGTCTGCTTTAAACTAAAGGAAACTTCGCATACTAAACAGGTGTAAAATGCAAAGCACCATGTTTTCTCATTAGAAGATTCGTGCATTATTCCTTACTAAAGATTATCGACCGTCGAAACGCAAAATTATAATTTTCTCGAAGCGTAATATTTATTAGATGTAAATGGAGTTTAAACTTTAAAGTCAAAGGATGAACATAATAACTAATACATAAAGTATTTGTGGAACAAGGACCACTTGGGGATGACGCACAAGTGTTTACCACCAGGGAGAGCAGAAATAAAGCATTACAGACCAGGCAGGGTTATCGTAGTAGTGTTACTCAGCGGTCAATGTACCAGTTGATATCACAGCTATTAACAACGGCACATAGATACGGTTCTATTATTCTAACAACACTGTAAACTAACACTTTTTTTAATTTTTTCGTTTCATTTAAAATAATTATTTTTATCGATAAGCTTGGCCTAATTATGGAAACAAACAAGGATAAAAGCGTAACAAACATAATGATCCTTATTGTACATATTTATTTCCTCGTCATTGTTATTAAAATGTAGTTATGACTTCTGTTGTGTATACATTGACAAAAAGATGAACTTATACAGATGATATATGCGAATGTATGTGTCATAGACTTTATATGTTAGGGCCAGAGAGAAAATAAATTGCCGTCACTTACACTTAAACCTACAAAGGCAGTTTTATTCAATAAAAAGTATGCCCCTAAGCTTAACAGTACTCTACTGCATATCTCGTACAATATTAAATACTATTGAATGATTAAAAAAGAAATAAATTAAATTTCTGATTTTTTTCACAGAAACTTTAACACAACGACATTAGACTAATGTCTTTGCTTTAACAAATCGTTGGAAAAGTAAGTGTATATGTAAGTGTGTGTACACAAAAAAATACATTTGTAAATTTAAATAATGTGGAGTTGTACGCTTAGTTGTACGCATTATCTTAAAGATTTTTAGCAAAAAATATATTAGTAGTCGTCGCGAGTGGTCCCTTTTGATGGATTGATGAAAGCTCCGTTCAAATGGATGACTCAACACATACCAGACCCCTAGAGTAGCAATTTCTATTTGTGATTGCGAATGTTTAAATTGGTGCATAAATACGAAAATCGTATTACTAGCAACAAGTTTGTTTGCTCACGCTAAATTTGTTCTCAATCGATTGCCCGCATTTTAGCACGCACTGGTCAATATATGTATAACTAAACTAAAAATGAAACTAATATATATATATATATATATATATATATATATATATATATATATATATATATATATATACTAGCGGACCCGACAGACGTTGTCCTGTCTACACGTCTTTAATTTGAAAATTTCAAACTTTTTGGACAAAATTGTGAATCTAAACCATTCCCAGATCCCCTTGAACACACACAAAAAATTTCATCAAAATCGGTCCAGTCGTTTGAGAGAAGTTCAGTGACATACACACTCACAGAAGAATTATATATATAAAGATATATATATATATATATATATATATATATATATATATATATATATATATATATAGGACAAATATTATCAGAATATGCATGTAGGTATATGCAAAGTGCTATGAAAATAGTGTGCAGCCTGATCGGGAAAACTATCTATACATTACCATATTTTAATATCAATATGATTACAAATTCAAATTAAAATTTAACAGACATATTATGCATATGCAAATATTTCAATAACCTAGATTACCTAGATACAATAAGGAGTACGAAAGATACCTATAATTTACATTCGTATGTGAATGTAGTTGCTGTTACAATACTTACTGTGCTAAAATATTTGAGCAGGGCACCGTTAGACTAGAATGGCCAGCTAATGCTATGTTCCACTTCCATAGATGGTCGGCGGTGCCTTTGTGCATTGACCCGTACATGGCTTGGAGCACCGACCAGCTCCCTAACATTGATATCATCTTAACCTTTGAATTACTCTGAATTACACTTTTCATATGCGATAGACAGAATTTCATAATAATTTCTAACTTTTCAAAACCTAAGATTATCAGCCAGTTAGCGTGCGATTCTTGTTTACTTTAATATTCCAACATTCCGCTTTTTAAATTAAGTCTAAGCACCAAGAGGATATAAAACTAAATAACTATTCATATACCTTAGTGCATAAATGTTATTTAGGTAGGTACTTGGCAAGGATGAGTCGATTCATACTCAATTTGGTGTGAGTCACAAGAGACTAGAAACTGTTTTATTAACGTTTACTCCAAATATTTTTCTTCTACACTTTTTGTCTTGCGCTGATATTACAAATTGTTAAAGCACAATGCCAGTCTTGAAAGAAGAGATGCAATGAAATGATCCACTTTTTAAAAGAGTTTACTAGTCTATTACAGCTTTATTAACACAACAATAGTACAATCGAACGCTTATGTATAACATATAAACTAGAACATACAAACAAAGCATATGATTATGACTGGAAGCGATTAGATGGTACCTAAACCATTTACAATGCATATACAGTTTGTTTAGAAATTATGAAATACTAAAGATACATTCTAGTTAAACTGATATTACCGCTTGTAACCTAAGCTGAGGAGTCAAAGTACGGCCGCATTCCTAAGCGATCGTCCTCGCCTTAAACGGGTGGATGTCGCAGCCACAAGTGGCATCGCTTGCACTGGGAATATTGCATCTGAACGATTCACACACACCCAGTATGGAGATAGCAGGTTTTTTGACAAGTCTTAGAGAAATTAAATAACAATCTCTCTTATGTAACGTTCCTTATATAATATGTCCCTCGCAACGTTACTCGTTTCCAATCTTTCTGTAACTGAGTTTACAGTGAAATTGATTATCTAGTGTTTGGTATGCAACCATTGTTACATGATATTTATTAGAGGAATTGTGAGTTATAGCAGTATATTTGCAAGCTCGGCGTTGTACCGTTACTCGACTGGAATGGGACCATCCGCTCTATTGGTTTAAGTCGTCCTATGCATGATCGAATCGAAATTCAAATTTTATCGACCGAACTAAATGAAAAATAAACTAATTTTAATTTAACTATATAAACTATTTTTTTTTTTGTTAATTAGACTGGAGTAAAATTTAAATAAAATACAATCATACTATTAACAAAAGTATCAGGTAAATTAATAACTAATTCTCTGTTCTTCTATGAAACTCTAACTTTAAAGTTTACTAATTTCAAATTCACTAAACATGAAGCTTTTGGTTATGTAATTAAATGATATACGTCACAAAGAAATATTTGTATTGCAGTTATATAATAAGTATAAAAATAGCTACTTCCTCGGTGGTGTAGTGGCTAGCATGTTCGGCTGCACACTCGAAGGTCCTGGGTTCGAGTCCCGGGTCGGACCAAGTTTAGTTATTGAATCTTTCTGTATAGTAAGTCTCAGTAACAGCCCGGAGTTGGGAAGTTGGCGGTGTTTCACCCCCGTGCCTCGGAGAGCACGTAAAGCCGTCGGTCCTGCACCTTTACTCTCACTGGTCGTGTCGAGTGTTCGTCCCACCAGAGTATGAGAGTGACAGGAATAGAGAGTGCACTTGTGTCTGCGCGTACACTTGTGCACTATAATATCTCCTGCGTAGTTGGTTAGTCTCAATGAGATTGGCCGCCGTGGCCGGAATCGGCTAGAACATCATTATCATCATCATAAAAATAGCTGGTGAACTTAACGGAATACGCTTTTAAAGAACATTCTCATATTAGCTGTATATGGTGATTTCTGGGAAATGACAAATGCAAGTAAACTGTTACTCAGCGTTTTGTTGTCATTTGTAAAACCAAATTTCCTTGTGGTTACACAAACCAACTTTTTAATTCTGAGGAAAGCGGCATACTTAACTATATTTAGTACTTGGGATATAATTAAGTTAGAGGAATATATAACATTAGAAGCTACTATTTTCTTTCCTGTACAAATATCGTACAGCGTACTTGCTAGATGAGATTGACTAATAAAAATTAATTTTAATGTTTTACCTAAAATAAGGTTTCAACATTCAGAGATACTCATTGATTACTTAACAAGTTTTTATTTGTTAGATATTTTAGGTTTATCGATTTTCTTTTGATTTAAGTATAATGGTAATTAATATAAGAAATTCATTCAGTTTTTGAAAATACAAATATTTACTCCTAGCTTATTTAATATACATATGTATGTACCTATATGTATACCAAAATTTACGTTCACAAGAATCTAGACCGGGCGGTCTAGATTCTTGTGAACGTAAATTTTGTAGTATTTTACAAAAAAATACTTTAGAGGATTTTGACTACTACATTAAAATGAAGTATTGATGATAATGCTTTAATAATATCCAATTTCCTCATGCAGATCACGAGGAGGAAACAGAGAATGACGATATATTATTACAATAAATATTATATAACGATTGACACGTAAACAAATATCTAATTAATATTTCACTTAAGACACTATTAAGTCACGCGGTTTAAACAATGGTGGCTGATGGGTGACAATAGTGCTGGAATCGTGCGCACGAGCTTGTGTAACGATTGTACCTAATAAAGATGTGTATTCCTATATATTTTTGTTTTAGACCGTCCTTAAAGTAACGGGCAAACGATTTATATTGTGTATTGTACATATTCCATTTTGAATAATATTATTGTCTGACGCCTATGGTCATGAAATTCAAATAAAACATATACGAGTTCACACGATTATATTATTGTAATTTCTCAATCCAGCGCACATCTGCGACCCAGTTGTCGCTCTAAAAAGAGTTTCTTACAAAAACATCGAATTACATATGAATGGAAACTGGATTGAATTTATTAATACGTAATTTGGTACGGGCCCTGCATTAGGGAGGTGAATAAAAGGTAGCGAAATCTGTGAATAATAACACTTTAGCCCTATGGCCCCCTCATTTAATTGCTCGAATTAAACTTGTTTCGACTTGACTCTCGCAGCATACGTTATAATATCATCTTTTTGTCATCTCGTTATACCTATTAGTCTAACCGGTTGATTTTAAGAGTGAACTTACTATATATAGTACCTGTTTTAGCAAACCAGGGTTCTTTGTCTACAATATAATACATAGATGTCTCAAATTAGTCATTTTTTGATCTATAGTTTGTCTTCATATAATTAATAAAAGAATATGAGGTTGATATTTCTATTTAAATCAATTTGTTGATCGCACACCTATGTACTTGTGCCCATCTATAATACATGCAGAACAGTGTTTGGATTTTGATAGGGGTGGCATAGTAACATCGATAAAATAAATATAACACACATTTTAAACCACATCCCGACCACAATCGATCAAGCCCACATCTATAAAGTTCATGTGCCCACAAATAGTATATATTGGTAGATATAATAAAGTGAAGAATATCACATGTTTACAATCTCGACAGAAATTTCCCCAAAATATCATTTTTATTAATCTCTATAAAAAGTTTATTTGTTTTTCTAAACGCAATATATGATTACTTATATCGATAATAATAACGACATGTTAAAAAATTTTATTCACTACGTAGATACATAATTATGTATATGTTGTATATATGGTTACAGCCTACAAATATTGATCGCCTTAGTAGGCAATAGATGTGCTGCTTACGACAAAGTTAAATACCATAGCTACGTACATACTCGTAATATGCCGTTTAAATAAAGTTAAAGGTGGCATTCAGTCATATGTTAGGAATATTTTATATTGTACGGAAGGGTACCTCCCTTAATGATAAATAATTATTTCAACTTACATTACCTACATGATATGATGTATACTCGTATACGTCTAGTACGTACCTACTTATAACGTTATGATTTCAATAGTTCATTCGTTTTTTCATTTTCAGTTCGTTTCATTATTTTTTGTTTGAAGTTCATTGTGTTCTTCAGTTTTTAGATTAACAACCAACTGATCTGAATAGTACAAAACGTTAACTTTATATTTATTTCATAAAAAATTCCGGAACTTTACCAGGCTAATACTTAAAGCCAAAAATAAAAAAAATAGCTTGTTACACATTTTAATTTATGGAACGATAATTTTACAAATATACATAGACCATGATTTTATATTTTTTTAACTCATCTTACCATTTACGAGTATTTTATATCTCATTGAAACTATGAAATCAGATAATAAACAATTTAATAATTAAGTACTTATGCAATAGGATTAGGATCCCAAGCATATTTACAGTTTATGGAACCAAGACTGTCAATTAGCGAGATATCGTTTTGTGAAAGTCTAAAATTGATTTGAATATTTTCTTTGATTCGATGCTCATTAGTCGACTTTGGAATAACAGCAACTCCTTTTTGAACAGCCCACGCGAGTAGAACTTGTGCTGGAGTAACTTGGTATGTTCTAGATATATCTTTAATTATTGGATCGTCCACTAATGAATTGTTGCTTATCGCCAATCCTCCAAAAGAACAATAGGCTTGAAGACGAATATTGTTACTTTCGCAATAGTTTAACAAATCATTTTGGTAATAATGTGGATGCCATTCAACCTGTATACAAAATTAATAATTTATAAAAATATCTTAGAATCATGATAAATATTTCGTTATCAATCAAGCTTTAATAAAGAATATGAGTGATGTAATGACAGAATATATAATATGAATAGTAATATTTAGTTCTAATATCAATTCATAAGAATTATAAGCAATATCAAACATTATTTACCTTAAAAATCTCCTTTAACTAAAAGGCAACTATGAAAAAAACTCACCTGGTTTACCATTGGTAATACATTGCTTCCTTCGGCTAATTGCGACAGATGTTTCACTGTAAAATTGGATACCCCAATCGCTTTGACCTTACCTTGCTCGTAAAGTTTAGTGAAAGCATCCCAAGTTTGAACGCGCAATGCCGCATTTTTGGGGTTTTGTGCATTTATTCTGGCCGCACCAGGAAAATGGATTAGATACAAGTCTATATAGTCAAATCCTAAATTTTGTAAAGATGTTTCAAATGCATTTTGAACACATTCACCTCCAAGGTCCGATGGGGCTAAAAAGATTTCAGAAAATTAAACCCCATATTACGAAATTATTTTTTAAAATATAATTCAGAATCGTCATCATAATCAATCATAGGTAAAGATTATACAAATTGAAAATTAAAAGCAATATATCAAATATACTTGCACAATTTAGTTGTAACAAATACATCCTCGCGAGCAAGCCCATGTTTTGGTAATAATTGTCTTAACGCTTTTCCTAGGAACTTTTCATTATGATAGACTGCAGCAGTGTCTGAAAGTGAGAGCTTTTTAAGAGATATACAAAGTTTGAACAAAATTTTAAGAGCTCGCGTACGCTCGTCTTTTGGTCTATAGGAAGTCTGCAGTACATGAGGCTCTGAATTTGTAAGTCATATTGGATTCACACTTACCAAACAGTCTGTACCCAGCCCCTAGAGCATAATCAATTGCTCTATATAAAACTTCATTGTCACGGACACGATACGTTCCTACTGAAAACAAAAACGTTTCTATTACATAAAATTAATTAACTTATTACCAGCATCTTCTGTGTTTAAATTATGATAAGTCTTTAGTATTTAACGACTTCATAGAAAATAAGCTCGATCATCTTAACTAGAGAAAGCATTTCTGGAAAAAGACGAAGTAGTCTTTTAGTATGCTTATATATTCCAAATATTTATATTTATTTATTTATATTTATATGTTTACTTTAGGTTGTATAACTATTTATTATGCTTTTCTTTATTGATCTTTCCCGGAATAATAATAAAGTGGCCATACTCACATCCTACAGCTGGCATCTTGACCCCATTTCTCAACACAAATTGCAAATCTCCGAGATTCTGTTTGGCGGCCATAATGAAACAGTAGCCCTGGACGTACCAATTCTAAAATATAAATAAATAGGTTTTCTAAGCATTTTAAATAAAACTATCTGTTTTTGTGCACAAAAAAAGTTTGGAGAGTTAATTTTATTTAAAATGTCAAATACTTTAAATCTAAGAAGGCTTTATGAACTTAACATAGTTTTATTGCAATTTAATTTACAATAATGTAGCTTCAAAACACAGTATGGTAGGCAGGGAGTGAATGTTACACAATAACTGAGAGTCGAATCCAGCAGACACGGAAGCGGAAGTAAGCGTATCAATTAAATACCATTCTACAGTCACGCTGATCGAGAAATCGCCTATCAGAAATAAATTTTAATCTAAATGAGAGACATCAATCAGTCTTTTCAATAAAATGACTAAGTTTTATTTAACAAATATAACAAATTGTAATAATTATTTGCATACTGGTAACGTACCTACATTACATTTCCATTGATTGAGACCGTCGTACTTACAACATTTTATGTCAAAGATTAATTTACAGTAACAGAACGGTAGATGGTAAAATTATGTCTAGTCATTATACACTAAAATGGTTATTAAGATGTAAGTATGTGCTGTGTCCAAATGGCACGTCTATAAACCCACAAAATAAAGAACATATCGTAACATATTAAGATGTAGCAGGCATATATTTTTGAGTCTATATTATAACTTCGTTCTCAAATAATGAATAAATTCGAGTACATATTAGGTTTACTTCACTTGCTTTTATTAAGTAGGTTTTTTTTTATGAGATTTTAATGGCTATTATAATTGACTATTAAGCATTTTAATATATGTACTTATGTACGTAATAATCTGCACCAATTACATATTATATCCGGAAGTCTGTCTTTAACGCATAGAAATAAAATTTTAGTAGCGCTTTATTAGATATCGCTAAGTGCAATAACATACTTTCATAGCAACTAGTTATACTTGCTGCAGATGACTGCTAAAACACAAAATGTCGATAAATCTGTGCTATTGAAATAAATTAATATTTATAATTATTCCAAATTCTTTTGTTTTAAAATAAAATGTTGAACAATGGTTTAAAATAGAAAAAACTAAATTAGTCTAAAAAAAGAAGGAAAATTATTGTGATCAACGGTCACATCAGGTCATCTCGATACGAGTATGTGATATGACTTGATTTGAAATTAAAATTATTGTATCGAATGAAAATATTTTTCAAATAAATATAACAATAAGAAGTAGGTTAAAAGTTAAAACCACAATAATAAGAAAATATGGGTTATGTTTATATTGAAATTTGTGTGGCATAAGCTTTGTTTACTAGGCACAAATCCAACAGTTATTATTTTACCCATGTGAAGCTATTGAACAAACAGACAACATGTAAAAGTGAGTTAAATAAAAGGCACTACAACTTGTATTCATGAAGAAAGTTAATTTATGTAAAATGTATATTTATGAAAAATTTATATTTATGAAAAATGTATATTTATGAATGAAATATTGTGCCTTAATATGTAAGTGCAATTCCAAGTAGAAACTCAATTCAATAAAATTAGCAATATTATTATTATACAAAACTTTTAAAATTTATTTTTATATTAACAGTTACGAGTTAACCATTAGATTGTGTTGACTTTTATGACAAAGCTGTTTACATAAATATAAAGAAGAAAATCTGAAACATTGAGCTTAAGTACAAAAGCCCCCGCTGAAAACAACTCGTTAAGTTCCATAAAAGTAATAAATACAGTGGCCGAGACGTCGAGACAATTGCACATGCGTGACAGTTGCTTTTTTTGTCATGCCCGACAATATCCCCATTTGGCCAATAATGAGAATCGGTGATCTCATGGCGCCTCGTCATGTCTTTAAGCAGTCACGCGGCCAAAAATAACCGCGAACCGTGCCCTGATGCAACTGCCGAATCTGAATCGAGTGGGAGGAATATAGGCCAATCTGTAGCCGGCTAGTTCAATTTACAAGACATTGACAATTGTGTAAAGAATTAGTAATCGCCTTTGATATTGTTTCTAAAAGTGAAATAAATAAACACTGATAAAAAAATGTATTTACTTTTGTATATATAACTATTTCGACTGAACTCACCAATGGCAACTTGCAACAAATACCTAGGTGTAATTACAAATACATATCTGATACAGTTGATAATGAGGCCTCCTTGTCCATCTGTGAGAAAACAGAAGAACTGAGTGATTCCCTAATAAATAAAACTTGATCACTCTTGAGTCTTGATCTACGTATTTGATTCTCTGACAGTTTTACCTACGCCATTTAATATGGAATAAAACTCTTTTCTGATGTGAAACATCTATTGGCGCGCCTTGGCAGTAAAACTTACTCGTATGCCGTAACGGCAAACGGCATGACGCTGTTATGCCATCATGCCCTTTCACACCACCGCGTTTTAATCCCTTGGGTTCGCGAGCGCATTTACTATATACGCTCCATTGTAAAACAGTCTCTATATTAAAAGTACTTATATATTTTCTATTCTATTTATGAATATATACTCATATATTATGTAATTATTATCGTCATTAAAATAATAACAGTAATAAATTGATTTTATTAACAAAACCCTATTTTTTCTTTATTTTACTCCATATTATTTATATATATTACTCCATATAATTTATATTTCGTTACAGGTTTTTAAACTATTTATTAATTATGAATTCTAATATTAACATTGTTATTGTTATTGTTTGACATCAGCCGGGCGTTTAATCACTAGTTTAATGGTTCTCTGTAAAGAATAAAAATCTACCCTACGGGAACCTTACATTTTTCTGGAATAAAAATAACTTATGTGCTATTCCAGACTGTAATCTATCTGTGTGCCAAATTTCATCCAGATCCGTTCAGCCGTTCTGGCGTGATTGAACAACAAACATCCATCCATCCAAATTTTCGCATCTATATCTATTATATTTATAGGATTAGCCATCATTGAGCCTTTTAAAGACGAGCAGAAATGTATCCCTGTAAAAATCATGCAAATTGAGAAAAAAATAATTGGAGTAAAATCTGGTGAATCTGGTGATACACTTAATTTTTGGCTTAATTTAAATTTGGGCCAAGGTACTTCATTGGTCTGTACCTATTTAGTGGGTATTTTAATGGTTACGTGATCTCTTTGCCAATTTTGAAGCGATTTTAATAAATCTTATTACTAGAATTCTCGACTCTAATAAATGAAAACACATCAAGCAAAAAAAGGAAAAACAACAGCGTTTTATTCATAACTCTTTGTTACTTTATGACATGGATATATCCAGATCACGATAAATACTTTTAAACAAGATAAATGATGGGGTTTGCGGTGCGTAGATAGTTTAAACAAATAAATTATATTTACTTACATTGTCGGTGGGACGAGTATAAGTACCTACCAGGCTAGCAGGATTTGTGACCTTGCGAATAAGCGCTAGTATTCTATCAGTTTTTGCACTCCTATTCATGCAAACTGGTTTATTTTTTAATTCGATCTTAAGAAAAAATAACGCGGGTGGCACGAAAGCACGTATACCTCCTGGGATGATCGCAGAAGAAAAGGTTAAAACAAAGTAAAAATGGCTTTATGTTTGATGTGATCTTGTATATCTAACCTAACCTAACAGTTAGTATTGAGTGCAATTCGTCATGGGATCACTTGTGCATCTGTACGTCTGACCTCACCGGCTTAATCCTATGTATTTATGTTAAACTAGCATTGCCCGCGGCCGCCCGCGTTCAGATGACCAAAAAGCATATTCTTCTGTTTTACATATTAGTATACTCTTACAATGCTGTTTTTGTATTTTTTCTCAGAAATTAGATATTTTCCCGCGGTAAAAAGTACCCTATATGTTGACCCGGATAACCAGCTATCATCATACAAAATTTCATCAAAATCTGTCTAGTGGTTTTCTCGTGATGCGGTAACAGACAGACAGACAGACAAAAATTCTAAAAACTATAGATTCGGCCTCTGTATCGATAATAATGTCTATTTCAATAAGATTTTCCAAAAAATATTTAATGTACAGATTCGGCTTAGCTACAATTTTATTATATGTATAGATTTGTCTCTTTTTAGTTTGGCCTTTTCGTTTCATCGAGTTTCAAACCATAAGGATTCTAAATAAGTTTCACTTCGAAAAGCATGCCAAAACAAATTTATAACTACATACATATATATATATATATATATATATATATAAACAATGTAGCTCGAGCCACGTTTCCCAGTTATTAAATATAACCCTAGGAACCCAAATTGCTTCAAGCTACCAGCAGAATCGGATAAATGATTTTTTTTTTACTTATATAGGTACGCTTCTATTCTCTAATACGTCCTGAATCCATATTCCAGTAAAATAGCTAACACAAATTAAATTCTGTAGTATACTAGCGGCTCACCTTCACTTCGCTTGGGTTCGCCTCTAGAATCACAAAAACAGATCTATCCCACAGGAACCGTTTCGGGATAAAAAGTAGCCTACATAATCTATCTATAGCCAAGTATCATCCAGATCCGTCCAGCTGTTCTGGCGTGATGAGTAACAAACATCCAAATTTCCATGTAAGCCTTTACATTTATAATATTTGTAACATTATAGTTTTATAATTTTAAAGCGTCTTTTTGTAATTCAAAAATGTGTTTATTTTATATTTTAATACATAACCCAAAAATGTTGCCATCTCCCCGACTAAATTATTCATCACAATTATAAGATTGCGTGGCCGTAGATTGGCCGATAGAAAAGTTATGCTCACCTTTTTGGGCGGAGTTAAAAGTACCAGGCTAGCAGAACCTTATTAGGCACTTACAATCGTGAGATTGTGCTCTTACATTTTATGCACTCCTATTTATGTGAATAGAACTTAATATACGTTATTAATAATATTCAACCAAGTAGTGCGTGCTATTTAATAAAATACAAAATAAATGATTGAAATTAACAAACACAGGTGAGTGAACTGTATTATGATGATTGATGACTGGTTGGTGTGTTTAAATAATAAATAAGCTTACATATTCAAACACAAAAATTATTATTGTGTTCTTCTTTTGTTTTCTTATAAAATATTTCTTATACAGAAAGAAATAATTCAATTGAATAAATTAAGCTATCTTTATAATATGGTATAATATATATGGTAATAATAATCGGAGTTAAAGGTACCAGGTTAGCAGAACTCTTTAAACAAATAGAATTAATTCATTTAGTTAACATTTTTATAATATACAAAAATAATTTTAACGAATTTTATCATCTGAACGTATTACCTACCTCTATCATTTAAAGAACACATTTGAGTTAAGACGCAACTACGAGTATATTATCACGTCAGTACAAAAGTGTTCTAGTCTATTCTATGTATATAAAAAATATTATATGTATTACATTATTCATTATATTATTAATAAAGCAAATGCACGTGATTTTGCGGGCAATAGTTATTAGTGCAAAATATAAAAAAAATAATTATCAATATTTACAAGCGATAGTTGTTTTTGATTCTTTTGTTACTTTCATCCGAAACTGGATGAACAGTCAATACGTCGAAGTATTTAAAGTGACCAATTCGGAGAAACATGTTATGGGTACAGTGCATTGAACTGGCTATAAATTCATGTAACACTTACCAAAGCATTTGTTTACTTGAGCTTGAGATTTTTGAACAAATCTACTAATATGGGTCTCGTGAGTCAGACATATTGCCTATGCCTACTAAACTAAACCTACTTTCTTAAACAAAAAGCCACTTTATAGTGTTAATTTGTATAATCAGATTCTCTGGGTTTTACCGATATTTACAGTTTTTTTTTACTGTAGACGAGCTTCTCTATTTAGTCATGATAACTCAGCGTGACCTCCGCTTTATAAGGAAACGCGTAGAGCGGGGCCTTCAAGCTGGTCTCAACACAAAACTTTTGATCTGCTTGACAGAAATAAATAAAAAATTGCTATATTTTTAATTCAAACCAATATAAAAAAACTCTTTAAAATTCATACTTTATATCACTATTGAATGATATAGAGTTTTAACTTTAACCCTATATTAACTTTAGACCTATAATTTTTAGTACATACATTGTTTTGATGTATCTCTAAAGGTATAGCCAGCGTTAGTCATGACATTACACGACACATACGTATATATTTTGGACAAAATACAGGCTCAGTCATTTTGTACAAAATATTTACAACTGATAAACACAAACATTTCCCGATTTCTCGCTCTTCCTTTCGTCAAAATTCGTATCAAAATCCGTTGCGTAGCTTAGAAGAAGTAAGCGGGGAAACAGACAGACATCGGACAGACATCGACATTGATTTATACTATGTATATGTAGATTATATACAAAGAAGCTTATGAAAATTGAAAGCTCCCCGATGAGTGTGTATGTAAAAAATGATGACATTGGATAAAGCGAAAGAGGTACATATGTACAGATCGTAGCGCGGAGCACTAACTATGGCTACCCTACAAAACATACTACGTCAAAGTGAGTACCATGTCTGTTATATTATGTATATAGTAGGCTTCATTCCTTTCATTTATAATATAGGAAATATACAAGTACCTACATTTTTTACAAATCATAAAACCACGATAAGGACTTACATAACAATACATAATTTAAATATACATTATATAAGTTTTTATGTGGTGTCCTTTTTGATATACTTTATATCGATATTATTATGTTTTATTTATAGGATACGATAACTGGGAACATAAATAGAACCGTAAATAATGAATATATTCATTGACATTAATTTTATTTATATTCAATAGATGTACCGACAAGAAAAAAACCTAAAGCGTAGCTTTTAACTCGATTCTCGTAACAATATTCGTCTTCGAATGTAATTCATGATACAGGGAAAATATTTGCGATCTTGAAATGTGTTCTCTACTTGTAAACAGATGGCGTAGACCTTAAACCCTTTTTAAGGTTAGATAGGACGAGATTATCAATGAATAGTGTAAATTTTAGAATTGGTCAAAGAAAAACACAAATTTATATGTATAACATATGATAATCACTTTGATTTAATTTAAAAAGTTTGCGGGTCATTGCCCATTACTTCTTCACGCTGTGAAGCTGAACGTGAAATTGAAAACTGGCCAAACAGATTTAAGTAAAATTCGGAATGAGCAAATGCTCTGGATTCACACACGGGCTACTCTTTATCAACGTACCTGCCTACAACTCAAGTTTACAATTAGTTAGATATGTAATAACATTCACAAGATATTATGTAGAGAAAGTTTACATATAGCGTTTAAATAGACTAAACGCTGGTAGCTAATGATGGATATTGTTACATTTAATGTTAGTTTTAAATCTATGCGACCAATTTGTTCCAATTACCTTACGGTTTATAAAAAGGTAATTGCGTCTTTAGTTCATAATAAAATCCTTATCAGGAGGAATTAAGGCTCGTAAAGCTATTAAGGTAAATTTGTAACACGGTAGATAGAGTACAGGTCAAACGTAGGCGTTGTCTGAGTCACAAAATGTTATTCTAACGCGCTAGCGTAGACCTCAGTCATATAATGCGTATTTTCTGACATCGCCATACTTTATTTGATTGGAGTTCATTTCGATTGGACCATCAATTTAACACGTGGGAGTATATCGAGATAAGTATCGAGGTAATATCGAGATGTCATTATTTAAATCTATCTACTTAATAAATATTACAAAGTAAACAGTAATAGGGGTATAAATGTTTTGTTTTCACGACTACATAATATAATTATTATCATTATTGTGATATTCCACTATTGTAAATTATACTTGATTAGGTAGGTACACTCTAGACTAAAACTGTTGTTCTGATAGCGCAGTTAATGCGTATTACTGTTTTTAATATTCATATGAACACATCTGACCAAATAATTAAGCTAATTATCTACACATTAAACTAAACTGTAATGACGAAATCGCTGTTTTTAAAAAGCAACTATTGTGGATTTCATTTTATCGATGAATTAAAAATCGCATATATTTTTTGAGATGACTTTAAATTTATTTTAATGTAATATCTTTTTATTTTGTGCTAGTGACTCGCTCTGGGTTCACCTGAGTAAATATACTAGTACCTAATGTAAATTTTCTTCGCGAACAAGGTTGCCAAGCATATATGAACTTATGCTATGTTTTTCTAAATGGCACCAACAACAACTTTTTGGTAAACTTTTTTCAGCAGTCTCGGAAAATATGAGCGAGGTGTCATTCGATTCGCAATGGTATGTAGATGATTTTTGAAAAAATCAAGTTCCGCTTACAAAAATTGCAAAAGTTACAAACAATTAACTAAAAAAAACGGGTTTAGTTTTTTGCAAATACCTCAAAAATTAAATGAGATTTTACAAATCTAAAAAACAATCCAATAGGAGGGAATTTTCTATAAAAACGTCTCAACTTCCGGAACTGTATTGCCAATATTTATAATGTTCCCACAGCGATGAAAACACGACCGAAAACAGGTGTTCTGGCTTGCGCATGCCATGCTTACACATACATACTTAGGACACTTTATCAATAAAATTATTTTAACATATTAAATGTAAAATTTAAGAAATGAAAAAAAATCATGGGCTTACTGGATAGATAATGTAAACAATTTACCGCGGTCAAAAAATTTTTTTAAGTCACTAGTCAACATAAAAAAAACTGACGAATTGATAACCTCCTCCTTTTTGGAAGTCGGTTCAAAAATGGGACATGTGCGAGACTTATATGCTCATCGAAGGTTCCGTAGTATAAAATATAAATTTATTTTATTTTTTAACGTACTAATTTGTTACAACAAAAGTAAAATAAAACACTTATCTATAACATTCATTTTGTTGACAGCAAAGACAAGTTTGTATTTAGTATAACTATGAGGAACATAGTTAACTATTCACCCAAACTGCTAATCAAATGCGTGAAACGGAATTTTATTACATAATGTTGTTATATGCATTGTATTGTTAAATATTTTTATTTTAACATAGGTTATTTACGTAAAGAAGGCAGCTTAAAGGAGATCGATGAAGAATTGGTATTTTTGTTCAAAGCATATGAAGTGGTATTTAAGTGGGATTTAAAATCGTCGCTTGAGCAAGTGTAGCATTCTTTCAGAATAATTATATTATATTTTATTTGACAAACAAGAAGTGGCTCGTAATGTAAGTCGTCACTTTAAGAAAAATAGTTTTGTTTAAATAGGGTGTATTGGAATTTTTATTTGACTTTTTGTAAAGTGGTTCAGGAATTGAACTTTGAAGTGCGTACGGGAGGGGGAATAGCTTTACTTTAAAATGGGTAAGTTAGCTTAAGATCGACACATTTCTAGCTAAGGTAGTGTTAGAGAATGGTTGACTATTCTGCAAAATAGTTATTTATAAATATCTACCTGAATTTCAAATACCTATCTAGAGATACCTACACCCCACGCTTTTGTGGAGTTAAAGTTTTGTTGTCAACCATTAGTTACATGTATGGATGCCCAACCCTATTCTTTAATATTTTGTAATTAGACCACAGATTTCTTAAGTAGTACATTAGATAACTCTCTACCAAATTTGAACTAGATATGTAGTGCCAATTATTTTCGAGTAAAATGACTATTTTATACTGACAGACGGAAACACGGTCGTGATGAAATTATAAGGATTTCTCTTTAGCCATTTGGCTATGAAACCCTAAAAAATGATCTACACTCGCATCATATGATGGCTGGAAGGATTTCGGTAGAGTTTTACTTTACAGAGTATTAAATGTATAAATGTATGTATGTATTAGAATTAACAGACACAAATACCAGGCATAGTTTATAAGTCATTTTTTTATCAGTGATCTTATAATTATCGGAATAAGTATAGCTTTAATAACAATTATATGTAGGTTATATACATATATGATGACCAAATCTGTGGTAGTTGAAGTAGTAAGTATTGATTAGCCTTAAATCAACTATTTTTTGTTATTATTTAATTACAAGTTATCTACTATGTGTAAAGTGAAAATATACCTCGGTGAAGTAGACGTTGTAAGCCGATAAGATTTTAGGTCTAGTACTCAGGTAAATAAGGGTTCAGTGCAATGACATCGACACTATGAGAAACAATAATAATCTATACTTACATATATGAAATTCAAAGTTTAGATTTATGTTTCTAAATGGCTACCTCATGTGGTTATCTGCACAATAGAAGTACTTACTTAAAACAGTAAAATTAAATACACTTTTTTTTAAAGAATTAATAATAATATGATAATGATATATATTTCTATATTTTTTATCTATATTTAAAATTAAACATCATAAAGCAAATATGGAAAATAAGGTTCAAATTATAACGTTTCCACGTAACTGTCAACTTGTCAAGGTAATGTAAGGGCCTTGTTTCCGAACGCAGAAAGGCTGTAAGTACAAACGGGATAAAAACTGGATGCTATAGGAGTTGAGCAGGGGAACGACCAAAAAGTAGACGCATTCCATTGTTGATTGGAAACGAGACTCGACGCTTTGCAATGGAGTCGCGGAACTCTGAACCACTTGAGCTACTATAAAATAATTATGGAGATGGCATGATATTATTTTATTAAGGTAAAGTTTAATAATAAGTTTATATTTGTTTCTATGTAGGCTAAATTTTTCATTTCGAATTAAGAACCGAAGAATTATTTTGAAAGCGATATAAATAATAAATCAATTCATTGATATCTGCTCGACAGAAAGAATTATAATTAGTATAACGAAGAAATAAAAATTCCTACAGAATATTTAGCAATCTCTTAATAAAAAAAGGTCTTATTGAAATAGACATTATTATCGATACAGAGGCCGAATCTATAGTTTTTAGAATTTTTGTCTGTCTGTCTGTCTTTCTGTCTGTCTGTCTGTCTGTTACCGCATCACAGAAAAACTACTGGACGTATTTTGATGAAATTTGGTATGGTCATAGCTGATTAGCCGGGTCAACATATAGGATACTTTTTACCGTGGAAAAACATCACATTTCTGAGAAAAAATACAAAAACTGTAATGTAACTGTAATGAGTATACTAATATGTAAAACCTAAGAATTTGGTTTTTGGTCATCTGAACGCGGGCGAAGCCGCGGGCAATGCTAGTAATAAATATACTCCTGATGATTAAGAGTAGGACCAAAAGAAAATTTCAATCACTTCTATAGGTACATAACATAGGCACTAAGTTTGATAAACTAGCAAAATTGTTAAATTTGTCTACAATTTATCGATTAATATTATTTTATCGTTAACTTATCGTGTCCACAGTTCGTGGTTGTTAGTTGTAGCGGCCCAGTGCAGAGCGTAATGCGGTGCAATCACCGAGCGTTCCCGTGAGAACGCGACCGACACCCGCGCGGCCACATGCCATGTGAAAAGGGCAAACACCGAGGTACTATGCGAAATTTTGTTAGTATATATATTGCTAAAATGTCTTAAAAATATACTGTTATAAATATATAGTAGTGTGTTAAAAATATAACTACTTAATCAAAAAACAAGATTGAGCGCTTACAATTTACGCGAAAAAAAATTGGAAATGGAACAGAAATAGCACGAATTATATAATAATTCATAGCTAGAACTACTATGAGAGCCATTTTGAGAACGGTTATTTAATTATCTGTATCTGGCTGTATCATTTCCCATAAAGTAAACTTGTAAAAGCGTTTCATTTGAAGGTGTAATAATAATGTTTTCTCTCTATAATCTTTTGTCTCTAGACAATCTATGAATTCCAATTACAACGCTGAGATATTTTATATAAGTCACAATAAAAAGTTTTATGTTCAAGATTATTTTTGTCGGCTCCTTCAATATAGCATGTTCTGTTATTTGTAACAATTATTGCACCTCCATCGTCTTAACTTTTATATTCTCTGTTATCTCATTCTAGTACATTCATACTCAAGAATATTCATTTCAACAATATTGGCACAACTCAATCACAGTCTAGTACCTACATAAATTAAAATGATTTCCCGGAGACGGTATCCGATCATGGTAATTCGTCGATAGTCCGGTGATAAACTTGTTGATGTACATTTAGGTATATGTATGAATCCGAAACTCCTGATAAAATTTTTCGAAGATTTCCTAATTATTTTAAAGATTCCCAATATATTTTGTAATCCTTGTATACATTATATTACGTACATTGTAAATTTTGTAATTAGAAATATAAGAAAACGTCCGATTTTGAATACTTTTAATTACCTTTTTCTTGACTTTTTTCATGACTTTCTTATGGGGACCAGGACCACAGTGCGACCAAATACAAAATTCAGTACACGTCTATGTCAAGTCTATAATTTAATTAAGGCTGTAATAATAGTTAAACATTTAATCTTATAGATATGGAAATTCTCGTCCAACAAAGTGATTTATAAAAACTTTTTAACAAAAAAATAAAAACCGACTTCAAACAAAAGCACTAAAAAGTGTAAAATAACTGATTGGTAGTTTTCATTTACTATACATACCTAATCAAATATTTTCGAAGTCGGTGTGCTTTGGCTAAGTAATTAAAGCCTACCTATTAAATACATACCCAATCAAATATTTTTGAAATCGGTCCCAGCCCATACAAAGCAAAGCACACCGACTTCGAAAATATTTGATTAGGTATGTATAGTAAATGAAAACTACCAATATGTTATTTTACACTTTTTAGTGCTTTTGTTTGAAGTCGTTTTTATTTTTTGTTAAAAAGTTTTTATTTTTCCCTTTTTAGTGTAGACAATAGTAGCAAAGTAAGGATTCTAACGTGTTAGGCTTGTCAAATCAAACAAAATAAGCCCAAACTCAAAGTATCTACTATTAGCCGTTGAAGAGTTCCACCTATCCACCTTTTGGTCTTGCCATCAGATCAGGTCAACAACACCGAACCACTGTACTATCAACGGAAATAGAAATACTTGCAAAGTTTCAAGTCAATATGACAATTAGAAGTAGGTTAAATTCATCATTAGTTGTTTTTCCACCCTTAGGGGTGGTATTTTTTTTTTGAAATTTAAATGGGACCAATCTGGAAGTATACCCTTTCAAACAAAACAAAAATTGTCCAAATCGGTTAATAAATGACGGAGTTCTGAGGTAACAAACATAAAAAAAAAAAAAAAAAACATACAGGCGAATTGAGAACCTCCTCCTTTTTGAAGTCGGTTGAAAATGATCGTGATCAAAAATTATTGAAAGATCTTCGACGGTGGGAGCAGTTAAAAGTAAATGTATTTTGTTACATTAACTAACAATAATATAAAGTAGTACTGAAAATTTATAAACATACTTAAAATAATCTAAATGAAACCAATTTTAAGTTGCCCATTGGGATTTTTACCAATCAACTAATTTATATTTAACGAGCAGCAGCACGTTACGGTAATTTAGGCCGAGTCGTTGTCCCTTAACAGTTTGAAGGACGGACAGACCTGCATTCCACACCAAGAGCTCCTAGTTTTTGCACATTTTCTTGGGAATAACCGTCTATTACCGTAGCTGAACCATTGGCCAAGCTTGAACTAAATGAGATATTAATTAGATAACTGCAATTTCATTGAATAAGTATATTTAAAGTAAACAAAATTTTATATTAAATTAATTACATTATTTTATGATATAATAATAAAATATAAAATCTATGTAAATCATTTCTATTCTATGTAAACAATTATTATTTTTCTATGTAAACAAATAAGTTAAAAGATTTTACACTGAAACTATAACATTCCGTTTTTATTATAATTATTCATTAGTAAGTACTTTGCTCTGAGAACATATTATAACCTCCCACGATTATTCTAAGAAATTTGTCCGTGTGAAAACAGCGAACAATGAGTTTAAAGAACATCGTAGCTCAAAGGAACAGTTCATTGAAGACGCCTAACATAATACCATCATTTACTGAACCTCCCCGTCCCTTTCATTCTAAAATTTTATACTTGTGCAGGGGGAGACGTGTGTATACGTGGAGGTCTTATGAATTTGGCCGACTTGTTCACATACTGGATCCATTGAGGCTCCTTCACACGGCCCAAGACGACAAAAAAATAATACAAAAACCGTTACGCTCCCGAAAAAATATTCTCATCACTCTTGAAAGTCTCATTGACAAATCTGTGTTGTCTGGATGAGCTTCAATTATGTAACATACATAATATGTTAATCTAATCTAATTAAAAAAAAGTTGTTATTATAGAAAGGATACATGTGTATCCTTATATTCTTATAGTTATCGTTTAAGAAATTTTTTGAAATATATATTGTATATATTATAATAGGATATAGAAGAGTATTAGTTTCTTATATACATACATATATAATAAAATTCTAACTGAGTCGAATCTGTACATTAAATATTTGTTTATCTATTAAATATAATTTTATAAAATCTTATTGAAATAGTCATTATTATCGATACAGAGGCCGTATCTATAGTTTTAAGAATTTTTGTCTGTCTGTCTGTCTGTGACTCACGAGAAAACCACTGGACAGATTTAGATGATATTTCGTATGATGATTGCTGGTTATACGTCTCAACATATAGGGTACTTTTTACTGGGGGAAAATATTTCGAAATCTATAATAAAAGTTAAAACGTAATTACGGACGGATACGAGTGGAGCGAGGGTAAGTCGCTAGTAATTCATAAAATACAGGTTTATAATTTATATAGGTACATATTTAATTATATTTACAAAATTAAAAAAGTCATTACTACGAAACAGAACTAATAAAAACAACCCCCCTCTTGATGATAATGAAACACATGGGTCACAAATGTGCGTGGGACCAACGTCAAGCGACATTCCTTGAATGGAGCGCTTAATTCATAAAGATACGAAATCGCATCCCATAAACATTCCCACGATATGCTGTAGACATAGATAAAAACAGTCATGACATCACATTTTCTATAAAATGTTATTATAAAATGGTTAACGAGAATAGAGAATGTATTTAAGTATATTTGGATCTAATAGTATATGTGAAGATTTAGTGAAAAGATCAACCTTGGATATGCCCGGAATGCCGGTACGAGCGCGGTTGGCCTGAGGGTGCATTAAGCTATCATGCCATCAACGTACTCGTCTGGTCTGCATTCTTAAGCCGGTGTCCGGCTCAAGAATGTCTGCAGCCAGCAACCCGAGACGGAAGGAGCAGCGGCGGAAGCGGTTCATGCAACCGCTACGCAAATTCCAGAATGTTCGAATTGCCACTCGCATCTTCCTATTGTCAACCTTCTGCCAATCGTATAACAGTTCAAAATTGTGCAAGTACTTAAGGGTACTTATCTATTCTTTATAGCTCCGAAACGAAATATCTTACAGTACTTTAAGAGCGTAAGTTCAACGTTTTCATTAATGTAAAATGAACCTTACTCCATGGTTAGAAAGAAATCAATTTAAGCGAAAAATTAATGAGTTGTACCGAACTTATCGCGAATGTTCGATCCCACGACGCGCAACCGTTTCGCTCCAGTGTACCGCGCATCCTGCCCTATACAAAGTCTAATTTTCTTTAAATGTTAGTGTTTTTACATCGCTTGTATAGTTAAAAACCTAAGAGTGTTCAAGTTGATTTGCTGTTATGTATAAATAAAAGCATAACAGCTTATATAAACTTACTTATACACTAAAAGGGCAGTGGTTAGCGCTTTTTAAGCTAATACTTGAAATATATTGTTTAACTTTATACTTCAAGTACTTATAAATTATTTAAGCTGGTAAATGATACATTATATAGCAAAAACTCGTTAGCAAAGTAATAAGTATTACTAAACTCAAATATTCATGATCTTTGCTTCAAAAATCATCTTTGATGTCACAAATCATAACAGTCGATTGTTGATTAAACAATTGAGCGGGTCCCGCATGTGTCGTCTCGTCTGTATCAATTGTAAGCAGTTATTGGAAATCAATTGGCACCGAATAAATTGACTCAATAAGTTCGATGAACAATTATTTCAAAGCAAAAAAAAAATCGAATCTAATTAAATCTATACTTTATCCAAATAGACTTTTCCAAGCACTTTTGGTTCGTCCATTTTTATTTTAAATTTAAAAAGCAGCTTTGAGATACCACCTAATAATATGTACCAAGTATGTTATTAGAAGGTAGCTTTCAAAAATAAACATTAAAGAGTGCATACGTAACTAAAAATGTAGGTATGTCTATTTTGATAACATCTATTTATTAAATGATAATTATTTTTCCGTCCGCTATATACGATTGACTCGATGTCCATAGTAATTGGAACATGAATTGAAAACCTAAGCATACCTAATACCTTAGATTATACATATAAATAATTTAAGCCTAATACAAAAATCAATTAATATTTATTTTTAATAAAATTACGTGATATTTTATATAGAACTTATTTACATACGCAGATTAACGAACTAGAAACTGAGAAATTATAGATATGTATGAAATAAAAGATACTAAATTATTTATTAATTTAAATCTCATGATTTCTCAAAAACGTCTTAAAATTCAAAAAGAGTTTAAAAAACATCGAGTTTAAACCATAGTCATAACTACAATTATTTACCATTTATACAGAAAGCTGTTTAATAAGTATTTGCATCAGGGAATGATGAAAGGAGATGAAGTAAGAATAGTGACAGACGTAGGTCAAGTTGGGACAACGAAAATAATTAAAATCGCTTTTGAGAGTTTAGCTATTTCATTTCTTCTCGTTTCTTGCCTGTATAATGCTGCTAAGATTGACAGAGGTAAACAATAGAAATTAAAATTTGTTACTAAAACCCTTTTTAAACACAACCCTTTGTTGTCTGTAACTTAAAATGCGTAGCTCTAGTACGTGAGAGTTTATTCTTCTCTCGTAGAGAATAAACTTTTGTGCTATTTACTTATTGGATTCCATTGATAATAGTCCCAAATAAACAATAATCCTCTTAAATGAACATCCATCAAGTACAAAGTACCACTAAGTACACCTAAACTAATATTTATAATAAGCCAAAGTAAAAAGTAGAGCGCCGCGCTCCATTGAATCCATATAATTATCTCTATCTTTCATTTACCTTGTTTGATTTTATATATTTATTCATATATACAACGGATGTGTCTGGTAGTGATTTTGATATAGTATCTTATTTAATCGTCTTGCGAAGTATGTAGGTAAGATTCTTATAAAATAAACTACCGAGTCATATGATAACCTGAAGTAAGCGAACGCGAGGCCGCGGAAAAAGGTTAACGTCTACCTGCAACTAAATGAAGTTATGAATGAAGAAGGTTTTCTTAGCATATTACTGCGGTTCGAGTCATCGTATCAGTATCAGGCTAGTGGTGAAAGTGAGGTCGCGCAAGCTTTCTATCCGCCTCGGTGTCACTCCACACCGACTTGCGAAAGCAATGTTTTTTCTATTTCAACTAGAGAATTGGAAAGCTGCAATCAATACTAAACCGTAAACTTAAATATTATTAAATAAAGGATAGAATTTTAACAAGAATTCAGATAAATGTCAAATTAAGTTCTTTTATTGTCCTAAAAGTTATATTCTACCTTTAGGAACGAAGCCATCTAGATATAAATTATTGTACTACTGATTAATTTTACACTGGCGAATTTGACTGAATTGCGGCATCTAAAGGGCTATGACTAGGTTCTAAATCAATCAAAATGACTATTTTCTGTTCTTTTAGAACAAGAAAACGTGGTAATATAATTTATATAATTTTATTTTCGTTTTTGTCCTTAACTTCGCTGATACCCGCTGTTTATGTAACTTTTTACGCTGAAAGTGAATGTAATGAAAACACCATAGGACATTTTTATTTGTTTCAAAATGTATCTGATGCTATTTCTTCTGATATTCTTACTCCACCACCATCTTAGAATCAGAATTATAGAATGAATTACCGTCACTCATATATAATGGAAAAAAGAATCCCATCCGAGCCAAACTGCGCATTAGCGCAACAACACAATAGCTCTGTATCATCGCAGTATGTGAAGGCTCTCTTTGCTTTTCTGAAAGCAAAGAACACAATGTCCATTGTGCAACTTCTGCGGACAAACGACGTGAAACGAGATCCTTGTACCGGTTAACGCTTAAGTATGTGCACTCATTTACAGTTTTAATAGGAAAAAATGCCTTACAACGTAAAATAATACTCAATAGAACTCTACAAAATATGGAAAATATTACATATTTTGAATGTTAACAAATGCGACGTGATCGCGAAGAAACTCAGTAAGTGAATGAACAAACAAATAAACGAGGTTATGTGTCTAGCAGTAAATGAACACAAGTACTTCTAGGTTTATCATTGAGTTAGCTTACTATTTTTAAAATAAAGAATTATATCTTTGAATAATGTTGTTTTGAAAGTGTGTTGTATTAGTAATCATTATAAGTAGTATAATCTCTTAAGATACTAAATTACTACGTGTTTAGGGAAAGTAAATAAATAATTGAAAAGTAATTAATATATGTAAACACCAGAGTCATTTGAGATGTTCTTTGTCTCTCGTTAAGAAAACATCGACCAGAAACTTACAACGTGGCCGTTTTTGGTGTCTCTTTGCCTATTAGAAACTAAAATATTTATATTCAAAGATACTTATTGCTTTGTTGTACATTTTCCTTTGCTTAGATTGTACCTAGACCATATTCAATATAAGAACAAGTAATGGAAATGAAAGACTAAGTACATATAAAATACTCTATTGAAACGAAATGAGGCCCGGTGACGTCACCTACAAATTTGGCAATGCCAGGCGTTCGACCTCCAACCATAATGGCGTCGTGACTTCTAGAGGTACCAATAAAACTGCGCAACGGCCAAAGTAAAAACGTGTTTTCAAGTTTTTTGACAATATAGGTACATAAATAAACATTTTTATTTTTTTTCCTAAACTCTTTAATTGGTTGAAATTCTGCCTTTCTACGGACACATTAAAAAATAATCTTTAGATAATATTTTAAATAAAACGCAATAGATATAGACATGGCGTCCACAACAATTGAACACCTTTAGCCGTGGGAAAATCATTGTCATGGTGGTTAGGCAAGAGGTTAACTATTTCCCAAGGCTCCCTTAAAGAAATATTGCGTCGACAAATAATAGTTATTTGTTGATAATTATTATTAATCAACAATAATAGTTAATAGCAAAACAAGCTTAAAAACATTAACCATGTGCGAAATCTAATCATACGACGTAAGTTATTTTATTCAACTACGAGGATTATCTAGATTCTAGAATTTAGACGATACGCGTGATGTTTTCTTTCTGGTTCTAGGAGGACGTTTTGCGAGGTCTTTATGCACAGGAATAAGTAGCTAATTATATGTATAATACTGAGGAAATTAGCCGCACATGAATCATTCAAACAATTGCGTCGATCGTGTAAATTTATATTCATCGGGCTGATTATATCTATATGTGTATTCTGCCGTTGGTCTAGTATCTATAGCCTTATAAGGCTGTAGAGCTAAAAGAGTTATTGGATTTTCCTGTTGAAGAAATTATCAGTAACAGATCGCAGTTGGTAAGTTGATGGTAATATAGACCAGCGCATTGAAAAAGCCGAGTGGCCTATAGTATACGAATGTGCATTGTGCAATTTTAATAGTTTCTTTATTTAAAAAAAACCGAGAAGGTGAAAATGGCGACTTGTATTGTAAGTATGTTATAAGGTTGCTAGTTACATAATAATAGTTAGGTTTTTAAATACTAAAACATTCGGTATACGAGTACACACAGTACATATACAAATACACATTCTCGCCACACGCAATACCATATCTTTGTAGCCATAATATTCAACAGTGTTAGATTTTTATTTTTATTGATGACTCTATGCATCTTTAAACGAAACATTAAAGACGCTATGCATTGAAAAACAATAAAAACTTTGCCCTTGTATACGGGCAAGACAATGAGGGCTGGTTATCTTGGAATACAATATTAATACTTTACTCAGAGACAATGCCATAATATGCACTAAGAAGTAATAAACAAAACCGTTGAATGACATAAAATAGAATCTTTTCTATTGGCTAGAGAACTTGAAACTTGATTTTAACGATTACGAAGCGAATTCTGTGAAATAGCAGAAAAGTTCAGAGTTACTTTACATCTGTTCTAGCCTCTAACCGTTCATATCCGCGTAGTCTATTGAGAATATCTCCGAGAGGGAAGGGATTAGATCGGCGTTGAGTCAGCGGCGTGGCCCAAATTCCACAGAACACCATCCGCTAGAAACAACCTCAATAGAAAATCATCTAAAATCTATTACCTCCAAGATTCAAAATAGTTTGTATCTCTACATCTAAAAAGCCGTTGTTTCATGGTTTAGTTGGCTATGTATCATTTAACGTCTAGCAGATGCTTTATAGTAGTTGTGGCGCTTGAAATCGGTTCGATTCGGATTTATTTCTTGTTAAAGACGTGAGCAATTTTGCTATTCCATCTAATGTGATAGATTTGAAGATTCGCTATAATAGTTAGTTAATAAGAAGTATTTTCGATTGCAAACTATTTATTACTGAAAAAGTTAGAAAGAATGTGCAATTATGCGCATTTATTAGGAGGCTGTTGGGGCGCCACAGGCCTAACAATAGGTTCTATTATTAGTGGCGACCTTCAGGGCTGCGTCCGGGAATTTCTCCGCTGGTTTCAAGAGTCCTATTTTCTAAGAATCGTGATACACGCGAGCACAACGCGCATTTTTAGTTGGTATAGAGATAATAGAAGGACGCGTTTAGTTTGATATATTTTCAAATTTAACTACACTTTATCTATTAATTATATAGATACATACTTAGAAGTGAAAAACGATATTCAAAAAGACAACTTATTTTTAACAATCAAATAAATAAAGTAATACATAATATTATTGCCCTAATAAGCAATGGCTTAAAGGTACTAGTAACTTTCTACCTATTAATTTGTTTGAAGTACAATCACAATTTAGTAGTCATTTAAGAACACGCAAACATGCTGACAACTAGAATTATTATGAAACTCATTTACTATCTATTTATTATATTTAACCGAAAATAAAGATTAATTGTAAAGGTGCAAGATGAGGGGGACTCGCTATAAATTCCTTTGCCTTCTTAGCGCCAGCCTACCTGTGGAGTAAAAAAAGTATTCTGGTCGTAGGGCCGAGTCGGCGCTTTTGAGATAATTTATAAGGCTTTGCCTTTCTTGGAATTTCGAAATCTCGCTGAGATAGCTACGTGCCCAACTCACAGCTTCAGCGAACGGAATGTAACGGATTTAGATAGGAAAAAATTGTGTATTGTGTCAAAGCATATTGTATGACGTCTTGAAAAACATTCCAATTTAAAAATCCTATTGATATTTTGTGAATTAATCTTTAATTCTTGAAAGCAGTGTCGTCACACTATAGAAATATTTTTTTTAAAACAACATATTTAGCAGAAGACATATGCTACTTAGTACTAATGGCGTACTTTATAAGTTTAAAAGCAATTGGAAAATAAGGTATAGGTACAATTCGTTACGAAAAAAGTTATAGGTATGTAGTATGTACTTTCACGTTTAACTCTATAAAAAAGAATAAGAAGATGATTCCTCACTTAAGCGCTCTTATGTACGAGTACCTACTTAAAGGTAAATCGAGGTGAATTGAACTACAAGGCGAAACGAGCAAAATGGAACTGATAAATATTTAAACGAAACTATTTATAGTATAAATGCCCGTAGACGTCTTCGCGGTCAATAATTTTTTTTCGACGAATTTGCTCGAAATGTTATCCAATTAAAGTTGAAAAAATTAATTTACTAAATGTCTTTAAAAATATGTTTGTGTTATATGTCTTAACATAGAATCCGAACGATTGCTGCCATGCTGGCATAAATTATGCCCCCAATATTTAAATATATATACAAATAAGAAAAGTTTTCCGTATAGATAATTATTGGATTATTATATATTTATTGAGGTTCTTGAAATAAGACCCATTTCACCTCAACCTACCCCAAACAATCTATATAATATTACCTACCTACTACTTCGAGTTGCGTCCCGCCCGTTTAGACGTTTCTGGGAAAAGAAGGCCACATACCAAATCTCGGGCTGCCATTGGCCATAGGGACTCTTCGCGCCCAAAGCCTTACTTGAAATTGCCTCAGATGCATCGCTTTTATTTTTCAGACCAGTTTTGTCCTCCATTACCGTTGGCTTTCATGGTGGTTCATTTTAAGTTGTACGATATAAAGTTACAAGAAAAGGGATAGGTATCGAAAAATAACGGGGTTATATTTTTATCATAAATCGTATTATAAAGTAGATCAGATTGATGATTAAGTTTTGTATAAATATGTAACTAATAACGGATTTAATGAATGTGTATTATTATAGTAGGTATTTATTATCTAGTCTAGCCTTTATTTTATCTTCGTGTGTCAGTTAGTCAACATCCTAAATAATCGTGGAGGAAATAGGTTAAAAGGTACTTGTATGTAAGTACATTTGGTTCTACCAACCGACTGAAATGAAGTTTGAATGTGATTTATTTGACTTATTTACAATATAATTTATATTTGTTTAAAATTATATGAGCCAGCGCTCTTTACCGGTAAAGGAGATAAAAGTTTACTATTGCTGAAAATATGAGTGCATGAATCGCACGCATCGAAACGCATCATGTGAATTGCCTTTTTGTAACAAATCAAAAGTGTTTATCAAATAATAAAAAGATACTCAATGACCCCACGCGTAAATACTGCCAACACTAATACCTTTACGTGTAATACAATTTTAATTTATTTTTATATACATATATATTTTTATATAGATAAATATATTTAATTTATTTTTAATTATTATTGTTACTTTTTTCAATGAAAAGTTAGTGAACTTCTCTAATTCGAATAAACTTATTGTAGCTTTTGAACCGTTGATCTATTTCGGTCTAGAAAGTATATCTAATTCCTAATATATACCTAAACAATAGTATCTAACTTACACCGTAATACCACGGTCTAAAAATCCATACAGTCATCTAACGAAGGAATCTAGACAGGGCAGTCGTGCAGAGAAGCGCGCACCCGAATTGTCATATTTTTTTTTACATGACGGCTCTAGGGTTGATGCTTGATGGATATATCATATAACTTAACTTACCACGAGATGGCACAACAGCACTTTAACTTCGAAACCGTTTACCATGAAAATTGGTAGTTTTTGACAATACAAGCATTTTAGTTAAAATTAAAGGCGATTGATCGATTACCCTACGGAATACGGATATTTATACCGTGGTTATACTATTTAACACGGTAAATACACAGTTTATTACTGTGTAGTTTATAAGCCATTTTAGTTCTTGTTATTGTACACAAAGTTTCCATTACGATAAGATTTTGATTATGCGTACAGCTCAACGATTTTTTTTACTACATATACACACGGACATACCTATTATTGGTATCTACCCTATTCTCTACCCTATATATTTAATCTTGGTATATAAAAACATTTTCTGGTACATTATTTTTAGCAGGAGACTATCACAATTATACCTATATATTTTTTGTATAAATACTATATCGTTATATATAACGATAACGCATGATAATAAAACGATAAATTTATGTGCTTAATATCCATTATAATTTTTAAGATACCGCCATAACATTTTTTAAAAATATAATATTATATTACTTTAAATAGATATTATTATGACTGAACAACATCACAGGTCCAAACTATACATATAATAAAATTGTAACTAAGCCGAACCTGTACATTAGATATTTTTTGGAAAATCTTAATGAAATAAACATTATTATCGATACAGATGTATGTCTGTCTGTCTGTCTGTCTGTCTGTCTGTCTGTTACCACATAACAGAAAAACCACTGGAGGGATTTTGATCAAATTTGGTATGGTGATAGCTTGTTGTCTGGGTCAACATAATATAGAATACTTTTAACCTCTTAAAAATATCTCATTTCTGAGAAAAAATACAAAAACTACAATGTATACAAAGATGTAAAACCTAAGAAATTGGTTTTTAGTCACCTGAACGCGGGCGGACCTGCGGGCAATGCTAGTGGAATATAACTTTGTTTTAAAAAATATACCTAAATGGAAAAAAACTTCGTATCAGAAGTTTCAAATTAAAATACCGATATAATAATTAGTAGATATTATTTAGAAATATATCTAATATAGGTAGCGGGACTGAAAAATTTTCTATACCTACGTAATACTCATAGTATTTTATTGTTCGGTCACGACTGAATGCGAGCTACTTGTAAGCACAACTTATTAACCTGTTCCATTCACTAAACATTAGAATACGTTTGTTTATATTATGGGCATACTATACATATGTAGGTAATTGTGTGCGTTTCTTTATTCAGCCTGCATACATCAATTTTGGTAGATTCTATATAAGGCTTAAAACACACATAATCTTGCATGAATTCCAAAACAAGTGGCAATTTCACCATTTCTCCAATGAGTAAAATTACTTATGTACCTATATCTTTCATCTTCCTAATAACTAATTCCGAAATTCTTCGAGTCTAGTAGATAACACTTAAAAATCCCGTAATAAATCCACATATTTTTTATTGTTTTATAGTTTTAGATTATTTATAAAATTCTAAATAAATAATCAACAGCGCTGAAGAAGATAAGAAAAACTAAAACTTGAAATGTATCGCACTAACCTTGACGGTTTCTTCTAGTTTGTGTTATTTATTATACATTCATAAGTCCATTAGCTCTAGATAGGACATTTTTACCAGTTTTCTACCTACTAATAAAATAAAAGGAAATATGACGTTGCACCATTTTGTGTAAGATGATCGATTTTCCTGCGTCGCACCATGGCCCAGTAGGCGGAACCTACAGTACGGTAGTGAGCGCGGAATGTTGCATAGAACACACGTCCGAGTCGGCTAAACGCCGGAAAAGGCCGGTACGGCCCAAACACATTATAAAAGGGTGGTATTGTGGTTCGGATTCGGTAAATAATGGATTTTCTTATAAAATTACTTCTTTCGTTTATAAATTGTAATGGTGATTCGGAAACAACAACAGCAAATCAACAGCAATCAGGTATTTTTATGTTAAAAAATAATGAATATCTATACAGACAAATAAAATTGAAATGTTTGTTTGTAATATCAAAATAACAGCTTTTTACTAAATGCATATAAAATTATATACGGTACCTACTTATTATAAGAAAAAAACAATTTTTAACATTTTTTGATTGTTTGTCTGTCTGTTTGTTCCGGCTAATCTGAATATATAATCTGAAACGGCTGGACAGATTTAGACAGGACTTTTACTGGCAGATAGCTGATGTTATAAGGAATAACTTAGACTACTAATATTTTAGAAAAATAATTAGGGTTCCGCTAAAAACAAACGTACCTAGACCTAATGGACGCATCCGAGCGAAGTGAAGGTAAGTCGCTAGTCATAAATAAGCGTTCAGACTTTAGATAATTACATTATAGTTAGTAAGTAATTATAAAATCGTTAAGACATTGACGCACGAAGATATTAAGATATGTTTACGTGTTCTTCATTTGATTTAATCTAAGTGTGCCAGTCTATTAAATCATGAAAATCTTGGGAAGCCCCCAAACTCCTGATTTGATAACACCCAGTACTCAGTAGGGTATTAAAGTAGTAAGTTCAGAGACCTAACAAATTACGTACAATGAAAACTGCTAAACATTAAACCACTACCAAACATTATATCTAACACAATCATATTTTAATTTTAATCGTAATACTGTTTGGCATAAATCGCAACTATTTGTTTATTCAATCGTGTATTACATCTAGCATTGCATGTAATATTCGGGCAATTTCGAGCCTTTGTGTGTCAAGTTGGTATCAAAACAAGGCTTTAAGGGTGAGACGACAGCTGCCAAGCACGTGGAGCAGCAGCTGTGTGACGCCCGCGCACGAGCAAGCTGCTAATGCACCTGCGCCAAACTTTACCTCAATTTTTTACAACTTATACCAGCATAATAGACGGCCATTGGCATCTGCTCTCATTTTTTATATATCTAACTTAATTTGGTAATACTAAGCGATGTACCTATGGAGTACTAATCTCTAGACTGATTAATCTCTTCAGGCACATGCCTAAAGAGATTAGCCAGTCATTGGAAAGCTCTATAATTATTTTATATAACAGTCTAACCTAACCACCTTTTCGATAAATTGTTAATAAACTTAGCTATGATTTTAATTCAGATTAGCTATTATCTATACCTATTAGTTACTACTATAAAAATACCACTAAATGTGCAAACTAAATGTACAGATTGCAGCTGTTCTCAGGGGCCACAAACAGATACAGCAAAGCAATAATTTTAAAAACTGTACGTGTACATTTGGTTTCCTACTTCATTCCAGACACACATATTTCAATATACATAATAAATATTAATTGGACAATTTTGATACCTAAGTACGTTATTTTTTAGATGTTATGTCACAATGTGTATGCAAATAGAAATTGTAAAAGTGATAAAGAATAATATTAATAAACTAACTTATGTTATTTTAGCATCCTTAAGACTTTAAAGTAGATTGTTTACAACAACAATCTGCCCTATAGCACGTCATATTTTACGTAACAATATTTATCATTAGATCAGTTTGCTTACTCGTGTCTGCAACTACAATCGTGTACAGATTATTCGTGGATTATTTCTTCAAATAATAATTATATAGGTATGTTTATTTTTTAAATATAATTACTGAACGTATCACTCCGAAATGTCAAGCCATAAACTTTTTTAATTACCATTAAAGGTACGTGTGTCAATCAATTCAATTAAAAAATAATGTCTAATAGTTATAATAATATTAACTCTTGTTTGTTTTAGGCATGCAAAATGAGGCACAATCTGAAGAAGCCGATGATGAGACGGCCGGGCCCTCTAGAGAGGCCAAAGGTAATAAATCTGAGTAGGTAGTTATAAGATAGCTTATCAGTATTCTAAGGGTATTTCCACAGTCAAGTAACTTTAAGCTAGACTAAGATCATAAAAATAATTTTAAAAATACTTACAAAAATTGTTTTTTCGTTGTTGTTTGTCAAAAAAGGATGTATGAAGTATAGAAACAGCTGTTAAATTACTTGGTTATGCGGAGGGGTGCGGGTAGGGCGGCGCGGCAACCATTAGAACGAAACGAAACTAATAACACGACGGGCTTTTTCTGAACGTGACGCACGTATTGTCGGCGTGCTGCGAGCGCCGCTGATTCGTTGTAGTATGTGTAGTCTGTAGATATTGTCGATTCTGCCAACAGTTGCGAGTTTCGCGCTCATGAAATAGTTGTGTCGTTGAACGCTGAAAATTATTGTGATTTGTTGGATTAAAAGTAAGAGTGTGAACAATATATATATATATTGAAGAATTGTAGTTAAAGTGTACATATTTAAAAGGATTATATGAAGTGCAAATGGATACGTTAAAAGGTGATTGTTTTTTCTTACATAACCTATTTGTGTGTTATGTCTTAATTCGGGATAGTGTGGAATTTTAAAATTTTGTTGTGGCTATATCATCCTTATTTAACTATTGAACAGATACATTAATGTATTTCTTACTGTTATTTGACTTGGAACTGAGCGTCATATTAACACGTCAGCAAACAATTGATTTACGTTTATAAATGTTTAAAACACTACAATATTTAGATTCTTCTATTTGTTTTATTTTCCTGACGAAATTTGGACTTTAATTAAGTATTGAACAATATATAGATATTATTCTTGGTATCTATCCACGTACCTCTTTTTCGAACAGCTGTGAGTGTACAAATTAAAAAGATATTTTATAGAGTAATTATCCTCCTATAATTATTGTTGCTACCTACGAATAAATAATAAGTTATTTATTCGTAGTTGCTTACCTTAAAAATAAATGATATAAATTGCTATTACTTTGTAATTTTATGCTATTTATTAATTATGATTATTGTATACAAAATTTTATGCTTTTAAATTTTCTGATACACTATATATAACGTTTCTAAGATAGGTGACATCATTACTTTTCATTTACAGTAGTACATTTCAATTTTTTTATAAAGGTAATGAATAGTTATTAGCACAAATCAATTATCATTTATTTAAAGTACAGGCAGATCTACAATGGAAAATTTTCTAAAGTAATTAAAAACTAAACTTCAATTATTAATGACATCAAATTTTACACGTCACAATGATAACAATAATCTTAATAATAATATTTATTTCTCAGAAATTCATTTCATATATACTTTAAGCATTAAGTGCACAAAGATAATGATACCAATAATTCTTTATTTTTCATCACAACAAGTCCTACTTTCTAAAAAAATAATATATGAATGAATTCTGTTAGTCTTTTTGTTTTTTTTTTTATATTTATTAACTAAAGAGGAATATATTGTGTTCACTAGAACATATATTGTGTTAATATCATTTGTCCTTGCTGTGCTTATCACCCAATTGTGCCTCTGACTTATAATTTTGTGGCATGACATTACAATTTTGGTGGAAGCATCAGTTAAATATTATCAAATACCAGACTTGTTCTAGTAATTGTATCATTATCAACATAGTATCAAACCTTTTTATACCAACCTACAATATAATGAAAGGAAATTTTACTTTGGTTATATATTGTTACATTTAGAATGAAGAGATTAGTAACGCCATCTATCTGATCATTATGGTATCAATTTTTTGCCAACTAGCTCAATGTATTAAAATCTCATATATTTTTATACTACATACAAAACATATTGTTTATTATTATAATTTATCATGCTCTAAACATACCAAATGACTATACAAAAACATTGTGAAGGAGTTGTTGGTCTAGCCCATATACTTAATTAGGTTGACAAAGTACCATAAACAAATAGTGACATTGCAGTTGTATATTTTGATAGTTTGAGATTTATTTATTTGCCATCTTGTTCTATGTGAGCGAAGCCTGGTTGAGTCACTAGTATATATAATATTTTAATATTAATGTTGCAGCTATTAAAAAAAGTTTAAATTATTTTTATAATCTACTAAATTGATTCAATTCAACATACAATAAGAAATAAATAAATACATCTAGCCATGCACAAATTTTGTTTGATCTAATATATAATAAGTTTTTTTAAATTGTGGGATTTGATAAAAGAATGATAGAAGATAAAATACTATTACTAGCGAACCAACACTAAGCTATTACTTTAACTACAACTTTTAGCCTGTTGCATTCCTCCTAAATTTGCATAGATTATATGTATATATAATAAAACTGTAGAGGTCGAAGGTCGAAAACCGAGTCATGGGGATGTAAGAAGAGGAATAGGATAAATCCAGTTTTTTTTTCAAAATTTTTGTTTTTGTGTTTGTCTGTTTGTATGGGCCTTTCTCCGAAACTATTGTACTGATTTAAATGAAATTTTGCATGGTGGTACCTTATATCCCCGGTTAACATAGTTTTCATACCAGAAAATTAAAAGAGTTCCCATAGTATAGTAGGATATTTAAAAAACTATAATAACACTAACTTATACGGCTTAGTACACAAAAACTACTGATTGGATTTTAATGAAACTTTATAATAATATAGTTCATACATCAGAATAACAAATAGGCTACTTTTTATCCTGGAAAAATATACGGTTCCCATGGGATAGATTTGTTCTTGTTTGTCTAAAGGCGAACCCGAGCAAAGCGAGGGTGAGCCGCTAGTAGAATATAACATATATGTTTTCATATTAACTTTTGTATCTCAGTCATATTATAAATTCAAATTTAAATAAGTAAGTTTAATTAATAGGTTTATTTATTTTAAGCATCTTACACTTTATTCAGGCTTTCTGCAAATTCTTACATAGAACCCGTAATACTCGTGGGAGTACATATCTATCGTATCGTAATGCGAAATGGCTTGTTGGCGCTCGCGGCTTCCTAATAACGATATCTTCTTACAATTGCTATATCCAAGATTTCTTTAATTATTCTTATAATGGACAAACTATTTGTTTTCATGATACTTTTCATTCATATTCAAAAATAGCTTATGGTTCATTCATCAGTTTTATATTCCAACAAATGGTGCTGTTGTATAAATAAGCACCCCATCTGGCGGATGTTCATTTCCTCCGATATCATTTCCGGGCCAGTTTTTTATCTTTTATGATGACAGCCAATGTTTGTAAATACTCCGTATACAAGGAATGGACTAGATACAAACACATTTAGGCAGTAGTACATACTATGTAGTGTTTATATTTTATAGCCACGTAATTGGAAAGATACTGTTGAAGATGTAATACATGTACACATAGCACTGCGTAGGTGCTACAGGCGAGGCATTGGAATTCGAAAGCCGAGCGCCGACCACCCATAGGCATGAGAACGCGGCCCCGTCCCCTTCCCCACGGCATACTACGGCGCCGCCTCTCGCCGCTCTCTTAAGGCACAATGCTGAATTTCATTTGCTCTCAGCTTATGAACCTTGGATGCGAACCTTTTATTTTATTTTCCTTGTCTGCCCATTTTAATGGAAACGCATGTCGAAATATTGTCAGTGTTGTCCTACAACTAATAAATATTTATTATTAGCCGTTGAACCAAGGTATAACTTATAAGAACAAGCATAATATGTCTTTTTTATTGTTTCAAGTTCAACTCGTTGCTGTAAAATAATTATTATTAATTTGATTAATAAGTCACTAATAAGTAAAATTATCACTAGCATTACATCTTGAATATCAAGATTGAGATAAGAAAAAGAAAATTCCTGGAAAGTATCCACTTTTGACAGCTCGTAATATATATAATACAGTTTTTATAACTAACTATAGTCCGCATTCCACACCGTCACTTTTTTCGGTACTGTTTAGAACCGGCTTGCAGTACCGCCACATTCCATAGCCCTTTTTACGCTGTGTGGTCGCGGTTTCCGCTGAAGACGGCAACGCCTCGTCTCAAATATGAATGAAATCCAGTCGGTGCGGCAACGTCGCACCAGACGCTATCCTGATTGAGAACTACATCTCTCCCGCGTCGTCCCTTCGCGCTTCTCGCTTGTTCATCGTATCATGTAGTCTAATGTAGATGAATAAGTATGCGGCATAGCAACAGCTTGAATCGCGGTGGTCATACTTTATTTACCATGTGTCAACCACACGCGATAATTACCACAGCCGTGCTTTTATAAAAAAATATACTGCCGTTCACGTTGGTCCTGTATAAAAGATAACTTACTAAATATTTATTTTATAAGTTTCAAGAAAATTTGTTGAGATGAATTTATTTATTATTTGAATATTTTGATCATATACTTATTTTATTAATAATATCGGCGTAAATGTAACAGCGTGTGAGACCCCAATACAGACGACACAGCTGTGCCAGCCAGTAGGCACCCCACGTAGGCGAATTTGAACCCTCCTAAAAGTGCGCACGCATGCGCAACAGCTACGTCAATGCTGCCCGCGACCCTATGCGACATTACAAATAAGAGAGCTTACGATGCCCGACTCGTCGTACGCCATTCTAACCAATTTTCAAAAAAATATAAGCCTAGTTTAACAGTTTATATTATTTGTGATACTTTTTGCAATGTGCGTTTTGTGTTATACGTAATCGTAGTGTGACTCGAAAATGCCGCTGTTAGTTGATAATAAAATTCGAAATGGTAAATATTGATCGCTTCACTTTACGGCCATTAAGTGTTCTTATATCTGTTGATTCTAGTTTTGGACGTTCAATGATATCTTTTACTTTTGGAACACTGCTTGCTTTATTAACTTATGTTAGATTGATTAACAAGATTTAAGAAAATAAAAGTTACACTACTCACTAGGTTATTTATCTTTGTTAAACAATAGTTTAAACTTCATATAAGTTTAAATGTTTTGTAGCAATAATAAAAATAATTAACGTCGTGACTTTAGATATATCTAAATAATAGTAGGCTTAAATTGTAGAAAGAAAAAATTGATCGCGGTCGTTTAGTGCATGCGCACTGAGTGCACGCAGAGGGCACGGAACGGGAGTAGGCTGCAGAATGTAATGGCCGCGAACTTGTATATGTTTCAAAGACAATCGCTCTTCTTTAAGCTTTGCTCATGTGTACGATAAAAGATGTACAATTAAAAACAAAAATAATGTATTATTTGATTGCCTTTAAAATTAAAATGAAAAAAAGCATTAGTGAGTTGCGAGTTTCTGGTATATCTAAGTAAAATGCCTTTAATTCCTTTTAATTTTTAAATTAAATTTTATCTTATAGATATTTTTCTTTCTTTACAGTATCCGCAAACGCTTCACCCGCTGCAGGAATGTTGGCTCAGTTTTTTAAAGGTCATCAACTTGTGTTACAACCTCCGGGATGCGCTTCCAACACTGACAGTCCTTCGTCTTCACCAACCTCTGTGTCATCAAGTTCCTCCTTCGATAAACCCGACAACCGTGAACGCGATGTTTTCACATTCTGTCCGGATGCACCTGACATGCGACGCGAAGACGAACGGCTAAAGACATTCGAGAAATGGCCCGTTTCATTTTTATCACCAGATTCACTAGCAAAGAATGGCTTTTACTATCTAGGCCGTGGTGATGAAGTTCGTTGCGCATTCTGCAAAGTAGAAATAATGAAATGGGTTGAAGGTGACGATCCTGCTAAGGACCATCAACGATGGGCACCTCAATGTCCTTTCCTAAGACGTCAAACTGGCTCCGGCAATGTGCCAATGGACTCGGCTACACCTACAGCGGGTCATGACGAGTGCGGTGTTCGAGCGCCCGTCACGACAGTTCGTATGCCTGGACCTGTTCATTCTAGATACGCCTCCGAAGCTGCCAGATTACGCAGTTTTAGCGATTGGCCTCGTAGTATGAAACAGAAACCCGAGGAACTGGCGGAAGCAGGATTTTTCTACACTGGTCAAGGCGACAAAACAAAGTGTTTTTATTGTGACGGTGGATTAAAAGACTGGGAAAATGATGACGTGCCGTGGGAGCAACACGCGCGTTGGTTCGACAGATGTGCATACGTCCAATTAGTCAAAGGACGCGAGTATGTTCAGAAAGTTATCACAGAAGCGACCGCTATTTCAGCTCCCCAAGAGCAAAATGAAACCTCTCAAACTACAATAAAGAACGGCGACAATAACATAGAAGATACAAAATTATGTAAAATATGCTTCAACGACGAAAGGAACGTGGTTTTTGTACCATGCGGCCACGTGGTCGCCTGTGCGAAATGCGCGCTATCAACCGACAAATGCCCAATGTGTCGAAGGACGTTCACAAATGCAGTGCGGTTATACTTCTCTTGAGCTGGTCCACTAGGGACTGGTTAGTCAATTCGCTCGGAGCGTATTGAAACACGCTTCGAAAATCAAACAACCGCCTACAAATTAAATCATCGTCTTGATTTAATTTGTAATAATTAGTACCTACAATGCGGTTCAAGACGAAGTGACTTACGTTGGGCGAAATTTGGACAGTAGAATAAGCCTGCACAATAAAGGTTTAAAATTAAATGTTTAAAATATTTCAAAATAAAAGGCAAACAATACTATGATTATTTATTATCAGTTGAAATGAACAATCATTTAATTTTGCTTATAAAACTAGTATTGAATTGAATTTAATAATATTATTACAAAAATGTTGCAATATTAATTTGACATTATAAAATAACGTTTAACATTTAGTAGATGGTAAATTCATATCACGTTATTTTACGCAGCTAATAGTGTAACAAATGGTTTTATTTTAAGCTTTACATTATCAACTGGTATAAACTAATGAAAATTATTTATGAATCAAAACAGTAAATTATTTCATCCTGTTAATATATTGTTAAATTATATACTATTGTGTTTTCTTACCTAATCCTCATACATAAAAAAAATAACAGTTACTACCTATGTTAAAAGTAAGTGGGCGACCGAGCTTCGCTTGGTGTTTTTTATTAAATTGTGTTTTTTGGAAATGATATAAAAATTGCATTTTTTTTAAAACAACTATATAGATAAACTTAACCTTATCTAAATACAAAATTTAATCCAAATAGCTTAAATCCGTTTCCGAAATCTATGATTTTTTTTGTAAATATACAAGAATTATTTAATTTTATAAAATAAGCTAAGTACCAGCAATTGACAGATTAATAGTTAATTAGTACTTATTTATGATTATTTTTGCAACTATAACATTTGTACAGGTAAATTTGAACTTGTACCAAAAAGACCTTTACATATAACTGTTGCTATAATTAGGATTGACCACCATACTTATTTTTTGATATGACAACACTATGTGTCAATTAGACGTCAAAATGACGTACACCAAAATATGGAAGGTAGAGGTAAGGAGAACTATCTCTGTGTATAAAAAGTGACCGCTGACGAGCATCAAATTGGTGGGGCCACAGAAATCAAATGAATTTAAAACATATCGCTAAAAGTACAAGGTTTTTACAGGTTATATTTACTAAATTATTTTGACTACACTGGTCAAAAGGGACAATAATTTTTTTAATTTCAGTATACCTCATTCCGTTTAAAATTGCTAAATTCATATCACATCTACTTGCTACGCTAGCGCTATATCGGTGACTTTCTGAATTAAAATTTGCTGCTCACCATTGGACATTTTTTTTACTTTTTTCCGATTTAAGACGGTTTACTGTTAGTGTTGTGTAGTATGTACTTGATACTTCTACCCTTCATTTACCGAAAAAACAATATTCTAAAGATGGAGTAGACACTTAAAAAGAATATAATAAGGTAAGCCTTAAATATTATATACTATTTCTTCATTAATCTTAAAAAAGATACAGAAAAATTAAATACAATAAAATTTGGTTTATCAATACACAAGAAATAAATATTAGTGTTAAATACAGATTCAAAATCGGAAGCCATTTGAAGGTAAATATGTATCATAGATGAATAATAATCCCAGATGCACCTACAATAAAAATACATCAAATAATTAAGCATTTAAGGGATAATGATAAACACAATATAATTCGGTACTTTTTTTTATTCTGTGTGCTTCAATATAATGTGAATCACTGAATGTAAATTAAATAAAAAAGATATGCAGATGTTAACGACTACAGTAACTTAAATTTAATCATGTTGTCTGGTAAAGAAAAAATAGTTTAAATAAATATCAATAGATGGCATTACATGTCTCGAATACAACATATAAATGAATAATGGAAGTATAAAATTAACTAAAGGTAAAATAAATCTTAAAAAGGTATGCCTATTATGACTAAAAAAAACTTAAGCGAACAAGAGCGCTCGTTAATCAATTTTAGGGTAAATATAATCATCAATCAGTTTGTAGTGCATATTTGCACATGACGGTTTTACTTTTCTCTTCTCTATTCTTCATGATTTGTTTACGACGGTTAACAATTGACACTGAAAATTCTTTAAATAAAAGGTGAATTTTGAAATATTTAACATACTTCATTTTAGGTATGTATTGAGTGTTGAGCAACGATCTTTTTGATATAGTAACTACCTCGGTTATATGGTGGCTAGCATGTACGGCTGCGAATCCGGAGGTCCTGAGTTCGATTTTACAATATTTAATATGCTAGTTTGCATATATTCTATACATATAATAAAATTGTAACTAAGCCGTTTAGTTTTTAGAATTTTTGTCTGTCTGTCTGTTACCGCATCACGGAAAAACCACTGGAGGGATTTTGATGAAATTTGGTATGATGGTAGCTGGTTATCCGGGTCAACATATAGGATACTTTTTACCGCGGGAAAATATCTCATTGAAGAGAAAAAATACAAAAACTGCAATGTAAGAGTAATATGTAAAACCTCAGAATTTGGTTTTTGGTCATCTGAACGCGGGCGAAAATAAAAGTAATTATTTGCCAATCAACGACATCTATTATTTATTCAAGCAAACAAAAATACAGCCAAATTTCTTTGTATGAGATGAGGCATCTGTATTAGTATAGTACATATTATGATTTATGTGGAAATGGAATGAAGATTCAATATGAATCCATTTTAGTGTCTAAGATTTTGTTACGCGTCGCTAGATTATTTCAAGACATCAAGTACGCCTTCATACAACCTCTGTGGTGTTCGTCTACGCAGGTGCCAGGCAGGCAGGAAAAGTATGACGACGAGGACATATTGATTGACGTTTGGGCGGGACGTATGATTTTCTGTTGTGTATATAACTTTTATTAATTACTGTCAATATAACGATTATATTAGGTAAAGTGTTTCATTGTTTCACAATTTATTATAACTCCTTCCTTTCGTGATGCTGGCAGAATGTATTGCGTCTTTAACGCAACTAAGCCATTAAAGAAAATGTGGTCTGTGCCCATGTAAAGACCTCTTTAATTTGGGACTAAGTCCCAGTAGACGATAGATGTCGCTTATATAAAACCAGCATACTTTTTTTGCATGCAATTTTTTGGAACAAATTTGTACTTAGGTAAAGACTACTACAGAAATAACCGCCATTGCTTAAAATTTATCCTGCAGAGCCAGTATATTATAATGATATTATAATGATAAGGAAATTTTAAATAGATAAAGAACAATGTAATTTGTAATGTTTTATTAAGAAGTTATAAAGTCGAAGTTAGTGACTTAATGTATTTATTGTCATGATTTAGCAGTTCTTGCTTTAGTTTATTTATTTCTTGAAACATTTCTTCATCGGATGAAATGGTTTCGTTTATCTCTTTACATTTACGCAAGAAATCTTCAATTAATTTTTGTCCTTTGGATGTGTCTTCAGACTTGACAGCAAACTCAGGATCAAATAGATTTACTTCTAATTGGGCTTGTTTTTCTTCAGCATACTGAAAATTACTTATTATTTGCAATACATCCAGAAATTAAAAATTTATATTATTTAGGGGGCTAAGTTATACATAGGTAATCTATACACATAATAAAATTTTAACAGAAACGAATCTGTACATTAAATATTTTCTGGAAAATGTTATTGCGATAGTCATTATCACACATACGCACGCACGCATAAACACACAACATACGTGTAATCATATAAGTATTATATAAATCACCTTAATAACAGAATCGGGTAAGCCAGCCAGTTTAGCAACATGTAATCCCAGTGAATGTGTCGCCGGGCCTGGTAGTATCTTATGCAGCAGTAGCAGTTGACCGTTCAGTACGGAGGCCTCGGCGTGAGAGTTCACTATCACGTTGGGGTGCAGACTTGGCAGTTGCGTCAGTTCGTGGTAGTGCGTCGCGAATAGGCAGAAACATTGGATTTCCGTTGCTAATTTTCTGTGTAAATAAAAATATATATATATATATATATATATATATATATATATATATATATATATATATATATATATATATATATATATATATACGAGCCCCGATGCAAAATAGTTCATCTAGTGTGAAATTATCTTTGTGATATTTTTTCTAACATCATTATTTTTGTATATCTATATAAAATATTAAGCTGTTCTACTATCACATGTCGCGTTACTTATGCCATTTTTTAATTATGAACCAATAAACTATTTTAGCTTTTTAAATTTATACATATCCTGTTTTAAATTCGAAGAAGTTATAAGCAAAATAGTTCGTCTAATTGTTAATCGATGCAAAAGAATTCGTCTATCGGTGAGTTAAATAAGATTATTCCTTCTTTGTACAACTATGTTGCATAATTTAAATTTGTAAAAGTAATTCTCTGTCATTTGTCAAGTGAGACAGTATAAATTCTGAAAATTTCAGATTTTTTCATTACTTTTCAAAGAACAATGGGTCGTGGCAAACCCGTGTGTGAAGAGCTTCGAAAGCGAATAGTTTGTGGGGTCGATGCGGGCAAATCAAGTTACCAAATATCTAAAGACTTGATACTTCCCAGGTCTACAGTCCAATCTATCATTCAGCACTATAAAAAGAATAGAACGACTTCTTGTTTGAAGAAAACTGGTCGACCACGCATTACAAGTGCAGTAGAAAACAGAATCCTGAAGAAAATTATCAAAAAAAATCGTCGTGCTCGAGCTGCAGAACTCACGGTGCAATGGAAGGACATGATTCACAAAGACGTCTCAGTTGATACTTGCAAAAGAGTCCTAAAAAGAATGGGTTACGGATTTTACACCGCTAAGGAGAAACCACTGTTAACTGCTGTACAAAAGAAAAAGAGGTTGAAGTTTGCTCGTGATCATTTAAATTGGACTTCCGATCAGTGGCGTAGTATCATTTGGAGTGACGAGTCCAAATTTGAAGTGACAGTCGGCGATGAAAGGAAAAAAGTGATTCGGAACAAAAATGAGGCATTTCATACTGATTGTCTCAAACGCAAAGTGAAGTTTCCGGCGTCTCTTATGATATGGGGCTGCATGTCTGCACAAGGTGTTGGTGGTATGCAGTTTGTGGATGGTTCTATCAATGCTGCAAGGTATCAAAACCTTTTGGAAGAGAATTTACTGCCCTCCATTCCGTCACTTAAGCATCAAGATTCATTCATTTTTCAACAGGATGGTGCTTCCTGCCATACTGCAAGGACAACAAAGACGTGGCTACTGGCGAAAAGCATCCCTACAATCGAATGGCCATCTAACAGCCCGGACTTGTCACCAATCGAAACTCTATGGTGGACAATGAAAAAAGTTCTCCGTAAAAATCCATCAAGATCGAAGAGCGACTTAAAGGCTAAACTCTTGGCTGTCTGGGAGTCAATTACGCCTGAGGAGTGTGCAGCGTTGGTTGCTACCATGCCTCTTCGCATTAAAGCTGTCATTGAGAGCAAAGGCGACACAACTAAGTGGTAGACGAACTATTTTGCGTGAGTGACAAGGGTAGACGAATACTTTTGCGTTATGTTTTTTAGAATATTTTTTTAAATTTTTTATGTTAAGTAAAGTCATGAAAGAATTTCAGTTACGTTAAAATAAACTTTAAAATGTTCCTCAAATTGTAGTTTATTTTTTATTAAACGTTCTTAATTATTTTACCAATATTTACTTTCTTTATTTTACGCTATGCACTACTTTTCATACTAGACGAACAATTTTGCATCGGGGCTCGTATATATATATACATATATATAAATTGAAAACTTTTCACTTACGGTTATATGTTTAAAATGAAACAAAAATTCAAGATATTTCAAGCATTACTTTTTATTTCATAAAGTAGAATAAATTAATAATGAACATCAAATAATAAACTTAACAGAGCTTTCTTAACAGAGACATACTCATGAAAACAAAAAAAGTTACCTACTCTTCATCATTACTGGGTATGTACATTATGTAGTATGTATATACAGATAAATAAAATAAAATTGAATATATGGTACTAATAAGTTTTTTTTTAATTTTGTCTTTCTGTCTGTCCGGTTCCTGTTTGTTCCGGCTAATCTCCAAAACGGCTGGACTGATTTTGACGGTACTTTCACTGGGATAGTCAGATAGTTGACGTTATAAGGAGTAATTTAGACTAGTTTTATTTTAGAAAAAGAATTAGGAATTAGGATTCCGCTCAAAAATATTAAAACGGACCCGAGCGAAACGAGGGTAATTCGTTAGTACTTAAATAATATAAAACTTACTCTGCAATAGCCCACGCAATTCCACAGCCTTCGTAAGTTGAAGTCCCTCTGCCGAGTTCATCCACTAGTACGAGAGAATCAGGCGTCGCCGTCTGCAAATAATGTAAATAATTACAGTATATTATTGTTAGCGACTCATTCTCACTTCACTTACTCTGTTCTTATGACGTGCGTGTCTTTTAATAAAATAATTTCTCACAAATTAGACAAAAAGTGATCTGTGCATAAACTATGTCAATCCATTTTTGTACTTGACTAATTACTTAATTAAAGTTTTTGACAATTTCTTTAATACATATTGTTGTACTAAACTTTTGCAATTATAATATTAGCACATACATAATGACGTGTAGAGTCCAACCCACAGGTTTATGCCAGTTGCCCAAATAAACTGCTGCGTCTACACTACTGCGAAGTACACATACTCCTTTCGTAATACATGTGACAATACCAACCCTCTGTTACTCGCTGACTATATAGATATCCTATATACATCTCCCTTGCAGTCTGCCGCATACAAGTATACAAAGACATATACTCAATTCCCCAATATATAATACAGCACTACAAAGAAGACTGATGAAATAAGATTGCATGCTGCAGAGATGATTGTTGAGATGGATGTGTGGAGTGACGAGAAAGGATAAAATACGGAATGAGTACAGAGGAAGCTTAAAAGCAGCATCAGTGACAGAGAAAGGGAGGGGAAGAGGAAGTCTCACTGCGCGCGACCCCAAGTAACTTGGAAAATGGACAGGGAGAAGAGTACCAACCCTCAGTATACTCGCAGACTCGATCATCTCCACCATGAAGGTGCTCAGCCCCTTGCCCTCGCAGTCGGCGGCGCCCACGCGCGCGCACAGCGCCCGCAGGCGCGGCAGGCGCGCGCGCGCCGCCGCCACGGGCGCGCCCGCGTGCGCCAGCAGCGCCGCCGCGCCCGCCGACCGCATCCACGTCGACTTGCCGCCCATGTTCGCGCCAGTCACTATGTGCATTATGCATGACCCTGGAATTAGGTAGTTGAAAACACCGATAAACTGATATGCAGTGTAAACTACTATATAGTGAACTTCTATTTAACGAAAAACTCCTTAAAACGTAGATATTGTTAAGATTTATTTGGTTTACATTGTTACCCATATATTTTCCCAACCGGGACATGTGGCTAAAAAACCAAGAGTCTCATAAAAAGGGCAGTCATGTGTGGTTTACAGATGGATCCAAGAAAGGATCTGATGTAGGGTGCGGTATCTATGGCCTTAAGCCTAGATTTGACATGAGTGTCAATCTGGGCAAGGAGGCCACCATCTTCCAAGCCGAGGTCTTCGCCATCAACAAATGTGCTGAAGTCATCCTGGAGAGAAAGCTTAGAAACCAAAATATCTACATCAACTCAGATAGCCAAGCAGCACTTCTGGCTATAGATTCTCTTGAGACCAACTGTAAGTTGGTCAAAGACTGTATGGATAATCTGAATGTCCTGGGCACATCCAACAGAGTTACCCTCAGATGGGTCCCGGGTCACTCAGGCATAGATGGGAATGAAAAGGCTGATGCATTGGCAAGAAGGGGCGCTGAAACCCCTGAATGTGGCCCAGAACCATTTTGTGGTATTGCAAAACAACATGCCTATTCAATTCTCAAAATTCACTGCAATCGCCAAGCACTTCAAGAGTGGCAATCCACTTCTGGACAAATACACTCTAAAGCGCTAATTAAGGGATATCGCAAAAAGTTTACAAAAGAGTTGCTTCAACTCAACAAGTATAAAACCAGTGCAGTAACCAGAATACTTACTGGCCACTGCAAACTCAATAAACATATGTTTACCCTCGGCCTCAGTCGGACCGCAATGTGCAGACTATGCCATGAGACAGAGGAAACTGCTATGCACATCCTCTGCTCGTGCGGCCCACTCATGCACCGCAGAAGTATCTATCTAGGGCAGCATATTATGCAACCGGAAGAGATACAGATGCTCCCCGCGCAGAAAATCTGGAAGTTCCTGGAGTCAACAGGACTAAGCGGAGAACTTTGAACTTACTATAAAGGGAGCTACAATGGACCAAAACTGGTCGACGTAGCTAGGGCCGACCTCGGCACCACACCCAACAAATAATAATAATACCCATATATTGAAACACTCTACATAAGGTAACAACCACTCTTAATAGCGAAAAAGTAAGTCATTATTTAAACCTCAATAAACATTATACTTTCTTAGATCAACGCGAATATTTGACATTTTAAATAAAACTATCTTTTCGGATCTTTTCGCGAATTTATTTTGATTTTTGGTTCTCGACGTTTCGAATGCTTAACAGCAATTATGGTCACGGGAGAGACTAAGGTGTCTCAAAATAGAAAAAAATAAAATAATAAATCTAAACACAACAAACAGGCAGATATGTAGTAAGTTCTTACTGTGTGGATCAAAATGACAGTATTTCAAATTAATATTTTTAATTTTTTAATTCGTAAATTTATGTAGTAATGTGTTGCTGAATAATTTGTTTTTTAAATAATAGCAAGCTAAAATAAAATTATTATTTTTATTTTTTTTCAAATTATATATAGAATAATTATGTGGCTTAAATAATTAATATTTTATTTTTTCTTAATGGTTATAAATATAATAATGGCAACACTAATTATAGATTGCTAATTAATATTTTTAAAATTGTCATAATTATAATATTAACAGCTAAAATGAAATAAATATTATTCCATATTCAATTATAAAACTAATTAAAATTATAAAAATGTTTAAAGTTAAAAAAATATTGTAAGGTACTTTGGTGAAATTTTTCAATTTTTTGAATTCATTTTGTTATTTGTGGGTAGGCTAGGCTGTCTGTAACAACTATATAATAATTTTGATTATTTAAAATCCCAATAAACATTAATTTCAATGACCTTCAAACACAATACCGACAAAATCCTAAATATTTTGTACGCACAATTTACAGAAATGTGTTCATTGTTTGTTGTAATTGCTTAGCACATTTTTACTTATTGTACTTCCCTATTATCGTTCTTTTTGTTATAATATTCTTAGTTGCATTCAAACTTTTCAACTGTAAAAATGACGAGTAAAAGAAAGACTTTGTGTATTGACAAAAAAGAATTCTTATCCGCGCGATAGAGAAGGGAGAGAAAAATATTACGTAGTAAAAAATGACAAACAAAGTTAGCAGATTATAATTTTTCAGTTTCGCTTTATAGACTTTACACTCTACTTATGAAATGAAAATTTCTTTAGCCGCGTTGAGCGATTTTTGGTAGTGGCAAAACTTATGTGTTCACGTTACCGAATTTCTACGTGTGATATGTGACGTGTCAACGCAGTCTGGTGAATCGAAACCTGGGCAATCGCAAACACCAAACAACAGCGCTCCCAGGTTATTATAGACATTGACGTCACATTCGGTCTGACCAATGGCGTTGCGTTTCAACTCACTTTGAATTTCCCACCTATTATTGCACTTTAGAAATTACATTAAATATATTCATACAGGCTCAATTCAGAAGCAATAAAGATTATGTAAAAAATATATACTTCACTTTTATATAAATCACGCGCTTATTCCTTATTTAATACATACCTCGTTTAAACACCACATCATTGGGTATATAAGAAACACCCTCCTGTATTTCCAAGCACGGGTGTCTCACATCCTTCAGTATAAACTCGTCCAAGCTCTCAGTGATCTCCGGCCGGCAGTATGGATAGGGCGCGGTGGCGGCTGCTATCGCAAACGACACTAGCACGTCCAGGCGAGAGAGTATGTGAGACAGACATGTTAAACATTCTGAATAACCGGCTGCAATTAAATAAAACATATGTATATATGTTTGTGTTATATATATTTCTTTATATATAAATATTATTATAGGTTGGTTCCCAATACAAACTCATCACCATTTTCACCCCCTTAAGGGATGATTTCCGGGACAGAAAAATATCCTATGTACTTCGCACAGTATCAAACTATCTTCTTACCACATAAAAATCAGTGAAGTAGTTTCGAAGCTTATTCGATACGAACAAACAAAGAAACAAAAAAATCTTTCCTCTTATTATAATTATCCTCCTATTACAATTATTTTCTTATTATAATATTTCTATTGGTATAGGTTTATTTTGTAAAGTTTACAGGTTATGATTAGATCTGTTAAAAGTTTAGCAAACATAGTAAGGTTTTTTTTGAAAGAAGGATTTACATTTGGGGTATCAAACATGAAATATTAATGAAAAGTAGTTGAAAAGACGTTTATAATTTATATGGTAAATATAATAATCTAACTATTACAGAGCAGATTTTATGTCTGTCTGATTATCAAATACTTAATTAAATACAATCCTTTTTAACGTCCCACTGCTGATCACGGGCTTCCCTTCAATACGAGGATGGCCAAATGCTTAAGGGTTGGCGGACTTCACATGTCTTTCTTTCTTGTTAGGTTCTTTTAGACATGCAGGTTTCCTCAAGATGTTGTCCTTCACCGTAAGACAAGTAGTAATCATATTGAAAATTATCGCACATTAAAATGTCAGAGGTGCGAGACCCGGGATTTGAAAACCATTTGCTTAGGAAACCAATTGAAGTCACTTGGTTCCCTAAGCGCGTTACCACTGGGCTACCACTGCTTCCATTATATACTTAGCTGAATTATAATGGAATTGCAAGTTATACCCACAAAACCCGTCGTAATGGGCGTGGCTAAGCATGTCAATTATAATATTATTACTATACAATTCATACCATAGCGTTAAATACATGAAATTTTGTATGTGAATAAATTAAAGAGAAAAAATTTGTTCATTTTTAACCTTACCAGCAATACCAATGATCTCAGAAACCACTTTATCTTGTTCTTTTTCATATGCAGCTTTAGCTTGAGTGTAATCTTCTGTGATAGTTTCTAATGCGCTCGTTTTAAATCTGACTCCAGCCCTAACAGCATCGATTATTTTGTATTTTTTGTTTCCACGTAGATTTTGCTCTTCTTTTAAAGTTACTCTATAAATATTTAAATATTATTTGAAATACCCTTTTTTGAAGAAACAATTAGATTAGTAAAGTCCAGTCTTATAATGTAAAATATGTTTATTTTCTATACCAATCTATAAAAATTTGAAGAGTTGTTTTTTTATTTGTTTTTTTTTCTCTACACCCCGTATGCATTTTATAGCTTATTTAGAAAAAGTCTTCCTAGATAGCCATTTAACATTATCCTACGAGCTTTATGGTAAGAGCAATAACAAATCCACTGGCAACAACAGTTTATTAATAAAACAGGAGATTCATTAGTAGCTTAAGCACCCTTTTCTAATAATACTTTCTTAGATTTACGCGAATATTTGACATTTTAAATAAAACTATCTTTTCGGATTATTTCGCGGATTTATTTTGATTTTTGGTTCTCGGCCTTTCGAATGCTTTACAGCAATCATGGTCACGGGAGTGACAAGGTTATAGACGTCTTTTTTAACGTTGAAGAATGCATTTACGCATACCATCAGCATACATACTGGTTATGTGAGACTCACCAGCAAGAAAAGCTAGTACTACTCATTAAAACCCAACGGAACCTCTCCCGTTCTTATAGGGATTTCTCGTACTTACGTACTCAACCACGACGTATTTTTTGTTTTACTTCCAGGTTTATATTACAATTACACACGTCTCAGGTTTACGGCGTCTATTACAGTTTTTACAAAGGATCAAAATTATAAAGAATTACATGTTTCGTTTATGTTACAAAGTATAACAAAGCCTTCACTCAAAACTTACATAATTAAATACCAACCTGAAACAAAATCCATTTTGTGGGTTGTTTTCTAATTTAATAGTTTTCCCAGCGTCCATGCCTAAGTCCCTAGCTGCTTTGTTGAGTTCCTTGTCTGCTGCATTTTGTAACTTGTCCAATTCTTCTGATAAACTTTGTAATTGTTCATCAAATGATGGCTTCACTAAGAAATCCCCTAAAAAAATAAAATACGAAATAATATTAAAACCTTTTAATTATTAAAATTTAATAAAATATTTTCTTACTTAATTACAAAGTAAGCAAATAGTATTCTAACTTAATTTTTTTTAATTAGCCTACTGTGGCCATATATAGTACATGGAATATATGTACCACGTACATGTTCATGTCATAGATCCAATAATACTATACTAGTACAGATGCCCCATCCCATACAAAGAAACTGGACAACGCTAATTCGGGCTATTTTTATTTGTGTGAATAAACCTATTGTCTAGTCTGGAAGTCAGTTTCTATATATTTTTTTATTTGGACCACATGGTTCACACTGAGTCAGAGTACATGTAATATAGATAACGGCTAAGAAAGGATATATTTTTTTTATTCTCACCACTAAAGATGTAAAAAGGTTAAATATAGGAAACATTTTTGGGAGCGTAACATCCTCATTAGTTTAAAGCGCAATTCTATAGAACATTAAACTATACCTCTATCAATGGCATCCATATCAACTGTTGCTTCAATCATTTGCTGGAATTTTTCAAGGTCGTTATTCAGTTCCGATATGGGCTCAGTCAGGGACGAGTGCACTGTAGAATTGTTTGCTTCCCCCAAACACTGCAGTAGATGTGGCAATCGATCGACAGCCTGGAATGAGACAAATGAATGTTTTAATATTATGATTTCCTCTCCGACCGTTTTCGATTTGTACTTAGCCCCTTTTAACGTCCCACTACTGGGCGCGGGCCTCCCTTCAATACGAGGGGGATCAGGCCATAGTGCACCACGCTGGCCGAGTGCAGGTTGGCGGACTTCACATGTCTTTCGAAAACTTGCTAGGTTCTCTCAGACATGCAGGTTTCGGTTAAGACAAGTGGTAATAATGTTGGAAATGATTCGCACATGAAAATATCAGAGGTGCGAGATCTCGGATTTCAACCCGCCTCACTCGATTTCTAAAGCGAGCGCGTTACCACTGGGCTGCCACTGCCTTTTCGATACGGCGGCCAATCTCTCTGAGATTAGCCATCTGCGCAGGAGATATTATAGTGCAGCGCGTGTATGTACAGACACTACGTGCACTCTCTATTACTTTCAATTTTCGATGGGACAATAATTCGACGCTTGCGGTGAGAGATCACGTTCAGGACCGACGAGTCAGGACGACTATACGTGCTCTGCCTCAGTACGGGGGTTAAAAACCGCCAATATACCAAGCTATTACTGAGATTTCCTTGACAGAAAGAGTCAAAACTAACTAATTAAACTTGGCCCGACCCGCGATCCCAACCCAGGACCTACGGATGTGCAGCCGTACATGCCAGCTACTACACCACCGAGGCAGTTCAATATTATAAGTGACGCCGAGATAGTTATATCGATAAAAAATATCCTATGTGTAATAAATTAAAAAAGAATATAAACTATCTCTACGCTTCTCAAATTGCACTCAAATCCGTTGAAGACATAGTCGTCATACTCTCTCAGTCACAAACGTTCTGCATTTATAATACTATGTGATCACTACATGGCGCTATCTCTATCTTAGAAAGCGTTTGATGGCTTTTTGAAGTTATACTTAATTTGGCACGTTTGAAAAAAAAGATGAGATTAAAATTTTTACGACGCACGCGCACACCGACGCCAAAAAGCGACATGATAAAATTAGCTAAAAGCGACATGATCAAGTTAACTGCATTCCTTAGTTGTGTAGTTACAAACAGATAGTTGTGACATACGAGATGAAATCTTTAGTTATTTTTGTTCTGTTACGCCAAAAAAGTATAACAACACACCTTTTTTTTTTAATCAACTACAAACAAAGAAATGGGCGAAATTGATGTCTTAGTATATTATATGTGGAAGGTGCGAGTGAGACTAGTTATAAATAATATCATCTTTTCTGATTTCGGTCACGGCGGCCAATCTAAATGAGATTAAGCGTTTCAGGAGATATTATAGTGCACAAAACGTGTGCACTCTGGGCTATATCTGAATTTTTTGGACAAAAAATCCGGTAACTTTACTTGGTCCGACCTGGGACTCGAACCTAGAAAATTCGGATTTGAAGCCGTATATGCTAACTACTAGCCCAACGTGACATTATATAAATAAGATACGAATAACATCACCAAACAGAACATACCTGATAGATCCGATAGCAATCTTGCAAATTGGCCTTCTTCCGTGTAAGACGTCTAGCTAAAGCTTGCAAATCAGGAATCCTTTTCAAATGTTCTTCGTGTAATTGCAAACGTAGTTGTGAATTCTCCATTAAAAGTTCCACTATATCTAACCTTTCATTTATTAGATTTATATCTCTTAATGGTTGACGAAGCCATTGGGCTAGCAGTCTGAAATTATATTAAGTTGGTATATAAATATATAATTAATATTTTTACAGTACTAGTAGTACCCGCGGCTTTATCCGCGTTTAAACTTCTGATCTATATCAAACTTCACAGGATCATTCGCTGGGCTAATTTGAAGATTACCTGAAAATTTCATAAAAATCGCTCCAGCCGTTTTGGAGTCTAAAGGGAACATTCATACATACATCGATTTTTCTATAAATAGACTAGCACAGTATAAAAATCCATTCAAATACTGACCATGTTTAATCCTAAATGAAACGTTGTCAAATACAAGGTTTGTCATAACAAAAGTACTAATTCTCATAGCAAATGGTTTAGAAGTTGAAACATTATAGAGCAATTTCCGTTATTCACATAGATATGACTATATAATAATTACAATACGGGACTTAAGCGCGTAAATTTATTAGTACTTAGCTTTTTACCTTATTTCCGACGTTCCGACTGGGTTGCACCAGCCGTGGTCACGGGCAGTCTGTCCATTTAAGCTTTTCAATTCACACGTTTAAGTCTCTTAGTGTAATTATTATACAATTATGGAACACGAAAATTTATAAAATAGATATAATTATTATATACTTATACCTCTTTCCATGTTGGGTCCTGCATCTGTCCAACAAACCAAACAAACTTCTAGAAGGAGAATGGCTCATATCTTCTAAGTCTGGAAACACATTAAGCGCTGTCAACGCAGCAGCATCTAAATGGAGGAAGCAATCCGCTTGAATTGTAGCTAGGCGAAATCTAAAAAATGCGATAAAATAAAACAAATTTTAGTTCTATTCTTATATAATTGTCCTAAGAAGTGAGAATAAATGTTACATAAATATTAATTACAAATCTATATGTATGTTATTTCATTATCCATTGACATTTATTAGAACTAAGTTTTCTTTCTTATCTTCTAAAAATATGTAAACGGCGAGTAGGGCAACTCGACGCATTCAAAACTTAGCTATTTTTTTGTTCAAACTACACTAAAAAAGTTACATTGAAATCATTTATTAAAAAAATTACATAGTGAAGAAAGGCTAGATACTTTGTGCGTTTAATTCGGTTGATAGATGTATCGTTGAAACTTTGCATTCAATCTTTCTATGTTTTCTTCGACCTATTTACAACTTTATCACACCTATGTCTGTAGTCTGTACATAATAAATATTTGATAACGTCATTAAATGCCATAAAGAACGATTAATATTTATTTATAGAATGTAGGTCGTCCTTGCAGGGTATACTTAATAGTGACCTCTTGGACAAATCATATAAGGAAAATGTTAGCATGTTATTATTTAAAATGATAACGAAATAAGGTTTTTTTTAATCATAAAAATAATACTAATTTCGAGTAATACTAGCCTTTTTGAAGTACAGTAACCCTATAGAATAATTCTAATTGCATGAAAAAAACATTGTTTTGTCTTAATTTTAACGCAAACCTAAAAAAAGTCCATAAGAAATTTATAGGCTTATTTATATGAAATTATTAGACGACTAGCGGCTCACCCTCCCTTCGCTCGGGTTCGCCTCTAGGAAAACGAAAATAAACCTATCCCACGGGAACCGTACATATTTTCCGGGATAAAAAGTAACCTATGTGTTATTCCAGACTATAATCTTTCTCTGTTCCAAATTTCATCCAGATCCGTTCAGCCGTTCTGGCGTGAAAGAGTAACAAACATCCATACTCACAAACTTTTACATATATAATATTGAAATGGATAGTGTTCAAATGAATAATCAATAATCTAAAATCTTGTAAATTCAATAGGGAATATGCGTGTTTTTAATACAATAGCTTACATCGTTATATAATTGAAAAAAATATCCAGCTCCAAAAACTAAAGCTTAGTATAAAAAAAAATAACAATATCGTACAGATACGGACACTTTGAACGCTCGGCATAACGTCATAGCCTATTGCAAAAAACGAATGAACACCGAACAGGACTAGATTGTTAGTAACAATCGCAAACACCAAACAACAGCACTCTGTCATTATAGACTTTGATGTCACATTCCGTCTGACCAATGGCGTTGCGGTTCAACTATTTTGAATTTCCCAGCCTATTTTTGTACTTTTCAATAATTATTTTCTTAATCAAAAAGAAATGACATAACAATATATTGATATAGGCTTAATTCAGAAGCAATAAATATTATAAAAAAATATTTTATCCTTAATTAAAATCACACCCATATTAACTTAATTGAAATTCTTAGCTTGAGCTTCCTATTCAACACGACGCACTCTACGATATTTAATGAACAAACACAAACGAATAGCTAATATAATATACATTTTCTACTATCTTACCTGCCAAAGTTAGTGCTATCATTTAACAGAGATGTATATTTTATGGCGGCGGCTAAGCTCGTCATGGCTACGGTTCTGTTCGTCTCTGGGAACGCATTGGCATCTTGCTGTTGGTTTTCCTTAAACTTTAGTAACCGGTTCAAATCCTGTATAAGACCTTCCGTCGAGAACTCGGTCTTTTTCACTTTAGTTAACGTGATGTTGGCTCTATCCATCACCTTTTTTAACGATTTGTACTTGTAACAAAGAAAATATGATTTAAGTTTTTATTTACCTGATTACTTAACTAGTTACTTAACATAAATGGATTCGTATATACATATCCTTGTTTCGCTCGGGTTCAGAAGATAAGAAGGACTAACAAATAAATACACTTTCACATATATAATTTTAGTTTTTCGGTGCAAACAAACTGCACCTATAATATATGTATAATATATATGTACCTATTTATATAAAATTATAAGACTAAAATTGAATCTGAAAACAAAAAATCCCACAACTCACATCCTCATTATCGCTTTGCATAATAACACACTCTGAAGGCGCCATTTGTACTGCAATAGTTTCTAGTTCCGTGAACAAATCGTCATCTGTAAACTCCGACACCGATAGAAGATAATCAGCCGGCGAAATACACGCAACACCCACTAATCGACCCTGGAAATAATAAAATATTATTAATTTATTATTAATATTAGTATGTATAAATATCATTAAAAATAATGTTGCTATGATAATAAAATTTAAAAATATTAAGATAAGAAAGTTAAATTAAAAAAAATACAAAAATAAAAAGACCCGACTGCGTAAAAAGCGACGTAAAAAGAAGAGAACAAGTTGACGAAGGTATATAGTATTATGCAGTCGGAAACATACACACACGCAGCTATTATGAAACTTGTACACATTATATATAATATGTATGTCTACGATTGCATAATACTATGTTCCTTCGTCAACTTGTTTTCATCTTTTTAGTTTGCTTTTTACGTAGTCGGGTTTTATACTTTTGTAAATATTTTTTTTATTAAATTATATATTATTTACTAGCAGAATCCGCGGCTACGTCCCGTTCTATCTACAAAAAAAACTCTTTGACTTTATGGGGAATCAGGGGAAAATGGGGGGGTGGGGGTAGAAGGGTTAAAAATTCTTTACGACCTATTCTTATACCTACCAAATATACAAAAAAAACATTAAAATCGGTCAAGCCGTTTGGGAGGAGTGCGACTACAAACACCGTGACACGAGATTTTTATATATTAGATTATTGATACAAAACGCCTTCATTCATTTAGACTACATGACGCATGTACTAAAATTATATTTAAATGCAGTATAATAAAAAAAAATACATAAGCAATATTCTACTCCGTAAAATGTACTTTACACAAAGAACAGGTAAAATAGAAACGGAGTCTATTATAATTAAGGAAAAAAATGTTTGGAATTATATCGTGTTTGATATTCCAAAACCACACACTTAAATTTGTGTTGATACAATGTTTCTAAGAAACAATTCACACTCGCTCTATACAAGTTCTTCTAAATCCTATTGATAAGTTGAACTAAAGCTTAACATTCATGGTCAAGTTTAGATAATAACATACTACAACGAGTACGGAGTACAAGTCGAAGGTAATGACCCATCTGATATAATATTAAGAAGTACGATGTAAAATGTAAATTATTTTAGTAGCTTAATCATATAACTAAAATGATTATTTTATCAATAAAAGTTGTGTACATAGGAGTAGTGTGTTTTCACTTAGAATACTACTACTACTGCACTTTTAGAATAACATCTCTGTTCTGATTAATCGAGCTTATTACGCAGATTATGCTTGTATTATTTTTGTAATTTTAATTTATTCTTTACATCGTCATGTCTCGTTCGTTTGTTTTACCCCTTATATTTTTATTATCAATATGTTCTGATATGTTCTATAAGATTACAATTTTTTTTTAAATAGAATGATTGTAACATACTCGTAGTAATAAAAATAATTGAAATCCAGGGTCACCTATTACGCTGTTTCGTTCTAATTATTGTATATTTTTAAGTTATAAATTTGATGACGACACGTTTGGCTCAATTTGTAGTTACCTTACTTTCTGCGCCAGCGGTCGCGGGTTCGAGTTCCGCTGAGGACATTCATTTGTGTGATGAGCACAAATTTTTGTACCGCAGTCATGGGTGTTTATATTTATATATGTATGTATTTAAAAGTTATATACCTATGTGTAGTGTATCAACTATCTGGTGTCCATAACACAAGCCACGTAGCTTACCATGGAACTAGATGGTGACGTGTGTTAATGTACCAACATATTTTTTTATTAAATTAAAAAGTATGAATTAAGATTAATATTTTACTCAATAAAGTAAGTTAAGATAATGAAGTAAATATTCTTAACTACCGCGCCGTCTTCATCTTTCGTCCCTAGATATGTTTAGAAGACGACGTGGCATTATATTTTTGCCTCGAGTGTGTAGTCAGATAGTTTTGTTATTGCTTCCATGTCACATATTTTTGCTGAAAGCGTGAGAATAGATACTCGTAGATACGAATTAATCAGATAATAATAATATTTTTATTGCCGAACTATCCATGATTACGTTTTTGCTCGTGACTGTACTCCACATTGTCAAATTTATTACTTATTTTTTATTATTACGATATTTTTTTATAAATACTAAGAATGATATCGAACGATTTTTTGGAAATTAGTGAATTTCTTTTGACTTTATATTGGGTATTACAAGTTGAGTACTCTGGGGAATATTTGTATTGTATTGTGTTTACATTGTAGATTCATCATTTATAATGATCACAGTTGCTAATTGAATTTATGAACCAAAAATACGAATAGCAGAATAAAGAAAATTAAACTAAATAAAAGTTTGTGATATTTTTTTGATTTAAAATTATATAATCATTTTAAAATCTATCTTATTCTTGTGAGTAGATAACAATTTATTTATTTTTTAAGTGTGTAATGAGTGGTTTAAGTTTAAACTTATTATATACTTAACTAGCGACTCACCCTCGCTTCACTCGGGTTCGTCCCTACTTACGCTTTAACGTTTAGTATCGATTTCTCAGAGATGAGATATTTTCCCGCTGTAAAAAGTAGCCTATATGTTGACCCGGATAACCAGCTATCATCATACCAAATTTCATCAAAATCCCTCCAGTGGTTTTTCCGTGATGCAGTAATAGACAGACAGACAGACAAAAATTCTAAAGTAAGTTTCAATTCGAAAATTCTAAAAACTGTATATTCGGCCTCTGTATCGATAATTATGTCTATTTTAATAAGATTTTCTAAAAAATATTTAATGTACAGATTCGACTTAGTTACAATTTTATTATATGTATAGATGTATGTAGAAACATATACCTACGTTAAGTGTAAAATCAAATTATTTTATTCATATGGTATTAAAAATGTTCGACTATATAAATACCGTATGGGATTATATGTATGTTATTGAAATACTTACTTTAGAAATTGTATCGGTCTTAATATTAACCGTCATTAGACATGGCGCATTTTCTTTGGAAGATCCTAACCCTTCACCTAAAATTTCTTCCAATTGTGACAAATAGCCTGGCGACCCTTTGTACTTGAGTGTCCAATCACATGCCTTTATGGAACCCTCTGCAACATATATTTCTACCCTATATCGTCTGACCTGCAAGAGATAAGTATTATATACATATTTATTCAACACTTTTTAATGTTCTGTTGCTGGACACAGGCCTTCTCTTAATGCGAGGGGAGATTATAGTCCACAACGCTGGCCAAGTCTACGTTTCACACGTCTTTAGAAAACTTGTTAGATTCTCTCAGACACACAAGTTTCTTTACTATGTTTTCCGTCACCGTAAGGCAAATAGTAATTATGTTAAAAATGATTCGCACGAATTGATGAGGATATCAGAGGTGAGACCCGGAATTTGAAATCGCTTCTCTTGATTTTTCAAGTGAGTGCGTTACCGCTGGGCTACTACAGCTTTAAATGTAAGTATTATGTACGAAATACAAAACAAAAATGTGTTCCTATAATATGTATATCAATAATAAGATTTTGGAATATGTATTACGGAAAAAATATATTTAAGTTATATATACATATACAAAATAAACCTATCAGTAGTGCGGTTATCGTAAGATGAACTCTTGGTAGTGAACAGAGAAAAGTTACAGTTCAAGATTATTAATATGCTACAGAGGCCAAAGACGCCTTCTCGATGTTTTCTAACACGAGTTTAACTCTAAATGTAACTTTAATGCTTCAATAAAATGGAAAATATCTACACATCTTAATTTTCAATAGTAATTGATTTTGAGTGTTTTTATCTACTCGTAATATAATATCAATTTCATTTTCCATTCCATTCACATGTGTACACTAATTTAAGAAAAGAATGGAGAACTATATAATTGTGAACTATGACTTTATTTGATCGTCCCACACTTGGGAACAGTTCAAAGGAGTGTCTGAATTAAAAACATAGCTTTTTAATTTGTAATACTATTAACAAAAATGTTAAAGAATAATCAAAGCTTCTTTTCTAACTTACCAGTAATAACTTCCTTATGAGTATTTCAAAATTTCCTTTAGACAACACCAGATAATCGAGACAGTTGGGTGTAATACCCATTCTCTTAATGTTAGAAATCGACGAGAACACCTCTCGAGATGCTGTAGTAGCATCGACTCCATGGACGCTGTAGTAATCGTTACGATCAAAGATTCTTACTGTAGTTGGCGGTTTCTAAGAAGAAAATTGAATATTTAATATTTAAGAAAAATACACATTTAAATAAAGTTTACGAAACAAATTAATTTAATTTATTTAACTTAAGACAACATATTTTTAAATTCTAGGAAGAAAAGTGCGGGAGATACCCATAAAAATTGGAATAAAGCTAAGGATAGAAGTTTTTTAAGCAAATTATTTAGTAGTTGTTTATCTACTTTAAATAAGAAAATCGAAAAGCAGGAACGGCGTACTGTATTAGAATAAGTTTGGGAATAACATAAAATTTCTATCTATCCAGACCATTATAATACGTCGTAGTTTGTTTATATACTGAAGTTTCTCGAAACTTTTGTTGTTTTAAGAATGTCATATCAGTGTAATAAAATGTACGTTACGTTTTAAAATAATGATAATTTAAATTACCGAGAACACATCTATATAAGAGAAATATAAATAATTACTATTTCTTGTTTAATTAGATAATAATCAATTGCAATAAGCAGTGTTCGTTCTCGTTGATTGTTATATTTGTGACAGATTTTATAAGATTTATAAACAATTTTTGCTCATTGAAAAAAGAGATGATATCCAGTGAGTATATTTCAGATAAGTTGATCTCTACATATCTATAACCTATAAATAAAATTGAAGTGTCTGTTATTTCAATTTTTTTTTAAGTACATAATATGTAGACTCATTTATATGATACCAGTACCTAAATAACTCCTTTCAAAATTTTTGTCTGTCTGTTTTTTTGTTTGTCCGGGGTGATTTCTTGAACAGCTTTTTTTTAAATATCTACACAAATTGTTTCCTACGATCCACCATTTTATAATTATTTCTATGTAACATAGCACTCGCTTTATCAAGACGAATCTAACGAGAATGAATCATCAAATTCAGTTAAGCCGTTTAATTATTACGAGAAAACATACAATCATACAAACATACAGGTCAAACACAACCTTCTTTTGGACTTTGTTGCAGTCGGGTAAAATAATGACATGATGATCACATGATACAACCTTATAATTGATACAGAATTATATTCGGAATAGATAGGTATACATATGTATGTATTTATATATAGAAACTAGCGGCTCACTCGCTTCACTCAGGTTCACCTCTAGAAAAACAAAAACAAATCTATCCCACGGGAACCGCACATTTTTCGGGATAAAAAGTAACCTATGTGTTATTGTGATGTATGAGCTATATTATTGTAAAGTTTCATTAAAATCCATTTAGAAATTTTTGCGTGAAAGAGTAACAAACATCCATAAATCATATATTCAGACATCCAGACGTCCATACATCCTCACAAACTTTCGCATTTATAATATTAGTAGGACTAGGGTCATACCCTCGCTTCGCTCGCGTGCGTCTCTCAGTACTTTTTAAGTAGATACAATAACCTAGTGAGTTTACCTTAGGAGATAAACACATACTATTACAGAGTTTTCTGTGGGTATTTTTAAGTCCTACAATTTTCTAGCACATAGTTTTGATGTACATATATCTTAAGGTTTAGCCAGCGTAATCCATGTAAGTGTACGTAAGCAGTATTTTGGCAAAACACCGTCATGGTTCAGCCATTTGATTTGAAAATTGTTTGGGCCAACAAAATATATTCTAGTATATAGAGAAAAAATTTTTTTTTTGTAGCTTACAATCGGGAGAAACCAAGAGGGGGTAATAAAATTATAGAAAGGTCTCATATCTTCATTAAAATATTGGATATTTTTTGTTGTTATGAAAACTTGTGGCTGCAAAACTGTCAAACCGAACTTCACATTCTATAGTACCTATTGATATTTTCATATGAAAATACCATCAACATTTCCGACTTTTCCGGTGGATTTTCCAAAAGAAATTTTTCATAGAGACTTTTGCACATAAAAAGAAATCCATCGGTCGAGCCGTTACCAAGTGATGCTTCGTCATACATCTGGCAATTAATTTTTATATAAATACTTATATAGCAGTATGACCTAGTTGTTTTTAAAATATCTTCAAGCATGCGACCTAAATCATATGAGAGGTCAATGTCATATGTTGTCACAGGATTATCAGCAAGGACTTGATTTATTACTAAAATATGTGTCATACAAGTATAAATCATAAAGGACGTTGCTGCTCCACATTTTAAGTCTGTATTACACCTCCAGGTAAATTTCTAAGAAATTAATTAAAATTCGAAGGGAATAACGGACTACTATTGAAATTACGAATGTTTGTATCTGTGTGTTTATCACACTTTACGGATTTATATGTACTTTACCTAGTACATAGATCATAGTACTATAATAAAGCTAGCGTGTCGTCCTTAAGGGGGCACCGAGCTTTTTATTTTAGAAGGACGACAGTGGATATGGGGGTCAGGGGGGGAGTCAGGGGGGGGGGGGTCAGGGAGGGGGGGGGGGGTCTAGGCTGAACGGAACGCATTATAATTATTATTAAAACAAGTACACATTATGAAAATGTAACGTGTATACATTATAGAAAAGTGTATAGTTTTGTTATTATTAAAAAACTGATGAACTTCCTTGAATTATTTACGCCGCACTAAGGGTTTATTTTGTTTTTTAGAGATCATTTTGGATTTTTTTCTATCGAAGAAACTACAAGTAATCGTGTTTCTAAAATGTACGATTTATAGAATAAATCCTTAAATATCCTATATATTAATTGCATAATTATAGTTTTAGAAAGAGCAATACAGCAAGGGATGAAACTAACGCAATTATTTTGTAATTGTCTCGGCGCGCCCTTAACTGTTTGATTGTAGGTCCATTGCATTTAGACTAATAAATGTCCTTCGCCAAACAAGTCGCTATCAATCGTACGTACAATGAACATTAATGGTAAAAACTATTATCAAAAACCTTAGAAGATGTAAACAACAATATACCAAAATTTCATTGCAATGAATAAATTCTTGTAAGAAAAAAAACATACGTTTATTTTTATATATGTTAATACAATATTTCCACATAGATTGTACATAATTTTTCTGTGTAATTAAACCTAAATCTAGTTCCTAGAGTTTTTTTTTATCTGTTTCTGTTTAATCGCGTATCATTCAAGATTTTAATTGCTCTTGTGGTTACATAGATATAATTGATTGAGTTAAAAATATAGCCATGTTTTATTTCAATCAGTTAAGGTCGGAAGATATAGATTGAACGTCTATGCGCTCTCATATAATGCGATCGAAAGGCTTTTTGATTTCGTAGGTACACGAATATTAATTTGAATTTTAGGGTCGTCAAGTAAAACATAATATAACGAATGAGGATTCTATGCTCTTTACAACAGGACTTCAAAAATATTATCCTTATGTTTAGTGTTTGATTTTATTTACGCGAAATTTCGCAATTTCCTCATTTAGTATATAGTGAGAAATATTTACAAAAATAATCCCGATAAATAAATGTAAAAGTTATACATTAAGACATGCAGGAATATAGTGTAGATAAAAAATACTGATCAACATTGTTTTACATACCAAGCATTTATATGAATAATTATTATAGAAAATCGAAGTGCGAGTATAACTAATAACGTTTTAATTTAAAATGGATATAGTATGTTATCCTTAAGAGATAGACATATGCCATCGCGGACTTTTTTGTAGACCTATATAAAATACACAATAACAATATATAAGATACACAATCCCACCATACATTATTTTGTTATATCTCTAAGGGTTTAGGCAGCGTTTTCGTTGAAAGCTGCCAGATGGCTTATTTTTTTCCAACACCTCCAACAAATATCGTTTATTTTAGCCAACTTATACAAAAACTTAACAAATTATATACTAAAACCTTCCTCGAGAACCACTCTATCCATTCGCGAAAACAGCATGAAAATCGGTGCAGTAGTTTTTGAGTTTATCGCGAACAGACAGAGAGACTAGACGGAGGACTTTGTTTTATAATATGTAGTGATATGTAAGTTTAGAACAATTATACATACACAGAATGTTTATTTACATACACATGGCTATTTGTAAAAAAAAATGGACAAACTTTAATATCGTTTAAATTGCCATAAATTACAATTACTTACTAAATTATTGACAAAAATACAGTTAACGCGATCTTGGACCTCAGATTCTTATTATTGCGCTTACGATTTCGTTATGAACTTTTACACGTTAGATGTTTTGCCCAAATGAATACTTAATATAATTTCGATAATAAAATTTCCCTGGGACTTTTTGTTCAACGGCTAACATTTTCGTATACATGAATAAAATGACAGTATTTCTTATGGATAAGTAGATAGAAAATTAAAAAAATGGAAAAATGCTACAAATCTACAATTAAATTATTATTATTATTCTATACAAAAATAATGTCACACCTAATAGAAATATTGCTCATTATTCACACCCACTGCATTAGTTTGTAAGTAAATTGGAAGAATTCTGAGATCATAATACAATGAATCATAAAAGACAAGCGAATTATGTCATCGATACCAAAATTATTATTTCGAAACTTAATTAAAATTATTGAAAATCTATCTATTTTTGGTTTTCACCAGTAGGTTTGTCTAGATTGTTAGATTGTATAATTTGTTGTTGTGTTGGTGAACAAAAAGTAACGTCAAGAAAATACTAGGCAGCGATGGGCCGATGAATCAGTCTAAAAAACCAAACGTAATGTCATATTTCTCAAGGGCTTATAAAGCCAGTTTTCGACGTACATATATTTAATTAGCTTTACGTATTTTGCATGTCCACACTTCTAAGAATAAAGTTCAATCATGACCGGGCAGAGGGTTATCTCGAAGGAGATACTAAATTAAAAGTGAATAAATTGGTGCCTTGTTCCCTGGCAGTGCTAGTTCATAATTATATTCAGTACAGAGTGGTTTAGGTGTTAGTTAATTAATTTATATACGGTAAGATTTTTAAATGATATTATTTTCGTATAAAAATATATTTTTTAAATATTGAAATAGTTCAACATAAGTATAAAACAAATCATATAATAATTTTGGATTTTTCGTCTTAATTATTTTAAATTTATATTTAAATATTATTTTAATAATATATTTATTAAAATATGCATACAATCTATAAATGATTGTTTTAGAAAAAATTATAAAGTAAAAGTTATTTTATATTTATTATATCTTTAATACTAAAAATTATATAATAATTTTGGGTTTTGCGTCTTAATTATTTTGAATTTATATTTGAATAATATTTTAATAATTATATTTATTAAAATATGCTTACAATCTATAACTTATTGTTTTATAGAAAATTATTAATTAAAAGTTATTCTATATTTATTATATCTCTAATACTAGGTACAATTGTTTTAGTAACGGTAAAATTAAAAATATAAGACAGAAATATTGTATCTTTAAAAATCCCTGTTAAATAGATTAAAAAGATATAAAATTAGAATTTAAGGTTCACTAACGTTTTTATTTATTTTATTTCAGGTTTTGACGTTTTATTATAAAATGAGGCTGTTAATTCTGACAGTCTCATTTTGGGCCTTGGCCTCCGCTAAACCCGAAACGTATAAAGAAAAGGAAGATTTCCAATTTTCTAGAAGTTCCTCTGACGATGGATCAAAGTCTGGTTACTATGGAGCTCAACGAGGTAACATGGGAGGCAACTATGAAAAAGCACATAATATGGATTCTTTGGCGCAGCATCAGATGAGTACACTCGTAAGACAAGTTGACGGCGAATTAGGTGAAGCCGCAAATACAAGAACAGGCAGCGTGTTTACATCTGGTAATTCTAGAGGTATTTACGGGTCTGGAAACTACGATCTTAGTAATCTCAAAGGTAGAAACTTCGAAGAAGGTACATCGTATGATGACTTATATGCATCGACTTTATTAGCACAAAATTCTAGAAATCATGCAAGTGTATATTCAGCGAATAATAATGCACGTTATAGCACCAGCCAACTTCAGGCGTCTGGAGTTAGTGACGGATATCAATCTGGAAGACATACATCCCAATATGCACAAGCTGATAATCAACAAGCTGAGAGTCAATATCGTGGTTCCAACAGTTATGAATATGGCAATCAAGGGGCAAGTCAATACAAATACTACACACACGGGGGCAGTCAAGCAATAAACGAGTATGATCAGAGTAACGCCCATTTACAAAGTGGTAGCAATTATAATGCTATTGTCAGGCCTAAACTAGTCAGTGCTACACCAGTGAGAGTATACGTGAGACCTGGAACTAGAGTTACAATACCCGTGGCAGCCCAAACGTACGATGTTTCCCAAAGCTCGTTAACACAAGATCAAAGCGTTGTTAATACAGATGCAGATGCATTGTTATTAAACAATGCTAAAATTAATATAATTAAACCATTGAGTGCTCCGAAACATTACGAATCTTCTTATAGTTATCATAAGGAATGGGAAAAACACGACACAAAACCCGTAATTCCTACAGAAAATCCATTTCCAGAAAATAGTAAATTACACGAAGACGCTCGAACATATGCAGAAGCTGGCCAACAAAGTGAGGCAGATTCTATAAATATTCTAACTAGCAATTTAAACAAAGCACAATCAAGTAATTTAAATAGTGCTTACTCAAGTGGATACCGTTCTAACTCAAATTCAGTGGCATCAAATCGCTTACGATATCTATCTCAGACGCAAAACTTAGCAGCTGTCGATGCGGCTTCTAATGTATATAATGTTGGCACACAAAGCTCTGGAGCATCATCTAAATTAAACAGCAATTTAAATGTACTAGATCTTAATTCTAAACCAAAAAGCTATCAATCGTCGTATTCTTATCATAAGGCATGGGAGAGACTTGGTGATCCTTACGTTATTAAACCAGTAGGAAGTGACTTAAGTATGATACCAATTTTACCAACCAAAAATCCTTTTTTAGATAACAGTGAACTTTACGAAGACTCTCAATTATCTGAAGCAATTGGACAACAACATCAAAGTGAAGTAGACTCTGCAAATGTTCTAACTAGCAACATAAACAATGCACAATCAAGTAACTTAAACAGTGCTTACTCAAGTGGATATAGCACTAACGTAAAGTCAGCGATATCTAATCGCTTAAGATCTCAAATGCAAAACTCAGCAGCAGTCGGTGCAGCTTCTAATGCATACAAGGTTGACTCACAAAGCGCAGGTGCGTCATCCAATTTAAATAGCAATCTAAATGTATTGGACCTTAATCCTAAACCAAAAAGTTATCAATCATCGTATTCATATCATAAGTCATGGGAAAGACGTGGTGATCCTTACGTTATTAAACCAGCAGGAAGTGATTTAGGCACTCAAATGTCGCAGAGATTGGTAGCTGATTCTTCAAATCAAGGTGTACACTCCTACAGCCAATATGGATCTCAATATAACCAACACAGCTATTCACAAGATGATTGTGTTGAAGAACGTAAACGTAAAAGGCGATCTTATAGCATAGACTCATACCTACTACCAACAGTGCCAAATAATCAAGATAAATTAGACCAACAATCTATATATGGATGGGATAACCTTGGTCAGCAGTCTGAAAGACTTGGATTTCAAGACTTACCAAGTTTAAGCCAATACACACCAAGCAATGAAGAATTAGGTCAACAAATTCAAAACCCATGGGGAAACATAGAAGGTCAAGAAACACAAAATTCTTGGGGTGATTTAGGATCATTCAACCAACATCAAAGTCAAATTGGAAGATTGGAAGATCTTGGTCAACAAACACAAAATACTTGGGATCATTTTGAAAATTTGGGCCAACAAACTCAAAATGGTGATGAAAAATTAGATTTGAGTCAACAAACCCAAAATACTTGGAATAATCTGGAAAATTTTAATCAACAATTGCAAAAACAAGAAGAAAAATTAGATGATCAGCAAAGTTTTGCTCATTTAGATCAGTTCAGACAGCAAACTCAAAATAATAATAGAAAAATAGAAGATCTTGGTCAAGAAACACAAAATACTTGGGATCACTTAGGTAACATGGGTCAGCAAATTCAAACTGGAAAATTAGAAGATCTAGGTCAACAAACACAAAATACTTGGGATCAATTAGATAACATGGGTCAGCAAATTCAAACTGGAAAATTAGAAGATCTAGGTCAAGAAACACAAAATACTTGGGATCACTTAGACAACATGGGTGGTCGGCAAATTCAAACTGGAGAATTAGAAGACCTTAATCAACAAATTCAAACTGGAAAAGTAGAAGATCTTGATCAACAAATTCAAACTGGAAAATTAGAAGATCTAGGTCAACAAACACAAAATACTTGGGATCAATTAGATAACATGAGTCAGCAAATTCAAACTGGAAAATTAGAAGATCTCGGTCAACAAACACAAAATACTTGGGATCACTTAGACAACATGGGTGGTCAGCAAATTCAAACTGGAAAATTAGAAGATCTTGGTCAACAAATTCAAACTGGAAAATTAGAAGATCTAGGTCAACAAACACAAAATACTTGGGATCACTTAGACAACATGGGTGGTCAGCAAATTCAAACTGGAAAATTAGAAGATCTTGGTCAACAAATTCAAACTGGAAAATTAGAAGATCTAGGTCAACAAACACAAAATACTTGGGATCACTTAGACAACATAGGTGGTCAGCAAATTCAAACTGGAAAATTAGAAGACCTTGGTCAACAAATTCAAACTGGAAAATTAGAAGATCTTGGTCAACAAACACAAAATACTTGGGATAAATTTGAAAATTTGGGCCAAAAAACTCAAAGTGATAATGAACAAACAGAAGATATGGGTCAACAAACGCAAAATACATGGGATATTCTTGGAAACTTTGGTCAACAATTACAAAATCAAAAAGATAAAATAGAAAATATTGGGCAACAAAATGTAGAAACCTTACAACAACCTGGTCAGCAAACTCAGAACACATGGGACAATTTAGAAAACTTGGGTCAGCAATCTCAAACTCTATGGAACAAGGAAAACCAACAAACTCAAGATCAATGGAGCAATTTAGAAAGTATAGGCCAACACACGCAAAATCAATGGGACAAAATTGAAAGCTTAATACCACAGTCTCAAGGCAAATTCAATGATCAACAGACACAAAATGCTTGGAATAAAGTAGAAGTTATACCTCAAGAAACAAGTAAGTTTTAAGTATATTGGATATTAATATTAAAAATATATGAAAAATAATATGTATGTATGTATGTTGAAAGTAAATCTTATAAAGTCTAAATCATAATAACTGTAATAATGATAAAATAATTATTTAATACATTAACAAGACAGTGTCTTCTTTTGATTATGCATAGTAAGTCTAAAATAACAAAAATGTTACCAAAGATTGTAATTCTTGTCTATGTAAATAACTGTATGTATGTTTTGCGTAATTAAATATTTAAATTTGTGTATTTTGAAAGATAATCATATTGAATAATAATAGTTGTATATTGCATTAGGATTTACATATATTATTTTAATAAAAAATCTAAATCTCTAAAATCAGGGATACTTGAAGAACAAAAACAAAACGGATTGGACAATTTTCCACATGATAATCAAAATACTGCAACACAAGAATATCTTAACTTTTGGAACAGCATGAACATTCATGAACAAACTCAAAATAATTTTAATCAAGAAAACATACAAGCTAGCAATGAACAAATTTTTCATCAGCAAAACTTTGATTCTTGGCCTCATTCTTCTCAAGCATTGACTCCAAATAGTGACATATCTCTTTGGCAACAAACAACAAATGGTAAAGAATCAACACTATGGGATGCAGTGGATAAAATAATTGAAGAATCTGAAAGAAAAGAAAAAAACGACGACGGTATAGCTACTTCCAATAACAATAATCATAAAATATCAAATACTAATTACACACGTAATATTGAAACAACAATAGAAAATGGTAAAACAATGAAAACACAATCTCAAAATAATCAAAATTTGTTTTTAAATGAAGACACGGAGGATAAAAACATTAGAACCACAGATATCGGTCGTGGTGATATAGGACCTGAAGATATACCTACAGTTTCATTAGAAAACAATGACAGAATAAATGAACATTCTCATTCAATTCCTAAAGTTTCCACCAATAATAACATTGAAAATAAGCACGAGAATCCAATAATTTTGAATGTTATAGGTTTAGAACAACAAGATTTTATAACTTCCTCCACTAGAAAACCAAAACAACAATCTTTTCCTTATCAATATACAATTGAAAAGTATAAAGATGAACAAATACCTAAAAACATTGAACATGAAGATATTTTAAAAAATATAGAAACCATACCCAAAATGGAAAATAATGATGTACAATTTAATAATAACTTCTTTAAACATGACCGAGAATTGAGTAACTTTGAGCAACAAAATATAAGTGAAACATTTGATCAAGTACATATAGAAGTAACAACTAAATGGAGTCATGAATACCATCAAAAAAGTAGAAGCCAGACATTTGAAAATATAGAAATGAAAACCAATGTGAAAAATGAGGTTGTACAACCTGTAGAAGTAACAACAGTTAAACCAGGTTTTTGGAAATCAGTATGGGGTAAAACAGCAAGTGCTAAGGATAAAATTGTTTCATGGTTTAAAAATTAATTACTTATTCTATTTTATTAGACGAAATATAATAATATAAAAAAAAATAGGCAGTCATGGAGACTAAAAACATAACTTTGGAATAACTGTATTTTTCACTAATTTTTAATTTTATAATAGCAAGAATAATTAAAATTTCATAATTTGTAAATTGAAATTATTATAATTAGTCTGGTTTTCACAACCATTGGCTCTCTGAGCAATAATTGTTACATTTTGATATAGTTTATTTATTAATCAAAACTTAAGATGCTGCTTATCGCCACACTGCACTCTGCCAGACTGCATCAATACGTCACATGTCACACCTAGCATGTCGGTGACGCGAAAACATCAGTTTTGCGCTAACTAAAAATAGATCAATGTGGCTAAATTCAAAAACTTGTTTCTAAGTATTGTGAATAAAATATTTTACCTAAATAAATGTTACATAGTATTATATAATTTTATATTTACTTGTGACTTTACTTACTTCAGGTAAAGAGTGGAAGTATTTAACGAATGCCTGCTGTTGTATTGAATCTGAAATATAAAGTTTTTAAATTAAATAAATGTACAAACCTGTGCTTTTTATTTATAATACAGAATTGTTTGGTTGTTTAGCATAATTTGGAATTTAAATATATTTATAATTAAATGATATATATAGTGAAAATATGAAGAATTATTTGCCACATTTGTTTGGTTGCAATTTATTTTTATTTCTTGTAAAACCATGGTTGTGTGTTTGTTTTTTTGTTGCATGTAATTTAGGCTATTTAAATATTGTTATAATGAAATGATATAGATTTACAATAAAAGATTTTTAAGAATCTCTTGCTATATTTTTTAATTTTTCCTGTATTAAATATTTATTTTATATACAAATATAGTTGAATCAATCTCCATGAGATGCAATGCAGATTTTGATCATTTTTATTGAGAAAATTGAAAGCTACTTTTATGAAAGAATTCCTCAAATATGGCTTAGAAGTTGTGTGAACATTTTGTTTATAACCAGATTTTTTTGTACAGTATATACTAGTAATAAATAGAAGATTTGTTATTTTGTATTTCATATGGCATATTTCACCAACATCACCTAAGTTTAAGGGTTCCCATCAGCATGGTTAGGGGGCTGTTTCTGTTTCATCGATAGTTAGCGAGTCACCTAAATGTTAAAATGCCACCTAAATATAGGTACTAGAAATATGGGCTCTGACATTGGTAAAACGAAATTTAATTTAGGGACTAGTTTAGGGAAACATTTAAGCTAGGGATCCCATATTATGTAGGTGGTAGCTTAAGTGATGTTGGTGAAATGGGGCAATAAACTCTTAAAATACTGAATTGATTGAAATTATTCTTTTACTATAGGAAAGATACATTATCCAAAGTAACATAGGCTATATATTTTATTTCAGCAATAATATCTTTTGCACAAAATATTATATCAGGACATTAAGTGGATCATAAGTATTTAATGTAAATTAACATGTAAATTAATTTTGAAACTAACATGAAATTCTTTATTTTTTCATTATTTTTACATCCTATGAAAAGTGGATTTCTTACAGTATGTCTTATGTGACTGACTGTCTGCATATCCATTGCCACCATTTCACTACACCTACTAGACTAAGAAGTTATTTGCTACAAGTTTTATATAAGTTTGTGTACTTAAGCAAATATAATAGTATATAATATGTACTTCTAGGATTAAATTTACACTAGAAATGTACTGAATGTATGTAATTTAATGATTTATGTTGAATAATCAAATATTATATTTTTAAAATAAAATACAAGATTAAGAAGTTAACTACTAAGGAGATAAAGCCAGACAGCCCAAAGATGGACATACATATTATATAGTTCAGATTATGACTATCAAATTAAAAAAATATTTCTATGTATCAAAAATAAAAATGACCCCCTGAGGATGCTCTTTTAATATTTTAATTGTAAAAATGGGTGTACAAAACATGTTGGCGAAAAAATATTTCATTTATCTACATATTTTAAATTTCTCACCTAAATTTAATGCCTGTATTGGTTGTAACGTAGACATTATACTTATAACTTTATATTTCTATTTACTTCTTCGTATAACGGCTATTGCCTAAAGTAAATATGTTCGTTTAAACTTTAAAAGTTTAACGGTATCTAAAATATAAAGTTATATATTTTCCTAATATTGTTGGCTCGATTTTATTTTGAAAAGAGAAGGGTTTTATTACTTCTTTTAATTTTTTTAATTGTAAATGTAAAGTTTAGTCACTATTTACTTTATTTTAGCGGTAAGTTTAATTATTGACTTTAGAAATCGGATCAAAGATGACACTTGACAGTTTCACGGTTCTCCCATAGATTAAAGATAACCATGATAGATAATACATATAGTTTGTAACCACAGACTAGAAAAAATATAAGGTACCTACTTAGGGTGCATTCCACACCAAATCGGACGGTTTCAAAAATTATTGAAGTAAAACTTCCTTACGCACGCTTGACTTGGGGGGTAAGCTGGTGAATGCGTGACGAAAAAATGTATGTACGTTTGTTGCCATGGTAACCGTTGTTATTGTCTGAGAAATGATAAATATCCTATTAATAATAAAGCGCCAAAGTTTGTAAGAATGTATGTATGTATTTATAGATGTGTGTATGTTTGTTACTCTTTCTCGCAAAAACTACTGAATGGATTTTGATGAAACTACAATAATATTGCTCATACATCAGAATAACACATAAGTTAATTTTTCCCCGGAAAAAGTATGGTTCTCGTGGGTTAATTTGTATTTGTTTTCCACCGCTAGTAATATTATAAGTATACGAGGCGAACGTTTGTTGCCACGGTATCCGTTGTTATTGTCTGACAAATGATATATAATATTATATTCTTTCCTTAAATTATATTCTGTAAATATATGATTGTAATATGCCTAATATGCGTTATTTTTGTATCTCACCTATCCTAATTATTTAAAACATAAATTGAATTTCATAAGGAGTACCGATAACCTACAGAACTTTTACTTCTTGCGCGTGTACACATTCATACACGAACTCTTTAACTTTTTATTTTTTATTATTTTGGTATTTTTAGTACCTCTCAAAAGAGGCTTCCTGGTAAATTATGAGATTTTTTTCATTACTAGTTCAAAAATATCGATTTTCAAAAAAACTGCGATTTATTAGATTTTTGCTCATAAATTTCTTAATAATGGTCGAAGTTCAATGTTTTTATTTTAATTTTTTTTTGTTTTTGGATGACCTTCACATAAAAAAATATAACAAATAAATATTTAAAACGTTTTAATCGAGACTATTGAATTTTAAGTTTTCAATCATGTTTTTAAAACTGTTTCGGTTTTTTTGAAAATTTTCTATTTTAAACTTCTATCTATCATGCAACTTTTAAGTCTAGTCCGGTAGTGGGCCTATTTTTTTTCTATTTTTTTTATATTTTTTTTTTCATTTCAAGACAAAGAATAACACCGTCCTGTGATTAAATGTTAAATTAAACTGTTCTTTTTAAAATATATCGGATGATATTTAAAGTTTTTTTAAACCAAATTTTAGTTTTTTGAAGCTGGATATTTTTTTACAATTATATAACGATGTATTATGTATAGGTATATGATTCCCTATTTAACATAGTACAGTTATTATACACTAGCGGCTCACCCTCGCTTCGCTCGGGTTCACCTCTAGAAAAGCACAAACATATCTATCCCACGGGAACCGTTCCTGTTGTTTAACCGACCTGTTTAACCTGTTGTTTAACCGACAATATAAGGTATCAACATGCCAAATTTTACTAAATTAGGTGGATAATTTGTTGTGTACTAAACTGTATAAGTTACTATAGTTTTTTAACTATCCCACGGAAACTCTTTAATTTTCTGGAATAAAAAGTATCTTAGATGTTGACCGGGGATATAAGGTATATGTATGGTAGTAACTATGCAAAATTTCATTTAAATCGGTTCAATAGTTTCAGAGATAAGCCCGTACAAATAAACAAACAGACAGAGAAACAAAAAAATTAAAAAAAAAACTGGATTTGTTCTATTTCTCTTCTTTCGGGATGTAAGAAGGAAACTAACTCGGTTTTTAGCCTTTTTGTTTTCTAACCTCTACAGTTTTATTATATGTGTAGATAGAATAAATAACGTATAATAAAACAGTAATATATACTAATAAAAATAGTTATAGCGAGTGTACCTTAGGAGATAGACATATACTATGTAGAACTTTTCTATAGACCTTTTTAAGACTTACAATTTTATTGCACAATGTTTTGATCTATCTCTTAAGGTTGAGCCAACGTTACCCATATAAATTTCTAAGGACGATTCGATAGAACCAGTTATTGTATTTTCCCGTGGGAAAGAAAGATTTTCTTGAAGAAAAAGGTATCTAGGCAGTGGTATCCCAGTGGTAACGCGCTAGCTTGGGAAACCGAGTGAAGCAAGTTCAAATCCCGGGTCTCGCACCTCTGATATTTTCATGTGCGAATCATTTCTAACACAAGTACCACTTTTTTTTTTTTTTTTTTTTTTTTTTTTTTTTTTTTTTTTTTTTTTTTTTTTTTTTTTTTTTTTTTTTTGTTTTCGCTGGGGAAACCCATCATGGGGACCCTACCGGCCGTCAATGGGTAGGGTACTGTGAGACTCCTACTCACTAAAACCCACAGCGGAACCCGTCGCCGCAGTGCAATGGGGTGTGCAGGATCGCTTGCGCATTCACTACAACACCCCTGCGGACGGCCCGTACCCCGCGGGCCTGCCTCGCCTAAACCGGGATGCCCTCGATTCACAGAGCATCCCGACCGCCCCGATGTCGTGCAGGGGAGTCAACGAGAGACCCCCCCGCAGTAGCTCCTCTAGGGTGGCGGGAGAAGATGCGCGTACCGGCGCCTCCTCTCCCCCAGCCGACGGCGACGAAGAGGGTCTGCTAAGGCGTTAGCCTCGCGTTCCCTCTCCGCCTTCTCCTTCAGTGAGATGACGGCCTCGCTGAAGGAGACCATCGCCGACCAGGACCTCTCGTCGCGTAGCATGGCCCCCACCACGCTTCGCAACGACAGGTCTCCACCCACTACCGCCATCAGGGCATGGCGCTGGGGAGCCCAAGCGGCGCATACCGCGAGGGTGTGGTGCGAGGTGTCCTCGGACGCACCACACTCGTGGCATGCGGGCAACGGTTCCCGACGCGCAATTTGACACAGATACTTACCAAAGCACCCGTGCCCGGTAAGCATCTGCGTCAACCTGAACGTCAGGACGCCGTGTGGCCGCCTGACCCAGCGAGACAGGAACGGACGAACCGCCCCCACCGTCGCCCGGCCAGCCGCTGGAGTCCCCAGGTCTTCCCACCAGCGCCGGATCAGTGCCTCGTCAGCTAGGCGCCTGATCCGAGCGACTCCCTCCCGCGCTGGACGTTCCCCTCGAGCCCGCTCACTCGCCCGAAACTGATATACTTCGGCGAGCACCTCCGCCTGGAGTTCCCAGGGCGGATCGCCCGCCAGAAGTGTCGCCGCCGTGAAGGACACCGTACGGTATCCCCGCACCGCCCTCACCGCCAGGACCCGTTGCGCCTTGCGCAGTTGGGCCCTGTTCGGTGCGGAGAGGGCGTCAATCCACACGGGGGCACCGTACAGTGCCATGGACCTCACGATGCCGGCATAGAGCCGCCGGCAGTGAGATCCAGGGCCCCCGACATTCGGCAGAAGTCTGCCGAGGGCCGAGGCGGCGCCGATCAGTCTCGGGGTGAGCTGGGCGAAATGGACACGAAACGTCCAGCGTCCGTCCAGGGTCAGGCCCAAGTAGCGCATATGGGCCCGAACCTCCACCATCCTACCCTGGACTCGCAGACAGGCGTTGCGGGGGGCACCCTTGCGTGGGCCATGAAACAGGAGGGCCTCCGTTTTGGAGACGGAGACCCTCAGGCCCAGCATCCCTATCCGGTCGGCGACCAAGTTAGTGCCGACTGTGGCCAAGCGTGCCGCCTCCTCGTAGGAACGCCCCCGGGCTGTGACGAGGGTGTCATCGGCGTAGGCGATGACACCGAGCCCGGGGAGAAGCGGACAACGCAGGAGCCAGTCATACCCGAGGTTCCACAGTACCGGGCCCAAAACAGCCCCTTGTGGAACCCCGCAGTCAACACGCCGCCGACCGACCACCCCATTTGCCCCCGTCCACACGACCTGAACACAAGTACCACTTGTCTTAACGGTGAAGTAAAACATCGTGAGGAAACCTGCATGTCTGAGAGAACCTAGCAAGTTTTCAAAAGACATGTGAAGTCCGCCAACCTGCACTAGGCCAGCGTGGTGGACTATGGCCTGATCCCCTCGTACTGAAGGGAGGCTCTTGCCCAGCAGTGGGACGTTAAAAAGGGCTGAATACATACACAAACACATATGTATGTATGTACTATTCTTTATTGCACTTATATGTAAAATACAGAGAGTAACAAATAATAAAATTAGTTATCAAAGGTGGACTTATCTCTAGAAGAGATCTCTTCCAGTCAACCTAAGTGAGTTAGAGAGATAGTATTAAAATGCAGGCTAAAGTGCAGTAACTCAAATGTAAATACTTAAATAAATATATATTATATATACATATAAATGCATACATATAAATCCTAAAGGTTGACTCAAGTAATGAGTTATCACTTCACCAAATTTCATTGAAATCGGTACATTACTTTTCGCGTGAAATGCTCACGCAAAAACAGACAAACATGCATACAGGCAAACAGACAAACAGACATTTTTTTTAATAACTATTGTTTTGGGGTCTATGTTGTGAACATAATACGTGACAAATAAACAAAAACATCTATCCCACGGGTACAGTATTTTTCTAGGATAAAAAGCAACCTATTTGTTATTCTGATGTGTGAACTATATACATTATTGTAAAGTTTCATCAAAATCCAATCAGTAGTTTTTGTGTACTAAGCTGTATAAGTTACTATAGTTTTTTGACGATCCCACGGAAACTTTTTAATTTTCCGGGATGAAAATTAGCTGATTTGTTTTTGTCATGTATGAACTATATTATTGTAAAGTTTCATTAAAATCTAATCAGTAGTTTTTGTGTACTAAGCTGTATAAGTTGTTATAGTTTTTTAACTATCCCACGGGAACTCTTTAATTTTCCGGGATGAAAAGTATCTAAGATATTGCCCGGGGATATAAGGTACCACCATGCAAAATTTCATTTAAATCGGTCCAATAGATTCGGAGATTAGCCCGTACAAACAGGAAAACAGACAAACAGCTCGCTCGGGTTCGTCCGTACCTACGAAAATGTTGTATTATCTCTTTAACCATTTGTCCAAATTATATGCAGTAAAAGGGAAAAGTCTTTTGTTTTAAACATTTTAGGCGATAAATTTACTTATTTTGATAAGAATTCATAATTATTGATAATATGACCAATAAACATGACCTACCGATTTAAATTATTTTTTTAATATAAAAAACTACTTTTTGTGACTTAAATATAAAAGTTAGACATATGCTGTCGCTGACTTTTTTGTAGGCATTATTAAGCTCTACAACTTTTCTCTAGAACATAATCATATATCTCTCATCGTTAAGGCAGCGTTCGTAAGAAACGTTTTCGTTCGGCCGTTTTTTCTCCGACTTACTTTGCAAATCCGACTACCACGCAAAAACCTTTTCATTCTTCGGGTTAATATATAGCCTATGACACTCAGAAAGAACGTGGCTTTCTATTGGTAAAAGAATTTTGAAAATCGGTTCGGTAGATCCAGAGATTACCCCCTACAACGTCACAAACTCACAAACTCACAAACTCACGAGATCACAAACTTTACCTCTTTATAATATTAGTATAGATGAAACATTATAACCAGACTTGAGCGACTCTCTTTCCTCAGTCGTTCACTCTTGACAGAGTGCTCGTGGTTAACGAAGGTTCATTTTCTCTGGCTAATGCAGCCCTCGCGATGCGCCTCCATTTGTTGCGGTCTTCAGCGTTTCGGGAACATGGGACTATGAAGGTTTGTGTTGCAAGTTGTAACTCGCAGTTTTTATAAGGTCTGTCCAAAGCGTGGGTGATCGACCCTGTGACAACATCCCATGGACAACGAGTCATATGATGTTCTCCTAGCCGGTTCCGGCTACGGCGGCCAATCTCATTGAGATTAGCCAACTGCGGAGGAGATATTATAGTGCACAAGTGTACGCGCATACACAAGTGCACTCTCTATTCCTATCACTCTCATACTCCGGTGGGACGACCACTCGACACGACCGGTGAGAGTTAAGGCGCAGGACCGACGGCTTTACGTGCTCACCGAGGCACGGGGGTGAAACACCGCCAACTTCCCAACTCCGGGCTGTTACTGAGACTTACTATACAGAAAGACTCAATAACTAAACTTGGCCCAACCCGGGACTCGAACCCAGGACCTCCGGATGTGCAGCCGTACATGCTAGCCACTACACCACCGAGGCAGTTAACGAGTCATATATGATAGTAATAAGCCTATTTACAACATTTTCAAATATTTCTTGGTAGTCATGTAATAGCAGTAGCTCGTAGTATGCGAATTACATAAATCTAGAGAATCTATTTTTCTCTATGTCTATTTTTATTTCTCATCTTGTCTATTGATGTCCATCGACGGTGAAGTAAAAAAACCTTGAGTTGTGAGTTATGAGCATGTGACAGTGACAGAACTTTATTGACGTCTGACTGGTTGTGTTGTGTGTACATTTTACAGTACTTAATTGGATTTTGTTAATCTAACTTTTATTTGTGCTTAATATGATAATTTTTAAATGTGCGCTTATTATATTATCTTCAACTTATATTTTATCGTAAGTTATCTCTTTTATTTAATTATTAAATTAATTTCTTAAATTTAAAAATACTTCGAAACTGTTTAAGTATTTTTGCGCTATACTGCTTCACCTTTTAGATTATTGTATAATATTTATACTTTATACTTTACCTATTAAAAGGCTTGCCATGTTTATAATAGTACATCGTGTAATAGGTATATGATTTTTTGTTTTGTATTATAACTTTCGCCTTTCACTTTACAGTGTATTTTAAACAGATATTGCGATTGTTATTTATATTCCTATTTGTTAAACATTTACCCTTTTTTTTCAGCCTTTGTTCTCAAGTTGTTACCCAAACAAACTTTTTCGACACTGGCCTTGAATTTATGTATATAGCCAGTGGAGCATTAGGTGAGAATAAATAAATGTATTACATGCAAATACAATTATTAAAAATTTACTAAAAAGGTTTCTAAGATTCATTAAGTAGGACATTTAAAGCTTTGATTAATTAAAAATTATAATTTTATTATTTATTTATGTTACACATTATTATTTTTATTCATATTTTATTTATTAAATTCACAATATTTATTTTATTTACATAACAATATTATAATCACACATTATTTATATTTCTATACAAATTATTGTTATAAAATATAAAACCTATTTAAATACTTGAAATATTTACTTAATGCTTTTAAGCTCTTATAATAAATTTCATACATTAAAATGATATTACTTGTGATAGTTTTTTTATTTTACATAAGTAGTGTATCTTCAGTGTTATATTTTTAAATAACTGGGTGATTTATGAAGTTCTAACATTATAAGGGACAATGGATTATATAAAAATATTTAATGCACAAGTGCATATTTGCATGTATTTTATGTACTGTTACATATAATTCATTGCCTACTTATTATATATAAAATCATGTGTGATATGTGCTAACAAGCAATTTTTTCAGCTGGCAAAATCATATATGACAGATACCAGCAAATTCATATACTAGGATCACTAACCCCAAATCCGAATGTGACTTCCTTTGCCAATAGGATATCTTGTTTCTCTGCCTCATTTTTGTCACTGGGCTTCCTCGTCTACTACTTTTTGTTTTTATTTAAGGTAAGGATGGAAAACATAAAAGAATTAGAATCTCTGGTTAAATTTCCATATACTGATTTATTAAAAATATATTTTACATATACTAAAGTAACTTATATTAGAAAGTACTTGATTGACCCCTACAATTTTTTTTTATTATTTAATATTTATTATATTATAGTTTGATTATCTATGTCATATATTCTTTATTCATACATTATCCAGTTGAAATACATATTGCATGATGCAGCATTCTATTTATAATAATTAATATGACCTATTTAAGTGGCTCATGACAGTTACAATGGGTACTTATTCAATTTATTTCTTATGGTCTTACTCATTCAGATTTCTACTTAAAAAGGATGAAACCAACTAATTTCATAATACAATATCTCTACTAATAATTCATTCTAACAAATTTTAATTTATACTTTCACATTATTTGTTACAACAATTATATGATATTCAGGTTAATAGCTATAGGTTTTGTAACTTATCACAATATAACCTAGTGTTTTTATCACTGTGATAATAATTAATGATCAGGTAACAAATAGGAGAAAACTAAACTACCACAATAAGTTGCAATTCAATAGATTATGTTAATAATTTCATGTGTAATGCTTAAAAATGTTTCCTTTTAAAAATATAACACAAGTTGAATAATGAGAATAAATAACCCCTTCGGCTTCACTGAGGCTCTCTACATCTGTGCCACCTTCAGTAATTTTTTTGAACATCTTACAAAATTGAAACACCTTTATGTACTATGATAAAAAGTAAATGTCTCTCTTGTACAGAAGATAAAGCTTTAAAAATTCAATTACTTTCTGAACTATTTCGACCATGGTGAGCTGAGATATTATACACTACATAGTAGTACTCTAGCCACTCATCCTCGCTCCGCTCGGGTTTGTTCCTATATACGTTTTAATGGTTATCATAGATTTCTCAGAGATGAGGTATTTTCCCGCAGTAAAAAGTATCGGTGATACGGAAAACTAACTATGATCGCACCAAATTTTGTCAAAATCGTTTTCTCGTGATGCGTTTACAGACAGACAAACGATCAAAAATTCTAAAAACTATAGATTCGGCTTCTTTATCGATAATAATGACTACTTCAATAAGGTTTTTAAAAAAAATAATGTACAGATTCGATTCAGTTAGAATCTTTTATTAGGTGTAGTATAGATTAGTGTGTGTACAGACATATGCACTCTTTATTCCTTTCACTTTCAAAGTCTTGCGAAACGACAATTTCATACGACTGGTGAGAGTTAAAGCGCAGCCTGTTTTGCATGCTCTCCGAGATACGAGGGTGTATCATTGCTAGCTTCCCAACTTCGGGCTATTACTGAGTATTTCTTAACAGAAAAACCCATTAACCCCATTACTTCAAGCCCCGTGAACTCAGAACCCCCTGTTCGGCAGCCGTATTTGCTAGACAGACAAGCTGCATGAAAGAAGAACCACCAAAACCATTTATTATAAGCTGTCTTTTGAACGGTGCGAATTATTATGGTGGTTGCAATATACTTACTGAATCCAGTACAAATATATGTACATACTCGTACAGGTATCTCTTCGAATCAATTTTTAAACATGATACTATGAAAACTTTGCTGACCAGAATTTTCTACATTTACGTTACGACGGTTTATGTTTTCTTAAGTATCAGTGAAGTAGTTCTGCCAATATTTCGTTATCCTATTTACATATGTGATATTGTAACCCATACTAATATTTTAAATGTGAAAGTGTTTGTTTGTTTGTGACATAGGCTACTTTTTACCGCGGTAAATCATCTAATTCCCACTGGAAAACACGTTATAATACAATCCAAAAAAAAATTATGATTAGAATAACTGAAAACTCGGTATTAATTTTTTTCAATAAAATTAAATAAATACGTGTTTTAGCATTTTTCGAAATTCATCCTATAAGGAGGTAAAATAGGGGATTAAAGTTTGTACGAAACTAGCTTTTTAGAGATTTTTTGTATGTGTGTTTATGGACGACTCTACGAACTTACCTAGTTAGATGTGTATCTTAGTTGGAAATCATTGTAAAGTTATTTTGTAGGTTTTTACGTTTAGTATCGATTTCTCAGAGATCAGACATTTTCCCGCAGTAAAAATTATCATATAGGTATCATACCAAATTTCATCAAAATCTGCCAGTGGTTTTCTCGTGATGCGTTCCCAGACAGACAGACAAAAATTCTAAAAACTATAGATTCGACCTCTGTATATTAACAATGACTATTTCATTAACATTTTCCAAAAAATATTGAATATACAGATTCGGCTCAGGATTTTGTTATACATATATGTATGTATAGATGTTAAGAGGCTCAGTGAGAAATCAGCTCGTGCATGACACTTCTTCACCTTGAAATGGCCTTCTCATCTTTATTAGTCTGTTTTATATATAAACTTTCATTTAAAGTTACAAATTTTTAAAGATTTTATAATGTTTATTTGTAAGATTATTTTATTCAACATTGTTATTGCAGGTGGACGAACAATGTCTAAGAGCGTTAAATATATTTATATGTGGATTTGGAACTTTGTACATGTGGGTGCAGGTAACATTAAAACAAATGTTTTGAAATAAATTTATAAATTTCTTTGACGTATTCTGACGCTGCATGTAATTATTAAGTTCTAAATTGTTGGAGACAAGGTAGATGGAATTAAATCAAAACAAAACAAAATAATAGTAATGAATCGCGTCGACCAAGTCATCCATATCTCTGTACTTTCTATTTTTTATCTAAAGAGATAAGAAATAGAAAAATTTTGTTGCATTGATCATTAATTTTTCAATTTTAATAGCAAAAGAGAACAAAAAGGAGGAGGTTCTCAATTCGTCGGAATCTTTTTTTTATGTATGTTCACCGATTACTCGAAGACGCCTGAACCGATTTGGAATTTTTTTTTGTTTCAAAGGGTTATACTTCTCTGGTGGTCCCATATAAATTTTATCGAAATCGGTCGAGCGGTTTTTTAAAAAATCAACAATAAATATTATTTTAAATAAATTGTTTAACGAATATGTTATTAAAAAAACTTTCTTCTTACAAATTACCTGCTTATTACGTCTACACTAAAAATGGAAAACTAAAAACTGTAAAAAAAAACGACTTCCAGACACTAAAATGTAAAAAATAACTAAACGGGGATTTTCATTTAGATACCTAACCAGGTATTTTCGAAATCGGTGCCAGCCGACAATATTTTAAGGTATGAATATCTAATAGGTAAATAATGTATTTTACGTATCGAAATATACCTATAAGATTTGCTTTACATCGGCTGGCATCGACTTTGAAAATATCTGATTAGGTATCTATTCTAAATGAAAACCCCCGTTTAGTTATTTTTTACATTTTAGTGACTGGAAGTGGGTTTTTTTTTAATTTTTATATAAATAGGAATTGCTAAATTTAGCCGATACTTGCATACAGTGTGTACAACGCACATTACCCATGCTCCTCTACCTATTTTCGCCAATATTTGTGAATCAATTTAAACGATGTTAAATGTTTTCAACTAACAAAAATTAAGTCTAAGCTCATATAGTAACCATTGTTTAGGCTTGTCTATTATATATTTTAAATTTTTCGCGTTACCAAAGAAGTATGATTCCAAATATTATTTAATATTATTTATATGTAGGTACAATATATTTTATATAACCTTTCCTTTTCAGTGCATCATTACTACATATATTTGTACACTATTCTTTGACAAAAGATTAACAGTTCTTAGGCAATGCCTTGCAAATGTGAGCTTCCCCATTCTAGTTGTGATGGCAATATTTGGCACCGTGTCTTCATTTTTGCCTGAAGGTAATTTTTAATTATACTTACCTCAGATATGTATATAGAATTTTACAGGCTTATGTTAAAATTAAAATACAAAAGTGCGATGGAACCGGTTGTGGTGTTTCACCCCTAAGGAGAGCACGTAAAGCTGTTGGTCCTATGCCAGATCCCTCACCGTGATTATAATACTACCATAGGATATTAAAACTACCCTTTAAAAGTAAATATTTATATTTGATTTCTTCTAGAAATTTATAACGTTGGTTTATGAAAAATAATATTCATTACCATAAAATTATTGACAACGATATTGCGTACATTACACAAAAAGGTTTTTTCAAAATAGGTTTTTCTCCTATTTTAAAGTAAGCCAAAAGTTAAAGTTAAATACATATTTTTATTTTACAGATGGTACAAGAGGCGTTTACGTGTGTCACGTCGTAAATTCCCTGTGTAGTTATATTCTGACGGGAATATTCTGTATATTTTTATTATCATTTGAGAAGGACTATGATTATTTTTCAGAGGTAATTATTTCTCATTTTTTATACTTTAATTACTATTAGATTAGGCGTATGAAAAAAAAATCTTTTTTTCTAAATTTGCCTAAAGCTTTTTTTAATAAAACTATATTTTCGGATTTTTTCGCAGATTTATTTTGATTTTTGGTTCGGGACGTTTCGAATGCTTTACAGCAATCATGGTCACGGGAGAGACTAAGGTTTAAGATGTCTCAAAAGCATTATATACATAGTTGTAACAGATAGCCTACCCATAAATTAACAAAAATGAATTAAAAAAAATATAAAAAAATGGCTACAAAGTACCTAATACAATACAAACTTGTTAATTTTAAACATTTTTATAATCAATAATAAATTTACAAAAATCAAAATAAATTCGCGAAAAAATCCGAAAAGATAGTTTTATTAAAAATGTCAAATATTCGCGTAAATCTAAGAAAGTATTATTTGCTTAAAGCTGCCTATATTTTAATATTGTAAAAATATTATTTATATCAATGAAACAGTCAAAATAGAATGTAAATATTAATAGTAGCTACGTAAGAAGCCTCCACAGATGGGTAAAAATAAAGAAATAAAAACTTATGCTTTTGTTGTCACGATTACAATCGAAGTATAACATAGAAAGGCCATTTTGTAATCACGAACAAACATTAACGTAAAATTACATACCTACAGACAGTTTGATTTTAATGTTAGTTCATAGAATGAATTAGTTTGGTTTATTTAGCAATACCTTTCATAGTTGTAATTATGTTACATAAGATGATGTAAAAAGGTCTATACAATTTTATATAACGGTCTTTACTATAGATAGTACGAGATCGTGAGATAGTGACATGATTCTGAAATGATTGCAGCCTTGTTCAACGAACCGGCAATGACTTGTGTTTTCATTTTCTAAATAATGCTTTTAAGAGATTTCAACTGCTTCATAAACTTTTAATCGAATGTTATTGTGAATTATGAACTGATTTTGATGGTTCTTTTTTGTAAACAAACGTCTGTACCTCGCCTTAGTTTTTATTTATTCAAACGACCAATAGGTACTTGTTGTACTTCACAGTACATATAACTTTTACAGTAGTTTTGTTCTCTTTAAAAAAATCTCTATTCTGAGGTTTATACTTTATATACATAATATATGGATAAAATATTTTTTTAAGTAATAAATCGGTCGCTTGCACAAATAAGAACTGAGATGACGAGTATTCCTGTAATTTAAATTTATCCCTAAGAGGCCATAATACCATCTCTATTATACCTAAGTACGATTAAATTACTAAGGTGTTAGTTAAAATTAAAATAAAAGAAATTGATTATGATTTATAAATTTCCTTACATATAAGTTTTCTTCTCCCTGCCTATTTCCCAAGTTACTTGGGGTCGGCGCAGTAAGTCTTCCTCTTCCACTCTCTTTACCTTACTCCTCCTCCTTAAATTACTCTCCTTACCTCACCACTTATTACTTATATCCTACTAGAGACTCCTTTTTTTGCATTCGTCCTAAGCTTGCTTCCCAATACAATCTTTCATCCATATTTTCACCCCCATGATGGATGATTTCGGGGATAAAAAGTATCTTATGTACTTCCCAGGGTCTCAAACTATCTTCTTTCCAAATTTCATCTAAATCGGTTCAATAGATCCAGAGGTTACCCCCTACAACGTCACAAACTCACAAACTTTACCTCTTTATAATATTAGTATAGATTATTCTTATTACTCGTCACCTTATCGTACACCCCTTTCTTTTTTATGTCTTGTCTCACACAATTTATTCATCTTCGGTTTTCCTCTATCTCTCCATCTATCTACATTCATTTCCATCACTCTTCTCGTCGCATGCATTTCATCCCTCCTCTTCGCATGTCCATACCAACTTAGACGATTTCCTTTCAACTTCTCTGTCACTGGTGCGCGCTACTTTTAAGCTTACACTTATGTACTTATTCCTTATTTTATCCATTCTCGTCACTCCACACATCACTGCACATTTCGTTACATATATGTATTTTATTAAAAATAGTCAAATAGTCTTGTAAAGAAGCAATTTAAATACAAAATTTCTTTTATATAAATTAGATTAACAATTTGGCGAAGTAGACTTAGTAACAAAAGGTACGATTTTATTTCATTACAATTTACAGTTCATGTTCTACAGATTTTAATGTTTTCCTAAATACCAGCTAAAATAAAAGCAGGTACAAAACAAAGCTAGGTACGTGTGTTCGAATGTTGAATTTTTAAATTTTAATTTACAGGGGCTTCGATCAGAGTTACTTCTGGATGATGGTTGTTCGCTGAACAATGCGTCACTCTCCGATGTCGATAGTATATTTGGAAATCAGGATCCTATATCGAATACGATAGTTATAGCCGGGAGTATCGCATGCGGTAAAGTGTCCTGACCCGAGGCCGTGCCCTCTAAGGGCACGGTACACAATTATGGAAGTTTTGATAAAACAAAACCTAGTTATAACGAAAACAATTCCAATCATATCTCTCCATTTAAATGTTTAGTAGATAACGATAGTGGTATGTCGTCGGGAGAAAACGACGAGTCAATGCGATACGTTTACAATAAAGTTAGTGATACAGTAGCCAATAGTGAAAAGTGCCTAACAAATGATAATCAACGTGCTGTGCTTTGGAATGAAATTCCTAGTTGTTCTAATGTTAATATAAACGTTTCGGACGGAAGCGATGTGATCGATTCTAATTTCATTGTGATAAATATGTACGATAGTGATAGTGATTCTGTAAAGTACGAAGCGGTTGGTACAAATGTGTACGAAGATACGACACTAAGTGACGAAAGTAAAAGTTTAGTTCCTGTTCGCAACGAAATTGTAAAGTCGGAGAGTCAGAAGTTGGTAAGTTTGTCCCTTTCGATCCTACTCGCGGCTCTGTTACAAGCAATGCGTTGTTTTGCCCAATTCCTAGAAGACATTGTAACCCCACAAAGATTATAATATATTACAGTATTCTAAACATATTTTTGTGCAGTATTGTATTCGCTAGTTTACGAATTATTAATATTATTACTATTATGGATAACAAAAGGTCAATATATTTAATTACCCTCTTGTAGTATGTGTTTTATTTTTCTTTATATCTGTTTCAGTATACAAATGTAACTATGTTATTTTGAGAATTTATAATAATAAAAAATATCTATCATCATACATTTTAAATATAGGAAAAGTAAAGCTGTTGTTTAGGCTGTATCTTTTGATTATGTTGACTTAGATTTTTTCACAGATCCAAGGGATTACAGACCTGAGTATTTGATATAAATTTCATCTCGATACCTCCATGCGTTCCTGAGAAAAAGGGTCTTAACAGACAAAGGGACAACAGTGATCCTGTAAGGTTCCTTTTTTCCTTTTGAGGTACGGAAAAATGGATAATTAATATAATATTTAGATATACAGTATGATTACTAGAAATATATAAACCTTTTTTGTGAACAAAATAGTTTAATTATATCATCAGCACATTAATATTTCCGAATCATTTGAAATGTTTGAGTTTGACTGCTTTTACTTTGATGCGAAGTCGGGCGGCGCTAATTGTAATTGTTTTTCGTTTGTTGACACTAGGTTATAAAACCGTAAAAGTGGTGATCACTTTGTACAAACTACTATTTAACAAAAACTCTATATAAGAAGGTTAGGTACATTGTTTTTCAAAAGCACGTTATAAGCAACCCATAAAGGTAGAATTTATTTTGAAACTTATATGGGACCCCTTTTGAAGTAGGTATAACCTATTGAATGAAAATTGATCCTTGCCAAATATATCGAGTACAAAAAAAGTACAGGCGAACTGAGATCTTATTTAAAGTCAGTCAAAAATCGTACTACTATTACATATTATAATATGGAATTGTTCTCTCGTATAAAAATTACAGGTTATAATATTATATGCTGGCGCCATCTTTTGGCATAATTATTACTGACAGTAGCTTATGTTTTACTCTTCTAGTCTTTTTGTTTACTTTTCATCCAAATCCGTTCTGTCGTTTCAGCGTAAAGGAATAACAAGCTTACACATACAAAATTTCATTTCAGCCTCTATAGTTCTGTAAATTATTAAATTACATATCGATAGCAAATTGACGACATGTTTGGCTCAGTTTGTAGTTAATTCGCTGTGACAGCGATCGCGGGTTCCGAGTCCCGCTGGGGGCATTCATTTGTGTAATGAGCACGAATGTTTGTACTGCAGTCATGGGTGTGTATATTTATAATATGTATGTATTTAAAGTTATATATGTGTAGTGTATCAAGTATCTAGTATCCATAACACGAGCCTCTTAGCTTACGATGGAACTAGATGGTGCTGTATGTTAATGTCCCGACATATATTTATTATTTATATTTAATTATTTAAATAGCAAAGGGCAAAAAAAACAAGGTCGAAGAATTTAATAATAATTTAATAAATAATATCGAACAATACACAAATGATGCTACTTTACACACACGACAAATAAATTATGAGGTTAAATAGGTCATTGGTACACTACGAGTTACTTTATTTATTGTCTCAATTCATTTCACTAGTAGTTTATAATGACTGTTCATTGATCACTGTGATCAGTCTGTTGTTTGTATGGCACTTTTTCTTCCACTTGATAGAATTGGTATGTTCAGGACTAGTGCTTTGGTTTTCTTGGTTTGTAGAAGGCTGGGGAGAGTTGGAGTTAACGACGATGGACCAACGTCGACCTCGTCGTTCATTCAGATTTGGAAGCTCAGCTATCAGATTGTTTTCGTACTCACTGAGCATCAGGTAGTTTTCAACCTGTAGAGTACACACATATATTATCAATTCTAAAATTAAATAGATATTAATAATATTTACTTTTCTACAAAAACAAATATATAAGCGTACAGAATTTGTAATTTAAAATAATAATAATATGGGACCTGATTGAAGTCTATATAGGTTTTTATTAAAAAAAATATTTCAATTGGCTGAGATATACCTGACAATGTCTACCTCTGTAATCTATTAACGCGAATTTTGTACCTTCTCCTTTACGATGTCGTGTCGGTCGGAAAAATTACACAGACTTCTTATACAGAGTTTTCAGTCTATAATCATCTTTTTTAAACAGTAACGGTACAAAAATAACAATCAATAATAATGAAATATTTTGTATGCTTTTTCAATATTCGTTCATGGAAAGAGCTAAAAATTTATTAAAGTAGTATATAATACCAAATTTTAATTTTAATCTTTTATTCCTCCATCTAAAGTCTCTTTGTAATATGAAAAAAAATGTATGTACCTTATTGCAACTAGTAATACAGTCACCACCGCAATCCAGCTCCTCTAGTAGGTGCTCCGGTATATCTAGATCTAAGTCTAAGTCTAGACCTCCTTCCTCGCTTATGCAGGTTAGTTCTGGAGGCAGGTTGGGTGGCGGGGAACCTAAGCTTCCTGGACCGATGCTGTCCAATAGCAGATCACGCCCTGCTCGGCCTGGTGCTACTAACTCTGCGCCTAGAACTTAAATGTTTTAATAATAAATATTAGGAGTTAGGACTGTCAAGATTTTTCTCTATTTATGATGTGTAACATATTAAATCATTTTAAAATTATTTAATTCAATTTTCTTGGCTTCAAAAATTTTGCAATTATAAAACTTTGAGATGTCTGCTGCGATAATGATTGAGTACATCGTTGACTAGTTAATTTAGTTGTATAAGGAAAATTAACGATGTTTTTTGATTTTTGACAAGTTTTTTTTATATAATTTATATAGCCGTGTAGCGCCCGGCTTAGAATAGGGCTAGCCTACCTCCTCATGTAGGTGTCATAGAAGACGACTAAAGGATCTAGGGATATCACAACTTTAAGTCCCTTGCTCGATGGCTGGCGAATAACAGCCCAAAGAGGGTTGACGTCAGACAGACGGCCGATCGGAATTTTTTTGCCAAAACCAATAAGTAGTATAGACGTACTGCGCCGACCCCAAGTAATTTGGTAAATAGGCAGGGCGAAGAAGAAGAAGATTTATTTTACATAACATTTTACATTTTCCCCATTTTATAGATGTTTGTACTTTGTATATAATAGGTACATAGGTACCTATATAATAATTACCTAAGGCGGTGGCGGCTCCAGCAGCGGTGCGTGGCTCGCGATCGCGACGAGGCACGCTTATTGACTCACAGCCTACAGTACCACCGTTTTCTCTGTTAACAAATTTACTAATATAATATAAGGTAACCATTGGTAACATGCTCACTTGAATATCTACGTGAAATAGGTTCAAATCCGGGTCTCGCACTCTTGCGTTTTGATATTTCCTTCAGCGAATCATTTTCAACGTGATTATTACTTCAAAGTTAAACGAGTTTTCGAAAGATCTGTGAAGTCGGCCAACCCTCACTTGGCCCGCATGGTGGACCAGGATTTGATACCTCATATTAAGGGATATCTGGCAAAGCAGTGCAATGCTAAAAGGATTGAATTATTATTAAATATGTACATATTTTAAATGTTTTGTTAGTAAGAAAGTTAGCTTGCTAATAGATCAGAAACCTTTTTGCCTTATCTGTCCTTTCTTTTGTTAGAAATGAAATATGACGTAAATAAAACTTTGTTTTGGTATATTTGTTTCGCACATATAACCAGAATCATAATATTTTATGGGAAAACATATAAAGATATGTAACCTCGTAAAGCGCGAAGTTTAAGCTATCTATAGAGATCTACTTGACCAATTGAACTGAGCAATGTTCTTTAGACTACTCTCATGTACATTAAAAATTTTATAAAATTCCGTTAAGGTGTCCTAAAGTGATATCAGATTAAATATACAAAAAAATAATTAAAAAATATTCCTAGATGATATTGAGTTATGGCAGTATTTTAGAATATTTTACACAAATAGATAACACAGTTTAAAATACAAATAAATGTACAGAAAATTCATACTTGGTGTGTTTATGAGCAACGCTACGCCGATGGAGGTCGATGCAGAAGAGTGACAGTGAGCCGATGAGCGAGCACGTCGAGCTGAAGTAGTAGCCCGCCTTGCCGCCGCAACCCACGTTTATGTATCCTAATTAATTATTATATTATGTGTCTGTAATTGCATTTTTCTGACTATTATATTAGTTTAGTTCTGAATTTTTTACATTTTTTACGCACTTTGTAATCAACACAAAAACCTCAGCCTACTTAGTTCTCACTCCGGTATAAATTGTTTAAACATTTTCCCTATATAAAAAAATGACGTTGTTTGTTACTTTGTAGATGTGTAATAGGAGAATAAAACCTACAGATATTCACGTTTATAATACCTACATATGTATAATGAAGTAAATAAGGAATTCTATAATAATTAGTATATATAAATTTCTCTTTTGTTTATTTATTTCTACTCATTTAAGCAAACGCTGGTTTTACTAAAACAAACCTTAAAAGTCAATGCTCATACAAACCGTAAAATTCGCTTTTCTAGTTTTTCACGTTGCGTCAGTCGTTTTCCCCTATTTTATGGCTAAGTAATAATAATTGTATTTGTTTAGATAACGTATCTGAATCACATTTACCAGAAAGCGGCACCCCTATAGCAATGGGCACGGCTTGCGAGCACTGCACGAAGCCCCACGTGCGCGCGAAGTTGCGTGACCGCACTCGTTCGTATGTGTACATCTTTAACGAGTAATGATACCCACCGCAGAATATACCTGCAAATTTTAAAAAAAGATCGGAGAAATATGTTTTTCGTTTGCTTGTCTTGTTTTTGTTATATGCGTATTTTTTGGATAATTGCGTTTGAAATAAGTAATAAGGTACACACCGACTTCATAATCTCTTTGAAATGATTTTTTCCACCTATAGAGGATTTTTTTAACTTTATACATATATTGAGATGATATAAGCACATTGAGGTATGATTTAAAAAAAAAACAAACAAAAAAATTAACGGTTGACAATTGGCGTCGATATCTAATATACATACCTACACACAAAAACGCAGGAATTAGGTAAGTACCACCTCTTTTTTGAAGTCGGTCAAAAATAGAAACGTTGTACTTCTAATCTGTTATAACTTCCGAAGACGTATCACTACGAACGTTAAGGTAATTGGTTTACATATTTCTATGAAGTTACGCAAGCTATATAAATATGTATCTACATATATCTAAGTATGTACAAATGTTAATTAATTTAACAATAAAAATTGCTTAGCATTAGTCAGCTGCCGCTGGTAAACGAACACTATTTCTTAATTTCAGATTTATATTATAGGTGGTTTAACCACTCGTAAAAACAATAGTTTAAATATTTTGCATTCCTTTTCTAAATATTGTATCTAGTAGTAACTTTAAATGTATATAAATAAATGAATACCATAAACCCAAGCGAACATCACATATCCTCTATATGAGCCCTCTACAGCAGTCAGCGCCATTGTTGCCAGTCCACATACAAAAACTGCAGCTTGCGTGAGATATTGCCTCGCGATACGACATTCCGCAGATTTTTGTCGAACTAAAAGCCCGAAAGCCGCACAGCCCACTGCCCATGCCAGTCCGAGATATGCTTGGAGTAGTTCTGCCGTATCGCCTAAACCTAAATTTAATTGAATGATAAAATTTTAATGTGGATAATTAAAGATATTCGTAAAAAACATTATAATACCTACATATATCTAAGTATTTCCAAGTTACAGATTTTTAATTTTTGTTCTTTCAAGCATCGCGTCCATACCAGTACGATATTAGTGAAACTTATATAATTTAGTATAATATATACCTAATTCATAATATCTATTGATATAAATAATTTCTCTGAACTAAACAAGATGACGCTATTTCATTTTCAAAATGCACATTGTCTTCATAAAATCACTTGTGGAGATAATAAGCACTTTATGATAATTTTATATTACAAAGTCTCTAATTACCTTCTTCTTCAGCATGATAAGCTAGATAAAATATTGGTGTATTGATCCCAAATGCTGATATCCCAGTAGACATAAGTAAGATTCTTACAGTTTTAGATCTAAGTGTAGAAAAGTCGAAAAATGGCTGCCTATCATCTGATTTGTTTCTGTCTTTCATTTTCCTCTTGATCTTGTTTTGGTTTTTAAGGTGCAGAATGGCACGTCTCTGTGGATGGTACAGTGATGCAGAGCGGTAAAAGGTTCCAAGTATGAATGTGACGAAAACTACTCCTGTCACCGCCTGCAGTCCAAGTCTCCACCCGATAGCTCTGTAATTTAGTAAGTAGATACGGCTATAAAAACGATAACAGTTAAATAACACTTGTAAGCATAATATAGAAACTATTCGTGAATAAAAATCAAAAATTGTAATATCGGTCACTTAGCTGTTTTAGGTTAGTACAATAGGCTTGGAGAATATTTTCAGTTAAAAAAATTATGTTTATGTTTATCTGGGATCTGTACTTGGTATTGTATTCTTTTATTCTGCCATGACTTTGCAAATAACCTACCTGATTGCACTTTTGATGAAAGTGGACATAACAGCTATACCGAGACCGCTGCCACTTACAATGAAGATCTCCACTAATTCGCGTCTTCGTTTGAAATATTGCGCTACCATTAGCGTTGAGCAGTCTCGCGTTAGTCCTACTCCAACTCCTACTACCGTCCCTGAAATGATAAAAGTTGTTTTTGTCTTCTACTGCATTGAATAATTATGGAAATCAAGCTATTTGTCTGCGACACAATTTTTTTACAGAAATATTTTAAAGAAATGACTTAAATCGATTATGAAGGCAATTTAAGTAAAAATATACGTCGTATAATTATATTAATATAATAATTTCGGATTGATTACAAAAGTGGTCGAAAATATCATACAATGCCTTATTGTTAGTATAATTACTAAAACTTATTATATCAGTAATACGTAGTAGGTATACAAACAAAACACTAAAGAGAAAAAATAACTTGAAATGCCTAAAAATATTCTTACAAAGCCGTAGGATACCTACAATTTATTTATATTTCATAGTCCACAAACAATGTGCCGCGTAATACCTATTTAGGGTTCGATGAATTTAATCAGACGCTGACCTAGATTTCCGATCCCACTAGTGTCTAGTTTGGTGTTTCAGTAATAGCAATCAAAAACTACGACCTAATATTATATTCATACATCAAATTTAAGCATTAGATAGGTACTATCGCAATCTTACAATCGTAAAACACAACGTTTGCAAAATAAAAATAACAAATTAGAAGACGTATTCCATACGTGGTGCATTTTAAAGCTGCTTTTTTTTACCCGACTGTGGCAAAACTTAAAGAGAGTCATGTGTCTGACCCGTATGTCCGATCCTATACCTATTTTGGTGATTCATAAGTCGTTACATTTGTCTTGATAATCCGTTACATGAAATCTAAATGCGGATGTCAGACGCTAAATAGTGTAACCTGAAAAAAAATTCGTCCCCGACTAGCCAAATAAAAGATTTTAAGAGGCAATGAAACAAATATATTAAATACTAGCAATGCCCGCGGCTCCGCCCGCGTTCAGATTACCAAAAACCAAATTCTTAGGTTTTACATATTACTCGTAGTATACTCTTACAGTGCAGTTTTTGTATTTTTTCTCAGAAATAAGATATTTTCCCGCGGTAAAAAGTATCCTATATGTTGACCCGGATATCCAGCTATCACCATACCAAATTTCATCAAAATCTGTCCAGCGGTTTTCTCGTGATGCGGTAACAGACAGACAGACAGACAGACAAAAATTCTAAAAACTATAGATTCGGACTCTGTATCGATAATAATGTCTATTTCAATTAGATTTTCCAAAAAATATTTAATGTACAGATTCGACTTAGTTACAATTTTATTATATGTATAGATTTAAATTTACATGTTTAAAAATAATTTAGGCTAAAAGAAACTAAAAATTTCTAACTGGCCAAAAAAATAGTATTATTGCAGTCGGATACCTCATATTCTACTTACATAGGTAATTACATATAGCAAGAGTCAAGACTGGAAGCAAGGGTGACAGGATTCTTTGACTTATTTTTTTTATTAATCATTTCTTTTAGCAATATATTGGTAACGTAAATGGCAGACGCGTTGAGAAATAAGTACCTACTTTAATGTAACTTTATCTAGCTCAATTCTATACACAGTCATTTCTATAGTCATTACCTACTTACGAAACTGCATAAATATTTATGAAAGTTTCTTAAAGATTTACAAAATAGGTAAGAACAACTCATTTAATATCAAAAAAGACAGACCTATAATATCACACTAGATAATATACAATGTATGTATATATGAAAGTGTACACTGTACATATATTCATATCTACATAATAATATACTATAGTTGAAATAAGGACATGGTATATAAAACATGGACACGGAAAATGTCCCATAACGTGTAAAGGCTTTCTAAATAGGGAATCAAAAGATAATGTGGCTTATCCTACTGAGGAAATCGTTCGATCTAACTTATATGGCTTTCAATTTGCAACAGATTTAGGTGTAGAATAAAAATTACTTTGTGCTTCACTTCGCTGGAATCCCCAATTGCTAGCAGAACGAATTGTTCTAATAAATATGCCAATTCTAAATTGTGTGCAGTAGCTGTGGCAGTAAAATTGTAGCAGCCGACAGCACGCGAAAAGGAAAACGTACAGGATATCGCCGATTATCACACCAGGAACTGTTTGACGTAATATATGTATAGAGCTTGAAATTTTATTGTAGTGAGCTATTTTATGTTTCTTTAAAAAAATGTATTACAAAAAATAAAATAAAAAACCCGACTGCATAAAAGCTAACTAAAAAGATGAAAACAAGTTGACGAAGGAATATAATATTATGCAGTCGGAGGACATACACTGTCGTCTTTGCCGTGAGATGTACATATGCATGTATGTCTCCGACTGCATAATACTATATTCCTTCGTATCTTGTTTTCATCTTTTTAGTTAACCTTTATGCAGTCGGGTTTTTTTATTTTTACAATATATTTTTTTAATTACATACAGATTTTTAGTTTTTGCCAATTAGAAATTTGTAGTTATATTTAGCAATTTGTTATGCAAAATTACTTTTAAACATATAAGTTGTATATATATTTTTGTTATCACCACTTAAAGACCTTTATTTTGATACCCCACTCGATTGGTTGGGAAGATTTTTTTCCATATAGACAAGTAAATTTGGTCTCTAGAACGCCACATAGGAACAAACATACATAAATACATACATACTTACATAGACTGAACACATTACTCTCCTTGGCCTCGCGCAGTCGGGTAAAAAGGTACGCTTAAGTGAGATCTTAGTATTCTTATTAAAAGAGTCGAGTGGGGGATAGATGACATAAATTCTTCGTTATTGGTAAATATACATAAGATTATAACAAAAATCCATGGTTGTATAATACAAAATACAAATCCCTCGGCCTTCAGTAAATAAATCGCGCAACGTAAGTATATACGATTTGTAAAAATAATTTATTTAATCTAACAATCTAATAAACGGAAACGACCTGCCGAAAGTTTCTACGCAAATTACGCATTAACTTTTACTCTTTGCAGTGACTTACATATTTACATATATAATTACAAAATAAAATTTCCTTAGAGTGCGAATATAGTATGTAGGTACATATAATTGTATATGATTTACAAAGTTGTATCTACAGTAGTTTAGACTAGTTTTATTTTTATAAATAATTCAGTCACGTCTCTTTGTCTATTAGAGTTTGGGAAACGAATTTACAGTGTAAATTAATTTTGAAAGACTTTATTTAATTTAAACAGTTTCACAATAATATTGAATCAACGTTCATTATTAAATTTATCATCCCTAAATGAATCCTGTAGTTAAAAAAATCTAGTACAGTGAATAAGTTATATAATTACGCGTTTTATCTTGTAACTAGCAGAGCCTGCGGCTTCGCCCGCGTTCAATCTACAAATAACACTCTGGATTTACGAGTATGTTATACAGCGACTCACTCTCGTTTCGCTCGGGTTCGTCGCTATGTATTTATATAATATTAGCAGAACCCGCGGCTTAACCCGCGTTCAAAGTACAAAAAACAAACTCTTCTTTTATTCCCTTTACAATAATGTATGGAAGTCTGCTCAATTTGTTGCCATTTATGATTACTAACTAGAAGTGTCTATAAAATAATTTAAACTATTTATTTTTTTGGAATTAATATAAAGTATTATATCTGAAGTTAAAGTAAGATATTTTCATTATGCCTACTGGTAATAAAGTACGTGTTTGAGAGTTCAAGAAACGCCCATCCTTGTATCGTTACAGACGATAACAACTTACGATCAACATAGAATTGCTAATCTCTTGATAAAAATAAAAGGTCTTCCTTATTTTTATTTATAGCCAACATACGGGTGTAGATTGTTCTATTTGAAGGGAAATTGGAAACTTTGTAGACTTTAAATTCGCAACTGTTTCAAATGTTGATTCCGCAAAATAGAATTTGTTAGCATAGAAATGCATTGGATCTCGATAGGGGTTTTCTTTTATGTTGTAAAGAGAAGAGTAAACTAAATTTCCGATACTAGTCTCAAACTTATAAAAGAATATCATGTTGAATTAAAATAAAAATGTTGACTTTTGTCACGTATATCTTTCTTTTCTTTGAAATACTTTTAATAGTAACTCTGTTGCTTCCGTTATACTTTATATTATCCTCTTGTACTAGATAATTTTGGATCAAGCTCTTTTTATTTAAGAGAACATATATTGCTCGCAATATTCGTAACCTCTTGTACCTATTTGTTTACTTAACTTTTATAGGAATATGAAGTAACGGCCTAACTTTAAAGTTGAGGGTTCTATTAACTTAAAAATACTGAAATGTGTTGCAATAAATAGTTTCAAGTAGATTTGGTTAGAAAAGCATAACCTGCCATGTAAATATTCTCACACCATTTTACTCTATACTATCCTAGTCAGTCAGTACATTAGTCATTTAGGGTATGTGCCTATTTATATATACATATACATATCGCGAAACCTTTTCGCCAACAGATAAATATAGGTAGGTAATATATTACTTCAAGTTATATATATTTCTTACATTGTAGATAACGAGGAAGTTGTAGTTTATCATTTCTATATTCCATTTTGTGCTGTTTCTGCTGTTACGACGAATCAATTTAAAATTAGCTTTTTTACAAGTGCTTTTACATTAAATTTTTACAAATGCCTTTCTTGAATTTTCAACTTAATTTGAAAGAGAGTATTATCAGTGCATGATGAAGCTACCATCCGGATATAACACTACTACATAATCTCTTGCTTTACCTAGGTATAAACCTAGCAATTTAGTAATTGCCTAGCTGGTCTAGTGGCAGCCATGTACCACTACAGGTCCAGAGGTACTGGTTTCGAGCGGGTCGGGCTAAGTATAGTTATTGTGTTTTTCTGTTAATAAATTTTCGATATCAGACCAGAGTAGAAGTTGCATGAATTACGTACATCTCCGCGCCTCGGAGATCATGTAAAACATCCGTTTTGAGCCTGAACTCTCTCCGTTTATGTTAAATTGTCGTCCCTCTGCAATATGAGTGTGAATGAAATGGACAGTGCATTGGTGTTTGCATATTCAGTTTCGTACTATTATATCTCTTGCGCACATTCTCAGATTTTCCCCCGTGGTCGAAGTCCGTCAGAATAATACCTTATTCTTATAATATATATTTATTTTAAGCAATTGTGGTTTTTTTAATGAGTATACTTGATCCGTAAAGCTTTGTCTTCACTTAAAACTCAGTTTATTTTTATTTTTTTTTATTTAAGTTAAACTTAATTGTATTTCATAGTTATCATATTAGCAATGATAACGAGCTGACTTTTGCATATTCAAAATATCCCTAATTACTTACTGGATATTGGGTAGGTACTCATCGGAACATGATCAGTGATCAGGCTCATCGACTGGGGTGTATCAAACTATCCAGTATAAAACGTGGTCTCAATTTAAATGCTAATACGATTTCTGCCGGTCGCTGCGACGTTATCCTTGAAGATAGTCAGCTTAGCGCGTGCATTTATGCAATGCACAGCGTTATTTTTGCGGCGGCGCCATTTGATGGCGTTAGAATGTGAATATCACACTATGTTGCATTCTACTCTATTACCAGCTAAAATCGTATCTTATTGCTCCTAAGGATTTCGTATTTACCAAGACAGATATGAATTTCTTGATAAAATCTGCAACTTTAAATAGAAAATGGAAACTTATACAGTTATCTAACAGAATAAAAAAAAATATAAGTCTTGTTAGAATTATACAGTTTTATCGAAATATGTGAAATTGTTTTTCAAGCAATAAAACCATATACGAAGTTTATTATCTGTTATATTCTGTAAACATTAAAGATAACGACTCTAAACAATTTATAACTACCATTAGGACGTATGAAGTGTAAAATTCGTGCTATGTATTTTACTTGGGATTCTATGATTGTAATAATATTTAAGTTGTGGGTATTTTTTTTATTACCTTTTACATATGTATAAATACCAACGTTATTACAGTTAATTGTGATAATTGAAGACGATATAGTCTTCAAAATATGGCAATTACAATAAACAATTTATTTCGGTTCGGCCTCGAACGAGCGCTTTATTGAATTCATCTCATTACTCTCGGGGCCAATTACGGCTACCTTTGATGTTCTTAAACGGGTGTCGGATATGCAAGTGGCAAGATAAATTGAGCTGTCAGAAATTTCTGCCTTTATTTTGAAGCGAATTAACAATCCGATTGTTTATCTTACGTTACTACACGTTTCTACCGTCAAATTATATTTTGACTTTTATATAAAGCGATTCATGCGAGCCGATGAATCATTCTTAAGCAAACCAGACCATTTGATATCTTTTATTGGTTTATATCAATATGAAATTTGAAAATACTTTGATCTTACTCGTTTTAGAAATTCAATTAGTTTAATGTTATTTTTACTCTTTAAATAAAGTTAAAGTGTACGCAGTTTTCTATTAGTTACGGCAAATGCATTAAGAGTTTATATATTCACTAAAATTGGCAAAAGTTTCTGCTTTCTACTCGGTAAGATACGATATAAGTATTTTACTTTATATGAAATAAGTTGTAAACATCTATAAAATAGATGTAACATTTTTTGTAGGATGATTTCGTATTTATAATATTGTATTATTACAGATATTTTTTGCATAGCATAAGTGTACTTACATGTAAAATGTTCCTCTAAAATCGAAACTAATTTTCTAAACTCAATTATTAAAACATTATATAACTTATTATAATAAAAGTGCAGTGAAACTAATGTTGTACATAGAACGTTTACTGATAATTTTGTTTTTAGGGGGATATTTAGATAAATAAAAGAAGTCAATCCAACAGCTTGTACAATTTTTATTTATAGATAGTATAGATTAAAAAGTGTTAACGTAAATTGAAAACGGCTGAGTAGATCTAAAGATGTTACAGCACATTTGTCTATCGACGATCAGGCGACATATCGTTGGCTCACTATTACATGGTTCTATGTTAATTTTAATGAAGTTTAGCAATTTTTCATAGAACTTCGTTATTTTGTTATCATAAAAAAAACAACATAGAACTATGTAAAATTGAATATTTTGTAGTTATAGTACCGCTATCTAGTGGTTTGTCTTTGCAAAACTGTAGCTAATGACACATAGAACCTTGTAGCATTAATAACTAAATAAGTACTAAAATTATAACATAGAACCTTGTAATAGTGAGCCAACGATATTGTACAGCACCCTTATTAGAATAATTATTATTACTATTCGTTAGTATTCTGTGCGTAGCTAACGGAAAAATTAGCTACTAGAATTTGCGTCTACATACATACATACATAGAGATAATGAATGCTTAAATTTCTAGTTCATTAATGGTTCATTTTTAATAATATTAATCACTATAAAAAATCCCCCGATTTTGACAATGACTTTGTGTTTGTTCGGTCTAATCTCAGACTCTACTGTGCAGGTTTTTACTACTAGAAAGGGGGCTTAGCTAGGAAAGGAAGGAAAAGAAACGTTATAATTTATAAACACTTTACGAAAATAACCTTCCGATAGGATAATATTTGTGAATTAACTCGGAAACAATCGTTTTTTCTGAGAACTACAAGTAACTTGTTTACCGATATTATACAGTAAAAGTGCACTTACCGTAACTGAAGAATAGTTGGTGGAACTGTGTAGCGAAGGACGTGAAGAGACACCCGAGGGCGGCAACCAGCCCGCCTACGACGGCTGTCACGCGCGTAGACTTGCGCACGCACAGAGCTACCGTCACTGGCGATAGTGCTAGAGCCACCCCCGCTGATATCGCGCCGAGACATCCTGGAATTATAGACTCATTTATAATACATATTTGTAAATTAGGTGTTTAATTGTTATTTGTTAAATGTATATATCAAAAGAACATGTCACTGGTATACAAAAATTACTTTATTTAGACTGATATAATCGATATAGAGGTAAAGTTTGTTAACTGCTTAGATGGTGGCTAGCATGTACGGCTACACATCTGGTTCTGGGTTCGATTCCCGGGTCGGACCGAGTTTTAATTGCGTCTTTTTGTTAAAGATGTCCCAGCAACTGACCATTTTGTTGACGCTTTTTATTTGTATTATACCTGATGTCATTTATTATTTGTCAGGCCATAAAGATTCAAATCAACGGTAATCAAACAAGCACGTACGCAAGAGGCGCAATATTTCACGTTGCACGACACGAAATGAAGTGGCTATTAACTGCGAAAATGTCTTTAATTATCGCATCATCCGAGGCATCGTGTACGGTATGTCACGTTTTAGCTGAGCAACGATGGCGGTAAAAAGATCTTGATATTTTATTATCATCCAGAATCATTAAAATGCGCGTACATGTATCTCGGTCGCCTCGGATGCCTTGGTTGGATACTTTTAAAATAACTTTCATACATTACCTACGTGTTTGCGTTTTTAAACATTTGTACCTAACTGTTATTGTTATTGTATTTATTTTTAATTAGTAATTATTATACAATGTGCTAAAAGGCATATTACTAAAATGAAAACGGAATTTTATTATTATATGCATTTTCAATTCTGGTATTGATCGATATTAGATGATTAAATCATTATTAATATTGAGTCTCCCTATATAGTATGATATCTTTCAAAAGTGAGCTTTAAATCGAATTTTCAAATTAATATTCTTTATTTAATATTGGTATTTCAGTAATATACTTATTGTTTGGTTTGTCAAAAAACTCTATCAGCATTTCTGGCAGTACAAAAAATGCCTCAGTCCTGAGAATAATTGCAAAACGAAACGAAAAATATATGTAATTTTACTATTTATAAGAATAGCATTATAAGGAGAATATTTGAAAAGCGTAGGTATTTCAGAACTCCACATATTACCCGTACTAAATTAAACTATTTAGACGTAGTCCTATTTAAGATAGTTCATGACACAAACCTAGTATTATATATTTACCGTTAAAATATAATTCTTAAGTATTTTAATTATAATAAGAAATCAAATGAATAGAATGTCTGTAAAATAAATTAAAACTACAATTTTAATTAAACAGATAGCAGCAGCTGGCACGGGCTCAACATTTGTAATTATTGAACCACGTCCGTTCATTTCTAATGAATAATCTTCTTTTAGTATACTAAAATCACGACTTTGGTTTGGTCGATAAATTAGAGTTATTTAAGAGATAAATATCAATCGCAATAATTATATGTATATTGTTTAAACAGGTTTATTTATTGAGATCTGGTTTGTCATCTTGATATTTATCCTGCTAATGCAACTTTGATGTACGTGCAAATATGACTTTCTGTGCCATTTTTGGGTAATTTTCACTTTAAATAACTGCAATATATTTAGTTAGGTACCATATATTTTTTCCTCCACCATAAAGTGGAATACTCATGTTATGGAGAAATTGTTTTCATAGAACTATTAGATATTTCTTTGGTATATTTCTTAAGTTAAATTAGGAATATAATTGCATGTACCTAACATACGACTAATGTTCAATATGATATATAGCTTTATTATTATATCAACATTAAATAAGATTCATAAAATTTATCTACTAAGATGTTCTGATAACTTTCATACTCATTAAATACCTGAATGGACTAAGTGATAGATCAATCATAATAATTTAAATACATCAAATAAATCCAGAGTGTCTTGTAAGTTTTAAAGTGCTCATCAAAAGAGGATGTCATTGACGCATTGTCTTAAAGAATATAAGTTAAGTTTACAATAGATTTGCCGAGTCCGACAAACATCATTGAAAAAGTTTTAGTTACTCAGAGTTCAAAAGTTCGTCGACACTTTAAATAGCATCGCATCACCACAAAGTACGAATTTAGAAGAATAACTCTTAGACAATGCTTAATCTTGCTAGCAGATTGATGACGGCTGCTTTGTTTTAACTTTGTTTATCTGTTTCAGCCATCATGTCATGCATCTACATTTCCAGACGAAACAAAAGTAAATTAATGAAATAGGTACAAAGCTTATTAACTGATGCTGTACTAGGTTGTAATAAAAAAAGTTGTATTAATTAAAAAAGACATTAGTGAAAATGCTATAAACTATGTGTATAATTATATGTAACTTACCTTTAATATTTGATATTTTTTTTATTATTTTGAGTTTGAAAGGTTAAAGAATATTTAAACTAAGCTCAACATTTAATATTGTAAATGCGAAAGTTTGTAATCTAATAAGTTTACACTGTAACAGCTCAACGCATTTGGGTGAACTTCGAAATGGGAAAGCATAATATATTCTGGATTAGCTCGTAAGGAGGCGTATGTTCTTTTTATAGACGTACCTATCTTTCAGTGTATTACCGTAAGTGAATTGCGGGGCATAATTAATACCTAACCGAGATAAGAATGGTAGATAAATTTTATGTAATTAATTTGGAAAAGAAAACAAATTATCCCTATTTCGAAAACTTTTAAAAGCTCATATTTGAGGATGAGTATTTTTAAGAGCTACAGTAAAGGCAAAATATTAGGCTATAAATAAAGACCAAGTTTACTCTATAGTCGGCAACAAATGCAGTGGAACGTCTGAAGAGAAATCTTTAGTTGTCTCAACAGATACCGATATTGAAAAGAAGTTGTGCTGTCTCATCGTCTTTTACATGTTTCTATTAGAACTTGACTTGATTTCATTTTTTTTTTTTCAATTTTAAAATGTATATAGCAAAGTTTAAACATTAAAAACATATGCTACAAATCTTTCAATTAAAAAAATATTTTTATAAATACTAGCATGCATTGTCCGTGGCTCCGCCCGCGTTCTGACAGCCAAAAACCAAATTCTTAGGTTTTACATATTAGTATACTCTTACATTGCAGTTTTTGTATTTTTTCTCAGAAATGAGACATTTTTCCGCGGTAAAAAGTATCCTATATGTTGACTCGAATAACCAGCGATCACCATTTGTTTTTTTGTGATTGTTTTTCTGTGATGCGGTAACAGACAGACAGACAAAAATTCTAAAAACTATAGATTCGGCCTCTGTATCGATAATAATGTTTATTTCAATAAGATTTTCCAAAAAATATTTAATGTACAGATTCGGCTTATTTACAATTTTATTATATGTATATATATGCTTATTAAATTTATTTTAACAAATATGTTAAGTTTCGATGATAATTTATTATTAAAATTATTAATGTACTATGTAGTCACTTATCAATATTTCTTGTTATAAGTAGGTACTAAATCCCAAGATAAAAGCCTAATAAAAAAGTTTTTCTCAGTTAACTACTTACAAGTTTCTAAAGTCAAATATTTTCCTGATGATAATAACCTAAAGACGAATAACAGGATCCGACAAATAGTGAACTTCTACTTTATGATGCGGAACACATGGTGTTGACATTGTCGACGTTTTATGGATGTTTTAACAATTTTACTTCTATAGTTTACGGAAAAGTCCAGCTACATTCAACGACAAATAAAACAAATTAAAGAATATTGTTACTTTCTTAGCAAATTCCAAAATTATTCTTAATAAATAGTAAAAAATATTATTTGCAAATTACAATATAGATGTTATTTTTCTTTCTGGCGACGTTGAAAAGGTACAGTTTTCACTTTCATTTTAACTTTAAGTTTATTTTTAAATTGCATGTAAATATATTATCAAATTTGTATATTAATAAGAAAAATGTAATAAAGTAAATAATAGAGGTATAGTCCTTTTAAATTATCATCTAAGATAGATGTTATATGTCCTCTTTACAGCTTAGTTTTGACAATAAGATGAATATAGGAAGTGTCGGAAAAAGAAATTCGTTAGATGTTTTAAACTCTTCAGAGTGATGGGATTTTTAATATCCCGCCGGCTTACTGGAGCTCAAAGGGAAACTGATTTATGTAGCCTGTTATGATGTTCCGATGACTCTCGTGCTTTTGCCAGTCTGTGACGTTATTGATTGGTAGTTGTGGGCCTCATTTATAACAAGTTCTGATATGTCAGAAACTTTATATTTGTGGCGCCGAGGTTTTTCTTCATTTTTTTTTTGCTTATTCAAGCTTTACGTCACGAAAGGTTTGTACTGAGAAGATATTTTTAAGTCTACTACGCCATTTGTTCGACAATTAGTTCTACATTAAAATGTTGTATTGTTTGAGTCGTTATATGTAGCTGGTTGTGTTGAAAAAAAAAATAGAATATCTTATTACAGTAGATATCCTAACAAATAGTTAAAAACAACACAATAAAAACATATCCCAATGAAACAACATGTTGTCCTTTGCTTTGGCTCAATCGTAAAAACGATACACTGAATATACTTATGAGATACATAGTATTGAAGAAATACAATTAATAATCAGTTATTCAACTTATATATATATATATATATATATATATATATATATATATATATATATATATATATATATATATATATATATATATATATATATATAGTGTTAATCAGACTGTCCAATAGGCACTATTTAACATAAGGGGTATGTAGGTATTATATTTGTATACAAAATATTTTATTAATAATTTATTTTACAATTCAATATATCTGAGATATAATGGAAAATGTAAGTAGGGATAGATGTTAAAATGAATATTTGATCATCTGTCAACAGGGAGTTATAACAGAACCTAACTATAGGTATATAATCTATAACCCGTCTAAGTTAAATTACCTATATTATATAGCATGAAACCTCTATACCTATTAATAAAAGTAAGTAGTTGAGTGTTCATAACTTTTTATGACTGATGTATAGGAATGAGAAACGCGATTTATTATCATTACAGTATAATTAAATTGTTACCGACATCGTAAAGCACATCATAAATAAGATTAGATAAAAGGATATTTCAAAGGAACTAGAAAATAATTTTGGCTTCAAGCGACCACGTCCGGGAGAGCCAAGGGCTAATTTATTATGCGTTCACATTACATATTTCACAAATCACCGACCGTAAACCGTAGAGCGTATTATGATGAAAATTCGCAAATTATGAATGTCACTGTGTATCGCATATCGTTAGAGCTGTCACCGTCTGAAAACATATTAAACGTCCTTTGAGATGATAAATGTTTGGTGAGGTCGGCGTAACACACGTAAAGCTGTATCGGGCTCACGCCTCGCGTCGATTCTAATAAACGATTGTCGATGATTGGCAGTTAGGCGGGCGGCCACCCGTCTCTTGACTAGCTTTTTTGCCGGTCTAGCGCTTTTTGCGAATATCAAGTAAAAAACACGCCTCATAATCGGCAATCCATCTTCTCGATATTTGGATGCACTCAGTTAACTTTGGAAATTCGTCTCGTTCACATCAATTTTTTTTCTTTGTGTTTATGAATAGTTACTACACTTAAATTTAACGGCTCATTACATTATATTTGATCAAAAGTAAGCACTAAGTAAAAATTATTTATAAAAATGTTAAGTTTATTATATGAAGTCTATTTATTCTGCTACGGTTATGTTTTTGGTATATTAGTAGGTTATATAAAATAATTTCAAAGATATTAGTATTCTTTTTTATATTTAAATGGTTAAAGGTTATTTACTTAAAACCTCCACAGCAAAAACAATACCTATCCTCCTTCTCTAAGTTGTCTTTAATCATCACCTAACATAGCTCGTAGGCCAATGGGTAGTGAGTTACCGTCCGTCAAAGGTTAAATAAGAACAGTAACGAGTTTGAGAGGGAAACATCCGATAGTCTCATTCCATACATATTTATTCCATTCAAGATATTTCATAGTTACTCTAAGATGGACCAAGCAAATTCTTTCTTCTTCATCTTTTAAGTCTTCCACACGCATGCCTTTAAAGGAATGATCTCTTAAGAACCTGTGAAATCCTATTTACGCAAAATATGCTTATATTTAAGTTCAAAACGACAAGGGCTTTTGAAATATCAAATTTTACATTTAATTCAACGTCAATGTTGTAAATCTGAGGACGTTATTACAATGACATCAGTAATATAATACATTATAATGAAAATAATGTAAAATACACAAACATATATAGTATTAATTCACGAGTATTTTCTAAAGACTTGTCTAATTCTAAAGAACTATTAGATTTTATGAAGAAAATTATATATTATATATACCTTAAGAGTCTTAGAACATTTATTTTATCTAACGACGACCCATTTCATAGCAATGTTGCGAATGGAATTGTCGCCAGATATAAAGATAACGACTCTATTAAATACGATAATCGATTCTTGACGACACTTAAGACACATTATGTTATATTTATCGACTGTTAGTTTTACGAGGAGAGTGTAACTGAATCCCATTTGGACGTATTCTGCGTGAAATAAAATGTAACAAGGGATATATAGGGGTATAAACTAGTATAGCGATTGCTTTTCGAGTAATATAAATATTATAATATTATTTAAGTATTTATGAATAGCTTTCGTTGGATTACAAGGACGCGGATACTTGGTTAAGACCTCTAGGTAAATTTCTAAGAAATTAATTAAATTTCTAAGAAATCTATTGTTAACTGTAACGCCGGCGTGTCCGCGGTCGTGGAGGGCTTTATTTAAAATAGTTTATGTTTAAAAAGGAATAGATGTATTAAATTATTATTATAATTGTAATGTACAGTTCAGTGAATACACTTTAATGTGCCTATTAATAATGTAAAGCATCTTTATAAAAACAACATAGTAAAGAAGTCTGATTCTAAAAATAAATTATTCTTTTTCAGCAAGGTTTTCTTCATAAAAACTTGTATAAAACATTTCTAACAGAGTTAAATTTAGGCGTGAAGCCGTCAATATTTTATATTCAGTCAGTAATATAAATTTCAATTTCTCCTAAGATATAAGTATTCACATTTATAAAGCTTCTGCTTATGAAAAATGTCGTCATTTTTCTTTTAGAAGGTAAACTGATCTTACTTAATGTTAGATACGAGAGGCTGATTCACTCACTTAAAGTGTATTTACAGGCACGATTGTAAATATTGGAAATGGAAAAGTCGAAACATGAAGTTAGGCTTCTGATAAAACAAATAAACAACCCTTTTGTCTGTGAAAAACAATTTTATATCGAGAAAGAACCAAATACTTTTAATAGGAATACATTGATTTATAAGTAAATTTAGATCAGTTTTGGCATGTAGTGACGTTTTACTAACTTCGACAACTCTCCAGACGCATTGGAAACTTATTGTTCTAACACTTACAGATCTTAGATTGGATTTCATCCAATGCGTCATCCTTTAGGGATCATAAATGATCGCACGAGGCCAAATGTTTACTTATTGTATCTTTAAAGTTGGGCTTTATGTTGTAGTTATTATTTATTGTATTAAGTACTTAATATTTCTATAATTTTAATTAGTTTTGGTTTACTATATAATGAAAGCTTATTAAATTAAAATCTTAATTTATTTTATACTAGCATTGCCCGCGGCTCCGCCCGCGTTCAAATGACCAAAAACTAAATTCTTAAGTATTACATATTAGTATACTCTTACATTGCAGTTTTTGTATTTTTTCTCAGAAATGAGATATTTTCCCGCAGTAAAAAGTATCCTATATGTTGACCCAGATAACCAACTATCACCATACCAAAAAAAATTAATGAAAATCCCTCCAGCGGTTTTTCTGTGATGCGGTAACAGACAGACAGACAAACAAAAATTCTAAAAAGTATACATTCGGCCTCTGTATCAATTATAATGACAATTTAAATTAGATTTTCCAAAAAATATTTAATGTACAGATTCGGTTTAGTTACAATTTTATTATATGTATAGATTTTTTAAATTATTGAGCAAAATGGTAAATTAGTTGTACTTCTAACAAATAACACTTCGGTTGGTCGAGATAATATTAACCGTATTATATGTATTTGATCAAGATAATAGTATTCCCTTATTTTTTAAGAAGTTTTTTTTTAAAACTATAGTTATAAATACTGTCGTATTTAGCTAGTTTAAAATATGTATACCAATACCGAATTACTAATGTACCTATATCATCCTTACCTGCTTGCATGCGAACCTCTGGTCCGAATCGCCTGACGACTTCTACGGCTAGTACGGCGGCCGCTTGATGCAACCCATGAGCTAGCAGTTGCGCTATAGTTGCAGCGAAAGCCACGCCCCATCCCCACCCTCCTTCTGGGTAGTAATGCCGTGTTAGAGTAAGAAGCTGGCGAGGGTCGAGCTTCGGCTGCCGTGCTGGAGCGCCACTCGCTTCGAGGACTAGAGGCAAAGACCGCGTGCGCAAAAGCGGCGCGCCGCCCGACGACCAGGACTCTTCCATCAATGCGCGCGCGCATCGTGCGCAGTCCAACCTCTCATCACCGCACGTTATACACCTCACTCATGTCCGCCCGCTCATCACATCTCATTCACCACCAATTATGAATCAATCTTCAACGATTCTATCACTAATATTATACAGAGGCTCACCATTCGATTAAAAAGCAAATCGAATCAAGTATAAAAGCGATTAACTTCACTGCAATGACTGTCTGTCCCTCCTAAAGAAAATATGGCTTGGCCATCGATTGGGTATCAAGAGACCTATCGAAATAAAGAGTCTCTATTGACATTGATTTGACATATCTATGAGTCTAAATGTAATAACGTCTCGTAAGCTTTGAGATAGAATCATGGAGTAGAGCGCGTCTCGCCACACTCGTATACATAAATCCTTTTAGACTTTGCGTCACTGTCCTTTACGCACTTAATCTTATAAAGTTTTTATTAGTTGGACATTCTATACAGCTTTTATAATTCATACATTTTCTAGATTAATGCAGAATTTGCTGATTAACAACACAGTTATTTCAGTACCTATACTTAGCATAAAAGATAATTTACAGTTTACAACTCAAAATCTTTTACTGTAATTGATCTTGCCTGATATTCTTTCCTAAGTTAGTAATATTGAGATGAAAAAAAAAATTGTAGATAACTTAGATTTTTACGTCACTCCAATCAATGATATAATAAATCTATTTTTAAAATGTCCTTATTATATATAAATAAACCCGCGGCTTCGCTCGCGCTAATACTACAAAAAAAAGCTATAAGATGGTAGGTTTCATACAAACTTTCATCCGCTATTTTACCCCCTTATTGGATGAATTTCGAAAAGTAATAAAACTGCTAGAACACGTATTTAATTAATTGTTTTGAAGAGCATTAATACCAAGTTTTAAGTAATTCTGGTCATAAATATTTTTTTGGATTGTATTATAACGTGTTTTTGCGTGGGAAAGATATAATCTTCCGCGCTAAAAATTAGCTATGTCACTCTCCAGCCCTCCAAGTATCTCCATATAAAAATCACGCCAATCTGCCGTCAAAGAAAGACAAACAAAAAAAAACACTCACATTTATAATATTAGTATGGATATACATATTTACTTTAAAATAACGTAGGTACGTAAACCTAAATAAGGTAAATATTTAAACATTGAAGTTCATTTACTTCTAGAATGTTTATTAAATTTACTATAGCTATATACTCGTATTAATAAAGACAAAAATACATCTTTTATACATCTACATACGTTTTTGTGGAACGGAGAAATGCCTGGTTTATAGGAAAATTGTTGAAGTATAACTTTCGTGGTAATAGTGTTATGTGAGATAAGGTGATCAAATGGTGTGGAAACTGAGTAAGATAGGCATAACTACAATTTGATGGTAATATGTGGATGTGAAACGAATTTTGTCAACTATCTTTATGTATTACATTTATATAAGTTTTAAATTTAAAAAATATAGAAAGAAAAGGATAATTTTGTAAGCTAGACTATAAACAAAAAGATGCTATTACTGCAACATAATCTGTTCATGACAATATGGTCATATACACGAGACCAAGCTCTAATCTCAATTTTTGAAGTGAAACTTCTTTAAGCGTCGTTGTGATTTGAAACTCAATGAAACGGAAATGCGACACAAGAAAGAGACAAACACATAAATATATAGGATTAAGTCGGCGAGAGAATGAGATAGAATACATTAAACAGGACGTGACAAATAATACTGAATAATATGTTATGTATTATACCTATGTTAACTAAAATGAAAAATAACTTGGTAAAAAAAAATTAACCTTATTTTTATTTATAAAAATAAATATTTACTGTAGGATGAATGTGAATAAATTAAATAAGAGCTATTATAAACGATCAAACGAACTTACCAAGTGAAGTTCGATCATTATTATATTAGTTTTTTCATTCGAAGATATAATTAACCAGGTAGTCCTTTTATCCAACAAGGCAACTTCGCATATTTTAGAGTATCTATTGATTTCTAGATTAATAAAAATAAAAAGAATTTTTCGGGTAGTCGTACCTGCCATATTTACGTCTACCTCCGTAATGCGCTCTGTTCATGTCTCATTCTTTTTATAGTATTTAACGCAGCAAAACTTTAGGGTTATGGGTGGGTGGGTATTTATATCTTCGAATGAAAAAACTAATATAATAATGATCGAACTTCACTTGGTAAGTTCGTTTGATCGTTTATTATATGACGTTTTTTCATTCTTCAGATATAATTAACCAGGTAGATGTTTATAGATAATACTAATAAGTTTTGCTATTTTAAAAAATAAAACTTATAATGAAATTTGAAATGTTTTATTCAAGTGATTATAATGAATATCATACATGAAATAAGTCTAAGAAAAAAAAAAGACAGACCTCGCAAAGCTGTCCCGTTCCTCTACAGGTCGTTGATAGAATCTAGCAAACGTTTGAGATGTAGCAGTTCAACCGGCTGTCTTACGTATCACGTCAAAAGAGACGCCGAAGGAGTGTGCGGCGGAGGTGGCGGCATGTCGCGTGCTGTGCGCGCTGAACACCGCCACATCCACCCCGCATTCCCCCATTGTCTGTTTTAGCCAGCGACCTATAGTTTGGGCAGTGGCAGCTTTATGAGGTCGTTTAAAAGTAATCAATAAATTTTCTACATTACTAGGTCTTAAATTTATTGTTTTAGCAATATACTCCTGTAATGTTTTAGCTGGGCATATACTTGGATTTTCTAAAAAGAAAGGCAAGTTTAAAAATTGGTTGATCTTTACCAGGTCTCGATGTTTTAATAATATCAATAATATAGATTTTAATTACACTCGCAAAACATTTAATATTATTAATTTTTATCAAAGAAAATGTTTGCAACCTATGCGCAGTACACAAAGCTAGGAGCATTACAAGTTTTTTCGTAAGTTTTTCCAAACTAAGTTCAAAATTAAGATACCACGTCTCTAATTTACTTAAAACGACTTGTGGATCCCAAATATTTTTATATTTAGGTATACTGGGCCTTAACTTGTACACACCTTTTAATATTCTTGAAATACGATCATCTGTACCTACGTCATGCCCTAGCAGTAAGTACAACGCCGATCGATGGTATCTCCCCGGTTATATATCGATAGGTATCTCCCCGGTTATATTGATGTGTTATAAATGATATTACAGCATGAACCTTCAGTTCCAGAGAATTAAACTTATTTAGAATACAAAACTCCCACCAAACTTTAAATGTTACGCTATACTGACGAATCGTATTTGCAGATAGTGAAGCGCAGATTAAATCTAGTGCTTGGTCGGGCACACCACGCCTGAAGAATGCGAGCCGCAAAGTATCGCTGCTCCCAGGGTAGGAGAGAGGCGTTGTCCTTGCTCTTGCGACCTAATATAAAGGCCATTATTAATAATGAAAATATCTGATTTCTTTAATTTTAATAATAAAGGGAACCAAGGCTGTGAAGGCCAATAAGGGAATACTAGAATTCCCCTTGCATTATCAGAAATGATTTTTTCTAAGCATTTTAAAACTATCCGAAAAGGTGGAAAAGCATAAAAGAAAAATGGTTTCCAATTAATTGTAAAAGCATCGACATTCACCGCATCTGGATCTGGTTTCCAAGATATATAGCTTTTACACTTGGTATTGGTACGAGAAGCAAATAGGTCTATTTGTGGGTGCCCGAAACTTTCAATTATCTTCTTGAAAGAATTACGGCTAAGTTCGAATTCTATATCTTGATTTTGTCTTCTAGACTCTTCGTCTGCTTCTATATTATCCTTAGTATCTATATAAGAGGCAAATAACCACAAATTGCGCTTCTCGCACCATTGCCAAATCAGCCTAGTCAATTTGTTTAAATGTGGATATTGTATTCCGCCGAAGCGATTAATATAACTAACAGCGGTTGTATTGTCAACACGTAATAATATAGCACAATTAGTCTTAGTTTTAGCAAAACATTTTAAGCCAAAGAAGGCCGCCAGCAATTCTAAGTAATTAATATGATATATTTTTTTTTTACTATCCTTCCAAAGACCGTTTGTTCTTTGACTGTTACAAAAAATGCCCCAGCCAGTTCGAGAAGCATCTGAAAAATTTCTAAATCAAAATTTTGATTTCTCGTGTAATGATCCGTTCGATATATATTACATTTCCACCATAATAAGTCTGATAAAATGAATGTAAAAAGCTTAATTTTAGCTTCATAGTCGTGACTATTCTTTAGAGCTAGAAATTTTTGTCTCTCGAATAATTTTGGATACAACCAGCCATATTTAACTGCTGGACAAGCGGCAGTAAGGGTTCCAATAAATTACGCAAACTAACGAATACTACAATCTGGTAACTGTAAATATTTATCGACTAACTGTGCTATACGATTTCGTTTATCCATAGGCCAAGAGATACGCATATCTATAGTGTTAAATATGAAACCTAAAAATTTACAATTTTGTTTCGGTTCGATACAACTCTTTTCATAGTTTACAACAAAGCCTAAACATTCTAAAACTCGTAATGTTGTCTGTACATTTTTTAAACAATTGTCGTAATTACTGCCGATACACAGTATATCATCTAAGTAAATAACAGATATGAATCCTAGATTTCTTAAGTACTTCACTACTTCCTTCATTGCTGTTCTATGGTCTTCCATCTTAAAATGAGATTTAATTATATATTTATTAAAAGACTTTAAATTCAAAATAAACCTCTTTTGTCCATCCATCCATCCATTTTAAAATAACTGAGTTATCCGTAATCGATAACCAACAATTATAAAATAACTGTAAACGGCCTGCGTGTACCTGTGTTAACGTCGATGCGTCGGATAGGCACGTTGCCTGTTTGGATGGCTGAAGCGCGCTTGCGACGGCGGTTGTGGTGTGTTCCCCGCAAATGCCTGTCGCGCCGCTGACGTCATCGTCACCGTCCGCGGTGTTGTACGCCCCCCCGTGTTCGACAGGAACCGGGGAGGGCCTGTCCAGTTTCCCGGCCGCGGTCGTAAAAAGGATGTAGAAGGTTTCGTAACAGGAACGTTTTTCTTGATAGAAAGCCCTTGTTTTTCTATAATTTTTGCCGCTTTAATTTTTTCTGATAGGTTGGTACCGAAAAGCGTCTCATCATGATTATTTTCGATAACGTTTAACAAAGATTTGTCCAAACTAGGTGTTAATAATTTAATCCTAGTTTCTGTATTTTGATAGTGTAAATCACATAAAATACGAGATGCATCTGACAATATCTTTATTGACTGTATTTGATCACCACCGGTTAGTAATAACGTCAATGCCCTGTTAATGGCAGTGATACCTATACCTAATTGTTGTTGACAATTTTCTAATTTTTTATCTCGTGTTTTAAGTGATTCGGTAATAGCAGCCGATATTTCAGCGTTTAACGAAGGCGCTTTTAATAATTTACAATTACTTGGTATTATATACGGCTTAAATATAAGATCTCGTGTATCTTTTGGCAAGCCCTTACGCAGTAATGGCAGCCACCTTTGCGCTAAGTTACTATGGATTTCCTCTCCATATTGCGGCACCTCATCAACTGCGTCCCCGAGAGCTTGCAAGTATTCGAACGTTAGTTCAGGATGCGATGCAACCTCTGGAGCCCCTATTTCAATCTGGGGAGTATCTACAGCTTCCATCCCAATATCACGTTCCATTACCTCGTTATCTATTAATACAGCGCGTGGTAAACTGCCGTCGTTTTGGTTATATTGCGATTGCGTTTCAACATCTGCAATACAAATAAAACATGTTTTAACATGTTTGTTACGTCTTGACATTTGACTCTCGGCCAATATTCAAGAACGTATTCCTTTGTTTAACTCTCGGCTAAACTCAGGAAAAAAAATACATAATATTATGTATGCGTATATATTGACTCGCAGTCACACTTATATTGCGTAACAGTAACCTTACTGTCACTTACCTGAATTTTCATCTGATGACTCAGATTGTATAATTCTACGACGTATACTTCTTCGATTATTTATTTCGTTTAGCTTTCTAATTTTTTCTTTGTAATATTTAAGTTTTTCCTCCTTAGTTCTCTTCGGCATTATGAATATGTACTCCTTTACTAGTTTTCTTAAACACCTATTACTGTTAATAGTTGAGCGCGTGCGAACGTTGCCTCGCAAGAAAAAAGAATGAGACATGAACAGAGCGCATTACGGAGGTAGACGTAAATATGGCAGGTACGACTACCCGAAAAATTCTTTTTATTTTTATTAATCTAGAAATCAATAGATACTCTAAAATATGCGAAGTTGCCTTGTTGGATAAAAGGACTACCTGGTTAATTATATCTGAAGAATGAAAAAACGTCATATAATGACTAATTATTGCTATGGTAACCGTTGTTGTTCTCTGACAAATATATAATACAAGCGACTCACCCTCGCTCCGCTCGGGTTTGTCCCTAGTAACGATTTAACGTTTAGTATAGATTTCTCAGAGATGAGATATTTTCTCGTAGTAAAAAGAATGCTGTGTGTTGACCCGGATAACCAGCTATCATCACAACAAATTTCATCAAAATCTACCCAGAGGTTTTCTCGTGATGCGTTCCCAGACAGAGAGACAAAACTTCTAAATACTATAGATTCAGCTTCTGTATCGATAATAACGACTATTTCAATAAAAATTTCTAAAAAAATATTTAATGTACAGATTCGACTTACTTGGAATTTTATTATATGTAAAGATTATATTCTTTCCGTATAGTATTTATATAATGTATAGATATTATATAAATTTATGACTTACTTATTTAATTACTGATTCGTTTTACTTTAATTGCGATATTTGCCAAAGAAGTTTCACTTCAACCGCCCGTATAAAGGTTACACGCACCCATTTTTTTATTGTTTTATATGTTAGTCTGTTGATAGGTGCTATATTGGTAGGTGATTTTATTATTACATTTTTTTTGTTTCTGTTATTTTAATATATTATTTTTTTCTTGATCTTATAAATTGTTTTTAACTTTCTACTAGATTTTGATTCTATCTATAGTTTTATTGAGAACTAGCGGCTCACCCTCGGTTCGCCCGGGTTCGCCTAACCCGAAAAGCATAAACAGATCAATCCCACGGGAAATGTACAGTTTTCCGGGATAAAAAGTAACCTGTTATTTGACCGGCAACATAAAGTATCAGCATGCCAAATTTTACAAAATGACAGGCTCCTTAATATCATGACAAAAGTTCTCGTGGGATAGAAAATAAAAAGTTTTGTGTAGCCCTAAGGTATATTTTTTTAATAGTAGGTACCTAATCACAGGTACAATAATAAAAATATATCATAAAAGTATTGCTAGAAAAATATGTACTAACATCGAAAATGTACGATTCATCTTCGTAATATGTAATTACCTTACAAGAGTCTACAAGGGCTGACAAGAAGATACATAAGTAGCATTCCTTGAATACTAAGCACAATAATCTTACTGTTATAATCAAAATATAAATAGAGTAACTGGAAATTAAAGTGTGCAAAACCGTGACAAAATCTAAAACAAATATAGCAGTACAAGTATTAGGGAGCTTGTTTGTTGCTCATAATTTATTGCTGCGTAGACCGAAACTTGTACTCATTTCGGACGAAATGTGAAGCAATTTACAAATTATATATTATTTTTCAGATATCAACCAGTTTGTTACACGATTAAAAACATATATTTTGCAGATTTTGTTTTAGGCGTTTGATGTTTATTCATGGTCAGTGAAGTGTAAAAGATAAAGCGATGTTTTTAAATAAACATTTGGCGTGACTTTGCAGCATAAGGGATGATGACAGTATTACTTATCACATAAAGTCAGAGTTACGCGGAATAAAGAGAAAACTACCTTTCTAAGTTAAGTGTAGGTATCCTGTGTAATAAGTTAACTATCCTTAATTTGATGGATATACAGTTTGCGAAACAAACAGACTGAAAACCTTAATACGTTACGTATGTAAGCTTATAATTTTTATTGCTAACTTCATTACCTATAAATTGACAAAAAATAATTATTTATCACTAGCGACTCACCCTCGCTTCGCTCGGTTGATTCCCCATACAAACTTTCATCCCCATTTTCAACCCCTTAAGGGATGATTTCCGGGATAAAAAGTATACTATGTCCTTCCCAGGGACTCAAACTATCTTCTTACCTAATTTCATCTAAATCGGTTCAGTAGATCCAGAGATTACCCCCTAAAACGTCACAAACTCACAAACTTTACCTCTTTATAATATTAGTATAGATAGGCAGTGCATGATTTATAACTAAAAATTGTATTCGTAGGTACACATTTTATTCTTGTTTTTTGTCTGTTCCAGTAGGAAGCTGATGTTCTTTGATTACCGTGAGTTGTATATATGAGCAGAATTTTTGCAATTGACTTGCAAGATATATACGTTTCATTAATTTGACATTACAATAAATTTAAATTTTATAAACAAGTATAAAAACATGCGTAAGACCTGATTTTGTTTACCATAAAAGCTTTAACTCAGATCACATTTGAGAGACATGATTTTTAATTTAATTAACGTAAACATTTTTAAATGGAACACATAAACTGTTTTACGCCACTGTGACTGTATTGAATTGATTTCTTTATTAGTCTACGCCAAAATTGTAAAGCTCTTGCGACTGGTTTGGCGCGTTAATAAATAAAAGCTTTCATCTCGATGTTACTCAATAATATAATATGTGTTGTTCATGCTAAACGGAAATAATGGCTGTAGAAATACGCATATGTTTTTCATATTATCATTTATATTTGCTTATTAATATTTTTTACATGTTAATGTATGTAAATAGAAGCATCTTATTTCTTATTACTCGACTGCAGTCCAAATGTAGGGTTATGTATTTGACCGGAACGTCTGTACGCATATCCGGCCCTATTTAATATGGCCAACTTGGCAATTGGCAATTAAAACTTGTATAGCAAATATATTTCGCTTTCGATTCTCTCAAATTACTCGTAGAGTGTTTATGTATGATTTGTAATATGAACTAAGTTTAATATAATATGTATATAATTGTTATAATATATAATACGTAATTTTTACTAAACTCATATGAAATTATATACAGTACTTATAAGAAAAACTCAATTTTAAATTCATTTGTCTGTCTGTTTGTTCGGGCTAATCTCGGAAATAGCTAGACTGATTTTGACGAAACTTTCACTGCCAGATAACTGCAGTTATAATAAGTTACTTCGTCTAATTTTATTTCAGAAAAAAAATTAGAGTCCTGCTGAAAAAATTAAAATGTAGCTAGAGACGCATCCGAGCGAAGCGAGGGTAAGTCGCTAGTACTGAAATGTTTTTGTAATAATCTTTATTGATATTACTTCGATTTTATTGAAAAAAAAACTATAGTCAATAATATTTTATTCTGAAAGTTCACTGAAAACAACAATTCAAGGAAATAGTTTGATATCCTTTAAATTTTAATTATTTTTAAAGTATCATTTATTTTAATTAAACAGAAACATCATCATATTTTGAGATGGAAAATTTCAAAAGTTTTAAGGAAAGAATATCCTCACGGATGGTGTGAATTTCATGTTTCATATGAGTATACCTCTGATTTTTTCCCCTGGATACTGTAGATTAATTAAAGAGACGATTAACGCGCCCATTAACGTCATTTTTATTACTTTCATTTATTCTAAAGAGTTTTTTTGGTGTTTAAGCATTTCATCGTGTTTTATCTTGCGTTATACAAGTTCTTTTATTAAAATTTATTTTTTTAAGCATAAAAATAGGTCATATCCAAAAATTATACAGTTTTTTTTTATTATGTCAACATTTTTTCGAGTGATCGAAATAAATAGCACTTAAATGGAATTGTGAAATGTTTGGCTTTTAAATGATACATTCAGTAATGAAGTCTGGACAGTTTAGGGCTTTTTATGAGTACTAAATACCTGTGGCTCATTTGTTATGGCCAGCTTCATTGCGTGTACCGTATTAAGCGATTTCTTGACGACAGTTCGTTACCGCGTTTATTTAATTGCAATGTTTAACGCCTCGGTAACGGCGGAATATAAAGTTTTAACTTCTTTTACGGACTTTATATACATAAAAAGCAATTCTTTAAAGCAATATTATTCTAATTACTTATTACTTATATTACGGTAATAAAACTATAAAATAAACATCTAAAACTACTAGCTGTTAAAATGTCATCACCAACGTCGCCGTTCCGGATAGATCTATAGGTGTGAATTACAAGCTTAGCCTAATGAAAATTTTGTGAAAAATCATCTCGATAATATAATGAGCCGTTTGTGTAATTTAATGTGATGTTACGAATTTGTATGTCATTTTAACGACACACAAAACCACTGTTGGATTAATTAATAGGGCAGTTTGACAGTAATAAATGTCACTTTTACATGCCCCGTAAATCTTTCCGAAGCATTTCACTCAGTATACATTTCGAAAGGGAAGGGAAGCACTCTTTTATCTTTGGACAACTTTTGAGATATATTTCGTGCATTTCTACCTTTATTATAGTAGTATATTTATTTATGTCGAAGTAGTTGGATGTCTGAGGTAAATTAATATGCTGATCCACTAATACTTTCTTAGAATTACGCGAATATTTGACATTTTAAATGAAACTATTTTTTCGGGGTTTTCGCGTTGGGAACTAAAAATCAAAATAAATCCGCGAAAAATCCGAAAAGATAGTTTTATTCAAAATGTTGATCCACTGATGAATTTTAACAAGCTTTTTCTTGCATTTATATATTCTACGAGTATACCTTATTTATGATTTCTTTAAATAATTTATAAATTAAAGAACTTTTGAAAATAAATGCAATGTGATTCAATTTTAACCGACTTCCAAAATGATGATAATGGATGAGGGTCTATGTTTGTCTGTATGTATGTTTTTTAAATGTATGTTCACCGATTTTTCGGAGACGGCTTGATCGATTTTGCTACTTTAAACTGTATTCTAATAACGTAGGTCTCTAGGTGGTCCGTAATTAACTAACTAAACCTATGAACTAAGTTGAAACTTTGTAAGATTTTCCATTTTTGATGATAATACAGTTAATTGGTATGATTTTGGCTTAGTTGGTTTCAACATTTCGATATGTATAAATACATAATAAATTGATGTATACCTAATAATAATATTAGGACTATAACTAAAGTTTAAATCTTGTCATTTTCACCTATTAGATATTTATATCTTAAAGCATTGTCGGCTGGCACCGACTTCGAAAATATCTGATTATATCGAAAATAGCTGTAGTAAATGAAAACCCCCGTTCAGTTATTTTTTACTTTTTAGTGACTGGAAGTGTTTTTATTTTCTTTTTAAAGTTTTTATTGCCTTTAAGATTATTAGTTATATCGGTTATAAAATTTTATTGTTCACAAAATTATGTGCTAATTTTAACAAGTCAATGAAAGGTTTACGATATTAATAAATTAATCGTATCGTAACGTATACTCGCCGGCATATTTAGCGGAACACAAAAAAAGGTCCATTATAAAAAAAATATGGTTTTATTTTAAAATCTACTTACTACACTTCCTTTGTTATTTAAAGTTTCATTTGTTTTACTTAAAATGAGATCACATTAAAAACAGATTTGGCGAGTAAAGGCTATTTGTGAAAAATGGTACATTTTTGAACTTTTCATATAACCGGGAAAAGTGAAAATTAATATTAAAATAACAATTAATTAAATTAGAAAAATGGTGATTAATATCGCGTATTTCCTCCACGTGCTCTTATTAAAGTTTCTACCCGTCTAGGCATACTGAGAATGATGTTATCGATGGTCTCCTGGGATAGTCTCCGCCATTCCTCAACTACGGTGATTCGCAGTTCACCCACGTTGGCAGGAGCTGGAATTCTGGACTTAACTTTTCTTTTCAGCAAGTCCCGAACGTGCTCTATTGGGTTCATATCTGGTGATCTCGCCGGCCACTCCATAACAGTGATATTCATATCATTAAGATAAGCTTGAGTTACCCGAGCGGTATGCGGCCGAGCATTATCCTGCATAAAAACAAAACCGTTACCGATATATGGGGCAAACGGTACGACATTTTCTTCTAAAACTTCTCTGATATAGCGATCTGCAGTCAGACTCTCTCTGTCAATCACTACCAAGTCTGTGCGAGCTCCCAAACAAATGCCCGCCCAAACCATTATTGATCCACCACCGTATGCAACTGTAGTTTCAAAGTTTGTCTGAATGTATCGTTCTCCTTTGCGTCTGTATATTCTTTGCCTGCCGTCAATTTCATTTAAGAGAATTCTACACTCATCACTAAACAATACCTTACTCCATTGGTCCGCGTTCCAAAGTCGATGTTCCTGAGCAAAAGTTAACCTGTTTCTACGATGATTTACCTCGAGCCTTGGAGCCTTGGCGGGCACAAATGAACCCAAACCAGCTTCTTCGAACCTTCTTCGTACCGTACGCTCACTTACGGTTACACCCCGCACTGCTTCTAACTCATGTCGGGCTTGGACGGCTGTCAAACGGGGGTTCCTACGTACACGAAGCCGAATGAAACGGTCATCCCTACTCGAAGTGCGTCTTTTTCTGCCTTGTCCTGCTTTTCTCACATAAGTACCGGTCTCCCTGAACCGTTGGATACTGCGATGGATCGTTGAAACTGGTCGACGAAGATCTCTGGATATCACTCTGTAGGTTTGACCATTTCTTCGCATTTCGAGTGCCCTGGCAATCTCCGTTGGGTCTAAGTCAGGCATAATTCAGTCCTCAACTCCAAAAAGATACGCGATTAAAAAAAAACTAACAAAAAACAGTATTTCAATGAAATTTTAAATCAAACTCAGAAGGAAGAAATACTCGAAGTTCGCTCCAGATAAGGTGTATTTGAATAAAATTAAAACAATTGCATAAAATGTGATGTTCAGTTGTTTTCTTAATTTGAAAATATTTCTTTTTAAATTAAATGACGTATAAACCAGCCAGCAACCTTATACGATACTGATATCAAACCTTTATTTTATGTTCCGCTAAATATGCCGGTGTTTATATCTCTGATATAAATATTTGATCTGACATAACATAATCAAAAAAATATGTCAAAAAATCAAATAGAACAAAACTTGAAAATACATACCTACATATTTTAAAAACACCTTTAACGTAATATTAATTATATGTATATTTATAGTGTGGGTGCGGCTAGGGTATTGCTACTAATTAAAATATGAGTTCTACTTATATTTATGCACCTAAAGCAGCCCGTTCTAAGCCCTGTATTTAAACTCCGTGTTCGGTTTTCATATATCTTAATATTAATTAGATCATACTCTCATATCACAAAGAAAATATAATGAGGGAACTAAGAGTTTTTAATCAGTTTTAAAAAAACGTGTCTCCGCCAACTCAATAGGATTAAAAAAATAAAGAAAAAACCTTCTTTATGGTATTTTAATATCTGACCAACAATAAGTGCATAATAGCTTAGATTTATCAAGGATCTATAATGTGGAACATACTGTAATATCAAAACTACTAACACAAAGACAAAACTATCCAAGGAGGTTAATTTGATATACCAATGTTTCCTGTAATTATGCCCGGTAGCATAATCATTGGTTGGTATTTACGTCAGCGGTTCCCTTATTGCAAGCGACGTAGATGCAAACGATGTATTAAGATAAAACAGATGCATCTAGGTCATAGCGGCTCTATTAGATTGAGTCCTGTAAGCTGTACGGTGATCAGATGTGACAGAAAGCGGTCAGTTAAATAATGTACAATGTTGTGGCATAACCAGTTAAGTATTTAAATTGACAACGCAATTTTTGTTTCATTATTCAAGCAAAGTTTATAGATGAAAGCTTTTTAGTATGCAATATTTTAATATATTCAGTTTTAAAGGTTTATTCTAAAAAGATTAGGATATATTATTAATACATTACGTTATAATAATAATACTTCCAATGAATCGATTACATTTGTTGTTTATCGAAGTTTTGTGCGAAGGCTCAAAACATTAGAGCAATAAAAAAAATTGCTCATAAAAATAGCTTTTAATGCTTTATGAATGGTTCAGGAAATATGGATGAATTAATTAAGTTGTTTCCTACTAGTACAATAATTTTTAAAACTATATAATTTTGACTACTGTTACCTGTTGACATGAATAAATGTTCAAGACCTTTTTTGCATATAATAAGCAGAATATAGAAACAAGATCAGCATTAAATTACGTTCTAGAAAATATAATTTTCAATTGTTTTGGACGTGTAGTTGTGATACCTATACCAAATAATTCAGTAATACATACATTTCTTATGTATTTATATTTTAACAGATTATAGATGCCCAATTTTATTTAAAGTGCGTACTATCGAGTACCTTCATACATTTACGCGTTGTAGATTAGTAAGAAATGTGCTGATAACGATTGTGTCGAGAAAATTACAACTGTAATGTAAATCAACTTTAATTTTACTGTTAATAGCAAAAATTTTTACCTCTACACTACTATTATAAAGAGGAAAGATTTGTATTTTTGTATGTTTGTAACGAAAAAACTCAAAAACTACTGGACCGATTTACATGAAATTTGGTAAGAAAATAGTTTGAGACACTGGAAAGGATACATACTTTTTTCTAGAAATTATCCCTTATGGGGGTGAAAATGGGTATGAAAGTTTGTGTAGGGAATCAACCTAGGGACGAAGCCGAGCGAAGCGAGGGTGATTCGCTACTCGCTAGTATAGCGTGACAATGTATACCAAAAGCTACTAAAAAATTATGATACCATTCCGTAATTTTACTAAAATTATAAATCTGAAAGTTTAGATGTTTGATTGTTTGGCCTATCTATGGATGTTTTGTTACTCATTCACGCCAGAACGGCTGAATGGATCTGGATGAAATTTGACACAGACATAGATTATAGTCTGGTATAGAACATAAGCTATTTTTTATCCCGGGAAAATGTGCGGTTCCCGTGGGATAGATTTGTTTTTGTTTCTCGAGCGAACCCGAGCGAAGCGAGGGTGAGCCGCTAATTCCATATATTTTTCTTTATTTTGTTTACTTTGAATATAAATACCTATATGTAAGTACATATTAATGTATAGTATACATAGGTAAGTAAATTAATTGAGACAATACAACGGCTAATTGAATTGCTACCATTAATATCAAACTCCAGCTTGTTGACCATTTAAGCTGACGTGCCACGAATCTTCATTAATCTTACTGCTCTTAAACGTCCAAACTTCGAGGGTACAACGTTATTCTCTTCGAAATATACCACTAATGACGTGTTATATCGCTATGTATCTACTGCTGGTAACAAAAACCTAAATTATTTTAAAATATCTCAATAATTCAGGTCTTATTATTATACTGACGGGCCTCTGTTCAATTCCCTCGCATTGAAAGAAATATTAGGCCATAGTGGACTATGGCCACACTGGCCAAATATGGGCAAACTTTACCAGTAAGGATCTTTTACATAAGTTTCGTTACGATAATATCCTTCACCCTTAATGTTGGAAATGATTCGCAAATGAACTTCTGACAGGTGCGAGACCTGGATTTGAATCCACTTCACTTGGTTTTCAAAGGCGTTACCACAACTGTTTTTTTTAAATACCAAAGGTAATAATCAGACGTATTTAAACACATAGCAGCATGCACTGCCAGAAATTGACAAAACCATTACGAAGTTTCATATTGAAAAAAAAAGAAATAATCAGACGATATATTTACCAAGTGTCACCCATAAAGGAAGGTCTGCCCGGGAAAGGTGGCGTCCCACAGAGCCGCGAATTGCAAACAATCACGTAATTATAATTGATATTTACTTTACTCCTTTTGGAATTTATGAAGGTTGAACTTTTAAGAAGTTTCACGTTATGTTTCGGAATATGTGCTTTCGAACTTTCAAAACATATACATAAATAAAATTTTATCATAGTACACTCACCTATATCTTATAATACTATATGTTAAGGTGAGTTAATTGCCTTAGTAAAAATATTAATATATAAATATATTTATAAATTCTTAAAAAAATAGTATACTCTTACATTGCAGTTTTTGTATTTTTTCTCAGAAATGAGATATTTTACCGCGGTATAAGCATCCTATATGTTGACCTATCACCATACCAAATTTCATCAAAATCCCTCCAGTGGTTTTTCTGTTATGCGGTAACAGATAGACAGACAGACATCTGTATCGATAATAATGTTTATTTCAATAAGATTTTCCAAAAAAATATTTAATGTACAGATTCGGCTTAGTTACAATTTTATGATATGTATAGATTAGCTTCTATTTACCTACTACGAGGAGACGAGGAGGTATTTATTTTTTTCGGCCTTATCACGTTCGCATGTGTATGAATGGATAAAAGAAAAGTAAAGATAAAAGAAACTAAAATCTTGCTCCCTATCTTATTTCGATATGTTATTTTTATACATTATCATGAACTCTATATTTTCTTGTCTGTACCCTGTGACGTGTAAGCGACATGTTTTATATAACGAAAAATTACAGAAAAATAAAAACGAATTAAATATCTATATTATTAATGTTTAAGCAAATTGACGAAAACCTAACGAAATACAAAGCCGTCAAAAAATTTTAAGCTTAGTTGTTAATAATACCACCAGCCATTTTTTTACCATAATGGAGATACTGTTTAATAAGATCTTAAATTATGATGTGCTATAAAAATTTATGCTAAAGCAATATAAACAAATTAAAAACATTAATAATGTATGTCACACTTTACAGAGACTCAATTAGTTACCTCATTTTTAGCAAGCTTACAAATGTTTACTAAATTTATTATTTCCTATAATGAGTAATAGGTAATATTTTATATTTTTCTAAATTTCTTATTATAGGTATATTTACATTAACATAAAAAGAGAATTGAATGGCTTAAGTTATTTATACTTAAATTATAAGCATATAGGGAGTATAGTATCAACGTTACAATTTTGCATCCGTCTCAAACTTGGTCCAAAAAGGTCGAAAGAAGTAAAAGTTACTTGGCCAAAACCCAAAGGACGCGACGTGATCAGAAATATTAGGATTGACTATTCATGATGTCAACGAATACGCAAAGTATTTATGAAAGCATCCGTACCTGTACAGAGTCGCTATGGTAATATTACGCGTTTTATTTATAGCATACTAGCAGAACCTGCGGCCTCGCTCGCGCTAAAACAAAGCTTCATCCCCTATTTTACTCCCTTTTAGGATGGATTTCGAAAAATGCTAAAATACGTTTTTATTTAATTGTATTGAAGAGCATTAATACCAAGTTTCAAGTACCTACTTCTGATAATAAATATTTTTTTGGGTTGTATTAAAATATGTTTTCCCGTGGGATTTAGATAATCTCCCGCGGTAAAAGTAGCCTATATAACTCTCCAGTCTTTCGTATGGAGATAGTTATCTCCATACGAAAAAATCACGCCAATCCGTCACTCTGTTTCGACGTGAAAGAAGGACAAACAAACAAACAAACAAACAAACAAACAAACAAACACACTTTCACATTTATAATATTAGTATGGACTACTCATTTAGAAAGTGTCTAAATATACAATGAAAGGATAATATATTTGTTAGACTTGAATCGGGCTACATCAATAATTTTATTGAAACCAATATCCTCAATTTAAAAAACAAAAATTAAGAGTATATTTCTAAAATGAATTTAAATTATAGCCTTAACCCTTTGCAAGTAATATTTGTGCCTAATAAAATATATAAATTACAATCAGTATTAAACTTAAATAGGTCTATGTATATATAGTTACTTGTTTTCACCTATTCATCTACTAACAATTTTTTGAAAATTACCGCCCATCGTGTGGAAAGAGGAGTCTTAGTTTATATAGGAAACTATACTTTCGGCGACCTTAACTTTCTTTCACACAACTTACTGATCACTCCGCGACTTATGAACTTTTAAGTTTTATTAAAGTGTATATTCTCCTATTAATATATAATATAGTACAGTTACTTCAGATTGTTGCTCTTTTTGTTGTTGCTTCATATCTAAATCAAAGAATCTAGTTTTTATTTTTTAGTGGTTTTTTTTCCGTTTTTATTTTTATTAGCTTTCAGGGCGAAAGACAATAATATGATACTCGATAATACCTACTTCTGCAACCTATAAAATCATTATAAAATACAAGATATAATATTTTTTGTATGTAATTTTTGTAATACAAGAATAGAACGTAAAACAATTACTATTCCAAGAAGATCAGTAAGAGCACAATCCATCAGTAAACCAATCTTTAATAAAATGTGTATAAAGTAAGTCAAGTTACGTGAGAGTTGAAATTCGAATAGTTAACTTATGGCAGTTGACGAAGTCAAATTTTGAACCAAGAAAGTTAACGAGCGTCAGAGAGTCTCATAAGTCCCTGTAAATTTTATTGCGATCCTAAATAATGTAATAAAGTGAACCGGAAAACTTGCGACTTACATTTAAATAGTATCTTAAGTTTGCTCAATTGTGCGGAACACAATTTATGGTATTATTATGTTATGTCATTTGAAAATATTTTATGTATAAAATATAATATATTGTATATTTGTATCAGTTTCGGTTATGTTTACCTTTTAAGTTGAAGTTATTTAAAGTATTTTATTAATATTTCACGCGACCTTCTGATATGTGTTGTACGTTCCACGTTTTATTCCCACTGTAAGAAATTTTGCTTGGGCTATGTATACAAATTTACACTATACGACATAAGGAAATTACCAGATTACGATTATATTTTATTATATTAAATACAACAGGCGTGGATATGGTATAGTTTAACAGTGTTCTATTTTGTAAGTCTATAGTAATATTATAAAGAGGTAAAGTTTGTGAGTTTGTGAGATTTTGAGTTTGTAACATTGGTCATTGTAGGGTGTAATCTCTGGATCTACTGAACCGATTTAGAAGAAATTTGATAAGAAAATAGTTTGAGACTGGGAAGGACATAGGATATACTTTTTATCCTGGAAATTATCCCTTAAGGGGTGAAAATGGGGATGAAAGTTTGTACGGGGAATCAAGCAAGGGACGAACCCGAGCGAAGCAAGGGTTAGTCGCTAGTTTGTCATAATTTGAGAACATTTATAGAGTGTATTCGATATAATTTATTACGTGCCCATATATATACCTTTTAATTGAGATATTCATTGACAAGTATATTAATAAATCTTCTTTTAAACAATAATATTCGTGAAAGATTAACGTATGTAAATGTAGAGTGCTAAAAGTATAAGCCAATACATGATACGAGAAAATTACTGGAGCTAAGAATATGGTAGTCATTTTAAGTATTAGTCCTTAAAAGAAAATAGGTATAGCTTGTATGATAAATATACTTTTTTTTATCTTGAAAGTTAAATTTATCTATCATATCGCCTGGTATAGTGGGGTATGTGGGACTAATCGATAGATAATTAATAGCAAGTAAAAGTCAATACTTGCGCTTGACAACTAGTGGCCAGCATTGCCTTCAGGGGTCCTAGGTTACGGAGAGGCCCTCGGTTTTTATGACGTACAGCGTCTTTGTGGCTCTACTGTCTTAATTTCTCTAGGAGAGAATACCACTATCATACGTGTAATAGAACTATTATTTTTTTCATTTACAATTAATTTAAAATATAGTAATTAGTTATTATTGTCACATGCATTGACTGTAACGTGTTAACTAGTTATTCAAAAGAGAATGTTAAAATTTCTTGGATAAAAATTGAACTAAAAAGATGGGAACAAGTTGATGAAGGAACACAGTATTACGCTGTCTCTTAAACCTTCATTTGATTTGATTCATTTCATTTCATTCAAAGGGTTTGAAATATTTTTTTACAAAATACTTACTGACACCTGAATTATACGATTTTAATTTTTAGTAATATCCAATTATCCACATACCCTATAACATTCACGTTATCAAGACGAGTCTAACGATGTATGTATCATCAAAATCGGTTAAGCTACATAAACACCCACATACAAACAAACAAACGTACATAACCCTCCTTTAGGTTGCGCCGCAATCGGGTAAAAAAGCAAGGAAATAATTTCTATAATATCGGGTAGAGCGCACGACACAGAGCTTATAGCGAGTAGAAAAAAAAGATTTTTAGTACCAAACTTAGTCTTAATTAACTTTTTTTTAATAAAAACTAAAAAAAAAACGACTTCCATGCACTAAAATGTAAAATATAACTAAACGGAGGTTTTTATTTAAAATAGATACTTAATCAGATATTTTCAAAGTCGGCGCCAGCCGACAATATTTAAAGATATGAATATCTAATAGATAAATATAATTAGGTATGATCTCTAATTATAGTTAAAATATTATACCTCAATTTGTGATGTATTTTACGTATCGAAATATATTAGATTTGCTTTGCATCGGCTGGCATCGACTTCAAAAATATCTGATTAGGTATGTATTCTAAATGAAAACCCCCGTTTAGTTACTTTTTCCATTTTAATGTCTGTCAGTCGGTTCTTTTTAAGTTTTTATTTTTCCATTTTAGCGTAGACGTAATAAGCAGGTAATTTGTAAGAAGAAAGTTTTTTAAAAACCGCTCAACCGATTTCGATAAAATTTAAATGGGACCACCTGGAAAGTATATACCCTTTGAAACAAAAAATAATAATTTCCAAATCGGTTCGGGTAAACCGTGAACACACATAAAAAAAAGATTCCGATGAATTGAGAACCTCCTCCTCTTTGGAAGTCGGTTAAAAAAGACTTTAAAATAGTGGTCATTTACCTAAAATTTCATCAATTTCAGTGACTGATTTGTATTCATTATTAAGTTAAATTGTTGTTAATTATTGATTTAATTTTTTTAAAATAACATGAGATGTAAGAGATTACGTGAACTCGTATAGTAAAGAAAATGTATTACAATTTCAGTTAAAAGTATCTGCATAGTAATGGAAAATATACCGTGTAGAAAAGCTTTTGCCGTGTTGCAGTAAATTGGAGCGATAAAGTTTATAAAAAATGTGCTTATACGTATGTTAAAATACTTTTAAAAAGAAAATGACTAAAGGTTTTTGTATAATTATTATGTTAGATTCATGTGCTAAGTTGGGTTCTGTTGGTTATAGCTCATTCATGGAGATGAATGAGCTATAATTTTTATTACTTATCCTGTGTGTGTATGTGTGTAAATTCTACATGAGTTTGGTTATAATTTAAGGAATTTTTGTATTATATTTATGTCAAAATAATTTAACTATCGATAGAATATTTTTATACCTATAATATTTATTATAAGATATAGTCAAACTTTAACTCATACCGTACTTTTACTAACTTTCGAACGGAGCAAGTAAACCTGATAAGTCATAAGTTATTATATGGACTAAATTTGGTACATATTTGTGTTCAGTCCATAACATAAAAAAAACGTTTATTTTCTGATACTAATAAATATATTCTTTTCAAGACGTATTGTATAAAATAGAATAATATCTAAAGTCAACGAAACACATTACAGAGATTCAAGTTTTTAAGAATTTTATGACTACAAGTTTTCGTAGGTGTATTTTTTTAATATCGAGTACATTTTATTGCCATTGTTATCAAGTGTATGGCGTTTATTATGGAGAATTTGTTCAGTTGTTCACACTCGTATCGTTATTGCTGAATTTATGAGCGGAATGACCTTTTGTGTGGAGATAGGAGGGCTTATGCTGAGGTGTTGTGCGAAGATAAATATTATCTATTTACATGATATGTGTAATAAAAATATACGAGTACAAGAGTGATTTGTATTCATTCTTCCTGCAAAAGATTAATGCTAAGCTTGTATGTTTTAGCTTATGTATTTTGTGTAAAGCAATATATTCGGAAATCTTTATAAAACTAAAAAGTTATAATAACCTAGTTAAACTTCTTCCTTTAAACGATTCCTTGAATATTTTAGGATTTATGGATATAGCGGTTAAATAAATTATTTTTATTGTTATCTACACAAATAAATGGCTAAAATGTAAATAAGATTCAGTCTAATTAACTAAAGTTTTTACATTTAATATATAGTATACATATGACATATATTTTTATAAATTTATTATTTACAGTACTTTTCAACTCTTCATAAGAAATACGCTAACTTTATTATAATTTGCTGAACTTTGTTTATTTTTTTGCAAAATAAGTAAATCTTTTTCGTGTTTTCTATAATATTAGTAAACTACACATAACTATTTACAAGATCTAAGTTAATTAAAGTGTATTACGAGTATTATATTTTACTACCAATAATTTATCAATAATGTACAGTAACAAATAAGTGAATGGTGAGCCTCTATGAAATAGGTACACACGTGCTCGCCTATCATTCTATCATAGCACGACCAATCAGTCCGAATAGAGACCGGACCTCGGACATGGCCATATGTTGCTAACTTACACACCAACTGCAAGGACACTGTACACTTTAAATTGCCACTTCCTAGCTCTTTAGCCAGTGAAGTGCAAACGCGATGTTCCGAAGTTTATTTGAAGTATGCATTTACGTTTGCGAGAGTTAAGTCGCGAGCCGGCGTCGGGTGAAGCGCGCGACCGTAACGCCTTCGTGTGGAGCTTACACTGATTTTTTGTCGGAGGCATCGCCGCTAACCGCAGTGTGCTCCACATTCGGCAACCGGTGTGAACGCGGCACGACGCACGACTATTACCCGACTTTGCGAATTGGAACCATTTCACTATGAAATACTTGGCCACCTATCAACTCCTTCAACTAGTCTCATAGCCTTACTTACCTGCCAAACTACGTGTTCTCTACAATTATGTACCACAATTTCGCAATTGCCGATACATTCGATATTCGATCTTAATAGTTCCGATATTTATTATTTGGTAACCAAACTAGCTTACAGTTCGCTTTAGTACTGTACCTCATCGATGATCTTGTATGATAATATTATAAGGCTTGTTTATGACAGTTTTAAACTGGTAATGAGAAATAACACATTAAAGTGATTAATTGTATCCTTATTATAAATTATGTAGCGCGTATTTCAACATTTATATGAGAAAAAATTAAGCTTGACTATTGGTGGTAAATACTTGAGTTTGGAGATTTTAAAATAAACTGTACTGCATGTTATGTAGGCAGACTAATGTGAACAAGTCGTTTTTTCCGCGGTTCCGCTTGCATTGTAGGTATGGCGATAAAAAGTAGCCTAGGTATTTGTTAATCCAAAATATAAGTTGCATTCTGCCCTTTGTAAAGTCCCACAGCTGGGCACGCGGCTCCCTTCAATACAAGGGGGATCAGGTCATAGTCCACCACGCTGGCCAAGTGCGGGTTGGCAATAAATAACTTAACCGTTTTGTATTTCTTTTTTTTTTCATTCAAATCTATTGAGCCGCTACAACGCGAAGTGACAAACGTCAGTCAGTCACTAACTGACTTTCACGCTCAGAAACTTTCTCATTTAGAATGTTAGTATGACCAAGAAGGTAAAGGTTAATGTTATTTGATAAAAATTAAAGATTTTTTTAAATATAATAACTTAAAAATCGTCACGTATTAAAGCATTCTTTCGCTATTCAAAGTAAATGGCTAAGCATGTAATCAAAATATTTATTACGAGCGCGAATCGAACTACCATTTTTAAGAATAAGTATATAAATAAACCACTATACCAGTCAGAATATAAGTTTTATATGTACAAAAAATTTATAGCTGGATTTCGTTCATAATAAATTATTACGAAATAAAGTTAGCTTTCCCTGAAGATTTGATTTATAGGCATTAAATGAGCAACAAACGAAATTGAAAAATACTGGATGTCGTCATTAATCAGGACAAGTTATAATTAAGATGGCCCGGCGCTAGGAAGTCATTTCCGAAGGCGAAGTTAAAGATATTTTATGAAATTGTGAAATTCAAATCCCTTCTGATAGATGGCAATGGATCAGAAAATTCTTTGAATAAGTATGTGACAGGTTGTCAAACACGCGGCTGGTCTAAAACGCAACTAATATGCATAATATATGACATACATACGTCATACAGCCTGTTTATTTAGAAACAAATATTATTTAATATTTGTTATCTAATTTATTGCCTTATGGCTTACTAGAGGTTTCCCGCAGCTTCGCCCGCGTTTTTCAATTATGTATTAGGTACTATAACTTAATAAAGCCTAGGTATATTATGTTACTGTAAAGTTTTATTAAAGTTTGTTCAATAGTTTTTGCGTGAAAGAGTAACAGACATACATCCTCACAAACTTTCGTATTTAGAACATTAGTACGATAATCCAAGTTGATTGTAAATTATACTAAGTCGAAATATGTGAGTTAGATAAAAATAATTTTAAAACGTATAAATAAAAAAATGTATTAACATTTACGTTAAAACAGTAAAAAACATAAATGCGCAACATGCTTTTACCTTTAAGCGCTTTATTTTTGACATTTATTGACTTAAAATTATGAGTTCTTGTATGAAAATTTCTTTTAAATTAATTGTGAGGATTTAATGTACACAAACACTGCTTACATCTTCCTTCAAACATTTTTAGAATTATTTCAATTGAAAGCGCCCACTCATCAATTTCAAGAATTTAAAATCATTGCCTTATTCAATTTAAAAAAAATATATTCGAACATATTTTACCCCAAAAATAAATTTCGTAAATATATGTCTTGAAATATCTGTATTTTAACTCATGTCCAGTAACATATGACCTGTATCATTATTATTAATGGTCGCTCTCAATAATATCGGCTAAGCAATTTATACTTAACATATTTTGAGAGACTCTATAAATAGCGCTCTTAAATATTTATGCATTGGACTGATATATTTTTTGTTAGTCATAGGATACTAGCTTAAGTTGTCTCTTTATAGTTTTATATTTTTACTTTACATTTACTATCTTAATTGTATTATTTATTAAAGTATTGGTGACAGCAGGTTATTCAAAGAAATAATTTTGCTAATAAATATATAATTTAAGTAAATTTGCAAACTTTTAATTGATGTATAATGTCATTTAGTATTTATACCTAGATATTTTTTGTTATAATTTATTTTAATTAATCTTGAATTCTAATATGATAAATAATTAATTTGTGTCTATTATCGCAAATGAGTAGGTGGAAGTGAAGTGGGTGTTATGAAATCGGCACTTTTTTGCATAAAAATTATAAATATCTTACTATATTTATAATTTTTATAGAAAAAAGGTTTATCAAAACTGCTCAACCTTACGAATTATTTATTCGTAGGCTCAACCTAATGTAACGAGCAAAACACATATTTTTGAACATCGATAACAGCCTGTTTAGTAATAAAAAGCATACAAAACTTTCTTTGTTCATTTAATTAAAGCCTACGAAGTTCTAAGAAAAAGGGGTGTATTAATATTTATAAGTATTATTTACAGTAAAGTTACTAATACGATCCTATATGACGACAATTTCATAGTTGCAAAATGCGGAATTTAATATGCATGCAACATCCGCGCGACACCGTGTTGAGCGTTTTAAACATACCATCCCCGGTTATTATATTTAATTACTTACTTACTTACTATTTTAATATACCCAAGGGTATTTAATGTCTGCATTGGCATAAATTAAGCACTTCAAATACAAAGTGCTTTATGTAAAAGCATTAAAAATACTTTGTAAGTTTAGATGACCGGGGCTTTAAACGCCAAAAAGGCTTAAAACATAACTTACTACATGGACAAATACAATTCATATTATGATTTTTCGCGATATGTCACTTTCACATTGACATACTGTTTGTAAGAACTAATTCGCATAGTGGTTAGTATGTACGGTTGCAGATTCGAAGGTTTAGGTTTCGAGTACAGTCGCGCCAATTGGACTTTTTATCAAGAAATTCTTAGTAAAAGCCTGAAGTTAGGACTGTCGAATTCTCTCCTCCTTTGGTTGAATTGTTGTTACATCGGATTTTGGGAGTAAATAAATATATATATATATATATATATATATATATATATATATATATATATATATATATATATATATATATATATATAATATATATATTATGTAATTTAGGACAACTATGTCGCTAAGCGGACAAACAGACAGGTGAGTATAGCTACTTTCTTCTATACAGTTTAAAGATAGTTTAGTTCTGTCGTTGCCTATTTGCATCATAATATCTCCCGAGCAGTGGGCTAGTCTCACTAAGATTGGCCGCCGTAACCAAAATTACATATGAAATAATGTATGTTTTTACCTTCAAATAAAATTAAAATTGATATTAGGATGTCAATTTCAATCTTATGTTGTATGATCATAATATATTTATTTGCACAGTACCTACCAATACCCCAAATAATTTATTGCTGTTGTTCTCGATATCTTCTACGAGCATGGCGGATAGAAGATTCTGGCGAGAAGGATACAAGATACTTTTTATCCCGGGATAGGAAATTTTCCAATGAATAGAAGCTGAAAAAAAAGGATTTGGGTAAAGGTAAAGGAAAGAAAATTCGGAAATAGAGAATAGAAGATTTATGAGTTATTTGACACAGTATTAGCAGGACTAAAACGAGTTAAGGGTATATCGCAAGTTCATAATATAACAAAGGAACGAGGTCGAGTTGATAAAAGCAATATTTTTATGAATATTTTGTCTTGGAGGATATTTTGAACGCAGTACCGTAAACACTATAGATTTTTTGTGTCGGTAAAACCACTCAAAATATATAAAAATAATAAAGTCTATTAATTTGACTTTTATAGGATTAACTTTCGTTATAGTCTTCAGGATTTTTGTTTAATACAACTTTTGATATAAATATTGTACACTAGCAACTCAGAGTCGATAATACTGCTATTTCAATAAGATTTTTCAAAAAAATATTTCATGTACAGATGCGATAGTTAGATTGTTACCGTAAGATATAGAAGCGTACTGTAGAGAAACTAAGATAACATATTTTTTTCGCTTTATTTATTTACGAATGTCTTGCAAACGTTACATTTTATCGCGTTAAAAAACTTTATCTTTGAATTTTTGACCGACTTCGCAAAGAAGGAGTTACTCAGATCAAAATCTTTTTTGTGAATGTTACCCGATATGTTAGTTAATTGTCAATTGATTTTGATGATCCATTTTTTTATTAAATATTTATTTATACTTGAAGAATATACTTATTTATACCATGTTAATTTTAAGCAAAAAAAAGCTTAAGAGCGAAATTTTTATATAATTAATATTTCAATAACTTTTGAAATCAGTGAATGTATTTAGTTAAAAAGTAATTATTACAGACATAAACATTGCTAACATAAATAAATAACGCATTTAATATATATATATATATATATATATATATATATATATATATATATACATATATACAAACAATAGCAAGCTTGCTGAAATTACAAGTATTCCTCCATTTAGCCTTGGCCTGTAAACGAATCGTACTTACTAGAGAAATAAATACACTAATTTTTTTACGATTCCCAACCCCTGTCACGGCATTAAGGAAAACATACCTAGGCTTATTTTATATTAGTTTTTTCCTGCTCTAACGTAAAAGTAAAAAGTATTTTTTCTTTTTATATATGGAGATAAATTCAAAAATGTTTATTTTTCTTCGCGAGCAAAATAGCAAGATCTTTTGCAACTTGACTCCTGAGACTCCTATGTAACTTGTTAAGTTTTCACATAATACTTTAATTTTAAGATTACATTTAGATTGACTCAAGTAAAAAAATGTGTTAATTATACTCAGGTAGTTAAATTTATTTAAGTACATACATTGCACATATATAATGTTATACTTAAGAAATCACAGTAGGTCAGTTTTATTGTAGGCACTCTATAGTAATTTTATTATTCTGTTAATATCGTATTTCGTCAGCATACTGCTTACACAAATAAAAAATAATGTGTTTTTAAGTAATGAGTCTACAAAAATCTTCTAATTCATCAATCTGAATTATACAGCAACGTCGGTAATGATGAAACACATTCCTTAAAATTATTGCGGAAAAAGCTTCCTTTAATCTCATTTTATGATACTGAGGCGTCTTTAATTAACTAGATTTTGGAGACTTCGAATCAACAACAGATTAAGTATTTTCTTTTGAAGTAAAAAAATAAAATAAAAGTCTAAATATATTCATATAGATCTATAAACGTATATTATTAAAAAGTCCAAGTTCAATATCCAACTGGCGCACTTTTAGCGTACGTGTAGAGGTCGGAGATTCGGTTCTCACATAGAGCAGTTATTTGCTATCGACAACTATCCCCAAAACAAACTTTACTGACAATTAATTATCACTGATATTTATTTAATACTAGTCTATACATATAATAAAATTTTAACTAAGCCGAATCTGTACATTAAATATTTTTGGAAAATCATATTGAAATAGTCATTATTATTGATACAGAGGCCGAATATATAGTTTTTAGAATTTTTGTCTGTCTGTCTGTCTGTCTGTTACCGCATCACAGAAAAACCACTGGACGGATTTTGATGAAATTTGCTATGGTGATAGCTGGTTATCCGGGTCATCATATAGGATACTTTTTACAGCGGGAAAATATCTCATTTCTGAGAAAAAATACGAAAACTGCACTGTAAGAGTATACTAATATGTAAAACCTAAGAATTTGGTTTTCGGTCACCTGAACGCGGACGGAGCCGCGGGAAATGCTAGTTAGCTGTATATATATATGTATTAATCGCGACTTCGCGAATCATTTATATAGTTTAACTCTACATACATATGTATGTATATAATAACAACAGCACAACATTTTTTTTATATGAAATTATTAGTATTGTATCCTTTTACATAAGAAAACCTCATATAATGAAATGATATCAGCAAGCACAGCGAGTATACTCCAAATTGGCGCCATTTATAATTCTACGATGGATCTTTATTTAATTTCGGCCATTCGGTTGGTTTAGCGGTCTCTTTGGATTTTATGAATCGCCACATACAAGATTGTCTGTCTGCAGTTTTCAGACGTGTTGAAAGCACTGACAAATGGAATTGCTACATCTATTGTTGCCACGAGAACAATATACGAAATGTTATGTCCTTAATTAACTCATGTATAAACATGAAGCTGATGCTCAGAGTAGTGGGAGAATAAGCCATATTAATTATTCATCAGGTTTAAATACTTTTATAGTTGTGAAGTCGGAGATATTCAATGGAAAGTGACGCTCTCTAATTACTCTACATTACGCACGTTTTCCCTAATTCAATAGGCGACTCGGGATCGATTTCGCATAATTGGGATCTCTAATTTTTTTTCTGTATTAGTTTAAAATGAATTTGTCTTGAGGTTTTGAGCTTGGCTAGGCTTATTATAAGTAATATTTAACTACGAACCATGTGGAAAATAGCGCCTAATATTTTATTTTAAGAAAATGCTTTATAAGTATGTTATTAATGTGTATAAACAGATAGTTATTCAAATTTTTGATTACTTCTAATTGTCATATTAACTTTAAATTTGCAAGTGTTTCTATTTCCGTTGATAGTACAGTGGTTCGGTATTGTTGATTTGATCTGATGGTAAGGCCAGAAGGTGGATAGGTGGAACTCTTCAACTTCTTACTTTGCTACTACTGTCTACACTAAAAAGGGAAAAATAAAAACTTTTTAACAAAAAAATAAAAACCGACTTCAAACAAAAGCACTAACTAAAAAGTGAAAAATAACTGATTGGTAGTATTAAATAGATACCTAATCAAATATTTTTGAAATCGGTCCCAGCCCATACAAAGCAAAGCACACCGACTTCGAAAATATTTGATTAGGTATGTATAGTAAATGAAAACTACCAATCAGTTATTTTTCACTTTTTAGTGCTTTTGTTTGAAGTCAGTTTTTATTTTTTTGTTAAAAAGTTTTTATTAATAAAGAGTATTTGGGTACTTGAAAACATATGTAAATAGTTTATAAGTTATGTACACCAATACTTAGATTTATAATATTTTTTTAATTAATGTTTGTTTAATTACTTAGGTAAGTATTTTTAAAAATAATTATAATATGCTCGTAAGAGAATTTATAAAAAAAACCTCTTAAACTTTTCTTAATAAATTTAAGCAAATGAAGCTATCAATAAAGTGATATAAGTAAATGTGCTTAAATATAAATACTAAAATTTATGCCATAAATCTTATCTGTCGGAGAAATGAAGGGTGGCAAAGATTCCGCCGATATAAGTTGAAGCACGTCCCGCGGTGCCAATTTCTACATTATTTACGGTGCACAAATTAGGTGGAGTGTTAAATATATAGGTAATTTTGCGTTTTAAACAAGTTAATTATGTTCAGTTTCTTCAATTCCAATTAAAAAATTATAAATATACATATGTATACAGAATTCTTATTGTTTTATAAAGAACCTTCAATCAATTGCTTTAAAATAATTAATAGCTATTGTATAACGGCAAAATTTGTTTATCTGTACTTTTCTGAACTATTTTTGCATCAGATGTTTATACGTAATTGTTAATGTAAAGGACAGAAAGAATTTTAGTGTTATATTCGTACAGTAAGATGATCTCATGACGGTTGTACAGGAAAGATCTTTTATCTTTTTCTTAATTTGGAAGGTCAAGTAAAAATTAAAAGAAAAAGTGTATGACTATCGCATCATCACACTACTATAGTAAATGCGCAAGTAGGTATGTGTGTGAAGGTTTGTTACTCCTTCACGATAAAACGGCTGGACGGATTTGGATGAAATTCAGTACTAGACTATAAACTTGTAGTAACACATAGTTTATTTTTGTAATAGTCACAAGGTATGAGATATCGCCGCCTGTATTTATTATCTATACTAATATTATAAAGAGGTAAAGTTTGTGGTTGTGAGTTTGTGACGTTGTAGGGGGTAGTTTATGGATATACTGAACCAATTTAGATGAAATTTAGTAAGAAGATAGTTTGAGACCTTGGGAAGGACATAGGATACTTTTATATAAAAAATAGATAAAAGTTTGTATGAGGAACCAGTCGCTAGTTACTATTATAATAAGGTATTATTATTACTATAATAAAAGGTAGTTCTAAAGTCGAGTGAAGTGAGGTTAAGTCGATATAATTTTGAGGGAACTTTAGAAATTAGTGATGAACTAAAAATATCAATAAATGGTGTAGAAAAAGAATATAACTTTAACGCCATGTCATAAAATTCTAATTTAATGGGATCCTCGTTCAGGCGCGTCCGACTCGTACTTGACCATTTTTTACTTACACTCATTTATTATTAGTAAGTAGAAATTTATTAATTTCTGAAATATTTTAAAACTCAATAGGTAGTTTAATACCTAGATCATACAAAGCATTTCAATAAAATTAAGTTTAGTAATAACATTAAAATGGTAGAGTGATCCGTGAAATTTCATTTAGGCAATAACAATAAAGTTATATTTGTCGAGGGCGCCTGAAGAATTTAAAGAGAGGTATTAAAAACTACACGATTAAGGTTTTAGCTAATTTTCATGAGAGCATGAATATCTTTTTCGTTTTAATCTGTTATAAAAAAGATGAGGGCTGTCATTATAAATAGCAGAATGATTTCAGACCATTCTAACCTTATTATCGTAATTTAGAAAATTGATTTGCTATTCATTATTAGATGAATCTATTTAAGAGTTCGTCCATTAATCACGTGATATTTTTTTTAGCAACTTTTTAACTTTTAACCTGGATACGTGGTGAGGTTTTAGACTAACCATCCGCCGCTATCCAAAATCACGTGTATTTTTTTGGTACAAAGTATTTTAAAAAAATTTAGAATATTATTTTAAATACAGGTATAATCTAATTTAACTCTAGAAAATTATGCACCGTGATAAAAATGTCCAGACAGACACTAAGGTTGCCTGAAGTTACCTGCAGTACCTGAAGCAAAAACTAGTTTTCTCGCATATGCTCGCTATACCACTGCGGAGAAGACAGGTCTAAAGCTTTCAGCACTGTCATCGGACTCGACATACTCAGCTACGACGTCATAACCGTCGATAACCATATTATTACATACTTCTGTGAGATCTTCCAAATTCAATGCAAGAATGTCGAACCACGAAGTTCAACGAAAAAATAAATACACGTGATATCTCACTGCATCCCCCCTTGTGATATTTCGTGACTTTTTCCGAGCCCTTTCGAGCCTCGCGTGATTAATGGATGATCTCTAAATTAAAATTAATGTTCGTATATATGTCTACTATGTGTTTCTAAACCATTGAACCGATTGTGATGAAGTTATGGTGGATTATTTTGTAAATGCCTGCGGAAGTTCCTGGCCCAACAAAATAGTTTTTCTTTGGACGTTTGTCTTTTATGCGTTACAAAGACATTCAATCTTAGGGACGCACCCAAGCGAAGCGAGGGTAAACTGCTAGTTAACTGATAAAATAATAAGATTACGGATGTATTGTTGACTTCGTTCTTGTTGTGATTCTGTGAATTTTGAGGTTCAAGTTTGTTTTGTTTTCAAATATTTATGATATAGTGGTGAGTAACACTTAGAAATATTTTGAATACCTATATTGCGCGTAGCGATTGAAGGTAAAAATAATATTTACGCGAGCTGTTTTAACCTATTTTAGATCGTTTATACAAAATTTATTGCGGATTCAAAGTAGCATGTGCTTTTTATTTCTTGTATTCAGCAATAGTTCTGTCAGACGACAAATTATATTATGTTCTACGTACGTTTATTAAGTAGGTACATTTTCATGTATTTCTTCTTATACTTACTATAAAGCTACCAGGTAGCTAAAACTATATTGCCATATATAAACTATATATATGGACAAACGTATAACACTCATACATATATATGGATATCAATTAAATTATTCTAATGTTAGGTATATACCTATTCAACAAATCCGACACTTTGTCAAAGACATCGAAATGATGGATGATAGTGTATTGTGTGGGAAAAATAGGTCCGTGGTATCGGCATCTAAAATTGATTTATCACGAATGAGACATCAATAAACATGATAAATCTAAAATCAAGATATCATAAACACTTAAAAACAACTAATACTGATAATAATCAAATTTGTGAAAATATACATTTTTTCTTTTAAATTTAAAGTACCTATAGGTATCCCCATATACTTTGACGTTAATAAACATTTTATCTCAAAAAATATAGTATGCATAAAGTGTGGTTGCAAAATGGAAATATTACCCGTATTATTCTTTTGAAGAGATTCTTCAACATATGCGTAAAATAAGAAAATACGTTTAACGTAATCCATTTTATATTTCTGAAACAAAATTTTCTTATTTAGCAATTTTAATTTAAACAAAGAATTCTGTAAGAAGATATAAGTTGCAATCTAAAAATATGACAAAATAATGTGAGATACAGTCTTACATTTTTTAAATAATATTTTTAGTTAATCTAGGTAATAATTATTATTTATAAATCATGTACCTACTTAAACAGAATTTTAATAATTCATCCAAAAAGCTCAACGGACCAATTACGCAAGTCAAGTAAAACTTTAAATTATTATAAATATGAAGCCCAAAGTTAGAAGTTTTTAGTCGTAAAAATTATTCTTGGCTTGTTCATGTGCAACTGAGTGCAACGAGTGCGATTAATACCAGCAAAGCTACGACTGTCCAACCGTTTACATTGTCTGTACTTGAAAACATTACTTTCAGTCGCCTTACTTTATTTTTTTTTAATATAAACAATAAAATGCGTTAAAAATTATACCTACACCTAAGATTTTTATCTTAGGTTGGTATCGTTCCTTGTAATGCTATTTACGCCCGCCAGAGAGATTACAATTATAATAAAGTACAATTTTCTTAGAAAATCTAATCTAACTCCGGTATTGTTAGAATTGTTTAGTAACATTTAGTATGCTTAGTAAGTTGCATTTTAAATATATTATTTTTTATTTCACCTGCGACACTGAATTTAATAAACACTTGATAAATAAACAATCCCTTGGAAATTGATTGTGTTATTCTGCATCGCCATAACTTCGGTAATTTGTTGTAGCTGCATGAATGTGAGTTATTGGGGCTTCCACTTACTATTTTTTCCTGCAGAGAACGACAAAGTGAAGATTTATGTTATGTTTACGCACAGCAACATTACTTTCAAATAAGAGGAGGTACGTTGTAGGGTAATATGAGTATATTTTTATTCAGTGTACAGATTGCTTGCAGTATCTTCATATTTAAGTTGTGATGTAGTTGAGTTTGGCTAAGGACGATTAATCTTATTACGAAATACGTGCCTTAAAACAAGATGGGCATGAGGTGTGTGTTTTCGAGTTCTTTTATTTTAACAGATGTTATGGCGCATGGGCTGCCTTGAGATTCATATTTTAAAATTTACAAATTGAGTTATCATTACCTCATAATTTTTATCACATTTTTTATTGTAGTTATGATATATAATAAATTATATCTCATTCTCTCTATTATTTTATCTTGAAGTTAACTAAGTACAAAATATATCTACAGTGATAATATTATAATTTAAGTTAAAAAAACACGGTAAAGATTGTATTTCAATTAAGAGAGAAAAAGTTAAAATAGATGTAGTAATAAGACCTCAATTCTGTTTATACCTTACAATATATTTTACCTTCTTAGTATCGAGATTATTAGCGCTACAGATTTCTTTGTTTATAGCACAGATCATATAATTCTATACTAGGTTTATAGTTATGACTTGTAAAGGAACCCTAGTGTTTCTTATTATGTACACGTTATTTTACGGTAGTACACCTGCTGTAGAACACAGGAAAGGATAATAAATAATGATACCCGTCGTGTTCTTTAAAAAAATATAATATAGCAATTTCATTAAAACATTGAAATCATATTTGCGTCTGTATATTTAAGCCGCTAAACAAACAATTTATTAATTCGTAAAAACGGTGCTAGATATAATTCATAAATGCCAATAAAAAGTTAACATAACGACATACCTTTTTAATAAGTACAAATGGAATTTCATTTCGTTTGCTTTAGTAAAAAGTAATAAAAAAATTACTCTACCGGCGGAGAAGGTATCTACTCTAACAGCGTTTTTGATTATTATAGTCAAAATGGTTTTTACTTTTTACACTTTTTTACTTGATGTAGAATATGAACACGGTTATTTTATAAAACAGCTTAGTAATAACATGATCTGTGGTAATAGTTCGATGACGTCAGATTGACAGTTATCTTGTTCATACAAACGTCTTTAAGTAAAAGTCTTAAGTTTAAATTATAATTTAAATATATTAACTTTAGGCAACATATTATAAAATATAAAGTGATATATTATAAAAATATTATGTAATAATGATTAGGTGTTAATGGTTATGAAAGCGTACGTAGTCAAATTATTCATCTATATATTCTAAATCAATACTTCGTTATCTATAAATTGGTTGGTAGAAACTAACCGCGATCGTTTTCGCCGGCGTATTTCTGTATTACCCAGAGCCTGCTATTTTTTATAGGAAAAATGTTTTTTGCGAGTCTTTATATGCGGCCCTGTTAAGCCTTCTTGACTAACGAGCCACATAGATATACTTATAATACCTATTTATAAAATGGTTGTGATTGTTGATTGATCTTTAACTGTATAGTAAATCCCTAATTAAGCTTAAAGAGGAATTAATAATTAAAAGAAAACAAGCTTTTGACCCACTGTAACATAAGGTCAGGTCACTCGTCAAAGCGAAGTAAATAAGCACACTCAAACGTTTTACTGTTAACTAGAAGCCATTATATTATACTTCCAGCTTGATCATCAGATCAAATTTGATGGTATCGAAATATACATAGTGTTGGATACCTGCAACGTTTCAAAAAGGTACGGCTATTACAAGTAAGTAGGTTAAAATCGACTGCTAAGATTTGATTTGACAATTACAAATAAAACTAATAAAAGCGTATTGAAAAGGTTAAAATCGTTATAACTTTATTATACTATTCATATACATATAATTGCAGTTCAAGATCATATTTAAATTCTAAATAAGAATCAACAATTGAGTTATTCTGCCATCTTGCCAAGACTGATTATGCTTAACGAAGAGTGAGTGCATTTTCTATACTAATATTATAAAGAGGTAAAGTTTGTGAATTGTGAGTTTGTGACGTTGTAGGGGGTAATCTCTGGATCTACTGAACCGATTTAGATGAAATTAGGTAAGAAGATAGCTTGAGACCCTGAGAAGGACACAGGGATAGTTTTTATCCCGGAAATCATCCCTTAAAGGGATGAAAATGGGGATGAATATTTGTATGGTGAAGCAATCTAGGGACGAATCCGAGCTATTCGGTTATACTTTTAGTATAACAAGGTTTTGTATATTTTGAGTATACATTGTAATACCTTGTTAAAATAACAAATAACGATAGTTTAACCCAATCTCAGCTTCTCTGAAACCAAATAGTTTGATGTACGTAGTTAGGTTCTACTTCAAACGCTTTTATGTCGTACATTACTTGGGAGTGGTTAGATGTAGGTAACTACAAGATTTTTTTAGTGTGCAGATATTTGTCTGAATTAAAAGTTGCATTATGGGATTGGTGCCTAAATAGAAATGCACGCCCGGCCGAAGCCACATGCCGTGGTTAGTTTATCCATATATCTATCATGAATCGATTGCCAATTAATTTAACTCTTTATTTTTTCAAATAGAGACTGTATTATCTCTTTGCAAGACGTCCACTTAATCGTCCGAGATAATAGGACAAATGGAGCACAGTTAATTTATACGACGTTTGAGTGATGGAGATTTTGACATTCGCTTTAAGGCGTCCAGTAGTCAAACTCAAAGCCATTAAGACGTTATCGCGCTTTATCTGAGACGAAGCTGATCGCACTTGAAGATATGCTTGCTACATTCGTTATTGTTCTATGGAATGTTTGATATAGGTATTTTTTGCTTACGGAGTTTTGCATTTCTTTTGCACTGTCAGAGTGAGAATAAACTAACGCGTTAATAATGTATTGAAGTCCTTATGATAAATAACATGATACGATTCGATTCGATTTCATTTAATAGTTTTTTTATATTAGTTATAGCGTATTTAATTTATTAATATGAAAGAATATGTGTTAAAAATCTGTTAAAAAAATTGTAGTTTAAAACGCAGAAGCAGTTGCGAAATTTCAATAAGTTAAGCATGCTAGCGTTGGTGGTGTAATGGTCAGCATAGTTGCCTTCCAAGCAGTTGATCCGGGTTCGATTCCCGGCCAACGCACGCTTTTTGTTTCACACTTCGTTATTTAAATTGTAATTTTTTATTTCTTACATTTTGTGTAAATCCATACTAATATTATAAATGTGAAAGTGTGTTTGTTTGTTTGTCTTTCTTTCACGTCGAAGCGGCTTGGCGGATTGGCGTGATTTTTTGTGTGGAGATAGTTGGAGGGCTGGAGAGCAGGGTTCGAAACGATAATTATCATTGATAACTATCTTTGATAACTATCATGATAATTATCATGATAAATATTGGTTGATAATTATCTTTGATAAATATAATTTAAAATATTTAATTTGTAACTCTTCAAATTGTCGATCAACTAACTTAACTCTCTCAATCAGCTCAAAAAACTCAATCAGCAAACTGAGTTAATGCAGTTGAAGAGGATGAGGATGATATTCCACTCATTAATCTCACTTGATTGTTAAAAGTGTATAATTTATTCTGACGTAAATTATGATAGGCAAGTAGTCAAATACCAATACCTACACAAGGATTGCTAAGTTTATATATGTTTGATAATTATCGGATAATTATCGGATAATTACCTTGATAATTATCACGATAGTTATCAAAAGATATATTTATCTTGATAGTTTCATACCCTGCTGGAGAGTACTTTTTATTACGGGAGATTATCTCTTTCCCACGGGAAAACATGTTATAATACAATCCAAAAAATATTTATGTTCAGAATTACTTGAAACTTGGTATTAATGCTCTTCAATACAATTAATTAAATACGTGTTTTAACATTTTTCGAAATTCATGCCATAAGAGGGTAAAATAACGGATGAAAGTTTGCATGAAACCTACCATTTTAGAGTTTTGTAGTTTTAGCGCGAGAGAAGCCGTTGGTTCTGCTAGTTTCTTATAATTACCAAAAAAATCTTGTTTCATTTCATTATTAATGGCTTCTTTATAGATAATAATTTATGACTCAAACATTTATAGGTAAACTGACGAAAGATAAATTTAAATCAAACCAGTAATCTTTTTAGATTTGAATGCATACTTTCACTTAACTTGACACCTGTAATAATACAAAGTAAGTAACAAGTAGAGTTGTGGACTGAGAATAAGAGGAATTCCTTATTTGGGTATATTTAAAAACCAATTGAATACCTAATGGGATTGTAAAACATGGAAAACATGTATTGAGGGGCAGACAGAAACACAAGCCTTACTTACCGTTAATCTTGCTTTTTGAATTCGTGTCCACTGTTGTGTCTTCAATGTCCATTAAAGTATGAACATATTTTAATATATATATAATATAGTTTTTTATACATACTTTAATGGTACTCAGGTTCAACATTAGTATTTAGCTAAAGACATAAATAAGTATCTAGATTTTATTTTGTATCGCGAATATCTATGTATATACTAGCGGACCCGACAGACGTTGTCCTGTCTACACGTCTTTAATTTGAAAATTTCAAACTTTTTTGGACAAAATTGTGAATCTAAACCATTCCCAGATCCCCTTGAACACACACAAAAAATTTCATCAAAATCGGTCCATTCGTTTGAGAGAAGTTCAGTGACATACACACTCACAGAAGAATTATATATATAAAGATTTATCAACTTTCTGAACCTTAACGCGTATACCTACATATGTATGTAAAATAAATAATTTGATGGCTATTGTCTAGAACTTATTTTTTAAAGCAAACGCAGAATTTTACCGAGATATGCATTTTAAAAACGTGAACAGTGTTACGAAAAATACTTATAATATTATTTCTAAAACTTTTCTTATTAAAAGTTTGTATTTGAAATCGAAAACCGAGCGAAACGGAGCCAATCTATGGATTTCATCCCCTAGTGCTCTCATTGTATTGATATTTTATTTGCACGAAAGTTTGTTGCATTAAACGTTGCATTTTTATAAAACTAGTATTTTTCTTATATTTTCGATTAATTATTATTTCCTTTCTATTGTAGTTTGCATTTTGTTCACAAGCGATGCGCAATCAAACAGACACTGCTAAAAATGTAAAATTGTATTCTATTACTTTCAAACATCCTTGTAATACATTTTTTAAATGCAATAGAGAGAACTCTAGCCCGTTACAATTTTTATACCTATTTTAATTGGACGACACGTTTGGCTCAGTTTGTAGTGACCCTACTTATTGTGTCATGAATGTTTGTACTCCAGTCCTCGGTATTTATATTTATAATATGTATGTATTTAAAGTTGCATATATATATATATATATATATATATATATATATATATATATATATATAATGTAGTGTAGTGTATCAACTATCTGGTATCCATAACAAAAGCCTCGTAGCTTACTATGGAACTAGATGGTGCTGTGTATGAATGTTCCAACATGTTTATTTTATTTTTTATTATTTTAATAGCGTAACGTAACCCTCGCTTCACTCGGCACCGTCTCTAGGTGATTAGTAGCTCAGGTCACAATTTATCTGTAGGTACTAAATTTCATTCAAATTTTTTCTTTGTATTTTTGACAGACTTACGGACAGACCTTTTGGCTATGGAACCTTTAAAACTGAGAATAAAACATCCTAAAATGAAAGCCGTAGGTATATGTATATTCTTTTTATACATGTATCGTAGGTATATGTAAAAGTTTGTGAAGTTGTTTATTTTTTTTACTTTTTCTTACTCAACGAGTCACGAGTAAGCCGTTGGATGGATTTGAATAGAAATTGGCACATAGACAGACCGCGTCATGATTTTTTATTTTCACATTGCGTTTCCCATGGGTATGCATCGTGAATGAGCTAGCTGTTCAAATTTAATGTTATTTTAACAACATTTTATTGTACATACATACATTACGCAAGAACGTTCACGTCCACCACGCTCGTCAAGTGCGGATTGGCGGCCTTCACATGTCTTTCGAAAACTTGCTAGGTTCTCTCAGACATGCAGGTTTCCTCACGATGTTCCCGTTCACCGAAAGACAAGTGGTAATCATGTTGGAAATTATTCGCACATGAAAATATCAGAGGTGCGAGACCCGGGATTTGAACCCGTATCACTAGGTTTCCTAAGCGAGCTCGTTACCACTGCGCTACCATTGCCTTTATATATTATAATACCCCTCCTTATTATGAAGTGGATATGAAAAATAAAATTCATACGCTTGATCCCGCCGGCAAAAACTAAATTGCATCAATAATAATCAATACCTCAGAAACATTAACGAAAAGCTTATACAAAGTGGAATAAAATAATCATTGATAAACATTTTTTTAGTGGGCGTTTAATATGGTGGGAGTGTCTCACATTGTACCTTAAAAAGAACAAGCAATTCTCTTCTGCCTTCGGATATTGATTTATACTTTATAGCTATCATTAAAGTATAAATGAATTAAGATTGATAGTTTCGGTCGTCTTATTAAAGTGGCGGATTAAATTTATATTCTCCTAATAAGAACAACGTCAATGAAACTTTGGTCGGTTGCCAAAGGCTTCATAAACAATGATTCGGTTTTCTTCATTAATAATTCCATTCTTGTAACGTCAATTACTTACAGCTTATCTTCAGACAATAAGACTGGTTTACAGTTACTATTTACATTTATAACATGTGTATTTACTTCAAATCTGATAATGACCTCGAATTTATTATTAATAGGACTCTTTAGCATATAAATAAAACTACAATCGTTTGTAAAAGCTATGATAGTGTAAGTACTATTAATTCATGACGAGCATGATACCCAACGATATGTTCTAGCTGATTTGGCTTACTGCTTTGAGGGTCAGAGGATTCGTGAGAGACGTAAGTTTTATCGATCATAAGGACTGATTTTTGATCTAGTTTATGTAGTAGTGAGTATATAAGACCGCAGATCACGAGTTCTGGATTTGTAGTGCAGTGGCAAAAAAATTCTAAGTAACCCGGAGCCGGGGACTTGTTGGTGTAGCGCTAACCGATTATCTCTTATCGTTTCTGTTGGTTAGCCTTAACATGGAACGATATTGTATTGTGTTGTGTGTGTCTTAATAAAAGAGTTGAATTGAATCCTTTTATTATTATTGACCACCTTTCAACTCATTATGACTAGTTACGACTAGACTAAATTTGCAGTGGTTTCTATCCATTAACAACTTGTACCTAAATATAGGTGAATAGATAAGAATGTTGAGGCACTGTCTATAATAGGTTTTCATTAACAGCCTAATATTTTTTTTCTTTTTTCTTATAATGGTCTATGTTTTGGGGCAATGATTTGACCCTAAACTTAAGGGTAATAAATACATTTATACAAAAGGCGCTACAAGTTTAATTTTTACTTTTGTTCGCGGATCCTCTCGCGTAATATGTACCTACGTCGGTAAGTGTTAATCCATATAAGCTACTTCCATTGCGAATTTATTTAAATTTAAAAGCGCTCATACAATAAGGCTAGTTAGATAAAGTGATTTTTGATTTAGACTCAAATTAAATAAGTCGTAAAAAGTAACTATAATACCAATATTTGCTCAATCTTTTTCATTTATATGATGTTTATTTATTATTAAATGTTTGTATTGAATAATACTATTATTGAGATATTATAGTACCTTTTTTAACGTTGGGATATGCAGTTACGCATACCACCTGCATACAGGTGGTTACTCCCCAGTAAAACTCAACGGACCCCAAATGGGGCTTCGCAGGATCGTTTACGCACTCAACCACAACGCCTCGACGGCAGGCCAGTCGAAGCAGACCACTACAACCATGGGGTTGCTCCAACGGTCCACTCCGCTATCAGATAGGTAGGTAACATCCTGCATGGCACACCGTGCACCGAGGAAGGCCGCCTCCCAGTGCGTTTCTTGGCTTCGCGCCCGACTGGATTGCCGGATGATAATGAGTCCCCCACCAATAAGTACTGTGTATACAAGATAGACTAATATGTACAAATATGCATAAGTATATAGGTATATTATAGAATTTCTCTTTCCCTGCTACCCTATAATTAAATATGTAATGAACATGTAAAAATATTAAGCCCGAGTTTACGTTAAAAAAACCGGTGGCAGATAAATGTCGAGAGCAATAAAAAAGACTTATTTTGGAGTGCATAATATGTTGGTTATTTAAGGAGTAAATTGCGGGAGCTTTTTCACTTTAATGGCGGCCGAATTGAATTTAAACGTTGGTGCTATAATTTCTCTTATCGACCACCGGAGTGCAATTTGTAATTTATGACTTGACTGGATTACTTTCTAAGATTTCCTGGTCAAAACAGGTTTTATAGAAAACATAAACAATATAAAATATGTATAACCTAATGCCATTAAACATTTCTTTTATCATTATTTTAAATAGGTTGATATTTTCATTTTTCATCAATCATATTGTGAACCTTGTACTTAAATATTATTTTTGTTAATTACCTATCAATTTTTTACTTATCCAGGAAACTTGTATCACAGATGTCAAAAATTGTCAACAACATTAACCCGAAGCACTAACTGCGTCCTCATTTTCGCCGTGTAATAGAAACGAGCGTACCCATTAGGACAAACGGCGTACAGCGGATTAAAGATGGAATAAATGCTTATTACATTTTAGTTCTTATGTTAATAGACGTAAAAGCTACAGGACAATTTAGTTTTGCGTACAGCAAAAATATCTCCTTGGCCATCTTATTGAAGGGAAAGAAAGGATGGAATCTAGAAAGGAGTTCAGTGAACCCATAAGTCGTAAATTTGGAATGTAAACACATTGACGTTATTACATGTGTTTTGATGACATCAGAGTATTACGACTTCCTTTATTTGAAAAATAAACTATAGCCTAGAAAACCAGACACACTGTTTTCTATCGGGAAGAGGTTTGATTTTTAGTTTGGCGCAATTTCTATTCATGTCACAGGTCAAATAGGATGAATAATACTGTAGTTTTATAACACCGCTCCTTTTTCAGAGAAATATGAATATTTTAAACAATTTTCTTCTAAGTTGACGGGAATTTATCTGCATAACGACGGATTTAGTTCAGTGAGATAATATCTGTATATGTACAAGTACCTACATAATATGTAGGTATCCGTATGTATGTATGTATCTATATACTTAGGTGGGCGGTGGTGGTCTTTTTCTTTATTATCAAAAATCAATATATTTAACGATACGTATTTCGAACTTAAGTCCGGAACTTGTTTCACGCAACAATTTGGTTTCATTTACCTATCGCTTTAATGATTATTATACATTATGTGGAAATATTTAGAATGTAAGATAATAAAAAAGAAATCGAATAAATTTTTTTAAATTGATTTTCGTTTACTTTTTTCGTTTTTCGTTTTAATGAAAGTTTTTTTTTTCAGTTTACACGTCATATTGGACTAAAATTATATGTACAAGCGAAAGTTTCTGTATGCGTCTACTATGTTTGTTTTTACTTCATGCTGAAACGGCTGAACAAATATGGATGAAAAGTATACAAGTAAGACTATGACATGGAGTAACACAGGCTACTGTTTGGCTTTGAGTAAGTAGCTCGTTGTTTCATATCTATACACTACATAGGTACTTATTAATAAAATTCTAAAATATTTTTTTGAAAATCTTATTGAAATAGTCATTATTATTAATACAGAGGCCAAATCTATAGTTTTTAGAAATTTTGTGTCTGTCTGTTTGTCTGGCTGTCTGCCTGTCTGTCTGTCTAGGAACTCATCACAAGAAAACCACTGGACAGATTTTGATGGAATTTGGTATGATGATAGCTGGTTATCCGGGTCAACATATAGGATACTTTTTACTGCAGGAAAATATCTAATCTCTGAGAAATCTACACTATACGTTAAAACGTCACTAGGATTTCTAGTTTCGTCGAACTTGACATCTGAATTCTGGACGGTACGTGTTTTTCTTACGTATTTTTGATTTAGAAGGGCACTATAAAATATTACTAGACATGTAATATTATATAAGTTGGCGTTTATATTTTGTACACAATACGTAACAGTTATTGTCACATCATGTACAGATTTCGCTTTGCTACCATTTTATTTTTTGTATAAACGTGAAAGATACATAGTGAAAACTGAAAATAATTATAATATCGTTTTACAACAGGTTGAAATTAAAACGCTTATCACATGAACAGGGTATGTTCAAGAAAATAATGACGCCGTAAAGTTAAATGTTAATTTATCAACGAGTGACATCTACTGAGTTATTTCGTACGCCGCACGCGACGCCCGCGATACTCGACACCTTAACGAAGAAAGTGCATTCTTATTTGCAACGTTGTTTTATATATATAAATAAATTGCCGACACACCGCATTTATTTAGACGACTACGTCAAGACGATTACTAAAGCTCATAATTCGCAATAATTAATGGGCGCACTTAAACAAAACAAGACACGTTTATTCAATTGAGTTTTTACGACGTTGTAAAATTGGTGAATAACTCGAAATGATGTTTAGAGTATATCGTGTGATAAGAATTATTTTTATTCTTTCGCCGTAGAGTCAGGGTTTAACCTGTTTCACTTTGTTTATATTTTCAGTTTATGCATATTTTATTACGCATATAATTTTAGGAACGCTAAAGCTTGCAAGCTATAATATAATGTCACAATATTTTCTTTGAACTTATTAAAAAAATTGGAAGTCGGTCGTCGGGGTTCTTCAAGATCTGAAGGGCCTTAAAATGTTTCAGTGTATATGTGAGTCTTTTTCTATAACCATCATTAAGTTTTAAAGTTTGTTAATATAAATATAGGCATTCTTTTGCATTTTGAATTCTCTGCAAATAGATTTCATAGTTGGTATCATTGTACCAAAATTAGTCTAAATTCTCTCAGAAGTCTCAAAATTTTTATTACTTATTCATTTTCTAATGTAATTTAAAGAAACTTATGCTAAACATTTATACAGAATGTTCATTTAAAATAAAAAAATGGATTCGATATGAAGTTTACATTACAATTTAGTAGGTATTTCATAAGTGAACTTTCTCTTTTACAAATATGTAGGCTGTGAGTTATGATTATATAATTAAAATTGTTCTGAACATGTTTTCTATAAATTTTGCTAAAGGGTTCACATCCAAAACAATGGATCGACACGCCATTCCGATGTTTCTTTTGTGAACAACCCATTGTTTAATTACAAACATTATGCGTATTATATATGCGAGTTATTTAGGGTTAATATTTTTATTTATGCTTAAGAAATTTAAATATTGAGATTTCCATTTTTCATATTACCCAACATACATAAATAATACACCCTATAATGTAAGGTATACACAACATGAGGTAAGATATACACAATAGTGTATACCTTATCCTATAGGGTGATCTCATGTGGATTTGAAAAATGAATTTCAATCCGCAAGATTTTAAGTCCATTTATTTAATCTTGTACGCTTGTCTTCATTTTATTACTTTTATGCCAGTTTTATTATTATTTTTCATTATTTATTAAGAAAAAACAATAAAAAAAAAATTATTTTGAAAAAAAGTTAAGTATGAACCACACATTCCAATATTTCTGGAGAGCGTACAAGTAAGCTATATGTTTCATTGATGCCCCCTAAAAAAACTTATTTGCATGTCGAGAGAGATTTAGAAATAACAACAAAAACAAAATCTTTTACAAGCTTGCATAAAAGTGGCAACGACAACAGAATTTGCTAAAAGAAACCAAAGCGTCATATCTGCTGAAAGAGTAAAAACTTGCAAGAAAATACGCTCAAGGCGTATTTGATATAAAAAAAAACCGCCCAGCAATAAATAAGGATACAGAGGTCGAATTTGATCCGGATTGACTTTATTTATTAATCTTAACTAACTTACTGTAGGTGCAGATTGTAACATTCTGGTCTTATTTAGTTTCCTTGTATGTATACGAATTCTATAGATGATTTTATGTGAGAAGTTGTGTGAAACGAAGTTGAGTACTTGTGAACAGGAAAGCGTTACTCTGCGGTGATTACGGGTCAACGCGCTCTGTTTTTTAGGAAAGATTTATTTTGCCATGTTTTATGTTTTAGCTTGTATTTGTGCTTAAGTGAAGTGTAGAATATACCACGTAAATAAATAGTTTCTTCACATTCGTTCTACAAAAGTATACATGGTTAACAATTAACAATGTATATTTTATATTTTAATATTTTTATCACTGCTATTTCTAACTGGACTTCAAATTAAAAGTAGGTATGTGAATAACTAAATTCATACTAATAAAAAATATTACTTTTTTGGAAACGTCACTAGGACAGGACCATTTGTCAAGAGCACGCTTAAACTTTATAGTTTTTCGTGTTATAAAAGAAACAAACATAAAAAATATTTTTACGGCTAACACAAGTAGGTAGGTACATAATATGAGCTAAGGCCTAAGCCGTGGCTTGATTCAATAACATCCTTATCACTTTCGACGTATTTGTTGCTCTTTTCATTAGAAATTCTTACAAATATTGATAGCCCCATAAAGTTACCCTTACTTGTTATCTTAAGACATTATATCTGACAGATAGCGTTAGTTGTACTAAGTTCTCTCATGTTCAGATTAATGTGTTCCTTGATAGTCGACTTATTCAATGATTATGTGGGTTTATTACGGGCTACGGAAAAATATGACGTGGGCTGGATTTAGGTCAGTTGTAAAATAAAATACAAAAAAGTTTTTGGAAACAAATATAGTTCGCCTACATGATTATAAATAATAGTGGCAAAAAGTTATAATTTTATTTATTGAGACAAATAAGTTATACCTACATTCTTTCTTCAGTAATTATTGGGAGATTGTGTTGTTTGTCGGTTTTTTTACTTATTCATATAAAACTCATTCATTGCACGACAGTATTTTATTGAATTTTATTGGGTCAATTTATGGATTTTCGCATTCACTTAGATGAGTAAGAGTACGTGATATAAATATTATGCACCTATGTATCACATACCTATACCTAATTAAGTTATTAAATTTCCAAATTTCAAAATAAATAGATTAAATGTCATAACTTATCATTTTCATCATTTAAGGACATAGGACTTTTATCCCGGAAATCATCTCTTAAAGAGGTGAAAATGGGGATGAAAGTTTGTATCGGGAAGCAAGCCAGGGACTAGCCCGAGCGAAGCGAGGGTGAGTCGCTAGTTCATAAATAAAAATAAAAGTAGAAATATCTGTCATGATTAAAATAAAATGTCAAACTTACAAATTGTAACTAATTATGCAGATACTATTCATATTCGTCCTACTAACAACCATTAAAACGTAGACATGCTACCATTTCAAGAGTAAACATATGACATATCCGTTTTAACTTATCCCTGCTATTAGATCGTTGTACATACTCGTATCTATACCTAGTAACATAATCATGTCAATACATGCTAACATACATATCTGTGCTACTAAAAACATCTAAAGATAGATATCATGCTACTACATATTTCCGAAAAAACATATCCCTGTGAACACCAATTTATCTGCGTTAAAATATCCGGGCTGACATATCCGTGTTTACGCGCCTGGGCTAACATATCTGTATTAATATCGGTGCAAGCATATATATTTTTTTAATGTTGGGAAATGCATTTACGCATACCATTTGTAACCATACAGGTGGTTATGTGTGACTCGCCGGCTTGAAAAGCAAGCCTACCCACTAAAACCCAAAAAAACCTTCCCCAGTCTTAATGGGGCGTCGCAGGATCGCTTACTCACTCAACTACGCCCCAACAGTAGGTCTGCCAAAGCAGAACACAATAACCATGGGGTTGCTCCACAGTCCACTCTGCTATCAGAGATACTTCTCTGATAGCAGAGTGGACTGGTACTCCAGGAGCAACGCATATGGTACACCGCCCACTGAAATGGAACACCTTTTACCGCCCACCGAAGTGGGCGACCTCCTGGGGCGTTTCTTAGCTTCGCGCCCGGCTGCACTGCCGGGAACTACTGAGCCCCAGCCCCGCTACCACGACAAGGTGAACGCACGTGTGGTGGGAGGAGGGGGGAGGGGTTTATTAACATCCGTAAAATATCCGTTTTGACACATTTGAGCTAAGATATTCGTGTTAACATAATATATGTGTGTTAACATGTCTTACTTATCATTGCTACCATATCCGCGTTAACATATTCAAAGATTATAGCCGTTTAATATCCTAATATGTTAATACCTCCAAAAGTCAAATAAGATGAAATAATTTTATTGTCATCGTAAAAAATAAAATTTTCGAAATTCTTTTTAATAGTTTAAGAAAATATTAAACAATGTAGGTACACAATATTTATTACAGAAATATGAAGTTTTCTTTTTTTTACTAGGTACATATAAATCAAGTTATTGGTTAATGTCCTAGTAGCGCCATCTATTAGCTTTTCTTATAAGCACTAGAAAGCCGAAGTGGAGTTATATTCTTGCCTGTCAAATGGTTATACTAATACGTAACAGATGGCGCTTTATCATTAACTTTAACCAATATCAGTGAATATTAAAATTATATTGCGATTCGTTAAATAAAAATAATGTATTTTTTTCTTTTAGCATTCGTTTGCATAACAGTGATATGATTTCAGTTAGTATAAATTCATACATTGTTCAAATAATTGTTTCATTTCTTTTTTAGTGACTAGCTCTTTTAAGTTCTTCTGTGAAATAAATTTAGCATATCTACTTAATACTAATGATAATTTAATTGTAATAATGGCTGTTAGAAATTAATATTACATGTCTTTACGAGTTAACGGTCAGGAGTAGCGACCAACGAGGACCTATGAAGAAAGGATCACCACAGATCACATAATACCATACTAGGGATCACATACTTCCACATTAACAATTTATTCCCCAGGGCATGATATTTTTTGTTTTGAATTTGCCATCTTTTACACATTTCAATAAAATAGTTTTATTTTCGTAGTTTGTCGGTTTCGATTTAACACCATCTTTCGTCTAATAGGCAAAACATAACTCGAATTTGGGCCGTTAAAAATTCTTTGTTATTTGGCTTTGAGGCGTGCCAGTTGGGCACAGATTACTTATTAACTAGATTTCAGAAGACACGGTGTAGATAAGGTATTAACCGGTTAAAAAAGAGATATTCACACTGAGGTCTCTTTACATATAAAATATGAGCAATTAATTGTATGATCTAAAACTACAACAAACAAGACATCATAATAAAGTATATAATACAAGATAAATACACATTTAATTAAATATTTTACAATTTGATATTATTACATTTGATATATTTACACAAAAATCTACATACGGGACTGCACACCAACATTAACAAACAATTAACATTAATGGGATGCCGCGCGGACGGGGGATTTTATAAGGGAGAACGTGAACGAGAGGATGAAGGAATTTAGGACAGCTGAAAAGGATGTGGAATAAATTACCTTCGTCAAGGCCACATTCACACAGGGATTGGTCTCTGTTAAATTTCTTTGTATGGGACAGGAGTACAGCTAATATGTCACCGTGATACAAGAAAAGCTTATTTGAAAAAAAAACACTTTTATGTTATAAGTAGGTATATATATATATATATATATATATATATATATATATATATATATATATATATATATATACTTTGTGTGTCGTCTAAGCCCTTTATTATTCCGGTACATTGGTTCATGAGAATAAAAAATAATTGCAATAATAACTTGACTGAAGTCAGAGAGGTCAATGTGTTTATATATATAACAATCTTTTCTTTATTTATTTAATAAAAAAAATTAAAATACACTTTCAAAGAAGCGTCTCAGAAGTTAAATAATATCTGGAAGTTATTCAGTATTTATCCAATTTATAGTTTGTACTCTGCTTAGTTCACTCGAATGTACTAATCGTTCACGTTTGTAATGCAATAGTAGTTAAGTTTAATTTTAAAATACAGATTTTTTCACTTCATTATAATTTTACGGCAATCAATAGTTGCATTTTTCTGAAGAATTTTTCTGCTGTCACATTTGTGTGTACTTTGGCGAATTAATCTGTGCTCAACTGGCACGCTTTGAAGTCAAAATCAAAATTAGATTACATATAATGACAACTGTAATATTAGCTATAAAAAATTCGTTTACAGATCCGTATTAATATTATAAATGTGAAAGTTTGTGAGTATGGATGTTTGTTACTCTTACACGCCAGAACGGCTGAACGGATCTGGATGAAATTTAGCACAGAGATAGATTATAGTCTGAAATAACATATAGGCTACTTCTTAGCCCGGAAAATTTACGGTTCCCGTGGGATAGGTTTGTTTTTGTTTTCCTAGAGGCGAACCCGAGCGAAGCGAGGATGAGTCGCTAGTATTATATAAAATTAATATTGTCGACCGACGTATAAAAAAAGTTGTAATTGCCATTGCGAGAAGGCTTTATTGAGCATATAGCAATTACCACCGAGGGTGTCGTGAGGGTTTAAAGTGATGATTAAAAATTAATGTACTGCTACAACTGTTATGGTCATAGATTATTTTCTATTATAATAATAATTCATTTTTATTTGCAGCCCACAAATATGACGTCCGCTTGGCGTAACGGGGAGCTCAAGCAATTTCTCAGGATATCTACGTACTGCGTACGTACTGCGATCTATTGAAATCAAGCTTAGAGATATCTTTTCGTCACACTATCACCTGGAAACACTATAGCTACCGCCAACATTGTACATTATTTTTTTATATAGTAAACAAAATACTACTATAGTAAACGGTCTGCAAAAAATTTACCTACTGTGATTTAGGTACCAATTTGTTTTACTACTCTATTTCACTTGATATAGAGCTACTGCAATGACATTTTATTTCCGTGTATATTTTATATTATTTTACATTCCTTATATTCACATATACATTTTTTATATTCCTATAACAAATTATTTTTATAGGGATACTTTTTAGGATATCTCAAAGCCCGTATCACTTAGCCTATGCTGTCCGTTCGTCTGTCCATCCATCCGCCTTATATGCCTTTAAAGAACCTTCCTGTATTATTTGAGCCATTATAAATGGAATTTACTAATTGTGTAATTTACTAAGCATATCTAGGAAAATTTTGAAAAAAGAAAATTATGCTTTAAAGAACATCTCATATAATGCCCTGTCTTAAAAACAATACCAACAAACGTCTCATTTAGTATGACAATACAAACTCTATTCAGTGCACGAGATTTACTCCTACTAGGCAATTTTTTTTAAATGTTCTATAACGAAACTCATTTATTTTAGACTCATCTATGCAAAATAAATTAACTGATTAGTTATCTATGAATAAGTATGTATGTACTGAAACAACATAACGGACGACGATCATAAATATTTATCGCTCTAGAACACATTCAAGTGTAAAAAATAAATCTTGTCATTCAATCTTTTGATGGGTTCCTTCGGGGGAGTTTTGGAGAAACATTTTATCTTTAAATTACGACTATATTCGCACGTAATTTAGAAACATGGCATTTGACATAAAAGTAAATGTTGCTTAAAGTAAGACAGGTGTGAAATGTAGACGTTTAAAGTGTGCTACTTCCTTTGAAGGTCGACTTAAAAATCTGTGAAAATAATCTTTACTGGTAAAATAAATACGAAGTTGTGTTTATTAGTATCACCTTCTTTACACGTAGCAATAGAACACCGCATTGGCGTGATTTATAGTTTATGAATCGGAATGTCTACTTTTTATTTCGGCACAAATCTATATAAATCAAATCGTACTGAATTTTAATAATTAGTATTATAAATTGTTGGATTCGTGAATATCCCATGACACTTGAGTAACAAGGATTGGTCATTGTATACATTTACTTTAATACTTACATTTTTACTCTTGTATCAAAAAATTTAAACATTCCTTTCGTGGTTTTTAAAATTGTATTCACTATTATTCTGCATTACTTAATGTTCTTAAAAAATACTTTTTTTTTCCTTTCGTTTATTTTATATGTATCTGATACTGGTTCCATTTATTTGATTCATTAAAATTGATAGCCATTTATCAATTTGTATTATGTATTAGGTTTACTCCTTAGCTAGGATAACCGTTTTTAGAGTAGTTTCTTATATGTCGTAGGATGATTTGATAATTAGAATTTTCGTGAAAACCCTAGGGACATTGCGAAAACACGGATAGTTAGACAATGGTTAGGTAAGTTTTATTTTTTGATAACGTGACAGTTCCGACTTGGATAACGTAGGTTGAGAAGGCTAAGAAGAAAAGGCTAAAGCGGGAGCTACATCTTATTCAGAACAACCCTTTCTTTCTTTCTAGGTTGGTTAGGTTAGGTTAGAACATGTTTTTACAAAAACCCTATCTTTTTCCAGTAAGATTGAGAAATGTTTTCACTAATTATCCGTGTTTTCACGACATCCCTAGGTATTTTGCGAAAATTCGAATAATCAAATCATCCTGCAACATATAACATATCGCCCTTATATTCTTGCGAACTTACACAATGCCCTTGCTATTATGCATTTACATCTTGAAATTCTGACTGGATTCATCAATGAAGTTGTTATTTTGTTAAATATGTTTTATCACACAAAATACCTACCTATTACAGCTTTACGAAATATCTATCATAGGAAAAAAATTAAAGAAATTATTCCTTGTACATTTTGTGTCAAAGTTTAAACAATTGAAATTTTTAGTCTCAGTTTACCTATATTTATGTTAGAATTCCTATAAATCAAATGTTTTTAGGGGACAGTTTATATGTTATATATTTAAACTCTCCATTAATTCCTATTAGTATATTTAATATAGGTTTTAAAGAATTAATATTAATAAAACCTTGTGTTGATTAATTTAATTAAAAATGTCCCTTTTTATGAAATAATTTAAAACAAGTTATTTATAAATGCTAGAAAGCTTATTATTCTAAGCTTTCAAAAGCTAATATTTCTACTTAATGCAATAATTTAACAAGTTTAAATAAAATAAAACATCGCATGCATTTTAAAAATAATGTCAAATTTATATACGGTTTTATACAGAATAATATAGTGTATAATATAATCAAAGATAAATTTTATATTAGGTATCTGAAAACATGTTCTGTAAACACTTTTAAAGCACTCTTGCCAGAGTACACTCTTTATACAAAAGGATTAAATGTATGTCTAGATTTAAGTTTAAGATAAGGCTTATAATGTATATTCATGTATCCATAGAATAAATTATGTTAAAGTTGTGTGATGTAAAACCTTTTTCAATAATATGCATGACTTTTTTTATAAGAGAGATATTATTGTCACACAATACTTTCTTATATTTACGCATTTTAAATAAAACTAACTTTTCGGATTTTTTCGTGGATTTATTTTGATTTTTGATGCCAGACGTTTTGAATGTATTACCATGATTAAAATCCGTGAAAAACAGCTTAAAAATAAACAATTTTTATATTCTTTTTGTATTTTATAAAATTAATATACTTCATAAAAAAACCTACGTTTACTAAATACAATGTGTTAAGCCTGCGCCTTCTTACTTATAAATACAGATTTCAAGTTTGTTTAGTTATTCACATGACAATGGACTTTACAGACATATCGTTCAATTCGAAGATCATAATATATCTTACGAGGCTAAGTACATAAATGATGCTGAATGGTCAGTAAACAGACGTAGGGTTTTGTTTGTGTCTAAACGACCGCAGCTTTTGAGTGGTGATTTATAGAAGTCTCAAAGGATATATCGGGGATTGACTGTAAATATATTTAACCTTGTAGCCGCTTATGGCAATATTATTTACGCATCAGTCTCAATCCTCTCCCGGTCCTTTCAATATGACGAATATCTATTTACTATGCTCTATTTTAAGATGCTAGCTATGTAGGTAGTAAGCAAAGAAATCATTATTCTTGTTTCTAATTAATATTAGGTATATATAATAAAAGTATTACTGATCGCTGTCTGTACATGGAAGATATTTCAGAAAAAATGGGGATCTATATTAACGCAATAAAACCCAAAACAATGATGTTTAGAATTTTTGTCTCTTTGTTTGTGCGTTTGTGCGCACTAATCTCAGAAACAGCTTAACCGATTTGTATTGTGATAAGTTTCACTTAACACTCAGTATTTGTTTTATTTTAATCGGTCCATAAATAAAATAGTTATATCAATATAAATTACATAGGAACGAACCCGAGCGAAGCGTGGGCGAGTCGTTAGTGAATAATAAAAATATAGGTAAACTAGCGGCCCACCCTCATTTCGCTCGGGTTCACCTCTAGAAAAATAAAGCTATCCCACGGGATCCGTACATTTTCCTAGAACTTTTCCAGACTAAATCTATCTCTCTGCCAAATTTCATCCATCCAGATCCGTTCAGCCGTTCTGGCGTGATTGAATAACATACATCCATACATGCATCTAGACTTTCACACAAATGTGAAAGTTGGTATCCGCTATCTTTTTAACAAACCAAGCAAAGTAACGAATTGACGTGATATTTTACATAGAGAAAGTCTGTGGGCAGAAAACCAATTTTCTTATCCTGGTACATTACATGATTCCAATAGAGTATTAGCGTAGTGAGAAATTCAGCAAAATTATTGCAGTTTTGGGCAATTGAGAAACGATATGTGGGTATTTGAGTAGCGCTTTGTAACTTATCTCTAATCTATCTCTAGGCTGTGGCTACTGTACGGTAGAGGACACAATTCACGGGACGGCACTCAAATCAATATTTCAAATCAACAGAGTGGTGAATCTCGATGCTATAAATTTATATTCTGTAAGAAATATGATGTTAACATATAGCTGGAACGCAAGGAGGTTTATTAAAAATTTAAGAAAATTTCGTTGAAGCACACAAAATTTGGACTTAAGCCAAATCATCTAACAAGTAGGTACTAAGTGTTTACTAAGATAAACAGTGTGGTTTTCAAAACTTCACATCCAATCAAGCGTAGTTTCCTTTATGCTAGTCACTGCTAAACTAACGAAGAATTTATAGAAAACTTGGCTGAAGCTAAATGTTTAACGCTAAAAATAACTTGCTAATTTATATTAAGTTATATTTTGTACAAATTGTAAAGATAACATAGAGCTTTTCAGAGATGGTATTCAAATGTCCTAAGATTAAATATTCAAATAGTTTTACAGTTCAATTACTTGCATGCTTTTCGCGAACTTTTTTCATTTATGTCGGAAGCTATATACAAAATAACAAAATTTTGATGTATGTAATAGTGATATATTATATTTTGACCGTGGTTGAACGGGAACTTGCCGTTTAAATTTTAAATCGAAGTAGCAAGCGTTGGCCGACGCTTCGACAAATGTTAAGCAAGTATTATTTTACACATTTTTTATCAATTTCGTATTTTATGGTTTTTACTTTAAATAAACTAGATACATCATAAAAATATTTTTTTTTCTTAAAAAACCTGTTTTAATAATTAAGTACTAAGATTTATCTTTCGTTCTTATCGTTAAAAACTAAACTAAAAACATACACGTTAAAAACAAATATTTGTTTATTATAAAATTGATAGAACTATACATAACTAGCCCATAATATTAAAACATTTACATACATACATAATACAGATAGAACTTGTGTATAAATAACATAAAAGAAAATTGCTATTAATTATAAGATTGTATATTGTACATGAACGTAAACTTTAAATAATTACTATGTTAAATTTATGAAATTACATCAAACTCAATCAAATACTGAATAGAGATAGCAGGCCATTAACATTTGCCGTATCATGTGCCATTACCAAATATTAGAGCTGTGAGTTAATCGCGCACTGGATCATCCATCAATGTACTAACCCGTAGACCAGTCATTGCTTCTACGGGCATGAAATGTTCAATAGCTACCAAACGATATTTTCCTCCTTAATAAATTATGATTGAGCTTAATAATGATGTCGATATTTTTTGATATACTAATCGATTTTTTTGGAATTATTACCTATAATCTATACTAGTCTATATCTATAATATAAAAATGAATCGCTGAATGTGTTGGTAAGCGCAAATCTCGAGAGCAGCTGATCCGATTTCGCTCATTCTTTTTTTAGAATATTCCTTGAAGTACGAGGATAGTTCTTACGTAGAGAAAAATTTAAAAAATTGCCTGAAAAAGTCTAAAAACAACACTTTTCTATACTCCCATACAAAAGATTTATAATAATACTTAAAAGTCAATTTGAACTTTAATACCTTAACATAAAGTTTAAGTGTTAGTGGAGAGGTTCCGGGAAGGCAAAACAATTGAGTGACGTTAGTATCGTATAAATATTAATGTCAATATTTGTCAATATTATTAAGAAAAAAAATTTAAAATTTATATGACTAACGCTGGCTAACAACTATTTATATATATTTAAAACGTACCTAGCGACGAACCCGAGCGAAGCGAGGGTGAGCCGCTAGTTAATATTATAAAAAGGTAAAGTTTGTGAATTTGTGACGTTGTAGGGGATAATCTCTGGATGAACTGAACCGATTTAGATGAAATTTGGTAAGAAGATAGTTTGAGATCCTGGGAAGGACATAGGATACTTTTCATCCCATAAATCATCCCTTAAGGGTAAAAATGGGGATGAAAGTTTGTATGGGGAATCAAGCTAGGGATGAACCCGAGCGAAGCGAGGATGAGTCGCTAGTTACTGGATAAAAAGAAATATCTGTACATTTTTTACTATGAAAGTTGAGGATTAGAAATCTCTTAGAGTGTATTGTTGTTAAATCCGTAAGAAGTAGATAGGGGGAAGATAAGTCACTACATATTATTTTCATGAATTATGTTCTAAATCATTTTTTAAACGTTGACCAAGACATCAATTCATCAATCAAGAGATTAACTTTTCAGCTACAGTAGCCAATCTCATTGAGTTTTAGGAGATATTTATAGTGCTTGTGCACTATAACTGTATGGACTAACGAAGGTGACCTTTTCTCGCCCTTTGATAGTCCGTTTAGATGGTAATTAAATTGGACCAGCACTAACGCTCTTTAACTCTATCCAGGACTCAAAGTACCAAGAACTTCATTCTTCACTTCACTAGATACGGTTGTAACAGGTAGCATATGTGGCATTTTATAATAATAACTAATTTTTATTTTCCTTTTTATTTTGTTATGTTGGGCATAATTTAATAAATCTTTCGATAAATTACTGCCTACAAAACATAGTCGTTATCGCTTCGTGTTAGCAGATTTCCATCATGAAACAATACTTTTCGCTTTTATGTATTCAATTGTGTGAAATAATTTAGTATCTTAATGCTTCCTGAATACAGAATACAAAGCTCATTTAAATAGAAGTATATGGAAGTAGCAAAGAATTCTACGATGTTCTTTACAAAACTAGAATTTTGTTTTATTGCGGATTTTATGCGCATTGGAAGTTTTCCTTCGTTACCACAAAGTGTAGCATTTATTTATCTTTTAGATTGCGTTGGTTTAACTATAACTATTTAGTACAACAAAAAAATATAATTTATAAGCGTTTATGATTCATATTTGTAAAAAAAAATTAATCGTAAATCCTTATTAGGCTAGATTATTTTTTAAATAAATCTCAAAATGCAAAAAATATAGGTATATAAAAGGGGAAATCTCAAACGATTGATTTCATGTTCAGAAAATTTAAAATGTATTCAAAGGCGATGCCGCAGGCAACAGCTATTTTATAATGAAAAGCAAGTTTTAATTCGACTGGATTAAAGAGTATAGGTACAAATGAGACTATGTCTAAGCCAAAATGTCTACTTGTTGCAACAATATATCAAGAGGTCATTTACGTTGGATGTCCCGAGTAGAAGCTTGGCAGCAATAAATTATTAAGAGGTCTCATATCGCTCCTTAATTCCACATAAATAAGCCTTTATTTCGGTAAATAAAGTTTAAGTGCCTAGACGAGGATTTACATAACTTTCTAGGGAATAATGTTGCCCAATTTTCTGCTTGTAATTTTGAAATTTAAAATTCCTTAGAAAAACTAATTATTTTAAATAAAGTGTTAAAGTTTAATAAGTATTACACTCAATTATTAAGAGTAGAAGTAACGAAATCATAATTTTTGTCTAGATTAGCCATGCTTTTTATATGCGGTGCTGCTCATTAATTAAATTTAATATTTGTTAGAATTACTAAATAAAACATATAACTGGTTATTTATCTTAGTAAGCATTGCATAAATGCAAACAAATCTTAATGGTCCAAGATCCTAAGAACACTACGATCTCATTTTAAAATTCAATCATTCACTCACGGGCACTAGCCTACACCAATGGGTCTAAAAGCATTTATAATGAAGGTAGCATTAAGAAAAGATTGTCGAAAATTTATTCCCTAAATGTGTAAAATAAGGTAATATAGAAGTTTGCCGTTTTATAAGTGGAAAACGTTGTAGCTGGCTGGGAAAAACATGCAGGTGGGAAATGACCTTGGAGACACGTTAGTAGTAAATATTTTGCGTAAACCAATTCGTATCGAATTAAAATTTCATATTTTAAAAGAGTTTCAACGCTTTCAGTCTTAAGAAAATGCTACAGGAGTTATAAATTATTCCTATGACTTCGACTCTGCCATAACATTTCGTACATTCCAGCATGCAATAAAAATGAGAGAGAATCTTTATAGAACAAGCTACTTTCTAAAAAATTTCTAAGAATAAATTAATATAATATAATTCTTTATAATAATTAGATATTAATATTTGTTGATCTTAATTTGAAAAATTAGATTTAGCTGTAATTTTTATTAATATTTTGTATCTTTGTGTTGATTTTCGACATTCCGCTTTGGATTTATTTATTTATTGTGAGAACTATTGAAATATTATATTGAATTGTGTGTATTTGCCCGCATATTCAAATATTGCTCAATAATTACAACAACATTTATATTTTATCTAAATTATTTTAATAAGGGAATACATACTATTCATATATAGAAATTAGGGTATAGGGTGTGTATACAAGTTCCCTATTTAAATCGGATATTATTTAATTTTTCATTCGTTTTAAATTTTTTTCGTGGGAAACTATTTTTTTTCTAAAATAAAAGTAGCCTATGTTACTCCTTATATATCAGCTATCTGCCAGTGAAAGTCCCGTCAAAATTGGTCTAGCCATTTCAGAGATTAGCCGGAACAAAAAGACAGACAGACAAAAATTGTAAAAATGTTGTTTTGGTATATTATGTACCGTGTATACATCCATATGCATTTAGTAAAAAGCTTTTATTTTGACATTACAAACAGACACTTCAATTATATTTATCTGTATAGATAATCTAAATTTGAAATCTGTATAGCTTCTAAAAGTGATGAGTCAATCAATCACTAATTTCCTAACGACTGTGAAGCAGAAAATGGTGTATAGGTGTAAATTTGTCTTCTCTATTTACTAGAAGATAATAATTAGTTTAACCTCTTTGACTTTTGAGCAAGCATAAACGATAAAAATGAAAATAAACTTTTATCGTACCTACTACTTACATAATTTGTGTGAAGAAAAAGCTGGGTCACAATGGTTATATTTTGATATATTTAAGTACATTTTGCTTGAAAGATTTATTGCTTAAGCTTCGTTCCTTATCTATAAGTAAAGTTATATTTATTTTAAGAAATTATTTTCCGCGCATTTCATACATGCGAAAATATCTAATATCTCTATCCGTCGTTCGTAAAAACAAATAGAGATAATTATTACAGAAGCTGCTATTAAAGCTTGTTAAAATAAGTATTCCACTCATTTCAAATGAGATCTTAGTAAACAGCAGTTTTATCTGATTCTGGTATGAAATTACTAGCAAACAATACGTTGTTGATACTTAATATAGCCAACTAGTAACATTGCCTACAAAATATATATGATGTTTACACATAATAATAGATTCTAAAAATACCGGAGCCTGACACGTTATACGAGTATTGTAAAGGATGACACGAGTGTGCCAATAAGATCGTGTTTAAGATACCTGCATGTTATATCAAGTCACTGTAAAGCCAATTTATTTTTACTGTTCAGTGAAGATTTATATAATAGTACAATATTTTTAATATTTATTTATAACTAGCGATTTGAAGCAATGATAGAATACCTCCATCTAAATGTAGTTAAACGTCTAATTCCTAATTATAAACCTGAAAGTATTGGGCACGACTAGTGTTGCAAAAAATTGTTTTTATTTGTAACGTGAAAAAAACACGTTTTTTTCTGGAACATGTTTTTTTTTCAAGAGTACAGAATTCAAAATTATTAAGGTAGTTTAGTCGTAAAAAAATATTATTTAAGAGTTCATATTAGAGTTTTCCGTTTATTTTTAAACCTACTATATTTTTTTGGTTGAATATTACCATAACTCTATAGAATATTACCAAACTTACATGTGAAAATTCCGATACTACAAGGACAAAACTAGAAGCCCGAGAGCTGGCGACGAATTTTGGGAAGGTCCTTTTGGCAAGTTGAAATTGTGAAAAAATATAATTTCGTGAATTGGCGAGTCTAGTCCCGCGAGTCTAGTATAGCTTTAGCCGTTATTTCGTTACTGCGCAGTATATAACATTTGCAAAAATAATATTAAAAAAACATATTTTCGGACATGAAGGGTTTCGTACCATTATCTATAAAAATAGCATAAAAATTACGTTTGTTGTATGGGCCCCCTTAAATATTTATTTTTTCTATTGTTTTGTATTTGTTGTTATAGCGGCAATAGAAATACATCATCTGTGAAAATTTTAACTGTTTAACTATCACGGTTCATGAGATACAGCCTGGTCACCGACGGATAGACAGACGGACAAACAGCGGAGTCTTAGTAATAGGGTCCCGTTTTACTGCCAGCGCGTCGCCAGCTCTCGGAATATAGTGTCAATGGCACTGATATTGAATGCGGTACTGGCAACGACACAGAGGAAAAATACATTTTTATTTAATTGATCCATTATACTTAATTCGATTTGTAATTTTAGTAAAATGCAAGAAATTAGAAAACGTGCCACAATAAAAGATTTAATTTCCTGTAGATTTTTTTTGAAAAGAAAAGAACCAAAATAAGAAAAAAAAAACAGTGACACTATGTTTTTTTCATGTTTTTTTAACATAGTGAAACTCCGTGCACCACCATCGATCGTTGAAGAAATTATGCTAAAGTCTTCGCGGATGTGTAGGTACACAGCATATATCTATATATAATTTTTATCGAGAATTTATATATATATATAATTGACCTACAGGAGAGACATAGGTAACTAGAAAAGACATTGCCATTATTGTTTAATTTATTATGTCATATTATATATATGTATATATATATATATATATATATATATATATATATATATATATATATATATATATATATATATATGACCAAAAACCAAATTCTTCGGTTGTACATATTAGTATACTCTTACGATACAGTTTTTGTATTTTTTCTCAGAAATGAGATATTTTCCCGCGGTAAAAAAATATCCTATATATTGACCCGGATAACTAGCTATCATCATACCAAATTTCATTAAAATCTGTCCAGTGGTTTACTGTGATGTGGTAACAGACAGACAAAAATTCTAAAAACTATAGATTCGGACTCTGTATCGATAATAATGTCTATTTCAGTTAGATTTTCCAAAAAATATTTAAAAAAATATTTAATGTACAGATTCGACTTAATTACAATTTATATATATATATATATATATATATATATATATATATATATATATATATATATATATATATATATTTGCCTGAAATAGTATAAAATAAAAGTAATAAATAATAATAACTAATCAATATGGGATAAGTATGAGCGCCGTGCATTACCTACGAAACTCTAAAAACGAAATATAGTCCCATTAAGTGTTGAAATGTACATAATATGTAATGTTCTAAGGCATATAGATATTATTAATATACATACTTGCATAAACATTTATGTAGCAATTTAGCAAATATTTATGGGCACCAAAATTTACCATTTGGTTTGTTAGAAATCAAATCAACGTTTTTTAACGTAACTCATCACTTTTAGCGGATATACATATTTCAAATTTAGATAATTTCTAAATCTAATAATTATACAATATGAATGTAACAAAAAGCGGGATATAGAAGATAAGTACCGTAAATAATTTTTAAAAAGCTTACTGATTATTAAATATTAAAAAAAAAGTTGTGAGATTTCATGGTTTTCATCCTTGCCATAGAGTTAATTGGATAAACTAGTGACAGTTCATTCTTTTCCATTTTTAGGTGGTTCGATTAACGGCTCCAGTAAGTACTATGTTCAATTTTATAAAAGTATACATAGAAAGAGAGGAATTTTTTATTTTAGTTTCTTCAAATTGATTTAAATAAGAAATAACTAACTATAAATATTTTATTCACCTATAAAGGCCCCTTTTTATTGAGAACATATATAGCGATGTCTAACTGTATGCATTACTTACATGGCAAAATATCTTATATTAGGTATCTACCCATCTGTTTAATTTCTTTACGACAATATGTTTAAAATAATCTTAATCTACTAATTGTGGTGAAAGCGATAGCTATCGTTGTAAAGTTCGAAGTCGACTTCTTATATTGTGCAAAAGGATTTTCGCTTCCAGGACTGAGAGAAAATATATATATATATATATATATATATATATATATATATATATATATATATATATATATATATATATATATATATATATATATATAACAGTTCAAAAAACATAAAATGTATATTCCAAGAAAACAAAGCGTAGAAATTCCGGCATAATGTATGGAGATTAATATGAAACGTTTGGTCCAGATAACTTAGTGAATTTGATGCTCCTGATGTGACATGATTGTCAGTACTTTCATTTTCATGTTTGTAATTAGTCTCTACATAGTAAGAGATCACACTGTAAACTATTAAGATCAGAAACTATCTACTATATAATAATACTACGTGTATAAGAGAACATTAAAATTAAATTTTGTTTTAGTAAGCGATAAAGGAATACAGTTAGGTACTTTAACATTGGATATCCTTTATCTGTGAAATAAAAACACTAAAAAGGTTTTATATTTCACAATTTCGTAAAATATTCCAGCAAAGGTTATTGTGTCAACAAAATGCAATTGGAACGACATTTTACCTTCGGATTTCATATCAAAGAGAATTCAATATATAACACAATCCGCCCTGAAATCATTAAGTTGAGTGCTAGTTGGTTATGTTTATTATACGCTACATATGTTCCCATTTTCGCAGTCAAAATAACTCTTATGATTATGAATCGTATGTCATTAGACCCACACAACAGGGAAATCGCAATTTACAGAAACATGTGTATCATAAATCTACAAGGTGTAAAGGCTTTTGATTAGCAATAAGTTATATTATAGTTAAAAAAATACCCAGGCATATAATCCTTTTATGTAAATCAAAAAAATATTAGTACTCGGTTTCGCTCGTGACTCGGCTCGCGTAAATTATTATTTATGTCTAATTTCATTGCTTCTAAGGGATATAGAGTCATATCAGATTGCTTTGTTGGTAATCCTATATAAGATCTTATGTAGAAATACTTTTTTCTATTTACGAGTATGTCGTTGGATAGATTAGGGCCTTCAATTAAACAAACAAACAGCTTTATTATATTAACATTTACAGAGTATAAATAAATAAATAAAGTAAACATAGTTAAAAAATAGTTTCTTAAATCAATAAAAACCGACTTTCAGACACTAAAATAAAGCCTTCATTAATAAACGAGGAACATTTCTCAATATTTTGTGCAAAACAGCTGAACTACCACAATGAATTAACACTTGCTAAAACTTAAGAGATATATCAAAACGATGTACTAGAAAATTGTGTATTCAGCAGCCTCCCTTCAATACGAGGGGGATCAGGCAATAGTCCACCCCGCTGGCCAAGTGCGGGTTGGCGGACTTCACATATCCTTCAAAAACTAGCTAGGCGTTCCCAGACATGCAGGTTCCCTCGCGATGTTTTCCTTCACCGTAAGGCAAATGATAATCATGTTAGAAACTGATTCGCACATGAAAATATCAAAGGTGCGAGACCCGGGATTTGAAACCGCTTCACTCGGTTTCCCAAGCGAGCGCGTTATCACTGGGCTACCATTGCCTTAGTACTAGAAAATTGTACGTTTTAAAAGGGCCTACAGAAAAGTCCAGCAGATGTAGTTTCTATCCCACAATAACTATTTTTCGTATAATCGTAGATTCACAATAACTTTTTATTTATATTTAAAACGTATACAGGGTTATTGGTAATTCGACGTATTCCCGTTAGGAGGTGACAGGGGTGACTATTTGCGATAATTTTAACCCCCATATGCATTGCCACCCCGACGACACCCCGACGACACCGGCACGGCACGGCGCAGCACACAGACAGACAAACAGACATTTTTGTTCTATTTACACTGGATATGTATTTATGGCTAACGGGGATACGTCGAATTACCAATAATCCTGCATAGAGCATCCGAGCGAAGCGAGGGTAAGTCGCTAGTTATATATCAACGATTAATTTATTTGAATAATATATTCCTCGGCGTAACTCATTCAGTATTAATCAAAACAATAAGAAATTTATTATAGTCGCAATATTCGAATACGCTAAAAGCACTTTGTAGGTACATTTATTTTTGAACAACTTGAAAACAACTTTATATAATTTATAACTCATACTACCTACTCAAATATTTTAAACAACTTTAATTAATTTTTATGATAATAATGATAGTTATTTGTTAGAAATATCTGTTCCCTTTTGGAAAAACCTAATCCCATAAATATTTTTAATATTATGTTATTTAAAAGTTAAGATACATTTTTTATTTAAGAAATCGTATTGTTTTTAATCAAACAAATATTGTGTTACGATCAAGATATTGTGAAACTTACGATTATTCATATTAAAATAGAAAAGTGGATAATAACAAAACCTCAAGTATTGAAAGGACCGATAAAATAATAAATACTCAAAATTAATTTTGTGGAAATAAATGCTAAGTGGTGACAATTTATCTAAAAAAGATAAGAAGTCACGTTTTTAATATTTGACCATAAAGCATCATATTGAGCGTCGTTTGATTTATTTCTTCAATATGATTTTCAATATGTTTTCACAGATAAAAAATGTCTCAAACTTTTTCGACGACTGGCTCCACCCGATGTGTACAACACCTAAAAAGTGGAAGAGTAAGTTTTCGTGATAATCTCGATACGATGAGTTGCTTATTTAAATTCTAAACTAAATTACTGTTTAAAATTTTCATCTAATAATCTACGTAATATGGTTATCATACATTTAAATAAATAAAATTACTACAGTTATTATTATAAATGGAAAAAGTATAAGTGAGAGTTTATGTGTATGTTTGTTTTTCCTTCAGGCTGTAACGGCTGAAAAAAGAACACAGATAGACTATAGCCTAAACTTAAGTTACCGTTAGTAAAAAAAGTGTTTTAATAATTATTTTCAAGGGCAATTTTATAGTAGATTTATCTACCTCAATAAATGTTACTTCTTCTTAACTATGACTTGCCCATACAAAACAGTACCTTTACATTACGAATCAGTACAATGTTTATTGTTTGAGCATGATGTATGTAAAGTTGTTAGTCAACGGTTACTTCCATTCCCCGCTATTTTATGTGTACGATGAAATGTGTTTTGGCCGTGTATACCTGCGCGTTGATACTGTTCACATATCTCGCAAAAGAGGCAAGATAATGCAGCTTCCGCTATAAAATTTTGAATTTGTTTTTTTTATCGATCATAATGGGATTAAATTGAAAAGCTCTGATAAAAATAACATTTAAACACTAAATCTTTCTACTTCATTTTAAACTTATATTAACTCGTTTTTAGTATAATACTTTCTTAGATTTACGCGAATATTTGACATTTTAAATAAAACTATTTTTTCGGATTTTTTCGCGAATTTATTTTGATTTTTGGTTCCCGACGTTTCGAATGTTTTACAGTAATCATGGTCACGGGAAAGTTTTATTTATAATCATTTTTAGTATTTATTTATACTTAGTGAAAAAAAAAACGAAATTACCCAGTTGTGTAAATTGTTATTGATATTTTTCAGTGGCTTGAATAATTCAATTATTTAAAATTTCCCTGCTTACAATACCTACTACTTAATACATATACAAGCATATTCGTATGTATAAAATATATTTCAAGAAGGCATAAATGATGGAAAAAAAACTATACATATAATTGTTACTAAGCCGAATCTATACATTAGTTATTTTTTGGAAAATCTTATTGAAATAAACATTATTATTCGATACAGAGGCCGAATCTATAGTTTTTAGAATTTAAGTTTGTCTGTCTGTCTGTTACCGCATCACTGAAAAACCACTGGAGGGATTTTGATGAAATTTGATATGATGATAGCTGGTTATACGGGTCAACATATAGGATACTTTTTACAGCGGGAAAATATCTCATCTCTGAGAAATCCATACTAAACTTGAAAACGTAAGTAGGGACGAACCCGAGCGAAGCGAGGGTGAGTCGCTAGTACATAATAAGTATGTATTATAGCATTTGTTGATAGTATTGAAACTTATCTAAAAAGTAAATATACGACTAGTAAATAATAAGTGTTTGAAAATTTATTAACATGAATTTTAAAGAACTATTATTATATGAAATATTATGAAACAACTTTGAGTTTTCTCATTGGAGACTAACATTTCCTTTTATTACATTGTATCCTTAGTAAATAGCGAAGTGGAGACGATATTTATTTTACTATAAACATTTCCTATTGTGGCTTTAAATTGTGTCGTTACATTCTCTGAAACTAAGTAAATGTCAGTTGTAGAATTTATATGCAACTAGCATTGCCCGCGACTCCGTCCGCGTTCAGATGACCAAAAACCAAATTCTTAAGTTTTACATATTACATTGCACTTTTTGTTTTTTTTTCAGAAATGAGATATTTTCCCGCGATTAAAAGTAGATAAAGAGTAAAAGAGTAGATAAATAGAAGAAGAGAAGAAGATCCTATATGTTGACCCGGTTAACCAGCTATCACCATACCAAATTTCATCAAAATCCCTCCAGTGGTTTTTCTGTGATGCGGTAACAGACAGACGGACAGACAGAAAAAAATTCTAAAAATCATTGATTCGGCCTCTGTATCGATAATAATTTTTATTTCAATAAGATTTTCCAAAAAATGTGTAGACTATGCTCCACATATTTTCATTTACTGGAAATCCATGCTATGTTCTGCTTCATAGAAGGCTTAGTTTCAATAGTATTTGAAAAACGTTTTAGCAAAATGCATACCAGTGTTGTATGTACTGAACGCTGGATTATGGCTGACACCAGTTTTTTTTTGGCTAGATAACTTTTCCCAGATAAAATTTTTTTGGCAATTCTTTTCTGTATCATTAGATACATGCTTGAAATTAAATATGCATGTTAATTTATATTAACATGAAGTCCGTAACTACTCATTTTAGTAGTAGTTAGTTCAAAAAAATCGCCAACTAGCAAAGTTCACAAGCATGAAATTATGTTAGGGGTAGACACAGGTACATACAATTACGATAAAAATATTTTATTAACTATTAATTAATTTATTTCTTGCTAACAGCTATGCTATTATTAGTTAGTAAAAATATAATTGATTTAAAGAGTATTAATAGATGACAACTTTAGTTTTATACATCGACAGTAGATAGACAGTACCTACTAAAATTTCTCTTTGTAAAAAATAATTAAAACTAAGTTACAGAGACACTTTAATTTTGACTTTTGTCTTTTAATTATACTTTAAATAATCTTCTAATTACAAAGCTTTCAAAGTTTTTCTTTACAAAGGAAAGTTTAAAATGTTCATAGATTTTTATATGTCTAAATTATACCCTTTATCCAACTGCAATTTAGTTTTGGCGAAAAATAAAATAATTTAAACTAAGTGCTTTAATACGTATAACTTGCGGATGTCTCTTAGTTCCCGACTCATTTTGCTCAATTAGAGTAAATAGTTCTCTCCTACTCTATGTCTTTGCCGTTGTCGTTCTCTACTCACTACATGTATATTCGAAAATGACTGTTATGTTATTGAAATAAAATATTAAATCGGTTTTACGACATGCAAAGTGCAGTTAAAATAATATATGGCTTCATTCTACTAGTAGTTTACTGTCTGAATTTGCATTGCAAGATGTCGGTAATGTCCAGTCCAATAGTTTTAGAAAAAATAAAGTGTTTTTTATTAAAGTATAATTTAAAATTCAAATTGCAAGATTTTAAATTTTATTTCAAAATATATGTACCTATAATAATGTGGAAATGATTTCATTTGATTTGAGAGTGCTAAAAATATCTTGAAATAATTACGAATATTATATACGTGTATAAATATGTATACACAACGCTTTTGCCTCACCTTTTAAATATTAATTGTTATTAAAAATATACTCACCGTAAGTGTAGAGCGGCTGTACATGATATTTCACTGAGGCTGTACACGCTATCGAACCGGTGCCGCCGCCAAGTTGTAAGCCATGCGATATAATCTGAACAATTGTGCCCACGATTGTAATGGTCCATCCCCATCCTCCTTCGGGGTAGTATCGCCGTGCTAAAGTAAGAGCGGCGCGGGCTCGCAGTGCGGCTGCCGTCTCCGCACCCACCGTGGCGCCTGCGCTAGCGCACCTATTATATCATACATTAAAATACACTAATCATACACACATCCATCGCAAATCAAAAGGCTTAGCCTACGTTTACAAAGGACTAACCGGCGGAATTGAGTCACTTCACGCGCTGCCTCGTACCCTACACTTTTAGAGCGTCCTCGTTCGGCATATTTACTCTGATTGTTCACTTTATTGGTTTGCAAAACGCCACACGTACACACATCTTCAGCTGTTGTCTTAGGCGCTGAATGAATATTAGGATATTTAATATGACAGTCACATTCTGGAGTTCTCCAAGAAAGTAGGCGTTCCAGTAAGGTCTTTCGTCGTGCCGAATTATTCTTTTTATTATCAATTGAACACCTCTGGCCCGTGTCCAGAGGAAATGACGAGCTCCGATCGGCGTCTTGGGCGCCGACCGCGATGTGCCTATTATGATAAGTGATTTTCTTTTGCCTTTCTCTATTGTTGCGTGCGAATTTTGGACTAAATTTGTGTGTAATGGAGTTTCTTTTATCCAAACCATGGTTCGAGGGCTCATTCTTTGTAGGAAAGCCATTATTTATATTCTTGATGTCGGTGTGAAGGGATTTCCAAGTGGCGATAACTTCGTCTCGGATAACCGTGTCAGTGAAATTTGGGTCAGTGTTGGAATCGGATATTTTATTCGTCAAAGGCTGAGAAATTTCACAGTTGGAGATCGGCACCTCCCTAAGTTTTGCGGGCAAACTGTCACATCGACGGAGCGTCATTGTTATGCACTAAAATTAATGGTCGCATTTTTAAAACACAATAAATTATAACTACACTTATCACTTCACATTATCTTCATTCATAAATTCGCAATCTGAAACAATTAAATAAACTTGTAAATAAAACTTCGCAACCCAAAAAATTTACACAGAATATATAGAGATAAAGGTCTAAATAATTAATATATGTCCAGAGAGGGAGTCAAACCCGCATCTCTAGTCTCTAGAAGAGAAAAAACAGGGGTTAGCGAAATATAAATCAATATAAGCGATTCTCTTACCTTAACTCTTTAACCTAATTGAAATGAACAGCGTTAATTTGGAGCACGTTTCATGATTGACTTACAACTATCCGCTCATAGTGAAAAAAACAATAGAACTATTTTCCAGTACATAAGGTTTCTTCGAGAAATGTGCTTAAAAATTAGAGTAAATTTGAAATCATGATCGTAAACACAAACCTCAGTGTTGTATGTTAAATATGTGTTTATATCTAAAAAATGTTAATGTTGTTTGATAATAAAGGAAAAAAGGAAAAATAAAACAAATTTTATCGGTGATATTATCGGAACGTTAAATTTCTTAGGTTTCTTATAATATATTATACATTTTACAATGAAATTGTTTTAAAACTCTTATAAGCTTACATTAAAAGGCAATTTGTAATACGAGTATGTATGTTTGTAGCGCCCTAATATCGCCCGCTACGATTATTTATAAAAAATAATTTGAAAGTAATATAATATAATGAATAATTCATAAAATCCCATACTAAATGCTGTTTATGTAAATGGAGATTTAAGGTAAATATACGCATTAACATTAACTTGTGCAGATTTAAGGTCTTAGATGGAAATATTAACAGGGTGTAATCTGTTATAACTATTTACATATTTGTCAATTTATTAATTTTAATTAGGTATTTTACTGATAAAACAAAAGCAAAGTAATTATCAATAAGTATTTTTATATAATTATTATATAAAAATATTCCTTTATATAGACTATTACTAGCAGAACCCGCGGCTTCGCTCGCGCTAAAACTACAAACAAAATCTCTAAAAAGGTAGGTTTCATACAAACTTTTATCCCCTACTTAACCTCCTTGGGGGTTGAATTTTAAAAAATCCTTCCTTAGTAGATGTTTACGTTATAAGAGGAATACGTGTGCGAAATTTTAAGTTTCGAGCCCTAAGGGTTTGGCCTGTGCGTTGATATATCAGTCAATCACTTTTGCCTTTTATATATATATATATATATATATATATATATATATATATATATATATATATATATATATATATATATATATATATATAGATTATGAGATATTAGTTTATGCTAATTCAATAGAATATTTAAGTCCTTTAGAAAAGAATCACCCTAATATTATAATTAAGATAGAAAAGTGTGTGGGAGGATAATTATATGCCTGTAAATTTTTACGTTGTATCAGGTCAATGGATTTGAGAGAAATCGGAATGGAGATTACTTATATCCTGATGTTATCGACGTACTTTATTGTTCAATTTTTGTTTATTAAAAAAATACATATATAAGAAATATATTCTATTAGTCGACATAGAAACATTTGGCTGCTATTTGACAAACAGCTTTAAATAAAATTAAATAGTAAATAAGTGAGTCCGTATTTGCACACAGACGAAGGAACGTAGAAGTTTTCAGACATCGTTTCATTTTGGAGGCCGTTCATACTCGTAATTACATGCGCACAATCTTTCGTTGTCAATTGCTTCGGCAGACAATTGAGTTTCAAATATTTCTTTTTCTTATACAGATAATCTTTTGAACCCAGTTAGTACATTTTCTTTAGTATAAACGTTTTGCTATTATTGTCTAATGTTTATTAATATTATGTCTGGGCTATGATCTTGAGGGGGCGTAATTTCAACTTCTTCGCTTTCTCTGTATAAGATAAGGCAGATGCAGCAGCTTAAGAAGCTTAATAACAACGTAATACGAGGCTTCATTTAAACAAATGTCAACATGAGTATGATACCATAAGTTGAAATTTTCATGCATATCATATGCATGAAATTTTCAGCTGAATAATGAAATAATTAAAACATGAAACTACAAATAATATCTCGTTAAATATATTTATCAAGTGTGGGAAGATTATACTGTGGAAGACGGAAGTACAGTTGAATGATTGCTTTTAAACATGGTTAGATTGTGTGGGATTGCAGCTTAGTACAGTACACGCGAAAGTAATCCTATTAAAGATTAAGATGACAGCTGAGGCTAAGCGAAAAAGAATTGTGCAAATGCATATCTGATTTGACTTAAAAAAAGTTTTCGAATTATATTTTAACGGTAAATTTGAATTAACGAGATATTAAAGCATTGCTGTCTCAGAGATGAAGGTATCCGTCGTAATTTTCGTACGTGTCAATCAAACAGATATTATTATTAAGACGTCTAAGACGTCTCATTATATTTGCCTGTTTAAGACGAAATTAAATTGAAAAATCTTTTATGGTCACAATAGTAATGTTATATGCAGTCCAAAGTAGTCAGTTTAATTTTAAGTAAGTGGGCGACCGAACTTTGCTCGGAGTTATTTTTTGTCATATCGTATTTTTTTCATAATAATCTATATAACTTAAAACTTAAGCTAGAGAAATAAAATAAAGCCAAAGAAAACACAAAAGTAAAAATTTGTAACCAACCGGGATTCGAACCCGGACACCGGTGATTGTCAATCTTGCGCCTTAGCCGCATGACTACGATGTTTATGCCTAAGTGTGCGAAATTAGCGACCATATTTTGCGCGGAATAATGCAAAAGCAAACCGCATGAAAACTCGGAAACACGCGTTTTCTCAGACATAAGACTAATCTAGATCGATTATTTCGTCCCCGAAAACCCCCACATACTAAATTCAGCGAAATCGTTAGAGCTGTTTCCGAGATTGCCGGTATAAATAAATAAATATACAAGAATTGTTCGTTTAAAGGTATTAGATAGATACAGCTCACTCTATCATCGCTAATTTGTTCGCAATTCAGTAAAGTTACTTTATTAGTGCGCAACACTAAATTGTCATTAGCTTTCGTTTGTAGGATAAATTATATATCAATTTTTTCTGTTTACCACTACAGTTTCTGTGATGTCGTTTTAAACTTGCAGATCCCATTCATCATATATAGAAGACATAAATCATGTCAAAATGTAGAAAGAGTAATGTTAATGATAATGAAATCGGCGTTAATTCGTCCGGAGCGGAGAGCTATTTATTATGAGGGCAAAACGAGCTGTTTTCCGCAGTGACATACCAACTGTGATTTATCTAGATATTCAAATGACGTTTAAGAGTTGGTATTATTTCCTCAATTGTACTAAAAATAGTTTTTTTTTATTTTGAATACCTATTTGTGTTACGCCCTCGCTTTGCTTGTGTACGCGTTCAGTGTAAGACTTAAACAACTTTTGGTAACGCATAAAAAAGTTTACCGTATATATCAACAGCATACATATGTAAGTATAGAATACGTAAATAAGTACGTACGTATATTTAAATAAATACTATTACACATACGTTTTTTAATATTAGTGTACACTTTACTTATACGACTTTGTTCTTATTTATTTTGCATTTTTTAAGTATAGCAATATTTTGTTTGTAATACCCCAGTTCTAAATATTTAGCTCTTTTAAATAGTTCAAAGCAATTAATTGACCGTTTGTTACTTTTTCACGATGTAATCACTCCACACTAGCGCCGAAAGCCGCAATAAGGTGGTTATTAATAGATTATGTTGATGTTGAGATCACCTGGCATTTTTCGCTTAGGTATTAATACCATCTGGAATGCCATGAAACAACTACCATAGAATGAGTCTGTACGGTTCCTCATGATTTTTAGAGCTGGTTATTACAAATTAATTTGCTAAGCACCTATTCTTCTATATGAATGAAAATGAATGTTTCTTTCGTTTATTCTCTGCGTTCTTTAACCATTTATTTCTAAGGACGTACACGAGCGAAACTAGGATAAGTAGTTAGTCTTATAATAACATATTATATATAAATAATATTTATTCACCCCGTGAACTAAACCCCATAGAGTAACTTATTTAGAAAAGTCCATAACCTATACTATTTTTTGTGAGTTCGTATATTTTTATAGTTAGTAGTGTTAGTATTATAATAATAGATCCAAATGGGAATAATTAACGACAAATTGATTGTTGTTTCTAAGGAAAGTTCCATGTAATAAAAAGGATTGCGTGACTTGGGTTTAATTTTGCTTTACCTAGAAGTTTCAACACCTACATACACTTCATGATAGATGGTTTATCCCCTGTTTTTATCCCATTATTAGTGTTGTCACGTTATATGAAGATAGACGAATGCTTTGAATCTCTTCTAATTTAGTCTGAGCAAATTAAATTTCAACTTTCAACCTTTCTCTCAACTCTTGATTATTCCATGCTTGTTAATGTGTATAAAATATAATACATATTTATTTACTTATTTAGTATTTGGGCGACCGAGCTTCGCTTGATGTTTTTCGGAAAAGATATAAAAAATGCATTTTTTTCAGAAAAGACATCTAGATACTCTTAAAAAGAAAAATCTTATCTGAATACAAAATTTGATCCAAATCGTTAGAGCCGTTTCTGAGATACGCGAAATAAATTTATAATACATATGTACAAGAATTGCTAATTTAATATTATAAGGTATAAATAAAAGTCTAAAGAATGATTTTGCCATAAGATCTCTACCGTTTGTTTTGAAATTCGTCCTTTTATTTTGTTGTAACTCGCCATTCGATGGGGTTTGCAGCTCAGCGACTTCTACACTGTTCAACCGATCGCCATATACTATACGGGTAATATTTTAGCGCTACGTATTTACGGTTATTTTATTACTGCAGGCGAAGCTGCAAAAAGGTTTCTTTACGTCTTATTAATTAAATTGGAACTAGTCTATAATAATGATGATAATAACACTTCACCAAAGCTCAAATAGCCACAGAATTTAAATTTAAATTTATTTTACGTAATATTTATATGTATTTGGGTCCGTTAATCCCCAGCATTAAACTGTACTGAAGTATAAAAAACCTGATTACTTATCAGAAATGAGATCATATGGTGTAGAGGATAGGGGAAGAATGGCTTAACCGATTCTAACGAGACTTGGCTGATATAGGTTTCTAATGAGAGCAATAATTCTTTTAATTACACAATACACAAGTCGGGGTCACGGGCAAAACTTTACTTACTATCCATTATTAGGTACATATATTGTGTACTTGAAACTTTGCTATTAAGAGTATTTAATAAAATAAGAGAGTATCAATTAATATGATACTCTCTAATACATGCCAATTCATTATTTGATTTCTATAAAGTAAGTGCGTCTTTTATATTTTTATAATGAAAAATATAATATGGCTGTATATGCATTAAACCAAATTAGGTCACTACGTCATTAGGTAATTGGTCGAGAGGCTTAAGCTACAAAGATAGAGGAAAATAACATTTAAGAGTAAAGGCTTTGTACAAATTACTCAAATTGACGGGAACGAAGTCGTAAGAGAAGACTGCGCAATATAATTGGTATCAGTATAATTAATTCATTGCTTTATCAATTATAATACTGTACATCGCTTAACATATCTTTCCTATACCTACACTTTCGTGTAACGCGCAGCGCTATGCCAAACCGATCCATCAATCAAATTGGCATTATAGCTTGGATTATTGGCTGGCTTACTACGTCTATCTAGACTACCCACTTAAAATTTCTTAGAACCTGTATGCATAAGCACGCAATATATATTAAAATAAAATATTTATACTACATTATTTTGAAATATATTTATTTAATAATTATAATATTCTAAATTTTTATGTATAAATATTTACCATAGGTAAGTATTTAAATTATAATACTTTCTTAGATTTATACGTCCCTAGATAAGTTTAAAGTAATCACCATACCAAATTTCATCAAAATCTGTCCAGTGGTATTCTCGTGATGCATTCCCAGACAAAACAGACAGACAAACATACAGACAAACAGACAGATAAAAATTCTAAAAACTATACATTCGGTCTCTGTAGTAATGACTATTTCAATAAGATTTTCCAAAAAATAAATGTACAGATTCAACTCAGTCAGAATTTTATCATTTGTATAAACGTAGCTCTTATAGGCTTTTTGGATTTAAAGAATATATGTAAAAAAAGTGCTTATATATAAAAAGTACTTATGTAAAAAAAATATTATAGGTTTTGGTTTTACTGCAGTTTCGGAAAAACAAGTTGCTAAGTGGTGACGTTTGTATATACTCGTAATATTATAACTGTAACCCTAAGATAATATAGGAACATATATTTTAAAAATAAAAAACCCGATTGTACATACTCGGAGATATACACGCCGCAATATGTATGCACATAATGCATAGTAGTTAGCTTTTATGGAGTCGGGTTTTTTATAATATATTTTTTTATTTACAGCTTTTTAGATTTTGTCAATTAGACATTTGAAGTTATATTAAGCACTTTTTATCCTAAATTACTTTTGAACATATAAGTTGCATATATTTTTATGGTCGCCTCTTAAAAACCTTTATTTTGATACCCCACTGGATTGGTTTGGAAGATTTTTTTAAAGACTCACAAATTGCCTCCTGAAATCCATCATTTTAATTTTTAACTACTTCTATATAGCCTACTAGCATTGCCCGCGGCTCCGCCCGCGTTCAGATGACAAAAAACCAAATTCTTAGGTTTTACATATTAGTATAATTTTACATTGCAGTTTTTGTATTTTTTTTTCAGAAATGAGATATTTTCCCGCGGTAAAAAGTATCCTATATGTTGACCCGGATAACCAGCTATCACTATACCAAATTTCATCAAAATCCTTCCAGTGGTTTTACACTTTTTAGAGAGACAGACAAAAATTCTAAAAACTATAGATTCGACCTCTGTATCAGCGATAATATTTATTTCAATAAGATTTTCCAAAAAATATTTAATATATAGATTATACTCGCATTATTAAGACAAATCTAACGACGTATGAATCATCAAAATCGGCCCAAGCGTTTGGTCTCTAGAATGCCACATAGAAACAAACATACATACATAGACTGATAAGCACATTACCCTCCTTTGCGTCGCGCAGTCGGCTAAAAAGAAGTATCACCTCGACGCTTTATTGCTGTGTCTCTATGCTGTCTCCTTTGTGGTCGAATAGAGAAAACGTCTATATCTAATTCTATTTTACTAACTTTTATCCGCAGATTCACTTGTGCCTCCACTATATTGCATGTCACTCATGTCCGTTTTCTGGTTTGATACTGAAAGTCCCGTTGAAATCGGATCGTTAGTTTCAGAGATATGAGAGAAAATATAAATAATTTTCACGACAAAGAAAATAAGAAAGGTGTTTGAGCAAATATAATAATTTTAAGTCTTAATCATACTTTACTCCTAGTTTTATTCTATTCAATTAAATAGATATATCAAGTTCCTGACAACACTTCAAGGCTAGGGAGGCAATTTTTATAGTCCCTTGACTTTTACTGTGCTCATAATTTATTAACAACTAACAAGGCACTTTTACTAAACTAAGGCCATCCATCATGCCGTTTCGTTTATGATTTTCTATTATTTCAAGAACCTAATAAAAGAATTGTATGAGATATTTTTTATCTACAATATTTTAGGCAAATACTAGATGAAAAGAGATTACCTGTAACTTTATCTTGGTATGTATTGTAACATATCTGTACAAATATATTATAATATGTATATTGACATGAGGATTATTTTTTAATATATTATATGCTTAGATAATTATTTTTAGTATATAGCTAATAATAATAATAGCTTTGATCATTGCGAAGAAAAACTCGCACTCGCACATAACTAGCACATACATATATTATGCATATATATAGCAAATATGCCAAATTTATGTCAATTGTATTACAAACTAGCTACTCACCCTCGCTTCGCTTGGCTTCGTTCCTAGTGAAATACTAAAACAAATCTATCTACGGGAACCGTACATTTTTCCGTGATAAAAAGTAACTTATGTGCTATTCCAGACTATAAATTATTTCTGTGCCAAATTTTATCCAGATTAATTTTGCCGTTTTGGCTTTATTTAGTAACACACATCCATCCAAACTTTCGCATTTATAATATTTATTATTCATGGGATAATAATTTGTTCCTCGGCAAATATTTACAATAGTTTCAAAAAGATTTATTTTTTCAAATATATTATTGTCATGTATTAGATATTTTTCAAGCATGTTTTCAAAACGTCTAATCGTATTTCATAAAAAAAAATGTTTACTTTAACCGAAAATAGATTGTTTCACTATTTAGTATGACTTATTTTCTGTCCCATGTAACAAGAATTTTTCATAGGGAGAAAGCTCCATCTGATTTATCACGACAACAGTCCTGTCTGTCAGAAGCACGCGGACATAATTCGGGTCGCTGTCGACACTTATCAGCCTGTCTCGGGAAATGTAAAAGATTTTTCACATAGACTAATTAATATAATTTATATCTTAAAGCAATTTGTAATGCTTAAGATAATTAAGTGTTTTTTACAGTAATTATGATAAAATGTCTGCACCAATAGATGCATTAATTTATATAAGGGATTAATTTATTGAAGGGATTTATTTTAATAAGACAATATTTTTTGAAATGGAAAAAACGGATGTTTATAATTTTGCGAAATCTATTTATCTGTTTGTATTTCACTACTACATTACTCGGCAAAGGCAGATCTCTTCTATAAACTACTACAACACTATAAAATCTAATTAAAAAAGAAACAAAAAGAAATTACTAGTAGCTCTCAATATACCTACATGTAACTGAGAAATGAATACAAATGGCTGTGCATTGTATATAAGCCTCACAGGCTTCCTGAGATAAACTTTTAAAAATGATACAGATATTTCAAAATGCCTTTTTTATTTAAATTAATAGTTGACAAATAAAAGTGAGAAAAAGTAACTTAAAATAATATATGTAATTTAAATATATTATATATGTAATTGATTTGAATGTCTGTTAATTTTTGACAGGCAATGGGCTGTATTTAGAGGGAATATCGGATTGGTTGCCTACGTGTTTTTTCATAATTTTAAATATTTTTTACAATTTTGTTGTAAGTATCTCGAACAAGACGTTATTTATGTTCTAAACCCATTTAAAAAATATTTGTATCTGTGTCAGTTCTACAGGGCCTGGTTAAAATAACATTCTAAAATAACTCACAATCAGTATGTTACTTTAATATCAGATTCCTATGTAAAATCAGACTTACTTATTTGATTACCACCGACGTAGTTATTTCCACGAAGCTTAGCGTCATTTAAACTCGTAGGAGAAATAGAGTTTGAACACGAATGATAAGTTAATAAAATTTATTTAGAACTGTGCGAGTTATACACTTTCTTCTGTATTTTGATTGCGTAGATATAATTACAATATCTCAAAAGCCAAGCCGTTTTCAATAGTGATGGTAATAATAAACTTAATGGAGGAGGAATAACTGTAAAAACATTCCACGACTATTCCAAACAGTTCCTTTCTTCAAACTTTGTGCCCGAATTTCCAAATAATTGTCAAAGTTCTATATTGGATTTGAATTTTCTCTAATAATAGTCATTTAAAAGCAGTAAAGAATATTATTTGAACTGGATTACTACTTTGGAAAGACACTAATTTACTACAGTGGATGTTATAAGATACCTGAAAGGATTAGTTTATTAGCTCGAAAAGTATATTTTTTTTTGCAATATGTAGGTAATTATTTTAAATATATTTTTTTTGAAACAAGATTTTAAAATCAAAAGTCATTTTATATCATATTTAATTCATCTTATAATGTTGACTATACTTTAAACTAGCTGACCTGACAGCTGTTGTCTTGTCCCAATTTGAATCAAATATATGATCTTTGAGCCTATACTTAAATTTATTTTACAACAGGTTTGGCTTAGTTTGTAGTGATCCTACTTTCTGTGCCAGCGGTCGCGGGTTCAAGTCCCGTTGCGGGCATTCATTTGTGTGATGAGCACGAATGCTTGTACTCCAGTTATGGGTATTTATATTTATAATATGTATGTATTAAAAGTTATATGTATATGTGTAGTGTATTGACTATCTCGTATCCATAACACAAGCCTCGTAGTTTACCATGGAACTAGATGGTGCTGTGTGTCCCTGGAACATATTTATTTATTTATTTAAATTGTATAGATCAAAGTATTTTTATTTTCTCCTGAATCTCCCAATTTCGCGAACAATTTTTCCAATTTTTTTTTCCTTAAATATCTTACTCGGACTATAATGAACATTTAATAAAAATAGTTAAATAGGTCCAGCCATTCTCAAATGATACGCTTACTAACGAACAGTATTTCATTTGTACTATACAGGTACGTACATTACGGCCATTTCTTTTTAATAAATATTGATTCTGAATAACAATTAATAAAAGTAATTGTCGTCTATTGTCTAAGATTCTCATTTCCTATACTAACCAGAGCTAAATTAAGGAAACATGTTGTTTCAAAACATCGTCGTGCTACTTGTTGGAGAAATAAAATTAAATCTACAGAGCTTACCCATCGGAACTGACGAATCGTACGATTGGTCAACATACCGATGTCGTGGCATGCGGACGTCTGACTTCAATGCCTTACAAAATTCAGATCCAGCTAGGAACAAACAAAGTGCTTAGCTTTAATGAAGAAATACTTGAATGAATATGTCATAAACAGCTATGGGAATTATATTTTTCTTTTAGATGTTATTAATGTTGTTTTTCTTTAAGAACCTATTTTGAAACTTCTTTGAATTTCAGGCGGTATTAATATTATTACAGATGTCTATAGAACTATTGACTTAATACTGATATACGTTGAAAAATTGTTTTTATTTTTAAAATAATGTGTGTTTTTATTTGAATATAAAAAAAAATATAATCCATGTGAAGCACACGTGGTAGGAATATGCGAGTAAGCCTGAATATGAGACCAATACTCAAGAAGAACAAATTTAAAATTTAGTGTACAAGTGCGTGGGTACGCATAATATAAAAGTGGTCCACGTGAATTTTTTATAATTTAGTTGGTTTCTTATACGTTTTATTTTACTGAAAACTATTAAAAATCCGCGTCAAAAATACCTTACTATTTTTTTTCGTTTTTGAATTCTTCATATACGATATTCAATCCTATTTACTTATTTATGTTGACAAAAACTTTTTTTTGGTAAAACATTAAATATAAAGGAGTAAAAGTCGTGCAGGTTTGGCAATTTCAATATTATTTATCCTGCCTACTTTCTCTAATAATTGTAGCGTTTAATTGGCTAATAGAAAACGTGTGTAGGGTCCAAAGTAGTTCTCAAAATGTATGTCATATAATTGTATGCCTATGTTTTTCCGGTCGATAAGAAGGTGAGGGACGCGGAAGTTTACTTAGTACTTAACTTGCCTTCGTTCGAATGCTGTTTGTAGACCAGGTATTTATACTAGTCTTAAGTCCCGCATTAGGGATAGTGACCTACTTATCGACACTTGAAAATGTACCCAAATGGATAAGAAATAAAATAAGTATTTTATAATAAAGTAGTCTGTATAGTTATCGAACTAGACAAAGTTGGAGAGGCGAAAAATGTTCAGGGTTCGCTTGAAACAAGAACTTCACAAATAAGTAACATTGTGTATGCATGATCAATTATAAATTATTCCAAATTTTTTAAATAAATTTTATAAGCATATAAATAAAAGGAAGTTTAAAATTTGAACTTAAAGTATAGCTTTATTTTTTGAGATAAAAAGAAACATTTCACAGAAGATGTAGGTCCGCCGCTTGTTTTTTTGTTGATAATTAAAGAAGCCAAACAAATATACACATTAGAAAATACTTTAATCATACCGCTACAATAGGTATATAACATTAATAGGAAAAAAATGAAAAAAAAAGTATATTCACGCGTTTTCTCTTTAAGCTTATACTCGTATAATCTAACAAGTTTTGTTTAAAATTATTAAACTTGTACTAAGGTCCTATGCACGTGACAACTTTATAAATAAATAACGTCCTCCTGACCGATTTCGGCCATGGCGGCTTATCTCACTGAGACTAGCCAGATGTGCAGGAGATATTATTGCAGCGCGTGTACGCGCATACTATTTCTGTCACTCTCATACTCCGGTGGGACGATTACTCGACACGACCGAGGCACGGGGGTGCAATACCGCCAACTTCCCAACTCCGGGCTGTTACTTTGGCTCAATAAACAGAAAGACTCAATAACTAAATTTGGTCTGATCCGAGACTCGAACCCAGGACCTCCGGATGTGCAGCCGTACATGTTAGCCACTACACCACCTAGGGAGTTAAAAGTTACGACTTTATAACGTGCCTTCGAAGCGCGTATTGTAAACGCGCGTCGTCTGCGCACGTTCTGAGCTTGTAAATTAAAAAATATGCAGCTTGCCTGCCTTCGTATCGTCGTCGTTCGTAAAAAGTTGTTATGTGCATAGACCCTTTTTAATTTAATTTCGTATTTAGTTCCATGGCTTAGCCTTGAAAATGTAATAAAAAATGGAAAGTCTCATTTATAATTATAAAAATCTATTTGGATATACAAATGAATGCAAACTATGTTGTGCATTCCTGAGTGCCTTTTATATTATTTTAATATCATACATATAAATTCAGCGCTAACTATCTGTAAATTTTATTACTAAACGTACTATATGTTACACCTATACCTGAAATACTTTCCTTGAATTTGCTTAATAAAACTAGTTGAGTGACTAATAACATAAATGGATTTTCTTATTTGTTACATGAAAATTTTAGTAAAGATACTCTAACAAGACCATGTATCTAAACTTTAAATACTTGATATCGTTACGATATTAAACCAGGAAGCCTTTTATCGGAAAGTAATTTCAGTTACGTCACCATCCATGTCGCCGCATTCGAGTGCCTGCACGCGGTGGAATGTTTCGAGTAGCTGGCTCTAGTGGCCAATTGATCTTGTGCATTGAAATAAAATTGTTTTAACGTACTTTGCTAACTCTCATTCGAGCTTCGTATCTGGATTTTGTTGTTCGATATACCGATGTTTGGGGTTTGTTTTTGAGGCACTGAACTTTTCCGTCATTAGGAAATTGTGAAGTTTTTGATAACATATATTTTCTGTTTTGTGTCATAATAATGGTTTGTGAATAGTGACCTGAGGCAAAAATACATTGACTTTTCAGAAGAATGCATAATTAAGTGTCTAAGATAATCTGAAAAACGTTAAGTTTTAATTTATTTTAAAATAATAATATGGTTTATTAGACTACCTAATTAATACCATTCTGGTATAATTAATTAACTTCAATGACCAAACCATCGTACGTAACATTTAGATGCTGTTTGATTTAATTTGTTTTAATTAAATGCCAATATGCAAAGACGAAATGGTACTTATATTTACATCCTATAATGAACATAGATATACAAATAGCGTTTTTCTATGATACCGCCTGCCTTATAACTACAATTTGTTGATCGTATACGGATTGACTTCTGAGAACGTATAATTAAGGAACCTTACATAGTTTCTTTGCATATCATCGTATCGATGTAATATGTAATGATATATATGAGTTAAAAATAGAAACACGTTTTTAAATGTAAAAACTGGATAAGTATATTTTAAACATCCTCTTAACGTAATTAAGAGGCAGGTAATTATTCACATTTGTCGCTTCGTAAATGGTCAAACTGCTTTAATTGCATTTGAAAGCCTCGATTTACAATGAAAATATAAAACATTTTCTCATATTATCAACCTTTATTTTATATGATATAAATAATGTGCCATTTAACATAGGGCTAAAACCTCCTGCTCCAACAATATTGAACTGTATCCATAAAAGAAAATATTTGTAACGTTGTAATGAGATGATATCCTCTATACTAATATTATAAAAAGGTAAAGTTTGTGAATTATGAATTTGTGACGTTGTAGGGTGTTATCTCTGGATCTACTGAAGCGATTTAGATGAAATTTGGTAAAAAGATAGTTTGAGATCCTGAAAATGACATAGGCTACTTTTTATCCCGGAAATCATCCCTTAAATGGATGAAAATAGGGATGAAAGTTCGTATGGGGAATCAACCTAAGGACGAACCCGAGCGAAGCGAGGGTGAGTCGCTAGTATCCTATATAATTATTGAAAACTCACAGGTTTTCAAACATTCGATTTAATGTTAGGTACGAGTATATAAGCCCGTGGACATTTAAAACTTACAGACGTAGCTATAAATAATAAATTAAATATTTAAGAATACATATATTCTGAATTTGATTATAATTATAAAGTGGTATGCTTAGAGTTTAATAAAACTCCCAAACGAATACAATTTTGAATTGACATAATGCAGGTTTGATCCCCGCTCTGAGCAAAATTTGTCTTATCCTTAAACGGTTGCACTCCATCACTTAACATGCAATTCAAGTTCTGGAAGAAGACGATGGCGGGGTCTTCTTTACAATTAGTGTTAGAATTTAAGGGTAATAAATGGTATAATTTTATTATAATATTATGTTACTCCTTTGTAGTAACAATAATACGTACTATAAAAATAGCTCCCGTTATTGTGGTATTTAATTTAAAATTCATTAATTCTGTTTTCTGTGACGTTATATTAAATTACTTCCCCTTGATCATTAATTTGGGTTAATTACCCATACCGGCGTTTTTGTAAAGCGCTCTATGAATACTATTGTGACGCAAATTGCAGGGACAATTGTTTGTTCGCGATAAATAAAGTTTTTATATCTAGGAAGATCCCGCGGGTTTGTTTGCGCTACATAAAAAAATGATAACAAGGAAGTTAAGTTAACTATCTCAGATCAAATACGTCGAAATCGTTGCAGTAGTTTCTACGTTCAGAGGTAATTTTTATGAAAAGTTTCATCCATTACTCCGAGGATGTTTTCTGATTTACCGGGACGTAATGTAATATCAGAACTCTATATAATAATAAAAAATCTATCGATCATAGTAGGAATATACGATATAGGAAATGAATTCAAAATATTTGATTGTTTAATAATAATAATAATCATATGTTGTTATTAATATCCAGTTTAATAAGTATTCGTGTGTAGTTATATCATCTCTAAAGCAGTTTATTAATTACAGAAACTATTTATGGAATTGCCTATTATATTCGACGTCGTTCATCACATTCGGCAGCAATCAGCAGCAGTCATTTAAATATCATCTCTGCCTAACGGGTTATAATCGAAAACTCTATTATTAAAAAAATAAGTAGGAGATATAAATCATAAAAGAATGCCCAAGAAGATATACCGTGGAAGAATGAATAGAATAAGGAGAAATAAAGAAAGACCTCAGAGGACGTTTAGGCGAAGTGTTTCTAAAACTTAAGAGAGTCAAGTCAAAAGTTTGACCAAGTGAGTTTGTGTAAATGAGAAGATCATTAAGGATCCTCGATGAGGGTATAAAGGGAATGATGACAATGGGAGAAGTGAGAGATACATATGAGGAGATCGAAGCGGTACTGTTCTCTCTGCTTAATGAATAATTGATAATATGTTGCATTTTTGTTAATGAAGAAGTTTCAAAGTTTGTATTTTATATTTATTTATTTATATTTGATAGTTTTATTAACATAACATATTTTTTTGATCTACACAAAATTTCTTAATCTGAAATTATGGGTTAAATTACTGCTGTGACGCCTGTGAGGCTTGTTAAAAAATAGATTTTTAGAATTATGTAAAGAATTACACATCGGGTCACAAAACGGCCTCTATGGTTTAACTTGCATATGTCCATCCATTTGTCGAAATTTTTTGTGACACTTTACGTAAATACAACAGAATTTGTTTGATACATTTATTCAAATCGACTCAAAGTAAATCCCACCGAAATTTATCTGAAATTAATGTGTTCAGAAGAAACATTCTCCAGATAAGTCAGTTTTATGTGATGTAGTAAGTTAAAACTATAATATTATTCAATGATATGACTATTGTTGTTCTTTCAACACATTATAAAATGTATAAAAATAAAATAAAGACTACTGCGTAAAAAACAAACTAAAAAGATTAACATATATCTATACTTATAATAAAATAGTAACTTACCAAAATCTGTACATGAAATATTTTTTAAAAACATTGTCTGTAACGTTTTGGGAACCCAATATAGAGCCCAAAATAATAGTTATTAAATTTTTTGTCTGTTAGTCTGTATGTCTATTTGGGTGTGCGCGAGTTTCACGCAAAAAGTACTGAACCGATTTAAACTACATTTTGTGTAGGGATAACTTATCATTACGTGTAAACATTTTGGATTTATCTTTTACTGCATAAAAATATTTCATTTCCATGGGAAAACACAATAACTGGTTCTATCAAGTCGTCCTTAGAAAGCTAACGCTGGCTAAACCTTAGGAGATACATCATAACAATGTACAGGAAGATTGTAGGTTTTAAAAATACCTACATAAACATCCGCCATAATATATGTCTATCTCCTAAGGTACGCTCGAAATAACTATTTTTATCTATACATATAATAAATCAGTAACTTAGCGAAATCTGTACATGAAGTATTGTTTTAAAACAATGACTGTAACGTATTGTGTATAGACTACAGCGTATAGAGAACAAAACATTAGTGATTATTTTTTTTGTCTGTTTGTCTTTTGGATGTGCGTGCTAAAAAAAGTAATGAACCAATTTTAACAAAATTTTGTGCAGTGATAACTTATTATTCGAGTCATATGTCCTACTAATATTATAAATGCAAAAGTTTGTGAGAATGTATGGATGTCTGGATTTATGGATACTCAATGGATTTTAATGAAACTGTACCTAAATAATACATTTATATACTGTACCTGAATAAAAGGATTGCCTGCAAACTGGTGGGGTTTAAATTAGGGTTTTCGTACATGCACCATGGAATCTTTCCTACATTTCAATTTTTTGTTGAAAAACTCGCAAATTTCTTTAGAAAACAGACTATGCAACTTTATATGACTGAACAAAATATACTCTGTGTAAAATTGTTTGTCACACATGTCGCAATTATATTGTTTTATTTTAAAAATTTTATTATTTAAAGATTTATTTTAGAATTTTATTTACTACATGTCATTATAATTCGTTTTCATTTGAACACGATTTTTCACAAAACTAAGTACAAGTCTGAATATCTTTACTTTAAATCTGATAGCATGCCTTTGAAAGTGAATGTCGTAGTATCTTTGAGTTAGGAAAATTTTATCGCACAACTGACTTTCTTTTGTTCTATGACATTTCTCGTGCGTTTTTAATTTATACGCCTTCGAGAATGTTTGACCGCATACTTTGCATGTAAGAAAACTTATCATTTTTCCATACGTGAACCATTTTTTTATGTTCAAAGAAATAGAATTTAGATTTAAATGGTTTTAGATATATATTACACTGTTCTTTTGAGAAGGCGTGATTTAAAATATAAATAATAATAATAATAAATAAATATGCTGGGATATTAACACACAGTACCATCTAGTTCCATGGCAAGCTATGAGACTTGTGTTATGGATACTAGATTGTTAATATACTACACATATACAACTTTAAATACATACATATTTTAAATATAACCACCCATGACTGGAGCACAAACATTCGTGCTTATCACACAAATGTATGCTTCCAGCGGGACACGAACCCGCGACCTCTGGTACAGCAAGTAGAGTCACTATAAACTGAGCCAAGCGTGTCGTCATATGTTTCTTAATGAAGTAAAGCGTCTGCAGATATTATGATATTTTATTATTTTCTTTTCTCATCCAGGTGTTTCCTTTTATAATTTTACCCGTACAGCGTTCAGTAATACTTTCCTTGGCCCTATTTGCCTTAGGGTTTGTCAACCTTTTTACTCATTTTAACTAGCGCTTGTTTTGAACTTTAAAGGTAAAATTAATTATTTGATTGTTTTCAAGCACCAACATTTTTTCAGGCCTACTTAATTATCCTTCTGTTCGCTTTTGCATTAATACTCGTATGAACATACTGTACATTTATTTACAACTAGTAAAATAGAATTTTGTATATTGTCAATATTTTTTGTTTTCGAAGTGTTCATATTTGATGCTATTTATTTATTAGTTTTGTTATAAATGAATATTTTCCGACTCTTGTTATGTACGCGTAAAAAGTACAATATCATCATTTTCGATTTTTCGATCGCCCTTAAAATTCTTTATCTTAGAGAAGCTTTTGTTTGGTGATTAAATTTGGCTTAAATGGCACTTTTACGTAATTTAATAAAAAATAAGTTTTATTCACTATATGTAAGAGTTAATATTTTGTATGTTGAATAAGGTATAGCTTTCTATATCTTTTTCATGTATGTGCTAGCATTATCATGTCAAAAGTGAGTTTGTTTATTTTTCAGTAAGAAAATTTAGTAACTTGAAATAAAATGGCATACTTTTTATGCCGATAGATCAAGTACTTAAGTATTTTACTCTTTGTACTTTGTCTATGTAAATAGATGTATCATAGTCAATCATTTTATGGTGTAAAATACATAGAATGATCTATTATCTAAAGATGCCCTGAAAGAAAATCAAATCCACCAACATTCAAAGTTAAGGCAATCTCTGTGATTATTAAACCTTCTAATTGTGGTAATAAAAGCTCTCTTAAAATAAGCGTCATTCAGGTTCTCTGGCACGGGAACATATTATGTATGTACATGTATATGTGTATATATGTAAGTATTTTGGCAACGACCTTAATGTTTGTAGATCTGTAGTGTGGCTTATATGGAGTCGAAGTGGATGGGAAATTGTAATATGTATAAAAAATTTCGTTATTTTAAGTATATAATAAATTATATTTCTCTGACATGAAATTAAATTTAAATCTATTTAGGATCAAAGACATATGGTATACTTTTACAAATATTTGTGTGACATTTATTTGTTTATTATTATTTGTTCTAAATTTATTTTTTAAAAGCACATTTTTTATAAATGACGGAATACGTGTTTTTTTATAAAAGCTCTTCTTTAAAGTTTTAAACCTTTACAGTACTGAATTTTCCAAAAATTAAATTTAGTGAGGTTCGCCATTTAAATACTAGCTAAAGCACAAAAGTCCATGTATAAAGAATTTAATACTTACGATATTTTACTCGGTAACTACATTGAATATAAAATTTTGTTGCACTTTTCTATTTCTTCCTAAATCGTTGTGTTTTTCCACTGTCTCTACTGTTTCAGGTATTTCATAAATTCTATTTAGTAAAACTCTTTAATTGCTAACGTTTGAACGAATATATGTAAATAACATTAATTTAAAAAATATATGTTTATTTGTTTCTTCCTCTCAGCAGTATATAAATAAAATATAAATTTCGATTAAATAAACTTTTTAAGTTTGAGCTTTTAACTAACTGTTATATATGGGGTCCGACAAAACGAATCTAATAAGCCGTTTTATTAGTTATTAAAGAGTTCCACGATTCACTACCTGGCTTTTTCGACTTTCAAGTTTTGATTACATTGTTACAAGTAATGCTAATATAATAACCGTATAAATAAATACAATAACAAATAGTATATCATCATAAATGTGTAGTAACTTAAATACAATTATAGTCCATACTAATATTATAAATGTGAAAGTGTGTTTGTTTGTCCTTCTTTCACGTCGAAGTAGAGTGACGAATTGACGTGATTTTTTGTGTGGAGATAGTTGGAAGGCTGGAGAATGACATAGGCTTTTTAATTTTTACCGCGAGACATTATCTAATTCCCACGGGAAAACGCGTAATACAATCCGAAAAATATTTATGATCAGAATTATTTGAAACTTGGTATTAATGTTCTTCAATAAAATTAAACAAATACATGTTTTAGCATTTTTTGAAATTCATCCTATAAGGGGGTAAAATAGGGGATGAAAGTTTATATGAAACTACTTTTTTAGTTTATTTTTGTAGTTTTAGCGCGAGCAAAGCCGCGGGTTCTGCTAGTAAAAAATATATTAGAAACTTAACAGCTATCCTGAGAATCGAGTTTGAATAAGTTGGAAATACAAAATAAATCCGAAAAAAAAAATCGGAAGTTAGATCATAAAAAATAAATTTTCACCCTAATTATGATTAAGTACCCTAATTAGGTACACTCTTCATTTAACTTTACAGAACTTTAAATTATTTTCATGGCGTTTTCATTTATAATAACAAAGACCTAAGCAAATTTTACACAATTGGAAAATCGATTGTAATTTGTAAATAAATTGGTCTTATCAAGATTAAGAAAGATATTATATATGTTACGATATTTACAAAGGTGAACCAATTAAAGTTGCAACAAAAAGTAACAAAAGTCGTAAAATGGATATCATAACTTGGAAGTACACAATCATCAGCAAGATAAAGTTTGCCTTTTATGAACTAAGAAGTCAGACTTAGTTATGTTTAAGCGTGAAGATATTTTATGTATAAAATAAGATAAATTTTAATCTATACATTAAAATAAAGTTATTTAAAGACACATAATCAAAAACATGTACTTGATATATACTTAATATATATTATAAGAATATTAGAGTATTGTTGAGTAGGGAACTACGAGTATTTAAGTTCTTTCATTCAAATTTTATTTAACTAATGAGTACTAATATTTTTTGTAGTAAGTTTAATTCCATATTTTTGTTTCTTTTTTATTGGTCTAGGTTATTCGTTTAAGCAAGAAAGTTTGTTGAAAGATATTTTTAGAAATAAATGAATCTTAAACCTCATATTTAGTATATTTTTAATAATGTTTCATTTCTAGTAAATAAAGACGATATTATGTAAATATATTTTGCGATTAATAAGATTTTAAAAAGACAAATAAATAAAAAAATCTGTTGTTTTTAATAAAATACACTGCCTATTGTAAATCTGCATGATTTAAATTAAATAAAACGAAGAATATATTTATTTATAAATTTGTAAGAACAGTAACAACGTACCTCGAAAAGTTGCACGATATTCGCAAGCTACACGCACGGCACGTTACTACCACACGACTAGCGGACCGAAACTGCCTGATAAACTGATAGCCGCCCACAGCCCTGCGATTTGCGAACCTTTTCTATTACTTTGTTTTTGTTTGTAGGTACATATTAACGAGATAAGTTGCAAAACTGGGAAATACTTATCATTTCAGTAATTTTAGTTAATTATATTGCATTGGCACGGTTTAAAAACGGTAATTACTCGTAATAAGGGTTGTATCTTAAAAGTTATAAAATATAAGTTTTCATTGGTCATTAAGTTAACTCAAAATTAAAATGTGAATTAAATTATATTTAACTCCATTTTTCCGTTTCATTTTACCTATGCGATATGACTGAAATGACGGCACTCATATTACATTATTTACTAAATTATCTTGATAACATTCAGGTTTAAATTAGATAAGATCTTGACTATTTAACTTTTAATCTATTTATCCGCTTGAAATAAAATTTACTGTTTGAACTCCATTTAAAAATCTGGAACGTAGCTTTGTCATGAAACTAAATATGAACGGAACAAAACTGCAAGTTGTAGTCAGTTAATAATAGTGTGCCTGACGCGTCATTCTTTTATAAAATACTCGTATACCAAGTGCAAAGTGCACTATAATAAAATTCGTAACAAGCTTGACACATCTGTTATCGAATGCACACCTGTGTATCTAGATTCTTTCTTATAGAGATATGTAAATTAGAATTCCACCACAAACATTTTCATGTAAAATATTGCCAAAACGAGGCCAAATCATCATATTTCATGTCAGATTTAGATCATATCAGATTTCATGTAGAGCCAAGCTTCTAACTCTACATGCTCTCACTCTACAAGCCCAAAGATCACAAACTCCACACTTTAGTCAAAATGTATGGCTTGGCCGTATCGTTACTACAAGAACTATTGTATAACAGAAAAGTAATTAACAGTGAATACATTTTTCCACTTGCATGTAACGTTAGCAAAACGGCCAAGCCACATATTTTGATTAAGGTGTAAGAGTTTGTGAAGTTAGGGCTTGTAGAGTTAGGGCGTGTAGAGTTAGAAGCTTGGTTCTACATGAGATCTGATAACTTTTTGGCAGTACGAGCCATATGGTCTCGACTTGGCAACATTTTACATGAAAATGTTTTTGTTGGGATTTCACTTTTTTGTTACTTATGACAATATTCTTTTATTTTGTTCATTTTTACTTTTATTTTTTTTTGGTACATTTCTTGCACATAAGAGATGCCTTTTTTATAGCCCACTTCTATATCATATCTTTGCCTTTTTTTTTGTTGGTTGACTTTTTATAATAAGCGACAGATCAGAGATATTCTTGGCTTTTAGTTGATTATATTCTACTATAGCTGACTGTTATGCTTTAATACTACTAAAGTCAATATTTATAAGGTTAATACCTTGCAAAATAATCACTCTAGTGAATGCTTTATTATTAGCTACTGCGCGGAGACGAGGGTAGAATATGTTCGCGCTGTATTTGCTTCATCATCAATCGCAGCGGGTACACATTAGGTGTTTTGCGTGGGCTTAATTCCATCTCCTAGTTTAAGGAGGTGAGGGGTAATAGTTTTAGACTTTTTTATTGTTTATGTACCAATACTAGATTACATACCAAATTTCAGCTTTCTAGGACTTCACAAAGTACCCTAAGAATTTTGATGTTCATCAGTGAGCCAGTGACGAAATTGGAGTTTTCTTAGATATCAATAAAATCTAAAGTATAAGAGCTATGCAATTGGAACTTTATATGTTTAATAAATCTATTGACATTATATTCCGAAAATTTTGTTTATCTGGTATAATCGAAACCCAAGTCATAAGGGGTCAAGAAATGACGTAGCGCTTCGAGAAAAGGTAAGTAGTGCCCTTGTGCTTCACTTGGCTCTTGGCGGGGGCACTACCGTACTCCCAGATTTCTTAATAATAAATCTTAAGTAAGTTAGGTACATTACAACATATCTATTTATGAACAAGATGAATATAAAAATAAAGAATAAAGATATTGAGTTTAAATAATAGAATATTTTATAATGAAATTAAATTAAAACATAAATTATATCTTAATAAAACAAATAAAGATAAAATAAATTTAATATATTGTAATATGTTTCAGTCGATGGAGATAATCGAAAAATATGATTATATACAAAAATACTATAAATAATAAGTGTTAAGGTTTTTTTTGCTTATAAAAAAATGATATTAGAAATAGGGACTTAAAATTTGAATGAAATATTCATTGGATTACTCTAGGGATGCGCAAGGAGACATTTTTATTAATACTGCCATATCAAGATGAGTAAATCTAGCATAGAAAGGTAAAATTAAAAACATTAAAAACAGGCGTAGGTGGTGCTCTGGTGCCTTGTTGCAGGAATAAACACTATATTTTAAAATCAATATTGAAATCTGTAATAAAACACCGGGTATTCTATACGACTTTCCTTTTACTTCAAAATCCAATTTTATGCGCTATTCGCACCTACGGCTTAAATGTCGAAGCTCACTAGTAATGGTTTGAATAAAAAATAGCCGAATCCCTGATATTGGAAGGGGAGTCCAAAATAAAGCTTAGGTTAAATCCCGGCCTAGTATTGAATGAATGCTGTTAATTTGATTTCAGTTTAATTTAGGGACTTTAATTTATTGTGAGCTAGACTACTTTTAGGGTGGTAATCTATGAAATATGTATAAATCGCCATTATTTGCACTTCGAATAAAACAATCGATTATAATTTATTTTTGTATTATTTGTAGAATAAATCGTTTCTGCAAATATCAATTTTAATAAAATATATTATACTAGCGATACCCTCGCCTCGCTCGGGTTCGTCCCAGTACAGATACGTTTTAACGGTTAGTTTGGAATAGATGGACTATATACATTAATATATATATATATATATATATATATATATACACAATATATACATAGGTATGATGAGTTGTTGTGGGTTGTATTATAAAGTGTTCTCCCGTGGGAATGAGATAATCTCCCGCGGTAAAAAGTAGCCTATGTCACTCTCCAGTCCTCCAACTATCTCCACACAAAAAATCGCGCCAATCCGTCACTCTGTTTCGACGTGAAAGAAAGACAAACAAACAAACAAACAAACACACTTTCACATTATAATATTAGTATGGATTATATTAACATGTTTATACATATATTGTTAAAAAATAAGGGTTTATTTAGGTTCCTCCATTATAGGTGTTTCTATTCTTTATATAAATATCTGATAATGATACATTTAAAACAAATACTGGGCTTATTTACATTATATCCATTATTATTTAAAATCTTTTAATGTCAAGCCCATTCTATAATGTGCCATAAAGCCAAAAATAAACAAAATTAATGCAAATTGAATTAACTTTCACAAAATAATGCGAAAATTGTTGTAAAATGGAGTGGAAATATTAATTTTATAGAAACTGTTTACTCTGATCATAATTTAAGAGAGATACTTGCGATATTGTTTGCTTAATTGAAAATGAAATGGATGCAATAATGTCTGTACACTATACTGATTTTTGTTTTAATTTTACTAAGGTACATTTACATAAATATTAAATGAAGCTAAAAACAAAATATTGAACCAGTTACTCTCAATACGAGAAAACGTAAAAACGTTCCTTACTTATACCGAGAATCGGCATTTGCCGGAAATATTCAGAAGATGTTAACAGTGATCTTAATTTAGTTAAATAGTAAAAAATTCAAGATTTCAGAAATATCTGTTTTCATTCATCTCAACCCTGATCTCGTTAGTAACATCATTTGATATGTATGGAAACACTTGTTGACTTAATTTAATTTATTATACCTTAGTAATTTTTTTTTGAAATGTCAATTTATTTTTTAATCATTTTCACACACGCTCCGCTTGCATAATATACAAACTAATATTATATGTACGAAAGTAACTGTCCATCTTTTACGTTATCACGCCTTACCCATGAACCAATTTTGCTGAATTTTTGGCTTTTTGAGGCTTTTTGTCGCGAAAATGACACTAGAACGGGGTAAAAAATTCGTCATATCTAAACTTTTTTCAAAAATGAAGAATGTTTCTGCATTTTTGACCAATTAAGGTAAAATCGAGAAAAAATTCAATTGTTTTAAAGTACTTGCCTACTTGTATACCTATGTACATGTGTGAGTATGGACTCCAGAGACATGTATAAAAATGAAAATCAAAAAATATTTCCCGCATTGATATCAGGCACGAGTCGCGCCGCCGCCTGTCGTCTTTATAAGTATTTTGGTAAAATTTTAATGTAACGGTGTGATGATATTTATGAAATAAGTAGGACAAAACCGTCTCTTCTAGGGTAACCAGTAATTTATTTATTATTGTTCTGCTTCTTAGGATCCTAGAGTGATGAGTGATATATCTACTACTAGAGATTTAACCTTGCTTCGCTTGGGTGTGTCCCTAGGTGCGTTTTTTTTGAGCGGCACCCTAATTCGTTTTCTAAAATAAAATTAACTAAGTTACTCCTTATAACATCAGCTATCTGCTAATGAAAGTACCGTTAAAATCAGTCCAGCCGTTTCAGAGATTATTCGGAATAAACAGATAAACAAACATTTTAAAAATTGAGTTTTTCTAATAAGTACCGTATATAATTTCATATGCAATTAGTAAAGAGCTATTATTTTGATATTATTAACATACATTTCAGTTTTATTTATCTGTATAGATATATGTTTATAACCTTTCTTAATACAAGGGATGTAAAGTACAAAGGTATTTTTTTAAATATAATGGCTGATAAGGTTCCAGAGATAACTGGGTTCAAACAACCAGATAACCAATGAAATTGTCAGCTTTTGTTATAATAATATAGATGTGTATAATTCTTCCTTATATTCTTAATAATATTACGATTGCTGAGTATGTCTTTTTCACATTTTAATGGTTTAACCGGTCGTTTGTGAATGTGCCGGTCGTGTGAATTTGTTATACATAGGAATATGTTGAAGATAGGAATAATGGGTTAAAATAAAAATTTGCAGGGTTTTGGATATCCCCCCCAACGTGCGTTCACCTTGTCGTGGTGGGGGGGCTCAGTAGTGCCCGGCAATCCAACCAGGCGCGAAGCCAAGAAACGCATGGGGAGGTGGCCCACTTCGTTGGGCGGTGGGAGGTGGCCCTCTTCGGAGGGCGGTGTACCATGCGGGTTGCTCCTGGTACTTCTCTGATAGCAGAGTGGACTTTGGAGCAACCCCATGGTCGTTGTGGTCTGCCTCGGCAGACCTGCCGTCGGGGCGTCATAGTTGAATGCGTAAGCGATCCTGTGACGCTCCATTAAGACGGGGGAAGGTTTTGTTGGGTTTTAGTGGGTAGTACTGGCTTTGTTGGTGAGTCCCACACCTCGTGCGTAAATGCATTTCCCAACGTTAAAAAAAAAAGAAAAAAAAAGGGTTTTGGACATTGTATACTATAAACAATACAAAAGTTTTGCGAGAAACCCACGGAGCTTCATATACTAGTCTTTATATGAACAAGGGGCTTAGTAATAATAAATTTTATAATATGTATGTATTAGTGACTTACGCTTTGCTCGGATGCGTTCCTAGAGGCCTAAATTAGCCTATGCCTATGTGTTACGTCAGGTCATTACATAGTCTATGTGTGTACTAAATTTTATCTTAATCCGTTCAGCCATTTTAGCGTAAAAGAATAACAAACGTACACGCACAATTTTTTAACATTTAAAACATTTTTTTAGAAAACTGTTGCATCTATAATAATGTAGAAGTATTAAATGCAGTTCAAATTACTTAAAAAAATATTTAACTAAAGTAAATATATAATCAAACAAATTATAAAGGTATTGTAGTATAAATTTTAAACTTAATTGATTATTATTTTTGCTGGTAATTGTGTGAGAAGCGTAAATGACTTGTGACTTATAGGATTATCGCGCGTCACTTGTTTGGGTTGGATCTAAATAAAGCAAATGAGCTTTAGAATAAATTGGGTTAATCATTTTTAACTTTACATTGTAATATATATACAAATATGAATACATTTTAAAGTAGAGTTGTTCAGTGTATCGTTAGTGTTAAATCGCTTCACGTTACTAGTTGTTGCACAATCTACAAGTTTTGATGACTTCTTGTGTGTTGCATAGAGGCATGTGATTTTCACATACATAAAACTAAATCTACATATAATGTTTACAGGTACAGATACTGAATATTTTGGTCGATATTTCAATATTTATGAAATTTTTACTTTGTTACTCACTAATAAGATCCATACTACACCCCTACTTTGTACAAAGAAGGCTTCTTATGATCTACCGATAATTTTTTATGTTAAGTATGTTTTAAACCTTACTATGTAATAAAAAAAACTGAATTCAATTTCTTAGCAGATCTTCACTAATGAATGTAAGAACAGATGATACTCGTATATCTTCAGTTATAACTTTAAAATAACCTTATTTAAAACAATTAATCAATCATATAAACAGTTTGAAGTTGTCCTATATATATATAATATATATATATATATATATATATATATATATATATATATATTATATATTGGACTCGTTTTCCGCACTTAGACTCGCATTTGGTCCGTTGTACGTTGCGAATCCTGGCTAGTTCAGCCAGCCTAACTCCGTCTATATATATATATATATATATATATATATATATATATATATATATATATATATATATATATATATATATATATATATATATACCTACAGCTTTCTTACACACGATGATAGTCAAATATTGATTTAGTTTTTGGTTTATGGTTTTGGTATGGGTTTTATGGCTAATTTAGTAAGTTTGATATTCATGCAAGCCCATACTATTTATGCGAATTCACGTGTCATGGATGTGTTGTGTTACGGCTGGTTATTCGTTATTGTCGTCGTTAATTCGGTAATAAACAAACGGATTACGGAAGAGATAAAACATTTAGTTGAAAACTAATTTATATCAGGAAAAGGATTTACATGATTAGATTTTTAATAATAATTGGTAATGTGAAATATTCAAAGTGAAAAAATTATGTAGTGATACATCAATGACTTTAATACAGTAAATGTTGTATTTTTTTCCTTGTAGTTAAATAACTTAAAGTTGTAACTTGATAAAGATTATTAAAATTAAGAAATGTGTCATTTTTATATTATTACTATACGACAACGAAATATTTGAAGTACCTACATACTAATTTAAATCAATACCGACAGACCACTAAAAACTGTGATTTTATGATATTTCTAATAACTATCTTATAATTAATATTATAAATACGAAATTTAGGATGTATGGATATACAGAAGTATGGATGTTTGTTACTCTTTCACGCAAAAACGACTGAATGGATTTTAATTAAACTTTACAATTATATAGCTCATACATCAGAATAACACATCTAATGCTACTTTTTATCCCATAAAAATTTACGCGGGATAGATTTGTGTGAGCCGCTAATACTCTATGTATGAACTTTTTAAGAATATTCATTATCAGTACTAGGGACTAATCCTCACTTCGTTCGGGTTCGTACCTAAGTGCATTTTAACGGTTAGTATGGAATAGATAGACTATATATTATTTGATATATAGCCTATAGCCTTCCTCAATAAACGGACTATCTAATGCAAAAAGAATTTTTCAAATCGAATTAGTAGTTCCTGAGATTAGCGCGTTCAAACAAACAAACAAACTCTGCCACTTTATAAAATTAGTATTGACTAGCCACTCAACCTCGCTTCGCTCGGGTTCGTCCCTAGGGAGGTACGTTTTAATTTTTTTGAGCGGAACCCTAATTCTTTTTCTAAAACAAAAGTAGCCTGTGTTACTCCCTATAATATCAGCTATCTTTCAGTGAAAGTCCCGTCAAAATTAGTCCAGCCGTTTCAGAGATTATCCGGAACAAACAGACAGACAAAAATTAAATAAAAATATTGTTTTCTTATAAGTACCGTATATAATTTCATATGCATTAGTAAAACGCTGTTATTTTGACATTACAAATAGACACATCAATTTTATTTATCTGTATAGATAATTTCAGTATTCTCTTGAACAACTTATAAATTTATTATTAGATGCTATTTTTGGTTCAATTTAAATAGATAGTTCTCAAATATCATATTTAATTAGGTCATGCCTTTATAATATCGCACTACATTGTTAAGAGGGCAATGTTATTCACGCTATTCCAACTTCTATCATAGCCATCTTATGTGAAAACATACAACACAAGTATCGTACAAGAGATACAATTCCTGTAATTATAAAGTTAGTGAAATGCAAATTGTAAGCTCCTGTATGTTTTCCTCTAGTTTAGTAGTTCTCTAGAAACGTTTGTAGAGTCGTCGGTAAACAACGAATTTGAGTCATTTAGCAAATTAGAAGTCAAAATATAGCTAGTGTTAACTTTTTAGGGGTTAACAAAACTTTTTGTGTTGTTTTAAACTTTCTTTATAGTTTTAAACGAAGTTGAGCTGATATATATTTTGTACGTATTAGAAATACTTTAAAATTAACTTCTATTGCACGTTCAATATAATCTATCAAATAGAAGTGACGAGAAGTTTTCGTAAAAATAAAGCATACTGTATTATTGAGTGAAATAGACTACCATATAGCGTCTTATAAATATGCGACTAGTTTAATATATGAACAAGACATTTGTAAAATTATACAAATTTTTCATGTAAATGTCTGAAAAAGCCCTACATTGTAATGCATGGCAGACTGACAAATGATTTATTAGTTGGTTTGTCGTCGGTTCACAAAGGAATTTGTTCCTTTGGAATTTTAGACGAACTTTCGCTCTTCTAAGAAATATATAAAATGGGAATTGTAGTACGCACGCCACTTGATACGCATTTATGTGAATATATAATAGAATACAATAGACGATTTATCGTAAAATATAACTGTTGATTTGTTATCACGGTGTCAGGTCTTTGAACGAAACACGCATCAAACTTTGCTTTTAACCTCATATGTTAGCTGACATTTTAATGCAATAATTTTGATATTTTCTTTCAGTAACTTCTTAGAATTATCTAATTATACATTTCGTAGTTTTTGTAATTGAACAATAATAATTACGTTTTTTATCCCAAAAGTTTAAACTACAAAGCTTTAAATTAGACTTTACATATTCGTAATAAGATTACATTTTAAAATTTTCGCTGTTAACTTTTTGAGAAACTTTAGCACCTACTAATCATTTAACTCGCTCATACACAAACACCATAAATAACGTTGACAGTATAAGGTTATCCTTATTAGGACACACATTACTTGAGTAGATAATATATTAATGTACCTTTTTCACTATGTTACTATTCCAGTTATTTTATTGACACACCGCAATTTAACATCATAGGGAACTGTTAGTTTCTTGTATATATATTTTTTTAGCTTGGAAAATATATTTATTCATATTACCTATGTACCTCCATACAAGTGATTTTATAGAAATTCTCCACCTAGTATTATAGCCAATAGGTACTACGAGTATTCAACAGAAACTTTTCTCACCAAATAAGGTATGTCAGGATTGCTCCCATATTCAACCACGACGTCCTAACGGCTGGCCTACTAAGGAAAACTTTCTTTTGAGTGACAAAGCCAAAACTAAAAATGTATCTCACATTGCTAGACAAGCCGGATCGGATCGCTTGTTCTCGCGATTTAAGCAACGTTTAATATCTTCTCCCTGTCCAAAACGACCATGGTTTTTTCGTGTGGTCCATTTCGCTAGCAGAGAAATATCAGAAGCCCATCGCATGGTAGTTAATTATTTGATAGGATATTCTTGTTTAGACTATTTATCATATTATAAGTAAATATTTTATGTTTATCTATACTAATATTATAAAGAGGTAAAGTTTGTGAGTTTGTGAATTTGTGGGTTTGTGAGTTTTTGACGTTGTTGGGGGTAATCTCTGGATCTACTGAACCGATTTAGATGAAATTTGGTAAGAAGATAGTTTGAGACCCTAGCACCGACATAGGATACTTTTTATCCCGCAAATCATCCCATCATTATCATAAGGGGGTGAAAATGGGGATGAAAGTTTGTATGAGTAATCAACCTAGGGACTTTAGTGTTCCTATAAAATTAGTAGTATATGGAGGTATTATTGTGGTAAGTGGAGGTATTATTATTTTGTGGGGATGGCTATGGCAATGGCTCGTTAAATCTCCTGCTGTATTTTATCTTACTCATGCGATACAATGAAAAGAATATAACAATTTAATAAAAGTTTTTATTGTATAACTCATGCCTAAAACTTTATATTAAAATAATGGTATCCAACGTCACATATAAAATGATATGTATAAATAAGCCACTGCTAGAAAATGGTTAATAAGATAATAGATAAAATGTTTTTAATATAATATGCATATTATTATAACAGTGATATATGTAGAATCAAAATATATCATGAGATTTATGATTTTGGATGATTCTTTTCTAAAGAGTTCGTGATTTTGATGTAGATGAAAGTTTCGGGCGTAGCAGAGCAATGACTTTAGCTAATAATTAAATTATTCACAATCAATTGTAATGTGTTTTTAATTTATATAAGGTGCTTATTGATTAAAACTAATCGACATGAAAGGAACAATAATTGCTAGATGTATCAAAATGTTCGAAGTTAAAGAACCGTAAGTCCTCGGTTCATTTTGTCACACTGAAACGCAATTATACCTGTCCATTGATATGGGGCGATGTGGCTGATACGCCAATTACCTGTCATTGTGCTCAAATGTGCCCAAAAGGGACTTATAATGCCTTCGTTTCACGTGAAATTATCGAAACGGAATATAAGGTGGATAAAAAAATCTAATTTAAGGCTACTATCTATGACAAGATTATTATATTATTTTAGGCTACTAATTTATGTGAAAATGCAACTAACACCCCACTCAAAAATAAGTTACAAGTTTGACGCTTAAGTGTATTTTGGTATCGTAGTTTCTACACAACACTTTTTATACACAAACAATGGAATCTTTTTAATATTTCACCTATCAATCGCCTGAATTTTGACACGCCTTTAAATAAAGCTAAGTTAACTAAACGAACTAAAATTCCTGGACTGGATAATTTACTACTTTTAGTTCAATGTTAATTTTTGTATTTATAAGAATGCTCATAAGATAGAAGTACCCAAAAAAATGTAGTCATTAACATCTGGCTTCCAAAATTTACATTTTCCTGCGGCTCCACCCGCATTTACGTTTTCCTGCGGCTCCACCCGCATAGTACATTAATCACCAACCTATCATATACTATAAAACCTTCTGCAAACACGCTGCAGCATATGGTATGAGTATTATTCCGATCGGTTCACTAGTTATCGCATTATAACCGAACAAAAAAGTCGGCTCTCCATTTATTAGTATAGAATATAGATATAAAGGTAAAAGTTAATTGCAAAGTTCCTACTACACGCACCATTGGTAATTTTATAAAATATACATATTTATTTCATAACGATTATATAGGTTACAAAATAATAGGTTTTATAGTATAACTCATTCTTATAATAGCTCTTTTTCTTGTATTAATAATACAAAAGCTTACTCCGTCAGAGCCTAGGCGACCATTACCACGACCACGGTTGCAGCGTTCTAGTATGTTTGGGCCCCTAAACTGAAAGGAAAAGTTTAGATTTATTATGCGTTTACTTTTGACTTGGCTCTTACATTAATATAAAATTCCTCGATTTAGTTACATAACTATACCAACATTAGTAGAATTAGTAAATAAAGAAGCTCTATAAAAGATATTATATATACAATTATACTTCTTATATTAAATTTAAATTTTAAGTTACAAAATAGCTTTATTAAAATAAAACATTTAAATTGGTTACAAATGAAACACAACTACTAATTAAAGGTGTAATAGTTTGAAATCGAGAGATAAAAAAAGCTTAAAAAAACCGACTTCCAGGCACTAAAATGTAAAAAATAACTAAGCGGGGGTTTCATTTAGAATGCCATCCGATGCAAAGCAAATCTAATATAAATATTTCAAAACGTAAAATACATCACAAATTGATGTATAATATTTTAACTATAACTAGAGTTCATATCTAATCATATTCACCTATTAGATATTCATATCTTAAAATATTGTCCGCTGGCACCGACTTCGAAAATATCTGATTAGGTATCTATTCTAAATGAAAACCCCTATTTAGTTATTTTTTACATTTTAGTGCCAGGAAGTCGATTTTTTAAAAAAAAGATTTTATTTTTCCATGTTTAGTGTAGATGTAATAAGCACGTAATTTGTAAGAAGAAAGCTTTTAAATAACACAAATTTATTTAAAAAAATAATTTATTGTTGATTTTTTTAAAAAGCCGTTCTACGAGTACTTATTTCGATAAAATTAAATGGGTGGTCCCTGGGAAGTATACCTTTCGAAAAAAAAACCAAATCGGCTTAGGCGTTTTCGAGTAATCGGTTAACATACATAAAAAAAGATTCCGACGAATTGAGAACCTCTTTCTTTCTGGAAGTCAATTAATGAACCATTTAGTGGTTATACAAATAAATAAATATATTGATACTTTAACACACATCACCATCTACGAGGCTTGCGTTATGGACACAAAAGATTCCTGTTAAGTTTAAAATAGACACGAACATTAGTCTACATTTTTATTTTTAATTGTTGTACTTTAAAAATTTTATATTGTTACATAACTAAGTACATAAGTATATGTAATATGTGATTTTTATGCAATGCCATGTGATTATTTCCACGACATAAATTCTGTAATTTTTTTTTATCAGTCTGTTTATACCCGTGTACCTCAGTAAACATAAATAAATTCGTAAAAAATGATAAATATTTATTAACTATTCCTCATAAATTTAATTAATTTATACTAGTTCTTTTCAGTTCTAGTGAAAGGCAAAGGATTGATGCATTCGAGATGTGGTGTTGGAGACGGATGCTGAAAATACCTTGGACAGCGAAACGCACCAATGCATCGATCATGAACGAGCTCCGTATAAAAACTCGCTTATCCACCTTATGCAGACAACGTATTCTTTCGTATTTTGGCCACACAATGTGCAGAGGTGACGAAAGTTTGGACAAACTTATTGTGGTTGGAAATACCGAAGGCAAAAAATCGCGCGGTCATGCTTCAACAAGATGAACTGAACAAATTAAAGACTCATCATCGAAATTCTACTCAGTGGTAAGAGACGCCCCGGACAGAAACCGGTGCAGGTAGATTATCCGCTCCAGATGCAACACCAATGCTGACCACGATGCTCAGACATGAGCGACCGACTCCAGAGAGAGAGATGTACTAGTACTAGTTCTAAATATTTTATTGTTACCTACTATATATACCTAATGTGTTGTATTATGTTTATCAATTACTTATATAGATTGATCAGTTATTGTTTTATAAACAACCCATATCGAATTTTTTGTCAGTCAAAATCCCATTATACTCGTAACAACATACATTAAAAACTATTTATTAAACGCGACGTTGCCGAATTAAAGTGTGTCCATTCGGCACTCCTAGGAGCCACTAAATGAAATAATTAAATTGAAAAACTATTTAATTAACCAATCCTTCGATGAGCGTAATGTATTTCATGAGGTCAGAATTTAATATTGTATTATAATTCGCAGGCTGTCTTGGGAACGGTATCGGCCCCAATTTGTTTCACTATCACTTCACTTTCAATTATTCGTGAATAATTCAACACTTGTCGAAGGTTTTTCGATCTTATTGTGGAAATCGCGCTTGTTATACGCTAACTTGACACTTTATATAGACTATAAAAGGATTTGCGTCTTGAAGTCATGAAAAATTTCTCTTTCTAGACAAATTCAATACAGAAAAACTAAAGGATTAAATGAGTTGAAGAAATTTAAACAAAAATAAAAGTATATGGCGCAAAAATTTGCGGATGATTTACTTAAGAGTATTTTAGGTTGATTCTTTTCAGGGTTCCGTACCAGAAGTGTGCCAGCGTAACCCTACTACTAAGCCTCCGCTGTCCGTCCGTCCATCTGTCAGAGGGCTGTATTTCATGAACCGTAATAGGTAGAGAGTTGGAATTTTCAGAGTATGTACTTCTATTGCCGCTATAACAACAAATAATAAAAATAAATAAAATACAAGAAACATTTTGATATTTTTCGTAATCGATCATCGATATATACTACACGTATATAACAACGTTAATATTAACGTAACTACACTACATACCTAGAGTAAAAGACATATTATAAAAAAGCAAATGTTAGATGGCACGGAACCCTTTGTGTACGAATCGACTCCCACTTGACCGATTTTTTATTTATGTTTTTATAGGTAAATTAAATTAACGATCTTATCACAATAACAATATATTTTTTTAAATTGCAAAAAAAAAAAAAACTAATTAAATTCTCTTTCTATTTATAACTAATGAGAACGGTGTTCTGTCTTATAATACTATTGCTTTTATAGCCACTGCTGCTGTACCTAAGGCATATGTATTATGTAATATGAAATAGTTATTTAGGACCTCCTTAAAATATTGAAAGTGATATTCTCTAGTCTAAGTAATAATATTAAGATTTTTTAATGATAAATTCTTAATTTTTAGCCAACACATATTTAATTGTATAGATTTATTATATTAATAAAATATTATAAGAAAGCACCCTGCAATATGAATAGAGTGTACAGTTACTAGATATTGTGCATTTTATCATGCTTCTTTATTTATATTACCATCACGGTGTATAGATTCTTAGCTTCACGATAGTCGTAAATTGAAAAGCTATTTAAGTAGAGCGACGCGTCTTGCAAGTAAATCATGAATCTTGTTATAGATTTTAAACTGTCTACTTGATATCAATGATGCTGGAATCATAAATTAGGTCATTTTCTTTTATTGCAAATAAATTCGTCATAAAATAAAATAAGTTTGGATAAGATGTACACATATACTCGTAGAACTATGTAACGGCTGTGAAACAGTGTTACAGTGGCAACAGGCAAGGCAGATGAATTGGGTCTGAGGTTACGGTTTCAATTCTTTCATTTGATCTTTAACCATTCATGATATTATGATATATTATAAAATAATTATCACAACTTATTGTGGATGTATGTAGAAAAAATAAATCTATACTAATATTATAAAGAGATAAAATTTGTGATCTTGTGAGTTTGTGAGGTTGTAGGGGGTAATCTCTGGATCTACTGAACCGATTTTCAAAATTCTTTTACCAATAGAAAGCCACGTTCTTTTTGGGTGTCATAGGCTATATATTAACCGGAAAAATGAAAAGGCTTTTTCGTGGTAGTCGGATTTGCAAAGTCGGAGAAAAAACGGTCGAACGAAAATGTTTCTTACTAACGCTGCCTTAACGATGAGAGATATATGATTATGCTCTAGAGAAAAGTTGTAGAGCTTAATAATGCCTACAAAAAAGTCAACGACAGCATATGTCTAACTTTTATATTTAAGTCACAAAAAGTGAGTTTTTTATATTAAAAAAAAAAAATTAAATCGGTAGGTCATGTTTATTGGTCATATTATTAAAAATTATGAATTCTTATCAAAATAAGTAAATTTATTATCTAAAATGTTTAAAACAAAAGACTTTTCCCTTTTACTGCATATAATTTGGACAAATGGTTAAAGAGATAATACAACATATTCGTAGGTATGGGCGAACCCGAGCGAGCTGTTTGTCTGTTTTTCTGTTTGTACGGGCTAATCTCCGAATCTATTGGACCGATTTAAATGAAATTTTGCATGGTGGTACCTTATATCCCCGAGCAACATCTTAGATACTTTTTATCCCGGAAAATTAAATAGTTCCTGTGGGATAGCTAAAAAACTATAACAACTTATACAGCTTAGTATACAAAAACTACTGATGGGATTTTAATGAAACTTTACAATAATATAGTTCATACATGACAGAAACAAATCAGCTACTTTTCATCCCGGAATATTAAAGAGTTTCGGTGGGATAGTCAAAAAACTATAGTAACTTGTACAGCTTAGTACACAAAAACTACTAATTGGATTTTGATGAAACTTTACAATTATATATATAGTTCACACAGAATAACAAATAGGTTATTTTTTATCCTGGAAAAATGTACTGTTCCCGTGGGATAGATGTTTTTGTTTATTTGTAACGTATTATGTTCACAACAGCCCTTTTTAACGTCCCACAGCTGGGCACTAGCCTCCCTTCAGTACGAGGGGGATCAGGCCATAGTCTACCACGCTGGCTAAGTGCAGGTTGGCGGACTTCACATGTCTTTTGAAAACTTGCTAGGTTCTCTCAGACATGCAGGTTTTTTCACGATGTTTTACTTGACCGTTAAGACAGTGGTAATTGTGTTAGAAATGATTCGCACATGAAAATATCACAGGTGCGAAACCCGGAATTTGAACTTGCTTCACTCGGTTTCCCAAGCGAGCGCGTTACCACTGGGATACCACTGCCTTTTACTTCAAGAAAATCTTTCCCTTAGCTTAGTACACAACTTGTCCACCTAATTTAGTAAAATTTGGCATGTTGATACCTTATATTGCCGGTTAAACAACAGGTTACTTTTCATTCCGGTAAAAAGGAACGGTTCCCATGGATATGTTTGTGCTTTTCTAGAGGTGACCCCAAGCGAAGCGAGGGTGAGCCGCTAGTTTTAATATAAAAAGAATAATGATATTGAAACATGTTTGTCAAAATATCATATGAATGCATTCGTTTTTACATTTTAAGAATGGCATTTGAAAAAGATTTAAATACTTTACTTTTAAATAAATCTTGGTCTGACTGAAATGTAAACACAGTTTGATGTCTCCGCTTCCAATCCATTTAATAAAAGGTGTTTACCTCAAAGATTTATAAAAAACTTTGGTTCGTCACGTTTGTTCGACTAGACAATGTTTACTGAGATCGATGGCAAATCTTCAGGTTACAACGTCTGCCAACATCCATTGAATGGATCAAAGCGTTTACTCATCTCACTCAGAGTGCGTTTTACAATAAATTAGCTGTAAATTTATTTCTATACAAAGAAGCAAAGTGTTTTTTTAACCAGGTCTGGCGCGTCTAGACGTGACCATGAATAACACTAGAGAGATGTAATGTTGAAATGAGTTAACCAAAATATGTATACGTAATCAAAGCGTGTAATAATGTAAAAAGTTATCCATTATATTATTTAGAAGCTGACTAAAAGAAAAAAGTCATAAATCACTTAAAGCGATTACGAAAATAAGTAACTAAGAAAAATGCTTCAAAAGTTATTAATATTCTTTAATCATATTTGTGTGTAATTAATAACATTAATGAAGTTTTCTCATTCAAACTAAGATTATTCAAACTCAATCAAGTTAAATATTATTAATCTCCCTATGAATTATACGATAAGAAAGGTGTTATTATTGTGTTGATTTCACAGGATGAAGTCTATCATTATGTATGAATATCATCAATATATGTATGTGAGAAGAGAATCTGTCATAATTGTTCCTATCAGAATGGCGGTTAGACGTTTCCGAAGATCTGATAACATTGACGTAATATTGTATTCAGCCCTTTTTAATATTCCACTGCCGAGAACGGGCCTCCTTTCAGTACGAGGGGATCAAGCCACAGTCCATCACGCTGGCCAAGTGCGGGTTGGCGGACTTCACATGTCTTTTGAAAACTTGCTAGGTTCTCTCAGACATGCAGGTTTATTCACGATGTTTTCCTTCACCGTTAAGATAAGTGGTAATCATGTTGGAAATAATTTGCACGTGAAAATATCAGCGGTATTTGAACCCGCTTCAATGTGTTTCCCGAGCGAGCGCGTTACCACTGGGCTACAACTGCCTACAATTAACATCGAATATGTTGAGTATTAAAGCCTTTTAAATGTTTACTTAATGTAGGCACATTTTAAGCACTAACTTTTTCGTCTTCTTTTCATAACTAGTAGCAGATGTCCAATAAAATGTACATTTAAGATGGACATTTTGAGCGGTCAGTAAATAAAAACACTTTATGACTCCAGGATTTATTTCGATTTTATTTTGTGGAGGAGTCGAGGGTCGCTGACTTTATATGAGAACGATCTATTTCTATTTGCTTGCAAATTTGAATCTACCACTTGGTATAACATAGATTATCTTTCATAATACACTATTTATGTATCAGTCAGTTTATATTTACGGCTTCATAAAATCATCGCGTGCGAAGAAAACGCTTCAATTTGATTTACAAAATAAGCTGAGAGTGCTCATTTTCTTTGGAGGACTGTAAAATTTATATTACGAAACTTAAATAAGCAAAATATGTTATATGTCATTGAAGACATAAAACATGAAAAAAGTTGAAATAAAAAACTTTCATTATATTACAATCAATTCACTTTATGCTTCGTTCCTAGACACTTTTATCTTGAGCAGAACGAAATTATTAACCATATTCAAGTAAACATGAGCAATTTATAGGAATTATTTAACAAATGGAATATTTTGATACAACGAGAAAAAAAGATGTATTGTTGAGATGGAAATTTCGAGTGGCATATTTTGCTAAAACACATTTCTTTAATAAGTATATTTTTATTAATAAACATATATTTTCTATATCATATTGCAAATTATGTTTCAATATTAATAAGTTAACTAAAAGTCCATATAAACTTTAACATTTACTGCCTTGCACTGTGTGGGCGGAAGCTACACTGCACTTTTAACGAGATAATATTTTTAAAGAACTTTTTAAATGGAACAGTACTAATAGCTTCCTACGCATCCATCGTATTTTCACTTAATTATCTTAACTGAGAAAGTACAATTAAGTATCATTAAAAATATTCAAGAATATTTTCCGATTAAATATATTATTAATCGTTATATTTATCAGTAATAAGAGATAAATATACAATAAAAGTCGGTAGAATATAGTATTTAATTCCAGATATGACAATAATACAGAATCTTTTAAAACGATTCTAAACATCTAAACATATAAATAAAATACTATACGATTGTTATGAGATGACAATAATAGCCATCTCGGTTCTAACGACGCTTTTACCACAAGGAAGGTGCTTGTGTAAAATAAAATTGAACGGTTCCCGGCCACTAGTGGCTTGACCTTAATACGTGTACTTAATGTTCTAGACTCAAAGGTAACTCAATCGTGTTAACTAAACAGACCGTTTTATTGTTTCGATGCTACTACAAGTGTTGGGAAATAATACTTGCAAGCTTTACTTTGCAAGCTTCAAACTGTATGCTAATTTTAATATTATGATATTTTTATGGCGTATTTCATATACTTATTATAGCAACCAAAGTATTAAAAGTTTTATATTAATTGATTTTCTTGGAAATGTTGTTTAGAGCTCGCCTACGTTTTATCAGGAATCGCTTTTTAGTATTGATTAAGGACTTTTTCTTAATAAAATAGCATAACGTATTAGGAACAAAATAACACTTTAATAAATTAAAACTTAAAAAAGTGTACAACGAGCTTAAAGAACTAAAAGGTAAAACATAATTAAAAGTAATCAATGTTTGTAATATTTTTAACTTTATTATTTCTACCCGTCTTTTATTACTAATGTTACCAAATGTATAAAATATTGTTAGACAAAATATTTATGACACGATTCAAATACTGGAGAACTGTCCTTTCTTTTTGCCATTAACAAAGGTAGCTTAACTCAATTTTACCTTTTTTATTTACAATACTGGTAAAAGCATCGTGAAATATAAATAAGAATATCGGCAATTTTAGTAATACCACGTGTATTGTTAAGTATTCTGTAGTCAAACTAAATTTGTATTAATTGCGAGCTTTTTACAATAAAATAAATAACATTTTTCTAATGGAATAAATGGAAAGAATTGGAAACTCAAATATTTTTGACTTTTGTTAAATTTAAATAACTATTTAAGCACCTAGTATAATAAGTTGGCATTAACAATATGCTAATTGACTTTAATTAATGTTTTTTGATAAATATTATTTAACTTTCTTATTGTGTTTAAGACACGTCTTCATGAAAGTGTGTAAAATATATTTCTATAAAATATATGATTGCCATTAAAATAAATTAAAAGGAAGTAGTTAAAATATGTGGATCTACTTAAATATACCTATAATTTAAAGTTTCAATAAGTACGCAAAACCCATTACTACACGGAATAGTGAAGATATTTAAAAAAATGTGAAACTAAATAGCTAGCTACTGCTGAACTTAAAGTGTCACATTGTTTGTTTGTATTATAGCAAATCGTCGAAAAACATCATTACATTAATATCGTTGGTTATAGAATTGCCTATATCTATCTATAAATTGCCTTCTAATAAAATATAATATATTTTTCTTAAAAGCAGAGCATTTTTGCTTTGTAAAACCACGATTTACTTAATATTATATAAGTGGTAAATGGTGATTGATATTTATTCTAATTTATTAATAGGGGTATCTACTAAATATGTATAATTGTTAAGTAAAAATTTATTTTCCGCATTTCGTATTATAAGTAAAGATGCCATATGAGATGAAAAATGAATCTGCTTTTAACTTAATAATTTTATAACAGTTTAAATATTTCAAAGAAGGAAGGAAGTTTTACACGAAATCTACTCAAGTTCTACTGAATTACTACTACTTTTGCAGTAGTGGACTAACACTATACTATTTTAAATACTAATTAAAATATATATTTATTATAGATAATATAAAAGTTTATACATTAAGGGCGATGAAATTTAAAATAAGGATTTTTGTATTGTTTTAAATACATACTTTACACTAATATCTATTCTTCAAAGTATCAGCTAAGAACTGTGGCCATACAACTTACTCTACGAGTAGCAAACTCTTAAAATCATAATCGTAAATATTTAATGGAGTTTCATCAATTACGCCATTGAGAACTTCCATCCTGCATATATTGAGGCCACCCAAAAACGCACTACTAATAAATTATTATTGCCTTTAGGAAATGAATACAAATATAGCTTTATATATGATCCACTTACGTAATTAAAATTTAAATGAGTGATTTATTTTTAACAAGTTAAAACAAACAAGTTTTTGAATTTCCTTTCTTTTATATTTACTGGGTAGTCGTTTTCCTTTCCTAGTAACGTATACAGATTATAGGTACTCTTACTAACAGAACCCGCGGCTTCGCTCGCGCTAAAACTACAAAAAGGAACTTTAAAAAGATAGGTTTCATACAAATTTTTATCACCTTTTTACCCCTTCATGGGATGAATTTCGAAAAATGCTAATACAGGTATTTATTTAATTGTATTGAATACCATTAATATCAAGTTGCAAGTAATTCTGATCATACATATTTTTTTGGATTTAATTTTAACATGTTTTCCCGTGGGATTTACATAATCTCCCGCGGTAAAATGTCTCTGTCCAGCCCTTCAACTATCTCAAAAAGTATGCAAATCCGTCACTCTGTTTCGACGTGAACGAAGGACAAACAAACAAACACACTCTCACATTAAATTATAATATTATAGTATATACTAGCGGCTCAGCCTCGCTTCGCTCGGGTTCGCCTCTACGAAAAACACTACTAGAGATCTATTAGTTCCCACGGGATCCGTTCATTTTTCCCGGATGAAAAGTAACCTGTTGTTTGACCGGCAATATAAGGTATCAGAATGTTAAATTTTACTAAATTAGGTGCATAAGTTGTATTGTATAAGTTATTATAGTTTTTTAACTATCCCACGGGAACTATTTAATTTTCCGGGATAAAAAGTATCTAAGATGTTGCCCGGGGATATAAAGTACCACCATGCAAAATTTCATTTAAATCGGTCCAATAGATTGGGAGATTAGCCCGTACAAACAGACAAACAGACAGAGAAACAAAAAAATTGAAAAAAAATCTGGATTTGTTCTATTTTTCTTCTTACATCCCCCTGACTCGGTTATTAGATTTTTTTTCTATGTACAGACATTCGACCTCTACTCTTTTATTATATGTAGTATAGATAAGTATGGATTTAGTCGATACTGCTTAGTATTTACTACTCATTGTTGTTTTGCATCGAATTCATATCACGTTTCATCTCGACCAGAATAGGATAAACATTTTTATCTAGGTATAACAACACTTTCATCTACAGTAATTAATCCTCATAAAAGGAATTTCGCACAAACAAACAAAGTGCGTACCTATTGTGCAATAACACCTGTGTATCTTACATTTTTAGATTTACTTTATACTTGTCATGATAACTGAAATACTAATGGTTAAATTATTATTGTTGATAAATATAATTTTTGTATAGGTCGATAGTCTACATCTATAGATATATGATATAAGTTCGACTTTATACGTCTTGTATATTTTCAAATAAAAGAGGATATGTATATTGATACAGTAGCAGGTTTATGAACTAAAAAGAAATATATGAAAGAATGGAGTCGTAGGTAGGTAGATAGGTACCTATAGGTACATATAACAGAACGTAAGGTTACCTACTTACTATACCTACAATATTATATATTGTAAAAAATTGAAAGTTTATAAAAATTATACATTCTTCGACAACATACAAGACAAATTCTGCTCTCGCGAAAATTAATCCAATATTTTTAATTATTATAAGATTAAAAAAATATAAAGAAAAAAATAGCTATAAACTTGATACATAAAATAGTTCCAAGAACGTTTTGCATTAATAAATAAGCCCCTGCTATAGCATTTTTAATAACTTCAATTTGATATTACATTATTAGAATGACATTTGCTTTATTATGCATAACAGACATTTATTAATCATAGATGAAATATTTAATAGGAAGTTTGAATTCCAGTACGCAGCATCTCAACGAAGTATGTCATTTGTGGAAAAGCTCGACCTAAATATAGTGTCGGGATTATTTCTGACGCCGCGTGTCGCGTCCCGAAATCTAAACACATTACCGATTGCCGGTATGAGCTTAGAACGTTTATTATGCAAATGAAAAGAAAGTGAACGTGCTTATAAGTAATAAATAGTTTATCTAATGCCTTAAGTGTTCCTTATATATAACATTTCAACATGTTTTTATGTTGTGCCGAAGATTGAAGTGGCAGATAATAATGTTTGTGAGGATATTACTTATAGCGTTAGCTATAACAAAATGCGTTTTATCGGATTATCCAATTGTTGGTATGTATTGTTATTTCTCATGTAGATTTTAGATTTGGTAATAATTAAAAAAAATATCGTTTCTCTTAGTTCTTTCATATGATTTTAAAAATTTCTATAATACTTCTATTTGATTAAATCTTGCAAAAAGTAAATTTAATATATTTTGTTGAATTTTAGGTGGTCTTTTCTATGCAAGCGATGAAAGCCTTAAAATCGCTTTCAACGTAAGCGCTACGTATTACAACTTTACGCCAATAATAAAAGAGGTCACTAAAAGAGGAGAAATTCTCGAGATAACTGGACACGTATGCAACCTCGCTGAAGTAAGATATAATATTTACTTTTCACGGCTATTTTCTCTATGAATAAGTATAAAAAATATTAAATTTTATATATATTTTATAAATATTTAATTTTATAAATTACTAGCGACTCACCCTCGCTTCGTTCGGGTTCGTCCCTAGCTTGATTCCCCATACAAACTTTCATCCCAATTTTCACCCCCTTAGGGGATGATTTTCGCAATAAAGAGTACCCTATGTCCTTCCCAGGTTCTAAAACTATCTTCTTACCAAATTTCATCTAAATCGGTTCAGTAGATCCAGAGATTACCCCCTACAACGTCAAAAACTCACAAACCCACAAACTCACAAACTTTACCTCTGTATAATATTATAGTATAGATTGAATAAAGTTTATTTTATTTCATTTCATTCATTTATGTATGTACTAGTAGTTAAATAAAAGTCAAAGCGCCATATGATGCAAGGCTACGTTTAAAAGTTATTAACTGGACAACCCGTAGGACAAAGCTAGTATAATATATTTTCAACCTAGGTACGAATCATCAACCTACATCCATTCATCAATTCATGTAATATATATTTCATACTTTAAAATCACTTAATATTCTAGCACGGCATAGTCGGAATAATAGACGGTCTGGGGGGTAAGGCGACTGAACACATCCATGCACTTTGTGATATGCTCGACTTGCCTCTCATGGTCGTACAACATAACGACCATTATATGAAAGACTGGACACTTCTGAACTTATATCCAAGTCCCGCGGCCTTTAATATGGTATGTTTCAATTGATATAAAGATACTAGCCACTTATTTTCCAAACTTTTAATGATTAAATACAGAGTTAGGCACAGTTGTAGTATACTCGTTTATTAGAGAAATAACTGTATTTTTATATGATCAAATTAAACTGAGCAATGTCTCCCTAAATATATAATTTCTGAAGTTTGTCGAAACGAAACAGACATTCTTGCTTTTGTACTTTACACGTGTACAAAATAAATAAAACACATTTTCACAGGTTTTATCAAATTTAATAACAATGAAAGAGTGGAGGAATTTTACGATATTGTATGTAAAAGGTCACAGTTTGACAAAAGTTCAACAGTTGATGAAAATGGGCGAGCCATCAGACAAATTTACCGTCACGGTACGAGAATTAAGTGGAAAAGACTACAGGTATATTGTTGTTAGCTTGCTAACATTGAAATAAATGTAACACATATTGATATCCATATGCATACTAATATTATAAATGTAGCGAGGGTGAATCGCTAGTAAAAAATATAATTGAAAACATCCTCAAATTATATTGTGCTTATTTAAGTAGATATATTTTTCGAGTTATTTCTGCTCGCTCGAGGATAGTTCTGTTTTGGATGATTGAGATGATGAACGGATCTGGATGCAATTTTGGCACAGATATAGATTATCTGGTATAGCACATAGATTTTTTATCCCGGAAAAATGTACGGTTTCCGTGGGATAGATTTGTTTTTGTTTTCCACAGAGCAAGGGATTGACTATTTATTCCATACGAACCGGTAAAACGTACTTAGGGACGAACCCGAGCGAGGCTAGGGTGAGTCGCTAGTCGATACATATTTTAACATTTCTTTTATAGAGATATAATAAAAACACGAACTTTGCCGTAGAAGATATTATTAGAAGACATATTATGCCACAATACTCCACGGTTGTCTGTGGAACCTTACTTAGTTTTCAGTGTGTTAGTTGTTCCTGGCACGTTCATTCTTAGCCATGACACAGCAAATTCTTGCTCAATTTAAACTAAATTGCTTGAAAAAAAATAGAAAAAAAAGTTTTAATTCTTTTATTTTTAATTTGTGTAATTTATTTTCAGGAACGTATTAATAAATGCAAAGCAAAATGGTTTTACCAACTTTGTTGTGGACTGTCCTTCAGAAAATTTAGAACAGATTTTGAGCCACGCACAACAAGTCGGTCTTATGGCAGATGAACATTCTTACATATTTGTGTCCCCCGATCTATTTACTTTGGATTTATATCGATATAGATATGGCGGTGTTAACATCACTGGTAAATATATTTTACTAGTCTACTACTATAAATAAATATGTTGTGACATCAACACACAGCACCATCTAGTTCCAGGGTAAGGTACGAGGCTTGTGTTATGGATACCAGATAGTTGATACACTAATTGTATGTAACATTAAACACATACATATTATAAATTTAAATACCCATGAGTGGAGTACAAGCATTCTTGCTCATTACACAAATGAATGCCCCCAGCGGGACTCGAACCCGCGACCGCTGGCACAGCAAGTACTATAAACTGAGCCAAACGTGTCGTCGCTATAACTATTATGCAGTATTAAGTTATTATAATTCTTAGTGAATGCATAATGTTTACTTACTATCAATCTGGAAAATACCTTAGTCCTTAGAAGAACTGATGAAAGAAACTCAGCCAGGCTAACAACGTTCTATACTTTATTCATAAAATTTTTAATCAAAATATTTCTCTAATTTTCAAATAACCTAGAAACAATCACATCATTTCTAAGTTATTTTTTGTTTTAAAAGGGTTTTCTTTGGTCACAGAGTAATTATTCGATTCTTATAAAAATAGCAAACTATACTCACTTCCACTTTATAATATTAGTCAGGATGAGGTGTACAATATTACTATAAATTAATTTCAATTCTAATAGAAATTTTAAGTTTTGTACACATAATTTATATATATTAATATATTTCAGGATTTCGTTTAGTAAATCTGTTTAATAATGACATTTTGTATGAATTTACTGATCTTTATAACAAAGAATCGGAACAATCTGAAAGTGCAGAGACACTTAAAACGAAACTCATCCTCATTCACGATGCTATCTTTGTTTTATATAAAGGACTATCTAAAGTCAATGTAACGATTAGTAGTCTAAGTTGTAACAACGCTGAAGCATGGTTTTATGGATCTTCATTGATCACTTTTATGAAAACGGTATGTATAGTTAATTTCCAAAGAAAAATACACAATGTTAAATTATTTCTATGTAAATTGAAGAAATACAATAAGTCTTTATATCGGAGTAAAATGTTCTAGTGCGTGTGTACTGGTTGGTACGCACATTGCGTCCCAAAAAATGAGTTCCGAATTTATTTTTTGGTATAATTGGACTCTAAAGAATAATCATTACTTTATAAGTGTATGAAACAGCTTATGTACTACTACATACATATTATGGACTCGTAACGATTTTTGAGGCGTCAAGTGATAACGCACAATAAACAATAAATACTGCTATCATTTTACTGGACTGTATAGCCGAAGTATTTTTTTTTATTAAAAGTCGACAAGTACGTTTAAGATTTTGTTATTACAGGCTTAATTTTTTTTTCAGAATAAAATTGAAGGTGCAACTCGATCCTTAATATTTGATGGGTTTGGACAGAGAAACAACGTCGTCATGGACATCCTGGAGTTGACGCCAGCGGGAAATCAGACAGTAATTATATATATATATATATATATATATATATATATATATATATATATATATATATATATATATATATATATATATATATACTACTGACTATCTTAAATTCATTCGATATTTTATTTTATGAATAGATACGACAAACATTTAGAACGATGGATAGGGCTACAACTTACAATGTCGCCCACATGGATCTCTTTTGCAAGAGTTTTACTTTGATAGCTGAATGATAGACACTTGAGCTATAAAAGATCCCTGCGTAGGCAATGTACGCATAAATTATGTGAATCACGAAGTAAACAGTCTTTGCCACTATTTACTTCCTTTTAATATATTTCAGTTATCTTGTAATGATCACTAATAATCCGTATTCAACCTTTGTATGTGACGTGTAAACAGTTTTCTGAGAATAATCAAGGATTGAGAAGACGATGTTATCTACACTAAAAATTAGTTATCTGTACTCTACCAATGACATACCTAACTGTAGTCTTTAACTTTCATTATTTCTTGTTATACTTGTTGTTCAAATTAGCATTCGCATCATACTGGGTCTAAATGTCTATTTTTGATTTTTAATTTTCTTTTATTTAAAACTTAAACGAAACCAAAATATTTTCTTTTAATAAATATAATTAAGCTGTTTTTATAATTCAGACTATCGAAATATGTTTAGCCGTGATGTACATGAATAGTAAGTAGGAGTTCCGTAACTGACTTGGTTTTTTGCCTCTTATTTTCTATTCTATTACATCACTTAAGTCTGGTGCAATTACATTAGCATTTATCTATACATATAATTAAATTCTAGCTAAGCCGAATCTATAGATTTTAGAATTTTTGCCTGTCTGTGACTGCATCACGAAAAAACCACTGGACAGATTTTAATGAAATTTGGTATAATGATAGCTTATTATCTGGGTCAACATATAGAATACTTTTTACTGCGGAAAAATATCTGATCTCTGAGATAAAGGTGAAAACATAATAACGAGGGTGAGTCGCTGGTAATAATATATGTACATAATATACAAAAGCGAAATTATGACATATCAATTCACTGATAAATCACGAAATACCAGAAAGCATAAACGCCATACTAATACGTAAATAATAAACTTGAAATTTTGCAGGTAGTCTCCTTAGGATAGGTATCCGGTAAGAAAAGTTTTTGGGAGTTAAACTGCTAAAAGCTTGTATGAAAATAATTTTAAGAAACACCCGGGGAAAATACTAGTATTTATAATAACACAATAAAGTTTTATTTTAGGAAATCTATAAATTCTCAATAACGCAATTAATTCTCAATAACCGATACGATTAATACTTGTATTACTCTTCACCAGATAGGTACGTGGATAAACAACGAAATAAAGCCATCTCGACCGCCAATGTCAGCCGCTGAAATAGCAGAAGAGACAATAATGAGAAATAAAACCTTTAAAGTTCTTATTGCTACGGTGGTATAAAAAATGTTATTTTTTCGTATTGCAATTTTTCATAATTAAATAGTATCCATTGCTTTGCTTATGCACCTGGCATTCCTACTTTTTATGCGACTGCTTACATACTAACTGTTACCATTTGATATCTATCTGTCTGTTTGGGAACGCATCACGAGAAAACCACTGGACAGATTTTGATAAAATTTAGTATGATGATAGCTGGTTATCCAGGTTAACATATACTATTTTTTACTGTCAGAAAATATCTCATCTCTGAGAAATCTATACTAAACGTTAAACGTAACTATGGACGAATTCGAACGGAGCGAGGGTGAGTCGCTAGTCATTTTCAACCGACTTCAAAAAGGAGGAGGTTCTCAATTCGACTGTATGTTTTTTTTTATGTTTGTTACATATTGACTTGAAACTTTGCAAGTATTTCTATTTCCGTTGATAGTACAGTGGTTCGGTGTTGTTGACCTGATCTGATGGCAAGGCCAGAAGGTGGATAGGTGGAACTCTTCAACGGCTAATAGTAGATACTTTGAGTTTGGGCTTATTTTGTTTGATTTGACAAGCCTAACACGTTAGAATCCTTACTTTGCTACTACTGTCTACACTAAAAAGGGAAAAATAAAAACTATTTAACAAAAAAATAAAACCGACTTCAAACAAAAGCACTAAAAAGTAAAACATAACTGATTGGTAGTTTTCATTTACTATACATACCTAATCAACTATTTTCGAAGTCGGTGTGCTTTGGCTAAGTAATTAAAGCCTACCTATTAAATACATACCTAATCAAATATTTTCGAAATCGGTGCCAGCCCATACAAAGCAAAGCACACCGACTTCGAAAATATTTGATTAGGTATGTATAGTAAATGAAAACTACCAATCAGTTATTTTTTACTTTTTAGTGCTTTTGTTTGAAGTCGGTTTTTATTTTTTTGTTAAAAAGTTTTTATATAACTAGTAGCCAGATGAAAAATTATAAGAAGTTGCGTTTATATTATTTATACCTATATATGGCTTAATATCATAACCTTCATTTTGAAAATCAGTTCGATATTGCCAATCACTTAGGTAAATCGCTTCTTTCTCGCAATTGCATTTTATTCAATTTAACTTTCACAGATTTCATATATTACCTTTAATACATACCATGCAGTCTTTATCTTTCAGGCTGCCCCGTTTGGATATGAAAAGGAGTCTCACCAACATTTAGAAGGCAATGATCGCTATGAAGGTTTCACTATAGATTTAATAGACCAAGTGTCGCAGTTATTGGGGTTTTCGTATGAATTTGAAGTTGAAAATACTTACGGTGATTTTAAACCTCTAACTAATGTGTCCAATGGAATGGTCAAGAAACTTCGTGAAGATGTATGTATTTTATCATACTATATAATTTGTTATTGTTGTAGATATTGGAATGAATAACATTAGACAAGATTTTAGAAGTTAGTTCCTATTTACAGAAGAAAAACGATGTGAGCTTTATAAATATCCACTCTATATTTACTAGATGTTTAAGCTTTTATAAATTAATTAAAAGCAGAGAAAAATCCAAGAAATTCTATCCCGGATAACTGATGAACTCATTTTATTTATAAATCACTGTAACTTTCCTTTAGCCAAAAGTGTATTATTGTGTCATATTTAAAAACGTTAGAAATCTATGTGTGTATTCAGTAATTCTACGAAAGCCTTTTTATTGTGTAAGCGCTCGTGCAATAACAATGAAATTAGCCTTCAAAAAGTGTTATGCGTCAAAAGCGGCTAGTATAAAGGGAAATTTCAATGGTGTATGTCATAATATACGTACCTAACCATTAACACGCATGTAGTACGTATGTATAAGCAAAACAAAAATATTACTATTAAAATCGTCTATAATTATACAGTGAAGTAAGGAAATATCGATAATCAACGCTTATTGTTAGATCAAGTCGATCGATCTAAATAAAATAATAAATTAATTAATATGTTGAGATATTAACACACAGCACTATCTAGTTCCATGGTAAGCTACGAGGCTTATGATAAGGATACCAGATAGTTGATACACTACACATACATAACTTTAAATACATACAATATACATACTATAAATATAAATACCCATGACTGAAGTACAAACATTCGTGCTCATCACACAAATTAATGAACCCACGACCACTGGCACAGCAAGTAGGGTCACTACAAACTGAGCCAAACGTGTCGTCAAATCTGTTTACCTAAGATCGTTTGCCCAGCCTAAGCCTATCTTCTATTTATATATTCGCTGCTCGGGTAAAATAGGACATTTAGGATATTTGGACATGTATGTAACAAATAAACAAACATGCATTTAATATTTTCTTAGATTTACGCGAATGTTTGACATTATTAAATAAAACTATCTTTTCGGATTATTTCGCGGATTTATTTTGATTTTTGGTTCCCGACGTTTCGAATGCTTTACAGCATCCATGGTCACGGGAGAGACTGAGGTGTTACATGTCTTGAATGTATAGTTGTTACAGACAGCCTACCCACAATTAACAAAATGAAAGTTGCACCAATTACATTACAATATTTTTAACTTTAAACATTTTTATAATTTTAATTATAATTGAATATGGAAAATTATTTATTTAATTTTTGCTATTATTTTTATAATTATTACAATTTTAAAAATATTAATTAGTAATCTATATTTAGTGTTGCCATTATTATATTTATAACCATAAAGAAAAATATAAAATATAGTATTAATTATTTAAGCCATATAATTTAAATTAATTAAGGATAATAATTTTAATTTAGTTTGCTATTATTTAAAAACAAATTACTAAGCAACACTATTAATATATACTTTTACAAATGAAAAATGAAAAATATTAATCAGATAAGCTGTCATTTTGATCTACACAGTATGAACTTACTACATCTGCCTGTCTGTTATGTTTATATTTATTATTAAATAATATTAAATAATAATAATAATAAATATAAACATAACAGACAGGCAGATGTAGTAAGTTCATACTGTGTAGATCAAAATGACAGCTTATCTGATTAATATTTTTCATTTTTCATTTGTAAAAGTATATATTAATAGTGTTGCTTAGTAATTTGTTTTTAAATAATAGCAAACTAAATTAAAATTATTATCCTTAATTAATTTTAACTTTTTAAATTATATGGCTTAAATAATTAATACTATATTTTATATTTTTCTTTATGGTTATAAATATAATAATGGCAACACTAAATATAGATTACTAATTAATATTTTTGAAATTGTAATAATTATAAAAATAATAGCAAAAATTAAATAAATAATTTTCCATATTCAATTATAATTAAAATTATAAAAATGTTTAAAGTTAAAAATATTGTAATGTAATTGGTGCAACTTTCATTTTGTTAATTGTGGGTAGGCTGTCTGTAACAACTATACATTCAAGACATGTAACACCTCAGTCTCTCCCGTGACCATGGATGCTGTAAAGCATTCGAAACGTCGGGAACCAAAAATCAAAATAAATCCGCGAAATAATCCGAAAAGATAGTTTTATTTAATAAACATGCATTTGTAATATTATTATGAAGTAACAACTTACCGTGGCTTTGTTCGGGTGCCCTTTGTATTTATAATTTTATAGACAGGGAGCACCATCTATTGGCATTTTGACGTGAAACGTCTTTTAAATCACACTGCAACAGACGACATCCTTTCCGCTGCTATCTTGAAAAATAATTTTTTTTTACTAATTTGTTTTTTTTTTACAAACAGTAGCCTATATGTTACTTTGTAATAAATTTCATCCAAATCGGTCCAGCTGTTTCAGCGTGAAGGACACTGACTCCAAAGACACTGTGGAAACACAAATTTTCGCATGTATATAAGTAGAATGATAAAATTTATATTATTTACAGGTAGCGGATTTCGCTATATGCGACTTTACTATAACGGCAAACAGACAAAAGGGAATAGATTTTTCAGTGCCTTTTATGACTGTGGGTATAGGAATCCTTTACAAGCAACCCAGCAAGCAGCCGCCCGAGATGTTTTCATTTATGGCCGTGTTTTCTAAAGAGGTAATTATCCCGACTATCTTTTTGTTATCTTATTTATGCTATATTTTTAGCTAAGAAATTAATGAATCTCTCTAATTATCGCTAAATATTTTTTCCGCACCTACGATATATTTGATTATAAAAATAATAAATAAATATTACTTTTCACCTGCAAGCTATGTAGGTGACTTACGATCATACTTCATTTAATAAAAGTATGAAAATCCATACAATCTTAATAAAATGTTGCCAAAAAATTACGAATTTATTTTAGGTTTGGTACTACATGATGTTCGTGCAGCTAGGCTTAGGTGTGATAATGATCTTCGTAGGTAGGATCTCTCACAAAGAATGGCAAAACCCCGTCCCGTGTATAGAAAAGCCAGAGGAACTGAGCAATCAATTCAGTTTTGCAAACTCTGTATGGCTCATTATTGGATCTGTGATGCAACAAGGCTCGGAAATTGCTCCCATGTAAGTTTGAATATTACCATCAGCGCAGAATCGTAATTTTATGGTCATATCAATACTTTAACTTTTATTTTTTATTATTAACTGCCTTGGTGGTCTAGTGGCTAGCATGTACGGCTGCCGATCCGGAAGTCCTTGGTTCGAGTCCCGGGTCGGGCCAAGTTTAACTACTACGTTTTTCCGTGAGATATTCTCCTCGCCTTAACTCTCACTGGTCGTGTTGAAGTATCGTCCCATTGGACTTTGCGGGGAAAAGGAATAGAGAGTGCAATTGTGTCTGCGTTTATACGCGCCGCATTATAATATCTCCTGCGCAGTTGGCTAGTCTCAGAGAAATTGGCCGCTGTGACCGAAATCGGTCAGGAGGAATTATTAACTTTTATTATATTGAGAAGAATAGAATTTGTAAGATAAAAAATACAAAATGTATGAATGAATCCCACTATGGTTTTTTTTTCAGTGGAATAGTATATATAGGCTCAGGAATATCAATTGTTTTATTACTATCAAGTTGCTCCAGATTAGTATTACTATTGGATATCCCTAGGCATTTTTGGGACACGGCTGTAACTATAGCAAGAAGTGTTGGAAAAAAGTCTTATTACACTTCGGTCTAGCTCGCATCCGCTCAATGCATGTAACGCGCAATAAGGAACTTCGTTCCAATAAAATTCTTAAATCTAATATATTTAAACGAGCAATTCTTGTATATATATAATCTGAATTTAGGAAACAGCTCCAACGATTTTCATGAAATTTAATACACAAGGGGTTTCGAGGGCAATAAATCGATCTAGATTAGTCTTATGTCTGGGAAAACGCGTGTTTTATAATATATTATTTGATAATTTCGCATTCTCGGGCATAAGCATCATGGTCAAGCGGCCAAGGCGCAAGATTGAATAAGTGTCCGGGTTCGAATCCCGGTCGGATACAAAGGTATAATTTTTTTTGTTTTTTTTTTATTTATTTAAATTTTTTGGCTTTTTTAAAAGAAAATTGTACTTTTGACCCAAAACCCCAAGCGCAGCTCGGTGGCCCAGGTACTTGTAATTATACGAGAAGATTACTTATATTAGTCATATGTATATTTTAATCAATTTTTACTTACAGTGCGCTAGCGCCTCGAATGATAACCAGTGTATGGTGGTTTTTCACTATGGTAATGGTTGCTTCATATACGGGAACGCTGGTAGCGTTTCTTACCGTCGAAAAAAACGTCCTTCCCTTTGAAACTGTTGAAGAACTTCAGCAACTCAAATCAATATCCTATGGGGCTAAGGAGGAAGGATCTACTATATCGTTTTTTAAGGTTATATATTTTAATTTTAATACTATATACTCGTAGGCTTAGAAAATGATAAAAGTAACCAAATTGCGAAAACTACGTGTTGAGTGAATGGAAGACTAAGTTCAGTAGAGTCGATAACGTTTGGAGTTCGATTATCTAAACATAATGATGCTATCGGATCGATGGGTCTTAGACTAATTTCCGATTCACATGGTACTAAATTCCTCTAATTTCAATTTTAATCAGACTTGCATGTATTTCATGTATTTCAATAATATTCATATAGATAATAGAATAATTCAAAAAGGTATTAAGACTTTTGGTTAATGGTTTTGAAAAATGTGCATTATAAGACCAACAGTGCCTGCGGCTTCACACGCGTTCAAACTATAAAAAAAAACAAACTCTTTGGCTTTACGTAATGATTTTTAAATGTGTGAGTATGATTATGACTCGCGCAATGAGGGTTCCGTACCGTCGAAAATTGTCTTATTTTATTGACTTATTTAAAATTTGCCAAACATAACGTGTTTCATATTATTTCTTAAAGATATTATGGAAATTAACTTTAATCGAATTCCGAATTAATTCGATCGTCCTCAAAATATTTAGTATCTTAAGATATTTAACGTATATTCTGTAAATTAGTTTTCGTTTATTAAAGTATTTAGCATGCTCCATCCACCTCTATTTTTTGCATATTATTCTACTATATCAAAATGATCCATATTTTAGAGTTGGTAATAATTTTTAAATTTTTTTAAATTTTTTACCAGGATTCACCGGCATATCAAACTCTGTACAACAACATGGTAAATAAAAAATGGCTCGTCAAAGAAAACAACGATGGCGTTGCACGGTACGCTTATTATGATTTTTTTTAAATATACGAAATTGTTGTAATATTTTTTTATTGTTTTTGCTATGAATAATAACTACTTTTTACAGATTTATTTTTTGTTTACACAATTCATATTATTTTTAAATCCTCTTTAGTATCCTTTTTTTATAAAAATGTTATTCTTTTTTCCTGTTTTACATTGTATATATATTCTCGTATCTTTTATAACTTCATAAGCATACAGAAAGTGTTATAATACTCGTAATTAAATATTATATGTTTTCATATAACTTAGTACAGAGTACTAATACTTACTTTTGGCTATCAGTAAATTAAAAGTACTTAATATAAAGTTAATAATTTTAATTAAATTTAATGAATAATATAGAATTTTAATTTTCATAAAATACTTTAAATAAAACTCTCTTTTTGGATTATTTCGCGAATTTATTTTGCATAAAGCATTCGAAACGTCGGGAACCAAAAATCAAAATAAATCCGCGAAATAATCCGAAAAGATAGTTTTATTTAAAATGTCAAATATTCGCGTAAATCTAAGAAAGTATTTTATAAAATACTTTATTTAGTTTAAATAGAACAATTATTTTATAGAGCAGAAAATTCGACGTATGCATTTTTTATGGAATCCGCATCCATAGAATATTATAAGGAAAGACATTGTGATTTGCTTCAAGTGGGTGGATTGTTAGATTCGAAAAGTTACGGCATTGGTATGAAAAAAGGTAAGACGGACTAATGGCTGAAATAAAATATTATAGAATAAATATATTACATAGGAAATGAAAACATGTATTTCAGTACAAAAGGAAGATAAATAATATGGATGTTATTATTATTATTTTGTAGTAAGCTCCTGAATATCAGAACGAATTTCCAATATTTTACAAATCTAACAGTTGATAAATGTTGTGTACGTTTGTATGTAGTATCAAATCAAATTTTAGGTTCTCCATACAAAAAGTATATAGATGATGCCATTTTGAACTTAAAAGAAAGAGGAGAAATACAAAAATTAAAGGATCTATGGTGGAAAGAAAAAAGGGGTGGAGGAAAATGTGGTGTAAGTTTAAATTTTACAATTCAATTTATATTTCGATGATAAGAATAAAAAAAATGCACAATTCCAATGATTCCAAAAGGAACGATAAAATATTTAATATTTACTCATTTAAATTTCATTTTGTCAAACGTAATAATGTTATTAATTGGCACTAAAACCCCGCATTCACATTGTTTCAACCCTCATTATACTCTGTGCCAAATAAAATATAAAACTTTTACTCTTTAATCCACGTGATACCTTTTTGTTTCCATAATTATATAAAAAGAGGCTTATACTGTATTTCTCGCTTATAGTCGTTAAAACTTTCGCTTAAATTATCTGAGCCGTTCTAGCGATAAACTATCACAAATAGATAGACCAAGATAGGTGGGAATATAGATAAATTTTAAAGTTTAATTGGCGTTTGTATCGATCGTACCAATATCCATAAAAAATATTAAAAATCAGAAATAGAAATGTATGTAAGTAAATGTTTTAATTTGCATCTATATCTATCAATATTTCGAAATTAGTGAACAAAGTGTTTTTATTATAGAGTCAGATTAATCTTTTTAGTTTGTTAAATCACGCTTTATAAAAATCTACTGTACTACTATTTAGAATCTTGTATCCGAATTAATACTTAGATTACTTTTATATATGTTACATACGTATTCATAGATAAAACCAGTAAAAAAATCGATATTTTATAATTATTATGCAGTCAATGAATAGAGCTGTACTTTATTGTATTTTAACATTATAAATATTTTAGGAGAAACAAAGTGAAGATCAAAAGCAATTGGGCATGAAGAACATGTTGGGTGCATTCGTGGTACTCGGGGTCGGGTGTCTCATTGGCCTCTTCATTTCTATACTAGACATGTTGTGGGGTGTTTTTAAACGTTCGGTGAAATACAATGTAAGTTTTGTATTGCAATTTAATTTTTCTTATTATCTTTATATCTATATGTATATAAATATACAGATGTTAAGATGCTTTATAAACAAATAAAATCAAATAAACTAATAGTTTATTATTTTTAATTTCACAAACGAATAGATTCATAATTTGTATATTCATTAAAAAACTATATATATATATATATATATATATATATATATATATATATATATATATATATATATATATATATATATATATTGTTGATGAAATTTTAGCATTATAATCAAATTTATTTCGACTCTAATATTCTACCGGCAGGAAAAGAAAGTCCTTTTCGCTACTTTTTAAGTATTATCTTTATTAACCAATTTTTGTCCAAACAAATATCTTCTTCGAATAAATCAATTCAATTCTTTACAGACAACGTTCAAGTATGAATTGATAGAAGAATTGAAATTCGCTCTTAAATTCAGTGGTGACATCAAACCAGTGAAACGTCCGACCAAAGCGGAAAGCGGTAGTGCGGAACAATTAGCAGAATTGACAGAAGGCAAAGATGAGATAAGATCATTAAAATCTCTAGGTTCAGGAAAATCTACTGATACTCATAAAACTCATCATTCTCATAGTTCGAGACATTCTTCTGGAGGTCTAAGTGTAGCTTTTGCGAGACGACGTGAATATTCTTGAATAAACATTTTTCTATTATACAATATACGTACTTATTAGTTAAAAATATGAGCATATTTTTTTGAATTTGAATTTTATATAAGATCTTCGAAGTTGCCATTAAGCCAAGTGGTAAGTCATTGATAGTAAGCTTTACATGATTTTACACTTTTGTTCCTAATTTAAGAATATTCTAAATTTAAGAAATAATTTTATTTTAACGATGTTAAAAGTTTATAAAAATAAATGGTAAACGAGGTAGTTGTGTGACTAATTATTATTATTTCGTCTTATATCTATGCATGCATATGCATACATCTTAAAAATAAAATAAAGTCAGAGCTGATCAATTGTACTTCTCTAACCTTTTCGAAATAATACTTTCTGTAATTTTTCGAGGCTACTTACGTAATAAAAAAAGTATATTATTATAGCAGACTAATATTCGCAGCTATAATATGTTCACCTATCTTTGAATCTTTTAGTCTTTTGCACATTTTAGCTTCTTTCTGATTTTCTATTGTTATAACATATAACATAAAAATATTACAATGTAATAGATGAAGCAATATAATGTAAAATGTTGCAAACAAAAGATTTGATTTGTGTTATTTATCTTTTTCCGATTCTCAATCGAGCCATATTTTATTAAGGATTTATTAACTCCCATTGTATAGTAAAGCAATAAATTTACTGAAAGTGCTATATCCTGATATCCTTTAATGGAGGTACATGTTCGTGATCTTTAAGTTAATGGCAAATATTATGAAAATATGAGAATAACAGCTCCATAGACGTAAAATAAAGATATATTTTAGTGCTAGGCATTTTATAAAACCACTTAAGGATTGTAAAGTATTGTGTTTTAGTAATAATTTATAGACTGTTTTTATAACATAATTATAGCTATTTGCAATTTATTATGTTTATACGATGGAATATACTATATGTAGAATAATATTCCGTAGTGTTTTTTCATTTGAATAATATAATCGCCGTGTAGGAGTTAGGAGAATAATTTCGGTGGTGGTAATCAATGCTGTGTTTTGTCTTATCTAATTTGTAGCTGTAAAAAATGTTGATTGAGTCCGGTAAAGTAATCGTGTTTCACTGCGAAGCGGCGGCGGAGCTACAGAAATACATATTAAATACTCTCCAGCTCTGTGTAGTATGGAAAATTCATATAATTTTAATCATTTTTTAATCGACTTCAAAACCAATTCAACACGTATGTATGTAATATTATTAAATCTGCAATATATTCACGTATCATAATCTATTAGGATTTCTAAGCAATTATACAAACATTTGTAGGTAGGTATGTACGTTTGTCCACGCATTTCTCTGAAACTATTAATAGGATTGTGACCATTCTTATTTATTAGATTGCTTTAAATGCCTCGGTGGTGTAGTGGCTAGGTGGTCAGGCCAAGTTTAGTTATTGTGTCTTTCTGTACAGTAAGCCTCAGTAACAGCCCGGAGTTGGGAAGTTGGCGGTGTTTTACCCCCGTGCCTCGAAGAGCACGTAAAGCCGTCGGTCCTGCGCCTTAACTCTCACTGGTCGTTTTGAGTGGTCGTCCCACCGGAGTATGAGAGTGACAGGAATAGAGACTTGTGTCTGCGCGTACACTAGTGCACTATAATATCTCCTGCGCAGTTGGCTAGTCTCAATGAGATTGGCCGCCGTGGCTGGAATCGGTCAGGAGAACATCATCATCAATACTTATATATTATATTTTTATACTTGCTGCTAGTCTTGCAGCATTAGGATAATTTGCTAATTTTACTCTTTCGTAAAGTATGTCTGGGTTTAAAATTACATTAATCTTTTGCTCTTTTGCTTCTTGTAAAAAAGACAAAGCGACACTTTCGAATTTATAATGCTACTGTACATTGATATCTTATAATATTAAATGAGCAATTCTTCAAAATAAAAATAAAATAAAAATATTTTATTCATTAACAAAATGTTTAAAAATAGCTTTTAAGAGTAAAAATTCTTGTATGTACAAATATAAATTTATTTTGTAAATATATCTCAGAAACGGCTCTAACAATTTGGACTAAATCTTGTATTTAGATAAGCTGTTTTTTGTATCGTTTCTGGAAAAACGTAATTTTTATATCTTTTCCGAAAAAATACGATTTTACAAAAACAAAACGCCAAGAGAAGCGCAGTAAAGTGTTGTAATTTTAATCTGACAATCTGTTTGTCCAAGCTATTTTTCGAAATACACAGAATAATTTAGCATTCCCTCAATTAAGCGTTTATATCTTATTTATTTTATATATATATATATATATATATATATATATATATATATATATATATATATATATATATATATATATATATATATATATATGTATGTATATATATATATATATATATATATATATATATATATATATATATATATATATATATATATATATATATCTTAGCGTCATCTGAAACTCGAGTCGTTTTATATCAGCAACCAAATAAGTCTGCATATTGAATGATATATACGATCATTATTTAAGTGTCCGCTGGTAATGGACACCGACCTCGGTGACCACAATGTTTCACGGCTTTCCATTAGCTGAACAAATTGCTTCAGAAACTTATCACTTTACATCTTGTGTTTTTTTATAAAAAAGCTTGTTAGTTTTAATGAGATCGATATAAATATATGTATTTGTAAATTGTTCAAAACATGTGAAATGTAAGATTCATACAATATTTTTTGATTATAATATTATTTGTACTAAGACAATATTTGACAATTTAGGTAGAGTTAAGAGGAGAAATGGAAATAAGTTTTAACTTTTTTACCGTTCTGGCTTATTTCGTAAATACTTCTGCTACTTATACTGCAATACATTAAGAATTGTAATCTTATACTTAATATTAAATGAGCAAGTCTTTGTTCTACTTTTTAGGTTGGTTTCTAGGTGTCATTTCTGATGAAGCAATTTTTAATCTTTTCCGAAAAAACACCGAGTGAAGCTCGATAACAATCGAATATATATTGTCATTAATACTATTTTTATAAGGGAGATAGATCACTTCTTCTTTTGTATAAGTAAATTAAAAAAAATCACAAAATCTATCATAATTTTATTGCATTAACACTAAACTTTCAATATTTTCAGAATATTTGGTTGTTATGACAATATTTGGTTAAATGAAATCCATTCAAAATAGGAGGAGATTTAAAATTTTACGATTTTACGTCTAAGTCATATTCGATAGCTGTCTGCTATATTTGCGCATTTTGGACATGTGCACTGCATTACTTTGTCGGCGACTATGAGTTGTATGATGCGAGTGACTCGATCTCCCTGAGTGTGGTGTAGGTGCCATTTCAAGCCTATCTTCTTCATCTCTTGGGGATTCTGCATCTTCTTCTTCTTCTTCTTTTTCATCCTCCTTCTTCGAACCTTTCGATCCGCTACCAGTTGATTCTCGATGTCTAACTGGTTTAACATCCCCACTAAAACTGAATACGAATTTTAATTCCGCTATCAATTCATCTTTAAATGACACCTGAAAAAAAAAAGATTTATTTATTTTTTAGCGTTTCTAATATGCAATATACCAATAAATCAAAAAAGTTGAAAAATTCAAATTACACAAAATTGTTAATATATATATATATATATATATATATATATATATATATATATATATATATATATATATATATATATATATATATATATATTTTAAATAACTCGATATAATTTACGTATCAGTGGAAACTTTATTAGTCTATGTACCATTTATATAAACTATTGATAAACATTTGTAAACACTGTTTGTTTGATGTTCCCCCAATAAAAAAATAATAAAAAAATAATAATAGAACGTATAAAATAAATGTATGGATGAGATAATATGATACCTTATTTAAGAAGCGACGTTGGTTGACAAATAAAAGGAGAGGGAATGGTGCTGGATCATGCAATTCTGCTAAAAAGTTCAAATTACTACAAAACAAATGTCCATGCGTAATATAACGTAAAAACATGGAGTTATGTAAAAGCAATAACTTTTGTTAGAATTAAATTATAACTTTGGAATATATTAAGTGCAAAATATACATAGTAAGTGAAGAAATTAAACAAATACCTTCATTTTGTGCGAGATCATCCAAACATCAATGATCATTTCCACAAAGGCGCAAATAATTGCCAAGCCAGATCCGGCCGCCAGAACTATAAACACGCCGCCCACATTCGCTAATACTAAAGGTTGCGCATCTCCGCTACTTGCATCGTCGTCCTTTAAAAAAGTTTATTACATATTACTGTGTTTCTTTTATCACATAAGTGATTTTACAGTTGAGCTTAATAAAAATTGCAAGGATCCGAGAGCTTGCTATTTATGCAGGGTGCGTTGGGCGCATAAAAAGAAAAAAAATGTCAACAATCGTATTATGACATTATAATATGACATATTATACAAAATTGTACATAGCTATATACATACATATATGGAAAACATTCTTCTCTTCTTATTATTCTACTATTCTTATAAATTCTTTGAAATAGGCTTGCTACAAAAAATGTATAACTAAAAGAATAATTTTATAAGTGGTAAGAACGAAAGAGGTATATTTTTAACCCCCGACGTAAAATGAGGGGTGTTATAAGTTTGACGTCGATGTCTGTTGGTATGTGTGTGTGTGCGTCTGCTGTGGCATCGTAGCTCCCAAACGGATGGACCGATCTCGATGCGGTTTTTTCATTTGAAAGCCAGTTTCCTTGCGGTGGTTCTTACCTATGTTTAGTTAATATCGGTCTAGCAGTGTAAGAGTATCAGCTCTTTCCCAAAATGATGTAAGGCATTTTGGCGTATGATTATTCGATTAAGTGCTTCACACGTGCCAGTGTAATCGTTAAATAACGATAAATTTGCGTAGAGGATTTTTTTAAATTTTTAATTTATAATTATAGTTCTATTATAACTACGAACTAGAAGTATTAATGTACATTAGACCTCATATTGGCACTTTTAACATGAAAATTTTATTAACATGACAATGCGAAATCAGAAATTCCAATTCCAATTAACATATCATAATTAGCACAATTACATAAACTTGCAACCCCTCATAAGATGTAGATTTTTTATATTAAGTCTAATTAAAGGCAAAAATGTATGTCTATCTTGATATTTAAATTAAATATTAAGTAAGTTCGTTAACATATTATTAACAAATAAAAGTCAATAATTACTGCACATGCACCACCTCCTCTTTTTTCTTTCCACCATTTGTCTTTCATCCTTGTAATTTTGCCTTGCTCTTGTAATTGCAATATCGATTCACTCATCGGTTGTCTGTATGGAGAATCTGCAATTTTATTGTATCTGTAGAAATGCTATGTATAAATATAGATAATAAAATCGTTAATTTATAAATACACACTTTTCTTCATAGCAATACCGTAGCCTTTGCTATCTAATAGCCCGCCCACTTGAGCAACATCGCAATTTCTCTCTACCATATATTCGATTGATGTCGATTCCATTAAAAATGCATAATTTTCCTTTTCAGACTTTACCCTAAAATAACAATAATCCCATTAATATTATAAACCATCCTACTAATATTATAAATACGAAAGTTTGTGAGGATGGGTGGATGGGTAGATGGATGTTTGTTACTCAATCACACCAGAACAGCTGAACGGATCTGGATGAAATTTAGCACAGAGATAGATTATAGTCTGAAACAGCACATAGTTTTTTTCGGTTCCCGTGGGATATATTTGTTTTTGTTTTTCACAGAGTTTTTTTATTCTATACTGACCCCTAAAATGAACCTAGGGACGAACCCGAGCGAAGCGAGTATTAGTCTATCGACTCAATTATATAAATATCATTATTAGCTGGATTATTTTTTAATTATCAAAAAATATATTTGCAATAAAAATAATAATACTAACGCACCTTTCAAGTCCAATATCATTTGTTTGGGTCATTAGTTCTGGATGCTTATCCATATAAAGGTACATCTTTTGATAAAGTAAATTATCTGATTCCTAAAAATTTAGAAGTTAATCTTGAATGATAAATATTATACATACAAATACATTTGTGGAGGTAGAGATTACGAGTATTTTAGGATAAAGAGGCTTTTGAAATATATTTTGCTCTACCTTAAAAAATCCGAATGTCGCACCACCATTTTTCGCGCCATAAGTTATGTCATACGGGTTATTAGCCAGATCTGAAACACTTTTGATAGCATAGAACTTCGACTCAACCGTCAAAAATGCGGCAAGGTTGGCTGTGTACGACGATACCATAATTAAGGTAAAAAACCACCACATACTCCCTGCCATTCTTGTCGATACAGCACTGAAATAAAATATATAACTAAAGACATAATATACAAAGTAAATAATAAAAGTAATTCGATCTAATTAAAAATATTGAATCACCAAAAATACGAGAAAGTAGTTCCCGTAGTAAATTTCTAATTGCTCGTTTAAGACTTGTAAAATTATCTTTAATACAATAAAGTAAATGCGATTGTTCATATCTAATTTTTATTTACACCAAAAAGTAATAATAATTACAGTAAAAATATTTACATGGGTGCTATTTCGGATCCTTGGGTGAGCACACTTCCTAAAGTGAACCAGAACGAGTTAGCAAAAGTCCATTGGTTGTCTAATGTTTCCGGTTCTGCTATACAAGGATAAGGATTTTGCCATTCTTCAGGAGCAAATCTTCCAAGTATAAATAGTAGCGCTGAAACACCTACGTATGCTCCCGCTAACCAACCCCACACCTATTTATATATGAAAATTAAAGTAATTTATTTTTAATTATTGATTATATATCAATTAAAATAAAAAAAATCTATTACTGTTGTGATTTTGAGTGACTGGGCAATATATGAGTATATACTTTTTTATTTGATACTTAACACAACATATGTAATTTATTTACCTGATAAGAAAAAGGTGAAATAAATGAAAACAAATCAGGTGGTTGTTTAGTAGGTTTTTTATATAATATTGTAATACCTAGATTCATGAAAGGACTCGTGAAATCTACGGCTTTTTGCCTAGTAGATGTTATTGTTAGATCAGTAATTGCAAAGTCAGCTCTCTGAAATAAAATGTGAAGTTAAAAGGTAAATCTTCTAAAACAAATGATGTGTTTGTAAAATATAAACAATTTACCATATCTTACTACTAAATTGTTTAAATATGAAAAGGATTTCAGAGATATAGGTAAAGAATGCTATTTACACCGTCCATTATCTTCTCCATCATTCCAGTCCATTTGCCCGTCTTAGAATCATATGATCCGTAAACTCCGTCGGCTTGGATCTCAAATGTATAGTTGAATTCGTTCATTTTTGCCAGTTCTTCGAAGATTTCTATACCAAAGCCTTCATATCGGTCATTACCCTCAAGCTTTTTGGATGACTCTTTTAACATACCATATGGAGCACTCTGTAAATGTTTATAAAACGTTATAAGATGAAATTTCGTATTAATTTTTAATATTTTTATATAATTTACCAATGCTGTTAAAACAATGAAATGTTTTCCTTTCATAGAATCACTTCTTTCTTGTTCAACTGCGGGAATAATTTTCCTCGATTCAGTAAAGCCATCTTCGGATGTCCATGTTCCTATCTAAAAATTTTGAAATAATATACATATTTAATTATTCTTGTATAAATTATATATTACTTATTTTAGCCGACCTTTTCAAGACCATACGTCATAACCTCAACAATATCAACTTCAACATCTGAACGGAATCCTTCCTCATCAAATTTTATAGTTCCGGTTAAACCATCGACTTCCATCTAAAATAATTAAATTTTAAAAATGTAAAAAATATATAATTATAATACAATTCAAAAAATATAAAGAGAAAACTTACGGTCCTTATGTAATTAATAATCGTAGATCCAAATGGCCACGTCTCGCCACTGTCGCAAGTAAAATTAGCACTTTCTTCTAAATCTAACGCCTTTATTGCTGAGGTGTATAACATAACCGAATCATATACAAGAGCCAAATTGAGACTAAGACTGTTCTCTTGAATTGCATTTTCCATTTGTCCCTCTGAAAGTTCCTTTACTTTGTCATTTAAAGAAGTGATAAAATTTTGAATATCTTCGAGTTGTGGATCGAATAATCTAATCCCTAATAAATAAAACAATATCATTATTTAATTGTTTTTTTTTATATATCACTAGCATTGCCCGCGGCTCCGCCCGCGTTCAAATGACCAAAAACCTATTTTTTAGATTTTACATATTAGATACTCTTACAATGCAGTTTTTGTGTTTTTGTATTTTTTCTCAGAAATGAGATATTTTCCCGCGGTAAAAAGTATCCTATATGTTGACCCAGATAACCAGCTATCACCATACCAAATTTTATTAAAATCCCTGCAATGGTTTTTCTGTGATGCGGTAACAGACAGACAGACAAAAGTTCTAAAATGTATAGTTTCGGCCTCTGTATCGATAATAATTTTTTTTCAATAAGATTTTCCAAAAAATATTTAATATACAGATTCGGCTTAGTTACAATTTTATTATATGTATAGATTAAAATGTAAAATGTAGTTAAAGTACCTGTTATATTAGAGCCACCATGCTTAAAGGGCCCAATGTCAATAGTTTGGAAATCTGGATTCATTATAATGTAACTATGTTCATCGGACATTATTCCTACTTGTTGAGCTTGCTCTAGAAATATAGCTAAACTTTCTATCCTACAACTGACTAAATAATTCACTGTGCCCGAACTTTTAATCGTCTTTAATTGTGATCTGAAAATAAATATTTAGTTAATTTTATTACAATCGTGACTCATTTCCATTGGGCTTTCTGTTGTTTCTACTTTACACATATAGACATACAAAGGGTCCCTCCCTTTATTTAAAAGTCAGTGCAAAATATATTGTATGTGGAATTTAAATCTCTGATCTCGTCTATCAGAAAAATTACAAACGCTCGAAGGTCTCACGTGATATTTTTCACAGTCAGTTTTATTTTAAAACATCATATGTATGTACCTGTAATCATTTCCATCAGGAAGCTGTACAACGTTAATTAAAATATGATCTCCCGAATCTATATCTTCCATTGTAATTATACTATCTAAGTATGGCAGAAGTTCAGCGCCCTCATAAATTATTGTAAAGTCTGTCCAACCTTTCATTTGGATTATATCGGCAAAAATCTGCAGAATTGAATGTTGGTAAATGCTCACTTACTTAAAATTGAAAGAAATAAATTATGAAAATATAAAACCTTAGAGTATGCAATGTGATGTGGATATAAATTAACTGCCGACCAATTGCGATTCTGGATTTCAACTGGTTCTGTTATGACTTGAGGGATTTCTTTAAAATCGGCAATAGCTTGAATATGATGTAGTGTTATTTTCTTAGTAGGGCCAAAGATTCCAAACGTAGATTCCTGTAATATTAAATATAATGTTTTATGGAGGGATATTAATTTAACTTTGTAAAAGTTTAAAAACAAATATATTATTAAATAAATATATATAAATTACCCCTAATATGGTACAAAAAGCATTTTCTGCTTCTAAAATATCTTCAGGAGCGGTTTTATAAATACTTGGTACGAAAGGATTCTCTTCATTTTCAGATGCTGCCGCAATAGCTATATTAAAGGCAGCTTCGTACAAGAATCCCCCATCGTCAAAAATTGCTCCTGCAAAAGTTAAATCCTGGCATATAATATAACTAGTATAAATAATAACGAAAAGTATCTGTTAATGGCTGATAACCTAAACGATATTATCAAATTATTTAAAATATAACTCACCTAAATTTCTATCTCCTTGTACGTAGTACAGGCAATATAGTATTATCAAATATGAAAAGCATTTCCCTTCCATTATTACTTACATCCATATGAACTAAACTTTATAAAACACTAATTAGATTTTATTATTTGCCGTTTTAATAAAATTGATATACATATTCACGTTATATTTACACAAGCAAAATGATTTTTGATTCATATGCAAATGAGCTTATTTTTGGATTATACTACTACACCTTGTAATGTACACCTAATTGTGTCACAGTCTAGTTGGTTGGCGTTGCACTACGTTGGCTCGAAATAGCCAAACTGCTTATAGAATTAGTACATTCAAAGTGTAGATGCAATACATAATTTTAATATTATTTAAAATAAAATGGAAGCTAGGTAGTTTATACTTTGAGGTTCTGAGCTGGTTTATTTTTATTTCATGAAACTGTTTCAAATTTTTAATTTATTTGAACAGATTCTATCTAAAAATTTTGTTTTTGCAAGGCTTATATTTATTTTCCCATAAGATTTAAACGTGGCCTTAGGTATAGGTAATGTTTATATATTACTTCTGTAAACGCACTTTAAGTTATGACTCTTACGGCAAATTCAAATGGAGTCATGTAGAAATAGACCCTTAACTTTTGTTTAACTAATATATATATATATATATATATATATATATATATATATATATATATATATATATATATATATATATATATATATATATATATATATATATATTTCTGAACATTTATTTACTTATACTAAAAAAAACGAAATTTAAGTTTCTTAGTTTATAGCCATAAGTAATAACTGAAAAAACATTTTTAAACCTGTTTTTTTTTTAATTTATTGTTTAGTCAATATAAAGTAGGAAAGACTATTTGATAATTTTTAGTTTTCTACTAGTGAAATTATGCCATTTTTCAAATATAGTAAAATTCAATAGGTTATTCATTTTTTAGTGTCCTCTTTGAGAATGATTAAGGAACGCTTTAAAAGCTAACTTGATGTTGTGGTAATAAAACCTCAGACTCATTCATGAACCTTACTTCGCGTTGTTTTGGGTGTAAGCTAGATGGCGTTGTAATTTTGTTTACCATGTCAACCTAAATTACAAATACATATACAATTTAATTCTATAACAATTATTATTTTTATATTACAACTTTTTATTTCAAGTTTAATTTAATTAAATAAAATTATATTTTATATTTATTATAACAGTAGTATAATGACAATATTATATTGTATGATGATGATGATGTCTTGACCGATTTCGACCACAGCGACTGTTATAACTGGAAAGTTTTGATCTATTATTATGAATAAGTTTTTGTTCTACCCTTTGGTGCGCTCTTGAATAACTTGCACTTTAAACCAATACCCATACAAGATCTAAAATCGAAAACTAATAATTAATTAAGCTAATTTTTTGGGCCCAAGTAATTCTAGTAACCTAATATAATATCGTTAGCAATCAGAGGGCTCAAAATACTATTTTCAAAAGTCGCAACTCTACGTAACGTAACGATGACCAAAAAGTAGAAAATAAATATTTGTTTTAAAATTGTATCATTTAATGAAATATTTTTTGTAAATCTAACTTCGTTTTAATTATTTTGAAGAGATTCGTATTTTCACCTCATTTCCGGAAGTTGACGACCATTTTAAATTAAGGATTAGACTCAGAATAGATGAAACGTACCAGTGAAACCCACTTGTTGCGAAGGCGAGACGTTGAAGAGTAATATCAGATTACCATCTTGCTTTAATTAAAAATTCAAGTTTTTCACTAAAATTATTTAATGATTTGGTCGCTCCTAAATTTCATAAATTGACTCTGAGTAAGTGATTAATTGAAATTATAAGTAATGTGCCCAGAGTGTTTTAATATCTAAATTAATATATAGTGGTACATTCATAGTTAATCTATTCATACATGATTAATATGATTATGAAGAGTAGTTTAATTTATATTTCTTAATTTTAGAGTTTGATAAAAACTCGTGAAAATCCAAGGTACTGTACTCATTAGCTTTAAAATCAACATTGATATTATATAAACAGATGCTGCGGGAATTTTCCTTATAAAAAATGTTTACATCGCCGCTCTAGAACTTCAAAATGAAATATTTTATAAGCGAAATTTTTTAGAGCTGTTGTTCTGACTCGTAGCAGAAGATAGGAAATGTTACTTCCTTCTCGCTGCTAACCTTATATTTCTGTTCGCAATATTAATTATCTCGAGGTTGATGATCCTTATAATTCTTAGTAGCAGAAACATAAAAATGCTTTTAAAATGAATATTTTACTAATTATCTTCACCAATATCTACCGTAATATTATTTAAATGAGCTAAATTAATGTTTAAAAAATTGTTTAAAAAGATAAAGCGTATTAAAAAGACGTCATTATCAAATATCGTATGCTAATAAGGGGGCTTAGACATGATGTTATAATGTCATGTCATCATGATAAAATTACGTTTTCTCAATACACATTTTATCGGACGCAGAAATTATGTTGCCTTTTATAGTAATTCTTAAAGATATTATAAAAAACAAACTTAATTTTGCTATCACTTAACTGACAAAGCGGTTATTAAAAATATCTCAAAAAAGTGTTTTGGAAGCTATTATCTCAATTTTTTCAGATATTTCTACTTCATTTTTTAATAGTTATGGGAGAAGAGTCATTGGATACAATGTTCACGACTTGAGAATCGTATAACTCGACTAATATCGGTTGTATATAAAAAATCTTAGAAACATTTACTTATTTTTAAAGACACGAGAATATATGAAACCGAAACTCTTACTTAACTCAACAAAATACTTAAGTGAAAACAACGCAATATTTGTCAGACTCGCATTTGCTTGATTCTTTTAATTGAAGATCAGAACAAAAATTTACAAACGTTATCATTAGAAAATCCTTTCGGCCAACAAAACTACAAATACGAGTATGTAGAAGTCAACAGTTTGGTTTTTTCGATAATAATTTATTTGCGGGCGAAGGTAGGTGCGAACAGTGCTACTGATATATGTCTTATTTATGTCAATATAATTGCATTATTATTCGACGCAAACACAGAATTAGCTACCAGAGTTTTATTTATAATACGGTGTATTGGATACAATACGTAAAGTAAATTAGTTTTTTTCACTTTTTAGTCGTGCATGAAATCCTATTTCGTTGCTATAAAAAATAAATTATTCAAGGCTCAAGTCCTTTGCAACCATTCCCTAGAAAGACATTACGTCTTGAACATAAAATATTTGCTGGAACTCGCAAATGTGATATGTTGGCATATTTTTAAAAATTAAGGAATTGCGGTAAGGGAGTTGATAAATTTTTTGATGTAAATAAATAAATAAATAGCATATAATAAATAAACAAACACATAAATAATGATGTAATTTATAAGTACATATGTATAATAAAATTCTGAGTCGAATCTATACATAAAATATTTTTTGGAAAATCTTATTGAAATAGTTATTATTATCGATATAGAGGCCGAATCTGTAGTCTTTAGAATTTTTGTCAATATAGACAGACAGACAGATAGCTGTCTGGGAACACATCACGAGAAAACCACTTTTTAAAAACAGATTTTGTTAAAATTTGGTATGATGATAGCTGAGTGTCCGGATCAACATATAGGATACTTTTCACTGCGGGAAAATATCTCATCTCTGAGAAATCTATACGTTTAGTATCCCGTTACGTTTTAACGTTTAGTTAAACGTAACGGGATGAGTCCGAGCGGAGCAAGGGTGAGTCCCTAGCAATATTTGAGCTTGTAATAATTGTAATATTTGAGCTAAGCTCTAATTTATTTTCCATAGACCGATAGGAAAATCTGCTGACGATAAAATTTATTTTATAATAATTTTGATAACTGGATCACATTTGTAAAGGTTTATTATCCATTTGATTTAAGTACACAAATACATACAGTCAAACCTTCACAAGTCTAAAATATACAATAATTAGTTTTCCTTCAAGCGCCACTACTTTTCCTTATGATTATGATTATTAGAATCAAATTTCAAATCTCCCTTTAAAAGATGACTCCTAAAGTCTACTACAACACATTAAATATTTAATGTTTCAATTCAAATATAGATTACAATCACTAACATTTTTAAACAAACACAATCACTGAAATATTTCACAGGAGTAATAAATTTTATATCAATTGTAATCTTGCCTCGCCTACCTGCAATTTATTCGCGCAAACCTTAATGTAGAGCGCAGTCCTAGTCCAATAAGTCTTTATGTAGGTACATTGTATATGCTTATTTTTTATTTATTAAAAGACTAGCATTGCCCGCGGCTCCACCCGTGTTTGATGACCAAAAACCAAATACTTAGGTTTTACATTTCATTGCACTCTTACATTGCAGCTTTTATATTTTTTCTCAGAAATGAGACATTTTCCTACGGTAAAAAGTATCCTATATGTTGACCCGGATATCACTATACCAAATTTCATCAAAATCCCTCCAGTGGTCTTTCTGTGATGAGGTAACAGACAGACATACAGACAGACAAACATACAGACAGACAGACATAGAGACAGAGAGACAGACAGACAAAAATTCTAAAAACTATAGATTCCGCCTCTGTATCGATAATAATATTTATTTCAATAAGATTTTCCAAAAAATATTTAATGTACAGATACGGCTTAGTTACAATTTTATTATAGGTATGTACAGATTACTATTAGAAATTTTCAAAAAGACAGAGTTTTACATATTTTACAATACGTTTACTTATATTTTCTTATATACTTTTTAAATAATATACATATTTGTATGTATTTGAAGCTATTCAATTATTTTTTTCAAAGTTTCGAGTATTCACAGGATCCAAGCCCCGAGTTTGAGTCAGACCCGCATTAAAAGTAAATTTTGACATATTAATTTGTAAATTAAGGATATAACAATGTATTTTGTATTTTTTGATTGTTTGGGTGACATATATATATATATATATATATATATATATATATATATATATATATATATATATATATATATATATATATATATATATATAGAAACAACGAATTTTTACTTTTTTAAACATTATTTTTTAGTTATAGCCAAATATACATAGACTAGTACTCGTATATAATTTGATTAAAATATTTTTTTTATTCTGTAGGTAGGATTCACGCGAGTGAAATATTAGAAATTTAGTTATTTCTCCTGATAGGCGTCCATTTAAAATCACCCAAGACGTTTTGTTAAGCTACTGTCTTGTATTATATAGGTGACTCCCATTGCCCGCGGTTCCGGCCGCGTTCATATGACCAAAACCAAATTCTTAGGTTTTATATATTAGTATACTTGTATTAGTATATTAGTTGACCCGGATAACCAGCTATTACGATACCAAATTTCTCCAAAATCCCTCCAGTGATTTTTCTGTGATTTTATGAGACAAAAATTCTTATAACTATAGGTTCAGCCTCTGTTAGCGATAATAATGAGTATTTCAATAAAATTTTCCAAAAAATATTTAAAGCACAGATACTGCTTCATTAAATTTTAATGTATCTATAGATGTAACTAATTTATAAAGCCAAAAAAAATGTTTTTTGATAATTTAAACACAAGCGGGGCCGCGGGTAATTTAGTAGTAATTCTAATAAAATCATAGAAAGGTCGAATTAGTACATTCAATTTTTTGTAATTAAAACTACGTATTTTAAAGACACATGGCGACATCTATTGAGAAATATCTAAATAATACAAAAATAAATAAATATTCATTAAAATAATTTTTTAATGAATAAAATAGAGCTATTGATACATTTTTTCAAGATTAGCTATTTTTAATAGTTTTTGACATATTTAGTAAGTTAACTTGCTAAAATCTATATAGTATTATCGTTTTTTGTTCTGACCAGTTTTTGTATTTTTTCTCAGAAATGAGATATTTTTCTGCGGTAAAAAGTATCCTATATGTTGACCCGAATAACCAGCTATCATCATACGAAATTTCATCAAAATCTGACCAGTGGTTTTCTCATGATGCGGTAACAGACAGACAGACAGACAAAAATTCTAAAAACCATAGATTCGGATTCTGTATCGATAATAATGTCTATTTCAATTAGATTTTCCAAAAAATATTTAATGTACAGATTCGACTTAGTTACAATTTTATTATATGTATAGATGTATAGAAGAAGATAGTGGGATAAAGATACTAGAGCGTGGGATAGTGCGTGAAAATGCAGAGAAAATATTTTCATATTCAGGATATCATATTACATTACTCGTAAGTGGAATCTCACATCATAAATAACTGTCATAGAAAAAAAATTAAAAATGCGTGAATATTGTCGCTGTGAGATTAAAGCAACATAATTATTTTAATAATTACAAGCCGTGAGGTAGCATAATATGTACAATGTTAAACATAACAAACCAACCAAATTAGAAACGACATTTACTGTATTTTACACCCCTGAGGTAAGCATTAAAAGTAGCTGTTGAATATTGCAAGCAAAAATATTATTTTGTATATTTTTGCCTGATTTACGATTTGATATAACTGCCTTGGTGGTCTAGTGGGTAGCATGTCGGCCGCAGATTCGGAGGTCCTGGGTTCGATTCCCGGGTCGTTCCAAATTCAGTTGTGGAGCTTTATTGTCTAGAATTTCTTAGTAATAGCCCGATGCTCGGAGAGCACGTAAAGCCGGCGGTTCTGCGCCTTAACTTTCTCTGGTCGTGTCGCATAGTCGGAGTATGAGAGTGCCAGAAATAGAGAGTGTACTTGTGTTTGTATACTTGTGCACTATAATATCTCTTGCGCAAGATGGCTAGTCTCAATGAGATTAGCCGCCCTGGCCGAAATTGGTCTGGAGGGCATTATTAGTATTAATTTATGTACAAATATTTGAAACTAGTTAAATGCTTCAATGCATACAAGTAAATTAAAGCAAGTGTATTTTTTTACATGATTTGCATTATTACATCGTTTATAAGTCTGTCTATAAAAAAACAATATGTAAAAATATAATAGAATATTATATTTTTTCAAAACATGATTTTAATAACATTTCTCTGTGCAAATTGACTCCCAGGATTTTTAAAACATAATACTTTCTATATTACTCATCTGAAGGCATTTTAAAGTTTCTTAAGAAAGTATTTCATTCTTCGAAATAATATCTACATATCTTGACTTTCGTAAGAAGGAAAATTGCTTCGCAGACTTGATATATGGCTTAATTAAGTTATTTATTTGTGATATGCTGAAAGTTTGTTTACAAAAGTCCTTGTATCTGACAATATTTATTAAAATATATTTCAGATTGCTTCACATAATTTTAATTTGCAAGAATATCATTGTAATGTATTTTTATTACATTTTTCTTTTACATGGTGGTCTTTTACATTATGAAGAGGTTATTTTATTTTTATTAGTTTAATAAAATATAAGTTCTGCTATGTATGTGGAATTTGCGAGATGAGTATGCGTGAAATGATATTTTAAGAGTAAAAAGAGTCGTATGATACGATTCTATGAATTAGAATGGAATAAAAGAAAAGAAGGATATTTTGTCATGATGTTTTCCTAGCCGATTCCGGCTACGGCGGCCAATCTCATTGAGATTAGCCAACTGCGCAGGAGATATTATAGTGCTCAAGTGTACGCGCAGACACAAGTGCACTCTTTATTCCTGTCACTCTCATACTCCGGTGGGACGACTGCTCGACACGACCAGTGGGAGTTAAGGCGCACGACCGACGGCTTTACGTGCTCTCCGAGGCACGGGGGGACACACCGCCAACTTCCCAACTCCGGGCTGTTACTGAAACTTACTATACAGAAAGACTCAATAACTAAACTTGGCCCGACCCGGGACTCGAACCCAGGACCTCCGGGTGTGCAGCCGTACATGCTAGCTACTACACCACCGAGGGAGTTCTTGTCATAATGGTGGCACGACGATCCATGTATATATTGTGTTGTGTAATTTTAATAGAGTAAATAGTTTAGTGTGTTATAAACGCTTTCATTTGTATTCTCGGATTCATCATAGACTTTAAACTCTAGGTAGAAGCAAATATTTTTAAAATTTGAAGTCTATAACATATTACAACACCATTATTCAATATTTAAATTTTTTTGTATTATTATTAAACCTTTATTGCTGATAGAGCTAACAACGATTCACACAAATCATGTTGATATATATATATATATATATATATATATATATATATATATATATATATATATATATATATATATATATATATCAATATATATGAAGAAAAACCATGTTAACATTTATCTGCGTGTCTTTCGGACACAAAGGTCTCCTTCAACTCTTTACACTCTTCTCTAAATAAGGAAGTTCTTTAACATAATGGGCCTGCAGTTTTCCTAACTTCATCCGACCATCGTTTTCCTTGTCTTCCTCTTTTTCATTTAGTATGAAATCTAGGATTCCATTGGGATCGGACAACCTTCGTCCATTTGTTTCCACTTTCCCTGAATATTTAACACTACCGAATATTTACATACTACAATATTAAGATGTGATTTCACATTGACAACTTCAAATTAAAATTTATAATAAACGTATTTATAAAATCGTTCGAAGCGACATATTTTTCTTGAAGGGAACTTTAGTATAAAAAAACAATAAATATATATTTTAGTTCTTTTTCTCTTTTGTCTTATCTCCATAAAACTTTATTTAATTAATTTATTTAATAAATATTGTTCTGTTAGATCATAAAATATGAAAAACATTTAAAATCTTCAGAAAATGATAATATAAAGCGGGACACACGACAAGTAGAATTTAAAAACGTGTATGGAAATAAATCTTAAAAATATATAGAATTAAAACATAAGAAATACTTAAATACAGCATAAAGGCGCTAAAAAGTTACAGTAAAAATTTTGGAAAGTACTTTTACAAAAGCTAAGCCTTTTTTATTTTTCTCAGTTTCCTAATTAAACGGAAGTCGTTCAAAGTGTTGTACGATTGCTTTGGCAAATGGGTTCTCTATTCACTTTTAAGCTTTGATGGCATTTAATGAAAGCTTACCTTTAACAGTATTTTGAGAAAAATATCTTTTGCACATCGTACTATGACAATATTTATTACGATAATAATATTAAATTATGATAATTATACATTAAGATGTTCTTTCTTCTTTCATTACTTTCATAAGAAAAAGACTAAGAGGATGACAAGTTGTTTAATATTACAATTGCCAATTAAGTTAAAGATAAGCTCAGCCAATTTCTACTTACTAAACAATTCCAAGATTTGATTACCTTAGAAACATATATTTTTTCTTAGAAACATATATTTATACATATTTTTTAAGTTGTTTATTTTCCTCGTCCATTATTTATTTTTTATTTGTCGTTTTTTCCTCCTATTTTAAATTTATTTGTAATGTATAATTATAATAATTAAATAATACTCGATACCTTTTACTGTTTATTATATGTTTTATTATATCGTACGATCGTAAATAATCATTATAACGTCACAGAACATTCTTTCTATTGTGCGTAATATTTGTAATCTATCATATACTCGTACCGAGTTTTCTATTACAGCGACCTTTCTTTGTGCCTTCTATACAATAATGCCAATGCCAGGCAAAATAAATAGCTCTTTACGTGCTACTCAAAGTCAGAAACATACTCATTATAACGACACAAAGTAAAACAGAAATGAATGTAAAATTTCTCCAAATTTATTTTGAAAATATCTTCGTATCTATAATTTTTTTTTCTTTTAATAAACATTAAGTTTTTACTGGAGTCAGCACATTAGTGTTGTACTTTTATGAGTCCAGTTAAGCTAGCTTTTGACATTAAAAAATCTTATAAAAATTTGTCTGTCTAGTGTCCATTTGGGCATTACGATTCCATAGATGGATGGTGTCCATGGTTAAAAGCCACGATGTTGTGATACTCAGTTGATAAAAGGAGGACAAACCAATAAACACTATTTCGTGTTTAAATACCTATTGGTAAGTACACTAACTACTAGAATAATTAATGTGTTTTTTTTAACTACACAATTTGTATTCAGCTCGTTATAACGTCAAACTGCTGGGCACGGGCCTCCCTTCAATACGAGGGAGATCAGGCCATAGTCCACCACGCTGGCCAAGGACGGGTTGGCGGACTTCACATGTCTTTCGAAAGGGTTTTCTCAGACATGCAGGTTTCCTCACGATGTTTTCCTTCACCGTAAGACAAGTGGTAATCATGGTGGAAATGATTCGCACATGAAAATGTTCTGAGATGCGAGACCCGGGATTTGAACCCGCTTCACTCGGTTTCCCAAGCGAGCGCGTTACCACTGGGCTACCACTGCCTGTACTTTAACTACACAATTAGTATGAACTATATATTTAATGTAAGTACGTGTAGATCATATTATTGTTTCATAGCAGAATAGATGCCCAGAGAGTTATCAGTTCTTGTGACAGTTAATCGCCGTGAGTAAGAAATGAACAAAACAGAAGTGAAGTTAGTGGAGGAGAAATAGTGGTCATGGGCTAAAATTCTGCGTGTACCGCATATGTCCCATTTAAAGTGACTCTCGTTTAGCAAAAGCAATTAAACATACATACACACTTACATATATGTACAAACTACATGTTTTAATTTTCAATCCCAGAACCCTAGCTCGTAACATTATTTTACAACATTATACAAATTATTAGTATCACTGGAAGAAAAAACGCATGAAACTTTTCTTCTGCATGCTTTATAATATGTAAAAGTTAATGATCTATACATATAGTAACTAAGTCGAATCTGTACAATAAATATTTTTGGTAAAATTTTATTGAAATGAACATTATTATCGATACAGAGGCCGAATCTATAGTTTTTAGAATTTTTGTCTCTCTGTCTGTCTGTCTACTTTTTACCGCGGGAAAATGTCTCATTTCTGAGAAAAATATAAAAACTGCAATTTGAGAGTATTATACTAATATGTAAATCCTAAGAATTTAGTTTTTGGTCACCTGAACGCGGGCGGAGCCGCAAGCAATGCTAGTTGTGTATATTGGACATATGTTTTTGATTATTTTATCTATTTGTTTCACATAATATCTTTGACGCTCGGTCAACTTGTAAAAATCTTTTGGTTAAACCTCCGCTAGATATTCTCATTTAAACTTAGTAAAAGTTAATAATTTCTTTAAAATTTTACTTTAAAGTGTGTATAAATGTATAATATATTGTGTATCAAGATTTCATAGCAATCAAACATGTATCCACCTAGTTACAAAGTAATTAAAAATTATTCTAAAGTAATTAAAATAACAAGTGAATGACGGTGTATCTCGAACAGCACAAGCGAATCGCACGGTTAAGGTCAGGACGCAAGAGTCATATTTGAGTGAGTTTACGTTTGAACTGCTAATATCTACCTACCACAGCTATCAGGCAAAGACTATTAACGTAGAACGGACATCTGCATTGTTCCTACTTCGAAAGGCATAATACTGTTTTATAAAATTAAACATTGTCTATATTGCTTTCCATCATGAAATGCCACGGTTGTCTTAAGCTTATTAAGGATTTGAATAATATAAAATGTTCATCTTTAACATGTAGTAAAAGTTTCTGTTCTTTATGCATCAATCTTACGGAACTATCAATCGAGAAGAGGAGCAAATGGAAATGTCCTGATTGCTGTGCCAATAAGCGAAAAATTGGAGATAATAGTTCAACACCTGTGCGCTCAAATGAGGATGACTCAAACGTCACTTTGCGAAAAAAGGCTGATACACAAACTATTACGGGAATGAATAGTGAAGTAAAGGAACTTATTGCTGAATTTCGATTGCTAACTCAGGAATTATCCTCCCTAAAAAAACAGCTTGAAGACACTACAGCTTCTATGACATCCTGCCAGAAACGATTAGAAGAACTCGGGTCAGCGATAGCTAACAATGATAGTCGAATTAAAAAGCTTGAGGATCGTGAGAAAGAGACTGAACTGTTAAAGGGTACAGTGAAAGAACTACAACAAGAATTGAATGTAAAATCTCAAAACAATATCAGTAACGAACTAGAATTATGTGGTATCCCGGAAATTAATAATGAGAACTTACAACATGTAGTTCTTTTGGCTGCGCGGAAAGTAGGAGTGGACCTAGAAGATGGTGACATAGACTGGGTTATCCGCGCTGGGCCTCGTGTTAAGCGAGTAATTACCATGGAAAATAACTCTCAATTCCCTAGACCAGTTGTTGTTCGCCTTCTACGCAAGACAAAGCGAGATCAGATAATTAAGGCTGCGAAATCAAGACGGAATATAAAAAGCACAGACCTTGACATTCCCGGAACACCTTATAAAGTTTTCTACAATGAACGCCTTACAAAATATAACCGTGAGCTTTTTCGTGAGGCACGAAGAATGGCGAAACAACATGGTTTCTCGCATTGCTGGTGCTCACAAGGTACCATCTTTGTCCGAAAATCGGAAGGGAAGCCAGCCCGTCCTGTTCGAAATTTTGATGATCTCTCTATTGTTTTTTCTAAATCAATTTAAATTTGTAAACTTATGTGTAGTTAAAAATTGCATGTTAATTATAAATAGATATAATCTTATACATAAGGTTTTTAGAATGTTTATATTTTTGTCCCTGTTTTTAATAATTCTTTTGAACTACTTATATTTACCTCTCGCAGTTGCACTAAGATATCATCAGCTGATATTGATAATTGTAAATCATATTATCTTTGACGTACATTCTCTAATTGCCCAAATATACACACAAATTAATGGTCAAAATATTTCTAGTAATCTGAAATTTAATTTTGTAACTATATTTCACGAGCCATTTCTGATTCAGTTATTTAGCATCTTTATAACATTAACATATGTGGTAGTCTTCAAAATTACAATCTTTCTTTTTATTTCTTCTTTGATATTTTCCACATTACATGTTAACAATGATTGATAATGCCATTGACTGTGATTTTGAACTACAAGGAATAGACTGCCACACAATACCTGAACCTGAGCAATGTATGGGAACAATAAAAGTACAACATAACTTTAAAATACTAAACTTAAACATAAGAAGTATCAATAAAAATTTTGCTAATTTCCTGACAACTTTGAAGAGATTTGATTTGTTATTCGACGTCATCATCTTAACAGAATGCTGGCTTGATGAAAACACAATGATCCCAACAATTCCAACTTACAAGGCTTTCAACACACATAAAATCATTAATCAAAATAGTGGAGTGGTTGTATATATTAAGGACTCATGGAATGCTATAGTGTCGGAACCAGATCTTAAAGATGCTAACTGTCTGCAGATAGAAATCCTAAATCTCATCACTATACTAGGAGTATATAGACCACCTTGTTTTAGAAATATTAGTAATTTTTTATTCTCTCTAGATACAATTCTTAGTGCACAATCCAACCTCCATAAAATTCTTGTATTGGCTGATGATATAAATATTGATCTTCTCTCTTCAACATGTAATCAAGAATTAGAATACCTATGTCTAACGGCAGAACATGGCCTACACCCTGCTATAACAAAACCGACTAGAGCAGAAACATGTCTAGATCATGTTTTTGTAAACAAAATACAAGGTGTTACTGGTGTAGTATGCTGTAGTGATATTACTGATCATGATATTGTTATTGTAGGTCTATCAATGAGTATGCCTAAGTCACGAGTTCGTAAACCTTTTACGATGAAACAAGATGTTAAATTAATTAAAAATGAACTTAGCCATACTAACTGGTCGACTTTGTTGGATTGTGATGATGTCAACGAAACAGTTAATGCCTTTTGTTATAAATTATTTCATATAATAAATAGGCATACAAGAAAAGTACCAAAGAAACGTCAGGAATGTAACATAAAGCCCTGGATTACGCCTGGCTTAATACGTTGCATGCGACATAGAGATCGACTTCATATTCTCTCCCGTAAACACCCACAAGATTTGTTAACACGTGTTATTTACAATCGCTATCGGAACTTTTGTAATAGCTTACTACGTAGACTTAAAATGGAATATGAAAAACACATACTGTTAAGCAACTTAACAAACGCTAAGAAATTGTGGCGATCGATAAAAGATATATGCAACCTGTCAGAAAATAAAGAAGAACCTTATGAGTTGCTGGGTACTCATGGTGAGATTAATACTATACAGTCATTAAATAAATGCAATGATTACTTTTTAAATGTGGGACATGAGCTAGCTAACCGTATACTACATGATTTACAAACAGACCAGGCGACACTCGTCACTAAAGTCCACCAGAATAATGTTATGCCTAACTCCTTCTTTATGCGCCCTACAGATAAGTACGAATTACAATCGCTGATCGTTTCACTACACAACGACAAAGCTCCTGGTATAGATGACCTTAGTAATAAACTTTTAAAGGACATAAAAGATGTCATCATCCACCCTCTCACTTTTATAATTAACTGCAGTTTAGAGAGTGGTATATTTCCTGATAGATGGAAGATGGCATGTATTAAACCTATACATAAAAATGGCCCGAAAGACTCTCCCCAAAACTATCGACCTATCTCGCTACTAACAGCATTCTCAAAATTACTAGAAAAAATTGTAAGCGCACGGTTAACAAATTTTATTGAAGCAAACAAACTTATCTCCCCTAAACAATTTGGATTTAGAAGAGGAAGCTCTACGGCTGATGCAATCACCCTATTCACTAACACTATAGCTACTAATTTAGATAAGCCTAGTATAGGAGTATTCTTGGATTTGTCCAAGGCCTTCGATACAGTATCAACATTAATTCTACTTAAAAAACTAGAAGTACAATTTGCTATAAGGGGGGTTGCACTGGAGTGGTTTAAGAGCTACCTAACCAACAGAAAGCAATGTGTCAGAGTCTGTGGTTATGAAAGTTCACAAAAAACTGTTACTTTTGGAGTCCCTCAAGGAAGCATACTGGGCCCTACACTGTTTACTATGTATATTAACGACATACACAACAATACCGACGGAGATATCATTTGTTACGCAGATGATACTATTATTATCTATGAGGGCGACGACTGGACTGATGTTTTTTTGAAGGCTGAACTGGGAATGAAACGAATTTCTACATGGCTCCGTCACAATCTTCTCACTTTAAATACAAAGAAAAGTAATTATATGTGCTTTCATAAAACCATTACATCGGCCCCAAGTACGTCATTACAGCTAAAATTACACACATGTAATCTCAGTTACCAAGATCAATGTAATTGTGATACACTAAATAAAGTAGATACAGTGAAATACTTAGGAATTCTTATCGATCAACATATGACTTTTAAAGAACATATAAAATCATTATCAAACAGAGTGCGCAAGATCATTCATGTCATGAGATTACTTCGTAACACAGCATCAGTAGACCTCTTACGATCTGTGTATTTTGCATTGTGCCAATCCATCATAACATATGGATTGACGGCTTGGGGTGGTGCTGCAAAATCACATATGATACAGTTAGAAAGAGCCCAAAGATCCGTTCTTAAGACAATGCTCAAAGTACCTTTTATGTATCCTACATCTCAAATTTACAAGGACAGTAAAGTATAAGTGTGCGCCAATTGTTTATATTACATGTGACTCTCAAAGTTCATAAAAGCGTTATTCTGTCCCCGGTATACAAGAATTTACTAGCCCGTCGAGTTTTTAAGATACCTTTACCGAATGTAAGGTCATGTTTTGCTAAACGTTTTGGTCCATATATTGACATATTAATATATAACAGAGTTGTCGGTTTTTGTGATATTAAATATTGCTCAGTTAAGAAAGCTAAGACAAAAGTGGTGTCATGGCTCGCTACTTTAACGTATGATGCTACAGAAAAAATTATTTATGATATATCGTAATGGGCTTCTTCAATTATCTAAACTGTGCAACTGTGTAGATATATATTATGTTCATTTTAATTAAGCTTTTGTTTTTTCTTTTTTTTTTAATGCACTTATTGTAAATGCAAAATGAAACAAGCAATATTTTTATCTTTATAGTTTTTACATATCTCTTTGTCATAATAATAACTTATACTAGCATTGTTAACCGAGCAACAATATTTTATTTGTTAATCAAATTGTGGTACTCACGATACAGGCTTTGCCTAGTGTGAGTTACCCTCAGGTATGAAATATATTGTAAACTAAACTTTTTGGACAATAAAGATTATTATTATTATTATTATTATTATTATTATTATAAAACGTATTATACTCGTAAACGCTTTAGGTTGTCGATTAAGACATAGACGAATATAAATGATCGGAGTGAGTTAAATAGATATTTACTTAGTTAAAAATTAAATGCTTCACTCGCATAACTACCCAAGAATATAATACTATACAAGACTGAAAAGAACAAAGAAAGTTGGTTGTGAATTTAAACCCTCATTAATTACAGAAAAGACGGTATAATGGCCGCATCTCAGAACCACAGGACACCGGTTTAACTTTATGGATCACATTACACTATGATCGAGCACTATCGATTACGAAAAAGGGCTTTATAGTTGCACTGGTCATGACTTCCAAGTGTGCTTTCAATAAACATAGCATTTTAACATAGTAAAATATGTATTCAGATTATTATAATCAAACTAGCGGCTCACCCTCGGTTCGGGTTCTAGAAAAACAAAAATAAATCTAACCCACGGGATCCGTACATTTTTCATCCAAATCTGTTCAGCCGTTCTCGCGTGATTGAGTAACAAGCATCCAAACATTCATCTAAACTTTCACATTTATAAAATTAGTAAGATATTTACCTTCCGGGGCAGAGGCTGACTGCTACCGGACGCGTCCCCCGGGTGGCGGATAGGGGAACACCACTCGCGACTGTCTGGACCCGACAGGAGCTTGTGGTACCGGAGCAATCCGGCGCGGACCAACAGCCAGGAGGGGAGGGGGGAGCGGCGTCAGGAGGGCGCCGTCTCCTTCTTGGAGGTAGCGCGGTGTCTCCGGCCGTTTCGCGGTAGGAGGCGCTGCGCGGGCCGCGCTGCCGGGGCTAGCCCGTCGGTGCGGCGACTGGAGCGGGGCCAGTTCTGGTCCTGCATCTGGCGTGGGGTGTCGGCAGCTATCTTGGTCCGGAGGTGGGCCGACGGTAGGGGGGCCGCGGGGGAAGAGGAGTGTCGGTATGGCGTTGCGCCGCTCGTCCCTATCTCCCGCGGCCTAGCGGGGCCGCCACCGTTTGATGGCGGACGCGGTGGGGCTGCAGGGGAAGAGGAGTGTCGGTGTTGCGTTGCCGCTCTCCCTGTCCTCTGCAGCCGATTGGAGGTGGCCCACTTCGGTGGGCGGTGGTTGGGTTTAATGGGGCTGCTCCGGGTACCTCTCTGGCGTAGCAGAGTTGACTGTGGAGCAGCCCCATTGGTTTGGTGGTCTGCCTAGCGTCTAGGCAGACCTGCCGCCGGGGCGCCGTAGTAGTTATACGCAAGCAATCCTGCGGCGTCCCACTAAGGCGGGGGGAAGGGATGTCGGGTTTTAGTGGGTAGTACCGGCTCTTCTAGCCGGTGAGCCCCACATAACCACCTGGGGGATCAGGTGGTATGCGTAAATGCATTTCCCGACAATAAAAAAAAAACAAAAGATATTTTTTACCTAAGGATAAATTTTCAAAATAATTTTTTTGAAAAATTTTCAAAATAATTTTAGTCGTGTCTGAGGTACCTAATTTCGCACATAAGAATAACACCCATGTGTTACATAATAGATTTATACTAATAAATGGAGAGCAAATTTTTTTGTTTGGTTATACTGCGATAACTACTGAACCGATCGGAATAATACTCATACCATAAGATGCAGCGTGTTTCGGAAAAGGTTTTAGTATACGATATGTTGTTGATTAATGTACTATGCGGGCGGAGCCGCGGGAAAACGCTAGTTACTAATAAAACAATATTGCGAATGTAAAGGGTATATTCTATTAAATATCGTATCAAAAGTTTCAGGAACTTCTGAAGAATCTGCTAAACGAAAATAATGTCGTGCAGCTTGGCGCTCTGCATAACAATTTACAATAATATTATCTACAGATTTGAATTAAGATAGTCTGTTTCATGTATGCATATACATATCTTGGATTAATAGTAGCTGATTTTGGTATAGGATATTTGGTATAGCTTCTTTTTTGCTTGAATTAAAAGCAAAATAAAATAGAACAACTTAATGACGCAATTTCTAAAACATCAAAATGGTAATGATTCATATTAAAATAACTAACGACGTATGTCAAGTAGCCGTTAGGTATTTTTTTTTAATTTTTTTATTCGGCTTACCAAATAAGGCATGAAAAGGTTAGAAACAAAAATAGAAAAGATTCGAGAGGGTGGGTGTTAAGAGACAGTGTGGAAAATCAAAGGAACAATTCGTGTGTTTCAAATGTATAAGATATAAAATAAAGTTGTTAAATTCCCTTTGAAATAAACATCTCAAGATCGTTACGACAGCTCTAAATAAAATGTATGCTTATTGTGCATAGCATTAATATTGTAACGCGACGAGATGTCGCTCTCGACAACATGTATGATTTGTATGCAGAAGCTTAACGGTTTCCTGTATAGTGTGAATCAGTGGCATAAAAAACTATTTTCAGTTATTTGTTATATCTATACCTATATTAGAGGACATTAATTAATAATTTTTATTTCGCTTTTTATCAGTAATACATTTTAAAAAAGAAATATTTTACGATTTTATGATGCCTTTATAACAATTGTGGACTAAAAAACACTAAATTTACGAAAATTTTATCTTTAAGTACCCTATACTAGCATTATGTATGTTATTATTGAGTTTCGCACCGAAAATCTACTGGAGAACGTGTATAATAATTCAGTTTTTAACCGACTTTCAAAACAGAAGTCGGAGAAGAAAGAAGAAGCTAGATGGTGAAACTCTTCAATGGCCACTAGTAAATGCTTCGAGTTTGGGCTGATTTGGGTTGAAAGCTACTACAACGGAAACACTAAAAAGAGAAAAATAAAAAGTTTTAAAAGAAAAAAAAGAATTAAAATCAACTTCCACACAATAAAAAGAAAGAAATAACTGAACGCGGGTTTTCATTTACTATAGATACCTAACCAGTTATTTTCGAAGTCGGTGCCAGCCAATGCAAAGCAAAGAAAATGTATTTCTCTATTTACATCACAAAATATATTTATATGTAGATAATCCAAGTATTTGCAACATTGTAAGAGAAATTTTAGAAATCGTATAAAAGCATGGACGGATCGGTTAATATTTTTATTTAAAACAAATATAATTACTATAACTTGCGCCATATTTAATTATATTTAAATACTTTATTTATTTTGTCTTAATAGGCAACAGCGTCACGTTTTTTTCTATAGGTGTAAATAATACAATAACAAGGTATTCCTTTTTTATAGACTAGTACTAGTTCGAGCTGGGTAGAGTAAGACGAAAACATTAATAAGGCAAACAGTGAATACAAGTAGGCGAGGTTTAATGGTTATATTTCTTTTACTTACAAGCATAAAGGTATTAAATAAACATTTATAATAAATAATTCTCATAAGGAACTTTAGTCAAATTACTATTTTAAGTAATACCATCTTTTCGGATTTTTTCGCGGATTTATTAGGATTTTTGGTTCCCGACGTTTCAAATCCTTTACAGCAATCATGGTCACGGGAGAGACTGAAGTGTTAGATATATCAAATTACCATTTTTAAAAGTTACAAAATAGCAAAAGTAGTAAGCCTCTAATTAATACAGTTTTCCCCAGACATTATATATACTAATACATACTAATACTTTATCTATACATGTAATAAAATTCTAACTAAGCCGAATCTGTACATTAAATATTTTTTGGAAAATCTTATTGAAATAGACATTATTATCGATACAGAGGTCGAATCTATAGTTTTTAGAATTTTTGTCTGTCTGTCTGTTACCGCATCACAGGAAAACCACTGGTTAGGTTAGTAATAGTAGTAGGCGATAGCTGGTTGTCCGGGTCAACATATAGGATACTTTTGACTGCGGGAAAATGTCTCATTTCTGAGTAAAAATACAAAAACTGCAATGTAAGAGTATACTAATATGTAAAACCTAAGAATTTGGTTTATGGTCATCTGAACGCGGGTGGAGCGGCAGGCAATGCTAGTACATATATAAAGTACTCATGGTTGATTACCCATACAAACTTTCATCACCATTTTCAACCCCTTCAGGGATGATTTCCAGGATAGAAACTATCCGACGTCCTTTCCAGGGTCTCAAACTATCTTCTTACCAAATTTCATCTAAATAGGCTCTGTAGTTTCGGAGCCTATTCAGTACAAACAAACTAACAAAAAATCACATTCCTCCTTATAATATTAGTATATGTAGATTAACTTTGGAACTGGCCCCATCGGGTCGCATTTTATTTGACTTAGAAAATTTAACTCATAAAAAAAAATTTTTTTCTTTCTGTTGCTAATCTTAACCCTTGTCGATATTCGTTATTCTATCTTTCAACTAGTTCTACACTAACTGCATATGGAATCTGATCGAATCGAAGTGCTCGAAAAATTGATAGCCCAGTATTTCAAGTACGTGTGTCGCGGCGAACTTGAGTTTTATCTCTTGGAGGAAGGCCAGCTAAGGATTGAGTTCAACTTATACAACTTTACTGCTCCTATTGCCGGAGGAATTTTTAAAAAGAATACTTTCGGAACATTCTATGTCTCCTCAGGCGCTCCATATAACTCTTATATATCTGTACGTATCTTAATTTTTAAGTTCAAGTGTTCTTTGATAAATTAACACTTTTCTTTATATAATCTTAGCTTATGACTACGACTCCGCTGGCATTGTAGTTTATATATCTAAAAATATCCTTAAAATTAGTTACAACATAAAAGACTCACTAACATTTACTAATTCACCACCTTTCATATTTCTTATATTTAGTAATAGATTCACTTACCTTCATATATACAACAATATGTAAGCATATAAAGTACTGACTGGTACCAATTGTATTTAGACAGGCAGACCTCGTGTTATCAGATACAATTTGCACATTATTACGGTACTTCGAGGACACTATATAAGAAACTTTACCAGGAGTTCCTAATATTCTTCCAATGAACGAACGAACGGAAAGCATTTTTTTAATGTACAAATTACATATATTGCATACTCTCATACAACATTTGGCATATACCCATACCCGATGCAAAGCAAATCTAATATAATTCGATATGTAAAACACATATTTACCTATTAGATATTCATATCTTAAAATATTGTCGGCTTCGTAATTATCTGATTAGATATTTATTCTAAATGAAAACCTCCGTTTAGTTATTTTTTACATTTTAGTGCATGGTAGACGGTTTTGATTTTTTTTTTTAGTTTTTATTTGTCCATTTTCAGTGTAGACGTGATAATCAAGTAATTTGTTAGAAGAAAGATTTTTAATAAAATGTTCGATTAAGCAATTTATTTAAAAAAATTATTTATTTGTTGATTTAAAAAAAACCGCTTGACCGATTTCGATAAAATTTATATGGTACCACCTGGTAAGTTACCCTTTGAAATAAAAAAATATATTTTACAAATAGGTTCAGTCGTCTTCGAGTAATCGGTGAACATACATAAAAAAAAAGATTCCGACGAATTGAGAACCTCCTCCTTTTTGGAAGTCGGTTAATAAAGAGGTAAAGTTTGTGAGATTGTGAGTTTGTGACGTTGTAGGTGGTAATATCTGGATGTACTGAACCGATTTAGATGAAATTTGGTAAGAAGATAGTTTGAGACTCTGGGAAGGACATAGGATACTTTTTATCCCGGAAATCACCACTTAAGGGGGTGAAAATGGGGATGAAAGTTTATATTGGGAAGCAAGCTAGGGACGAACCCGAGCGAAGCGAGAGTGAGTCGCTAGTAGAATATATACTCGTATATGTACATTGTACAATGTGAAACAGGTATAGAAAAGTAGGTAAAAATTAAAAAAAATAATAAATATATATCCCTTTACTTGAGAAATAATTGTTTGATACTTGAGGAATTCAAACTTCCACCGCCCTTTTCACCCCCTTAATATATGATTTCCGGAATAAAAACTAGCCTATGTCCTTTGCGGGGTCTCAAACTATCTTCATACCAAATTTCATCTAAATCGGTTCAACGGATTAGGCGTGAAAAGGTAACAGACAAACAGAAAGATAGATTTACTTTCGCATTTAATATTAGTATGGTAATAAAGCCGGTTTTTTTTTTACTTGAAGATATTTTAACATTTATAACAGTAAATATTAAAAAAATTCAGCTAGAACGATGAATAAGGGTACATAATTAAAACATTAAGATGAAAAATACTTTTAAGAAGCTAAATCTAATTACATTCTGTAGTGAGGCACTAATGCTAGTACTGGATCTCTTAAAGCGAATAAATTGACAACATTAATCACCTGTCGCCAAAACGTCTACGGCTAACATGAAGATGTATCTTTCAATCTCTTCAAAGAAGTCAAATTTGGAAAATCTCCCAAAATAACTTGGCTTTACTATGTTAATACAGTTTCATAAAGAATATTTATATCCTAATTTCTCTTTTACTACTTGTTTTAAATCAAAATAAAATAGATTCCTCAAATTTCATATAACTTTAAATCCGCCGGAATATCTGAGAAAGTTTCATCTGAGGTCTTACAGTCTGAAAGTATTTCATAAGCCATCGGTACTAGTCGTCAATTCCATGCTGGAACGTGGCCAATTTTATTGATGATGTTTTCTAAAGAATTATATATTTAAAATTTTAAAAGAAGTAAAATTTATTCTTGTAACTTAAAAGTTTGCATGAATAAAAGTGAATAAGATATTTCAAGATTTACTTGGTATGACTTGCCCTAACATCACAATTTCTCCGAAAGAAATCTTTGCCAGTTTAAATTATATAGAATTTTCAAATGTTATAATATCTACAATAATGCAATTTTTATATTTAAAAAAATTGATCGTATTTAATACATCAGTAGTCACCTCAAAACTTGTCTTGCAGTGATCTAATTCAATTTTGTATCAGTAAAAAAGGTTCTGCATCAACACAAAGTAAATCTATATACAAGAGAGGAGAGAAACAATAGTTTAAAATCCACGTTTATGTGGCTTAAGCGTAACTTAAAAAAAAACTTACGCTGCGTGCACGTAGGTACTATTTCCTATTGTTATAAAATGCAACATAACCTCCAAAATATGACGAATAGCCACAAAAAACTTTAAAATAAAAAAGAAGAAGAAGAAGCTTTTATAACAAAAAATCTCGAATTGTTTCAAAACAGAGACGAATACGCGCCAGTTTGTTCGTGGCATCTATAATTTTTTACAATTGTGTATTTCAAAGGGCGAAAATAATCGTTGTGTGAATAAAGAAGACAATTTGCATCAGCAATGAAAATTTAATGGTAAAAGAAAAGCTATGCTAAAAATTATGTTGATTAAAAGATATTTCAGGTAAATATTCAAAAACAAAGGGGAAAAGGAAATATAATTATAGCATAAAAACGATTTCTTTTTTCAGACTTAAATAAAAAAAATATGCTACCTTTTTATTGGATTTTATTCCAAAGGTACAGAGTTAATATGTCTAATCTCAAGAGTCATATTAAAAATGTTGACTGAAATATAATTAAATAATCTCGAAATTCGGTTTCGGTGGATGATCGGGTAGGGTTTCGCGCATGCTCAGTGAGGTCCCTTGCGCTCTGCCCCGACAAAGCAGGCTGACGACGCTAACCGAGCGCGCGGCTTGTCGCGTCACGTCCTAAATTCTCAATCCTGACTCGACTCGAACATAAATCGATATTTATTCGATGAAATTAACCAAATCTACTATACCCAACAATCTACAACCCAATATTTTAGTCACCCCGCGATGCCAATGTTATTGCCAAAAGTAATGTTACGATGAACTCCTTTTGTGGTTCGTGTTTGTGAATAATGTTAACGTGTACATAATATAATTAAAGGATTTTATGAAGATGATAGCCTGTGTTGCCCACGTTTTCGAGGTGTTTGAACTTTAATCCTTAGACAGGTTTGTACACTGAAGTCATTAATTCTCATCCCTCACTGACTCCATTAATTTTAATTACTTACCTCAGTCAGTTATTTACACATTGCTTCTTTTTATATATGATAATAATTTTTAAGTAAAACATGGATAGCTTTATATATATTTATGATCGAATTCTAATAAAATGTCACAGCTATAGATTAATATTGAATCATAACAAGTGTACCTAAAATTTCTTATACTATTGTGCATGTTAACTTATTACTATTACATGTTATATAAAAATTGCATGCTGCTATAAAAAATGTTGAGATTTCATCTAAAAAATAAACAAGTTCAATTTTTAATAACAAGTAATTAAAACATAAATAAGGCTATGAATTAAAAATATGTTCTCCATGATAGTGGCGAATAAACAATTTTTCGATTCCACATAAGCTTCGTAATTCTTCGTAATCGTGTTACACAATGACCATCATGAGATAGATGAATTTCCTAAATAATAAAAGATCAAAGACATTCTCATCGGCGTGATGGATTTTTTCCACGTCGACTGCTCAATTGCCCGTTTGAGGTAAACGCTTTCTTAAGTAATATATTTGATAGAATCTACGCTTATAGTATAATATTAATTTTATAAATCATTAGTTTTATGCCCCAATCTCTTTAGAAACGAAAGATAATCGATAGTTTAACTTGTTAAAATTTAAATTTCAAGTAAAAATCTGATATGACTAATAATGACTTATTATTATACCTATGACCATTTTTAAAAGCTAATAAATAATAATGAACACGAATTATGCACAATTCTATAATAATTAATATAAAAAATGTGAGAGTAAGTTTGTGTCTTTTCGTCTTTTTCGCGCTTAAAACCGCGTAACAGAATTCGATAATATTTGCCAAGGACATAGATTGCATCGTGGAAACGGATATTGTCTACCTTTTGCCTATGTGAGGGGAACCGCGGGCAAAAGCAATATATATATATATAGTATTATTATTTAGTTACTCATTATTTGCCATAATCAAATTATAAAGCATTAATTTTATTATATTTTACCATAATTAAAAATGTAATTTTCATTTATTCATATAGATTAAAGTTATTAAAAGTATCTTTAAAATTACTTTTAAAAACTTAAAAGTTTACAAATAACACCGATATGTCATGTCTTTCAACATTTGTGTTGCAACAACAATGCTAAATAATAATGACAAAGAAAAGTGTTTAATTAATACAAAAATGACGAAATCGTTCAGACAAGGACAGCACTGATCAGAAATTCGATAGGGGTCGACCGTATCTTGATTAGAAATCTGGAATGGAAGTCGTAATTAATTTTCTCATATTGCTTTAACAGATTAAATAGGAATTTAACGTTATTAAATTTCCATATTGGTTTAACGTAAGGTATAACAAATTGAAAAACCCAGTTGTTTATTCCGGTCTTTTTAGATACAGGATCGTGAATACTGTCAATTTTACATATATACTTCTATTAAAAAAAAAACATGTTTCTGTGACTCATTGACTGACAAACATTACATAGCTAAGCTAACTAGACAGAGATACAGCTCAGAGATATGTCATTATCAACTAATTACACTAAAAAGTTAAGATAATAAAACCGTTTTATCGCTTCCCAATCACTTCCCATGTTAGAATTTATCAACATTGATTGTTTTTACTTACTTAGTACTTAAATAAAAAGCCATGACATCTCTCCCGTCATACCCCTGCCCACCCATCCCTCTTCCCTTCTCCTTAGTTCAGAATGACTCGCAAGAATAAAATAACCTAGACTTTTATTTATCTGTGTCTACTAAAAGAAAAAAAAATCTATCAGTCAACTTAGAAATGACTGATCCGTCAAATAAACTGAGAATATTTAAATCTATACGAGTATAAATAAAAATGAATGTTGCTAAGCGCAAAACTCGAGAACGGCTCGACCAATTTAGCTAATTTTTTTCGTATGTTCCTTATGGTACATGGAAAGTATTAATACAGAGAAAAAATATAAAATAAGGTGAATATATATTATATATAAAACAAAGCCGTGTTAGTTACAATATTTATAACTCAAGAACGGATTTCTCTTAGTATGGAATAGGATAATATGTATTAAGACGTCGAAAAATTAACGAAAAAAAATTTATATGGCTGACGCTGGCTAATAACTACCTATTATTATATCTATTCAAAATCTACCTAGCGACGAACCCGAGCGAAGCGAGGGTGAGCCGCTAGTCACTAATAAAAACGGTTGAAATTTACAATGAATATTTAAAATAGCGTTAGCCAGAAAGTGAATACATAAAAAACAAACATTAACAAATAAAGAAAAAGAAGCCTTTACTGGGGCGTAAAAGATTAAGTAAGTATATATATAAAAATAATTGTATAAGTTACGTAATATGAATATTACAAATGTTTTTGCCTCAACACATATCAAAGCCATACTTGTATTTGCCTTCCCAAATATCATGTTCATCACATATTTACTCGCGTCATAGATATCTTATTCATGTTGACATCTGAGCTGATTCTAAGCAAGCTTTGTGAATTAATAAAAATATTCGTAGTTATTATTTTATAGAAAACTTTTTATAGCTTTATTATTTATATAAATATACAGAAAATATAAAAGAATAATTATATAATAGGTATGTATTTAAAATTATAACGGGGTCAAATTTTTAATTTTTCAACTTTTATAAACCTTGAAGTACCCGTTCGACGCGGTTCCATATAAAGTAGGGGTCATAACTAGTGGTTGTTATCTAAATACAAATTCACACGCAATTAACGTCACGGGTCATGTAGAGAAAAATATTTAAATAATTTGTATAATTTTCATCGATTTTGCAGGAAATTATTGTTTTTATTTTCTGCTATTAGTACAGAAATCTAATTACTTTTGATTCATTTAGGTAGAAACCCATTTAAAAGTTTAATGCAAATAGTTATTCGTTGTTTCAGAATGAGAGGGACTAAAGCCATTTTCCTCGTTTTATTGTTCGGCCACCTCTCTGCTCTACCAGATACAATTCGAATAGGTAAGTCCAGGACTACAATTAGAAATTGGATCACTCGGAATGCGTATTTTATTTATAAAACATGGTAGTTTTCAGACTTGTTTAAAAAAATTTATTTCAAAAAAAAGCTAACATTTGCATTTCTTGCTTGTACAGCATTGAATTTACATCAAAGGAAACCATGAAAAATGTTGTCGAAATACGGTAAAGGGAGCGTCGTTCATTTTAAAGTGTATATGCCTCTTTTACCCCACATTCGGGTCATCTTGACCTAATATTTTAGACCAGTTGATGTTCATAGTGAAATATTTGAGAAATTTAATTAAATGAATATGGCATTTTGTAATACAAAACACAAAATGCCAAAAAAACATAACATAATGATTTTAGTTGTTTCTTAATCTGAGTTCACTGATTTGGTATTGGTAATTACAATTTTACTAGCCTTAATGCTTTTCGTCTATAGCAACCAATGCATAATTAATCGATGTAGTTTTATATATCATAGCTAACTTACGTGAAATAATGACAAAAAAATTCACAACAGGGGGTCTTTTTCATCCTGAAGATGATAAACAAGAAGTTGCATTCCGCTACGCCGTAGAAAGGGTGAACGCAGACCGCGCTGTGTTGCCGCGAGCCAAATTACTCGCCCAAGTAGAAACAATATCGCCACAAGACAGTTTTCACGCATCTAAACGAGGTTTGCTCTTCAATCACAAAAATCACGACCAAGATATAAATTAAAATTATATAGAGCTGAAAGTGTAGTTAAAATAAAATAAACTAATTAATGCTATGTATTAGGTATACTAGCTTTTCTTTTGTAAGTATATTTAACGAAAGGGTTAATAAGGGAATTGCTTACACTCAAAAGTTTTAATATTTAAAAAGATATTTATCATATAAAATAAAATATGATTTAATGACAAATTACTTATATCAAATATTGTTATACTAGATATTAAATTATAAATATGCTTGTAGTATGTCATCTTCTAAGAAGCGGTGTCGCAGCTATTTTTGGACCCCAATCGGCCCCCGCGGCAGCACACGTACAATCTATTTGTGACACAATGGAACTGCCCCACTTGGAGACGAGATGGGACTATCGTACTAGACGCGAGTCCTGCCTTGTTAACCTCTACCCACATCCCGCTGCACTTAGCCGAGTAAGTGGAGTGATAAGCTAGATTTTGTGACCTCAACTCAAGGATAATGTCGCAATGCGTCTTAAATGACCAGTACCTATGGAAATTTATCGGTTTTACATTTCTCTAGACTCCACGTAGACGATGTCTCTATATTACATATACTTAATTTAAAATCTGGTATATGATGTTTTACATAATATAATTCAATATTATTTTGTATCAACATGATATACAATATTTTTATATTTCTATGTATATCAGCCCTTCTTATACTTTTGATATATAATTATGAATTAAAAATTAAAAAAACCTTCTACGCAAATTAATTGACATTTAACGATTACACTGACACGCGTGAAGCACTTAATCGAGTAATCATACGCCAAAATGCCTTACATCATTTTGGAAAAGAACTGATACTCTTACACTGCTGGACCGTAATTAACCAAACATAGCTAAGAACCACCGCAAGGAAACTGGCTTACAAATGAAAAAAACCAAATCGAAATCAGTCCATCCGCTTGAGAGCTACGATGACACTATATAACACGCCTCTTTTTGCGTCGGGGGTTAAAAACCGAAAATTGTTATATAAAATAAGTACTTTAAACTATAACACCATTTTTCCATATTTAAATTTTATTGCATCTAGCTTTCCGGCAATATACCTAATGTTAACATTTGATTTTAGGCTTACGTGGATTTAGTGCGGGCTTGGGGTTGGAAGTCGTTTACGATAGTTTATGAAAACAGCGATGGTTTAGTACGCCTGCAGGAATTATTGAAAGCTCATGGGCCTTCAGAGCTTCCCGTAGCAGTTCGACAGCTGCCAGATTCACACGATTACAGGTTAACCGACCAAAATTTAGGGCATGTCTGAATACTCGCTTTCAAATTGTTCAATCTTTTGAAATGCCTTATTTAATATTTTTTTAATTTGATTTATTTTTTATTACTGTTTATGTTTCATAAAAATTGCCTAATAAATTATAAACAAAAATGATTGAACTAATTTGAATATCAACTCTTAAATACAATTCAAGGAATCATAGTGAAAGGAATTTTCAGGCCTCTCTTAAAACAGATAAAAAATTCAGCGGAATCACATATAGTACTTGACTGTACTACTGAAAGGATACGAGATGTTCTACAACAAGCACAGCAGATTGGCATGATGTCAGATTACCACAGCTACCTCATCACTTCGTTGGTAAGATGTTTAAAATTGTTACTGTGAAATAAAATGAAAAAATATTTGGAGACAAAATTTTAGAATAAAGAAAAATTACGTAAAATATCCTTATAACATACTCGTACATGGCATGTTCATTTATGACATTTAAATTTAAGTAGAATATTCCTTGAGGGCGTACTGAAAACATGTTTTAAAAAGTCACGTACAAGGTAGAAAACGTGGATAGAAGCATAATGTTTTTGTTAAATATAACTTAAATATTAGCACTTACATATTTACCCATTATCAGTATAAATACGTACATTTGGAAAAGTAAAGTAAAATTGTAAAATCTGAAAAATAAAAATACGTAATATGTATTTAGAATACGTATTAGTATAATACTTTCAGTAAGACACCTAAAATGTAAATCTTTTTTAATTGCTTGGTGGTGCAATTACATAATTAGACGTGTCAAAAGCGCGACACAAGAACTCTACTTTCGGACATTAATTTAAAAAAAATGTTCTTAAATTAGTATTTTATAACTGCAATTGTAGAGTATACATGAAGATAAAAAAAACTTGAAAATCGGTTTGTACTTAGTCTATAACTCGTTTGTGAATTTTCATAAAATTATCTAACATTTATTATTAGAAGGCAACAAAAAACTTCAGTAACAAACTTGTAATTTAATACAATTTAACATACTAGTATAAGAATAAAGCATAAGATGTATTTATTTACTTATTCTAATTGGTAAGGCCGGATAAGAATTCGAAGGACATTAAGGAAACAATATAGAGAAAAACGTTGTCTACATTGTTTCAATTTTGTCGGAGTCGCGGAAACTTTCTCTAACGGTTTTACTAAAGTGCAGTGAAGAAAATATTTATTCTTTTCCGGAGCGCATTTCTAATTCAGTGTAAAAACATTCCATTCAAGTTTAGTAATGGTTTCAGTTAGCAGTCTTTACGAATTTCGGATGTGTTGTAGTAAATTCTTTAGAATTCTCCGCGCGTATATTGCGTATAATGTAGCCTGTATATAGGTCATGGCAGAGGGTTTGGTGGCTGGCATAAAATTGGTTTGGGTATTATTATTTTAACTTTTCAAATTTTATTAACTTCAATCTTTGAGGTTTTATAGAGAAGCGTCGTATTCCATTTTTTTTTTGTGGCATTCAATGGGATGATTCTTAATAAAGTTATATTATGAAATCGATGTATATGTATATAATATATTATTATAGAATCGATAACAGAAACATGTTCAAGCCTAACCTCGTAAGATTATTATATATTTTCAAAGAATAAAAATTAATAAAAAAAATATTATCGTTTTAACTAGGACCTTCACAGCGTAGATTTGGAAGAATTTAAATATGGCGGGACGAATATAACAGCGCTGAGGCTACTCGACCCAGAGAGAGCCGAAGTTCAGAGGGTAGTTCGGGATTGGGTTTACGATGAAGCGAGAAAGGGTCGGAAGCTCCAACTGGGGCATACTTCGTCCAAGGTAATAAAATTTAATATATCTGTAAGACAACCCAAACGTGCGTATAATATAAGTGGATACATTATTTCCTTTGTTTCAGGAAAATATGACTTTTATCAAGGTACAGTATAGCCCGATAAAGACAATATTTAAAGTAACTATTTCATAGATTTACATATATATTTTTTCGATATCCTGTCAATTTAATGGACTGTCAAAACAAAAGTTTACCGTTTAACGTCTTATATTCTAACGTTTCTTATTCGCCACAATAATACAGTTAAAGAAGTTTATATTATTCAAGATGGCTGTCAAATCCCATGCAGAGATCCACATTTCATGTGGTCTTATTTTGCGCAATGTTGGTTTTTTGCGGCTACATATTTGACATTAAAATTTATTTCTCGTATAAATTTTGAGCGCACGTTTGTTAAATTTAACATGATTGAAATAATATTCAACATGCTCTGTTGAATTTTATTTTTTCAATTGGGACTGAATTGTAACAAATTGGAATCCTTGCTCAGTTCTCTTCTATCTATACTCATGGTGTTTAATAATAATTTACTGCTAAATTATTAGTCGTTTGGGATAATTTTATGTGACAAGACTAAAATCCCTCACAGACAGAAACCGCATTGATGTACGATGCGGTACATTTATTTGCTAAAGCGTTACACGACCTTGACACTTCGCAACAAATCGATGTTAGACCGCTGTCTTGTGAAGCGGAAGATACATGGCCACATGGATACAGTCTAATTAACTACATGAAAATTGTAAGTACATAGCTGTTTCTATTAAAAAAATAATTAACTTTACGTTTTTTTTTAATTACCATCAAAAATCTTTTCGCAAATAATTATTTTATATATTATATATAAAAATACAGCTGCACGAAAGATACGTATGTTATGAAAAGCGGAAACTTATCAATTTAACTTCCTTCCTTAACTTTCCGCTAAATCTAGGTTAACATAAACTACGCGTTATTTTCACTGTATCTAAATCAAATACACGTCAACGTAAAATGCTATGACAATCTGTGATTCATAATATTATATGTTATCAACCCAATCATAATATAGCTTAGAAAAATATAAAACTTTTTCTCGTTAATGCGTAAAACAGTCTAATTGATATGAACAAGAGGTATAATAGCGTAGGAGTTTATACATGTTATTATGGTTTGGATTTAAATTCTGTAATGAATTTCGTTTTTTTTCTTGCAACATTTTGTATTCTTCCTATTAAATATTACGTTCCCTTAAATTTCATTACATTTAATAATTTTTTAATAACATATTTTATATTGCAAATAAGTCCTCAAAATTAAATTAATATGTCTATAATTTATTAAATTTATTATAATAACAGCTCCAAATATTTATATTAAGGTACCTGAGTAAAGAGATTATTTCATTACATTAATGGACAGGTTGAAATGAAAGGCTTAACAGGAGTTATAAAATTCGACCACCAAGGGTTTAGAAGCGACTTTACACTCGATATCATCGAACTAACCAGAGAAGGCCTTCAGAAAGCAGGGTCTTGGAATTCTTCGGAAGGTGTTAATTACACAAGATCTTACGGCGATAATCAAAAACAAATAGTTGAGATTCTTCAGAATAAAACCCTTATCGTAACTACAATTTTGGTAAGTTACATACGCTGCAAGTTCTAAAGAATACCACCCAAGTGGGTCGTATCCGCAAAATGAACAAGCTCTTATATGAATATATTTCCTATGAAAATGAACAGGGGAATAATATTTTATCATAGATATTTTTTTCAATTCATACAATATTACAATAAAATGGATGGATATCAAAACGTTAGGCTCAAAGTACTTATCCTAATTATGTCAGATGATATTTTAATCTCTGATCAAATCGTTACTATATGTGTTCAATATTATAATATTGTAACGATTGCTTCAAATTGATTACATCTTATAAGACAATCTACAATGCTATAAATACGATGGTATGTACGTATACATATTGAGTCTTTATTATTTTAGGTAAAACGTACAAAGTTTTTATTATAATGTCCAAAGTTGAATCACATTTTCTCGTACTGGGATATTGTGGAGAGTCATATTGCACGTCAATAAAAATAACTTCAATATATTTTATAGATATTGAATTCTATTGTAGGATAATTGTTAAAATAAATTTACAGTTTATAGATGTAGTATGCGTTATTTTTTTATAAATCTGGTAAGTCCATTTTAGCTTCATTGAACTGATATACCTATATTTGAAATATCTCGATCTTCTTTAAGAACACTTTCTTAAGGAACACATTGTACAAAACACCAAATACTTTTACATTATAACTTACAAGTGCGATAAAAAAAATAACTTATATTGAATCTATAAATCCTCAGTTTTATTTCTGCACTTAAAGTTTTATGAGACTTTCATGCGGTACTCTACTCTTATTAATAACATCTAATAGATTATTTTGCCTAATTAACAAAAACAGTAATAATTTTTATTCATATTGGTTCATTAAATTTGAAACGTACGTTTTATATCATAGAGTGCGCCATATTGTATGCGACGAGAAGCAAGTGAGAAACTAACAGGAAACGCTCAGTTTGAAGGATACGCCATTGATCTCATTTACGAGATATCTAAAGTTCTCGGCTTCAATTACACGTTCAAACTCGCTCCTGATGGTCGATACGGATCTTTTAACAGAGAGACGAAGGAATGGGATGGAATGATTCGGGAGCTTCTGGAACAAAGAGCAGATGTTGCGATCGCCGACCTCACTATCACTTATGATAGGTAACTTTTTGCTATTTTGGATCGAACGTATAAATCCTACCTTGAGCATTATCGTTAGTTGCTTTTTAAAAACTGTGTAATATTTGATTATATGGTATATTAAGATTATTACCCAAATATTAATTACACGAACTATCCCTATCTATATATAAATAAATAGTAAAAATATTAAAACATAGTAAATTGTATAATTTTGAATAGTTTGGCCTACGCCTACATTGGCTTACAATAAAATCTTTATAAATGAAGAACTTCTTTAAAGTACTATTAATAAATTTAACTTTTATATAAATTTGTAAATGTTATTGATTTTCAGTCTGTTGTTATTGAACATTTGTTAGTTTGTGCTTACAGTCAGGTTTACAATTTCGCAGTAAAAATATCTATGAATCTGAAAGCTCTTAGCCGTTGTCAACATAAATCAGAATAATACCATTCTCGCTTGTAACTGTCGGGAACATTTTGAAATCTCTTTTATTGGATGTGACAATTTAAGCCGATATTTTATTTTATTATGACAGGGAACAAGTGGTCGACTTCACAATGCCTTTCATGAACTTAGGCATTTCAGTACTTTACCGAAAACCTATTAAGCAACCACCGAACTTATTCTCGTTCTTATCACCCCTGTCACTTGATGTTTGGATTTACATGGCAACGGCGTACTTAGGAGTTTCCGTGCTTCTGTTTATACTTGCTAGGTAAGTTTTGTGTTGAGTGCTTGCATATATGTACATTTTAAAGAAAGAGTAGGAAATACTTGATGAGATTATAATATTTATACAATATGTATTCACCATGTAAGTGTGTATGTATTACGAAATTTTAAAGGGATATAATTACTGTAATTATTTTTATTGTTTGGATAAAATACATTTAGTACAAAGATCTTTCAATATAATTTTATATGTGATTATTAAAATAAAAGTAATTTAAACATATAATTTTCTGTTTCGTAAATTGAATCGAAGGTGAAGATTTTCTTAGAGAACTATTGTATTTTCTTAAGAAGTTGATTAATATATTAGGTTCACTCCATATGAATGGCATCAAACTCATACCCCGGACGGTGAAAAAATGGAAAATATCTTCTCTCTATCAAACTGTTTGTGGTTTGCAATCGGATCTCTAATGCAACAAAGCTGTGACTTTTTGCCCAAGTAAGATAGAAAATAAAGAAAATTCTCGGAATGCACTTATTTTCAAGTGCATGCCAAATGTATCAGGATTTTAGTGAACTCAGCGAAGTCCACAGCAAACAATGCGGGTTTATCTGAAAATGGATCTTGAATCTTTTGCCATTTACCTTAAGTTTTCTTTTAAAATGGATTAGTTCATTAATGCATTAAAATGTTTTTAGAACAAAACATTTCTACTAATATTTTTGCTTGCCACTTATTTTATTAAACACCTGCAAAAAGTTTTGTTAAAAATTTCACCAATACAATATATTTTATGGCATTAAGCACACAGGTCTAGAGGCATCTTCAATATACAAATTATAATTTATAAGTGTAAACCATTAAAACTTATTATTATGATAGGCAGTTCGATTCTCTCTACCCAAATCCTAATTCTATTACATTTTAAATAACTGTGCTCAATTTTAAATTGCAAAACCTTTACTATCCAATAATCTTTATAAAAATCGCGTAAAATGGCAAAATATTCAAGGTAAAAAAAAATTAAATGGGCATATTTGGGCGCAGGTTCAGCCCGTACGAGTGGGACAGCCGCAACTGTCTCGACGAGCCGCCAGTGCTGGAGAATCAGTTCACGCTGTTGAACTCGCTGTGGTTCACTATCGGGTCCTTGATGCAGCAAGGTTCGGATATCGCACCGAAGTAAGTCACGTAATAAATTGGTGAACCATTCAAATTATTGAATACAAGCAGTGAGTCTGATGGGATTTCTCATCGGCAAATACAGAAGCTTAACTTAAACTTGTATATTTTTAACATTAAAATAATTTTAATAATTGCGAATATCTATACAAATGTTCATCCCCTATTCAACACGTCTAGGAGAAATTTAAAAAAAAATGTTTTAGTGCTGACTTTCGTTATGGAACTCTTATACAAAATTCCATGCTTCTAGACCCAGCGATTCAGATTGTGCGTTGTCCATCAGTCAGTCTATGTTAGAACTTTCAGTAAATGACTCTGCTAATTATAAATAGAATTTTTAAAGATTTTATATATCTGCACACTGCTTCGTAAATGATTTAGTAAAAGTGAAAAGCTTGACTTTGTATGGCGTAACAACATTAATTTTACCTACTGTGTATGACTGATGACTTAAATAAATACGTGACAAAATAAGATAAAAACAAAACAAAATAAAGAATGAATTCTTTTAATGTAGCTGAACATGAACAGTACTTAATTAAAATATTAAACAATTCTAAGTACTCGATCTTTATTGGTTAGCATAGAGAAACCTAAAGTTGGAAAAAGCAAATCATCTACATAAGTATCGCTTTAATTGCAAAGTGCACTTAAGGAACTTCCTTTGCTAATTAGTTTCAAAGCGACCACAGCCCTTTGTGAATTTTAAGCTTCGGTAGTCTAACGGCCAATTTAAATAGTAGCGTGTATGTAATCTGAAATATAAAGGATTTTCATATAGTTGGCTAAAAATTTGTAATTTAGTTGCTAATCTGATAGGAAAATGGTTTGAACACTGCACGTAATGAATTTGTGCTTTCATAGTATCCATAGCTTGCTGCATCAAGTTTATAAATGAGTAGTTTTTAATTGAGACCGATTTTATATTTTTTGCTATTTACAAAGAACTTCTCAATTTATATAAAATCGCTCTCAACTTCTTGAACAAACAATTATATTTAAGAACTTTTCTTGTACATTAAAAAACTTGTCTGCTATCATCGTCTCGTAACTTAGAAAATACAAGAAAATTAACGTTAATATTTGACTAGGCTGTCACGCTACGCGACGTGTTGAGACACATATTGTATATAAAATACTGATTTTTTCCCTTACATGTTGGAACAAGATCTTCTCTTAATATCCTTGTTGTTGTTATACTTGCCTTTACGGGTCAGACATAGTCACGCCTTACTTTTAGTCGGAGAGCCGGCCGTAGAAAAATCCTATGGATCAGAAACAGATATGGATCAAATCAGTTAGTATTGGTATATACCTTTTTTTTTTAACGTTGTGTCGTGTGGGACTCACCGGCAAAGCCAGTACTACCCACTAAAACCCAACAAAACCTTCCCCCGTCTTAATTATTGAACTAGGACGCCCCGACGGCAGGTCTGCCGAGGCAGATCACAACGACGGTGGGGTTGCTCCAAAGTCCACTCTGCTATCAGAGAAGTACCAGGAGCAACCCGCATGGTACACCGCCCTCCGAAGAGGGTCACCTCCCACCGCCCACCGAAGTGGGCCACCTCCTTGTGCGTTTCTTGGATTCGCGCCCGGCTTAATTGCCGGGCACAACTGAGCCCCCCTACCATGACAAGGTGAACGGACGTTGAGGGGGAGTATGGTATATATAAAAACAAGGTCATTTTTATAATTATCTAATTTTAGCTGCATGCAATGCAAATTATGCTGTCAATAATTCCTGTTATGATTTTTAGCATTGCCATATTTTATAAGATTCATCCCTGCTTATTTTATAGTCTACATGAGCCAAAACAAAAGTGATGTCGAAGTGGAACCGATATTTTTATTTTATTTTTCTTTAGTTATTGATTAGATCTATAGTTAACTTGTTTTCTTTGACATTTAATTTAAACGCCTCAGTTTCAAATGCAATGATGATAATCTTATGATAATATTTTTATCCTATTTTATTAATTGGATTATACATCAAAGCTTTTTTTGTTATACATTCATTAGTTAAATAATTTTTTTATTCAAACACTAGACCGAAACTATTATAAGCACGATAATTTTTATAATAATTTTATAATATGTAAAATCTACAGCAAATAAAATGTCCACACATCTGATCCATAGGTCTTTTATACTATCGTCTCTTGAACTATTTGAATCGTAGTGGTGGATATAAATTAGTATGAAATATAAAATTTGTATGTTCAATAAAAAAGATTGCATCATGCAATATCGATTATTGCATGATGCAATCTTTTGCCGATGTGAGTTTGATTCTTGTTGCACTTTCCAAGAATATGCTATCAATTCTAATTTTAATATAAAATTTAACAAAGTCAATTTTTATTATGAATTTAATAAAATAATCCTAATCAAAATGTATATAGGTATGTACATTGTACATGGCAACACATTGTATATTCAATAAGAATACTTCTTAAAATTAGGCGCAAGCTAAATTATCATAATATTATGTCGACTCAGTAAAGGGTTCTATTCATTTTCACGTGACTCCACGAGGAACACTTAATGTGACATTCGTGCTCCTAATCAGGAATAACAAGTCGAGTGGTTAGGGTGAAATGTTTTTGAAAATAATTGTTTGTACAACTGTGACTAGCTTATGTACATTATATGGGTAAGCGTAGACTTATCAAAAATAATTTTATGAAGGTGTACGCAAAAAAAATATTACGTAATATAATAAATACATACAAAATATAAAAATAAGTTTACGTAAATACAAAAGAAACACTTGAAATAACGAAACATTATTAATTTTTCTTTTAATCGACGCTAATACATGTGGTGCATATGAAAAACAAAAAAAAAACATTATTTGCAAGAGCAACACAGTGTGCTTCTTTTGTTATAAGAATTTTAATTAGTACCTGCGCTTACCCATTATCGAGGAAATAAACTATACACACACATACTACAGACTAACTGATATTTCAATACAATACATTTAGAAAATGTTATTTAGAGCGGTGTCAACACGGATGGTGGCAGGAATGTGGTGGTTTTTCACATTGATCATGATATCTTCCTACACTGCTAACTTAGCCGCCTTTTTGACTGTCGAACGAATGGACTCGCCTATTGAAAGTGCTGAAGATTTAGCAAAGCAGACCAAAATCAAATACGGAGCGCTGAAAGGAGGATCTACGGCTGCATTCTTCAGGGTAAAATTATCATAATTTTTATTTGTTTCACATAAAGTTTATTTTTAGAGATTTCACTAAAATTTTACGATTCATCCGATAGTAGTTTGACACTAACATAAATTTTCAAAAATCATAAAATAGTTATAGCTGAAATGCTAATTTGCTTTCGTATTTTATTACAATCTTGTAATGTTAAAACTGTCTCGGTTATCTATCTAGCCAGTTGTTAATTGATTACTCAAGAGTTATCGGGATTTTCTGTAATAACTCTCAATAACAAAGTCGAAGTTTTCATTCCATAGGTTTTCATTCCATAGTCCACTTACATGTTCCACTTCGGTAGGCGGTGTAAGTTTCGAGTTACTCCTGGTACTTCTCTAATAGTAGAGTGGACTGTTGGAGCAACCCCATGGTTGTTGTGGTCTGCTTCGGCAGGCCTGCCATCAAAGCATCGTGGTTGAATGCGTAAGCGATCCTACGACGCCCCATTATGACGGGGGAGGTCATCTTGGGTTTTTGTGCGTAGTACTGGCTTTGCCGTGAGTCTCAACATAACCATCTGTATGCGTGCAGATGGTATGACCGTATGCGTAAATGCATTTCCCAACTTTAAAAAAAGGTGTCTTTCATGCCATGCCTCAAAAAGCAAAATGTAAAGAATACGATCCCGCACCGGACCTCTCTGTAGTTTTATTAGCAAAAGTACAATTGTGTTTGCACTCTCAATTGTGCGCCGATAATATTTTTTTTCGAGAAACATACGGTCACTTACACCAATACCACTGAGACACGTATATGTTACATACATAAATTAAAGTACATGTAAAAACGGCGAGTATATAAAGTACCCATATGTTAAAACGATAGTACCTGATTAGGAAGACATTATAGTATTTAATTGTAAGCTTTTGTTGCCTAGGATTCCAACTTTTCAACTTATCAACGAATGTGGTCATTTATGGAATCTGCTCGGCCCTCGGTATTTACAAGCAGCAATAAAGAAGGAGAAGAAAGAGTAATGAGAGGAAAAGGTGCTTATGCTTATCTCATGGAATCAACGACCATTGAGTATGTGGTTGAAAGAAATTGCGATCTCACACAAGTTGGAGGGATGCTGGACTCCAAAGGATACGGTATTGCTATGCCACCAAGTAAGTGAAATTAGTTTCTTGGCCGTAGATTTACTTAAATGAAATTAATATATATTTATTTTTTATTCACATGTGAAACAAAGTAGGTTATTTAGGTTAGACCAAAAGGAAAAATATTCCGTTCAAAAATATTCATGACATTGAAGTTTAGATGTTTCTTGTTTTGTTTTCCTTACTACAGAATTCACTCAGTTTCTTCAATATAATGATATATACGGCCTTCATGAATAGGAAAACACCAGCTGATATTTTTTGTTTCCACTTACCTGAGCCGGTTGCAGTCAGTTTTAACTTAAAATTTTATATTCACCAATATCTGATAAAAAACAAAATACTCGTAACTCTAAATATTTTGAACAAAAGTTCAGCAATTTAGTTTCCAAAAATTAAATATGTAATACAGAATAATTCAAATTTTTAAAACCACTGATAGCTACTAATAAATTATAAACATTACGAATATATTTGTCAAAAAATATTCAAAAGAAATAGCTTTGCCTGGTTAGAAAAGTACGGCAAAATGCATATTACTTCCGGTCATGGGTCTAACGTATGCCTACGTTTGTAGACTCACCATACCGTACGGCCATAAGCGGGGCTGTTTTAAAACTGCAAGAGGAAGGAAAATTACACATATTAAAAACAAAATGGTGGAAGGAAAAACGCGGCGGTGGATCCTGTAGAGTACGTAAAACTTTTTTTCTGTTGATTTTAATTTTACAAACAACCTTTCAACTTTTTATTACAGTCTTGAGTGTACAGACTCGCCTTATTGTAATATGGTTCTTCTGTGGATAAAATACACAATAGTTATAGTAAAATAAAAGCCTACTACTTAAATGTTTAAATAAAATGTTTCTAAAGCAATTTCCACAATGGTCACTACTGTAACGTTGTGATATTAAATGAACCCAACCAAGTTTTCATTTCAGGCGTTTTTGGCTTAAAATGGAAATCGTCGCTAAATTAATATTTGGCTGAACATTAATTGGTAATGGAAGGCCAAATTTTTTTAAATGTGTGAACTTGAACACTGATTTCTTTAGAAACTTTTAGTACAGATACAGTTGACAGGGAATTCATTATTATTTTAAACCATTATAGAACCGGTTTGTGGAATCAAATTGCTCTTTGAATCCGCACAACTGTGTACACTTTTATTACGAGTTTTATTTTTATCCCAAGAATAAGACACAATAAAGGTATATACAGATAATAGAGACACAATAAAAATATAGACATAACTTTGTAAGAAAACAAATATCAATAAAATGTGCCATAATATTTTGAAGTTCTATAAATACTAGTTACTCTTGACATATTGTTTTAATAGATAAGTGATTTAAAAACAACATAATAATGAAATCAGAAAGAATATAAGACTATTGCTGCTTTTGAAAAACTTTTATATGTAGTACAGTAATATAACTGTACAAAATTAAGCGTATTTTTTAAATAACAATAGTTTTTTTAGCACATGATTATAATATAAGGACGATAAATAGTCAGGTTTTGTGTTAGGCGGGCCTACTGAAGTTTTCATTAGTAAAAAGGAAAAAGTAGATCTATATTTTATTTATGTTCCACGTTATTTTACTTGAAAAGGGAATAGAAGGAACGTGACATCTCACTTTTCTATTTTTTTCAACCCATGCCAATTGCCACTTGATTGATTGTAACGCTGTTACTTGTCTTACCTTGGTCGCATATATGTACATGTATAAGTTATTGACAAATACATTACCCCTGTGAACTAACTTTATTGCAAAATATTCTGTAGGGCCCGCTTGTTGAACGAAGCAAATGCGGTAAATAATATAAAGTATTATTTATGTAAATACTAATCAGCCTTCAATACGATATAAACGATATACATATGTATAATGCGGTCAACTACGAAAAGAAATAAAAATTTAATTGAAAAATTTATAATAACACTACAATACAATTCATAAAAAATTTCCAAAGCAGGATGAAACATCGAAGTCTTCGTCAACTGCCAACGAGCTGGGCCTAGCAAACGTAGGAGGAGTGTTCGTGGTGCTCATGGGGGGGATGGGGGTGGCGTGTGTGATAGCGGTCTGCGAGTTTGTATGGAAATCACGAAAAGTCGCGGTAGATGAACGGGTATGTTAACTTTATACACTTTAATATTATAGAATTTTGCCTCTTTATTTTAGTTTAATTAATCCGAAAGTGTTTTTAGTTATATGTATGTATTGTTTTGTTATCGTAAAGTTTAAATGAAACTTAAATTTAAATATATAGCAGTATATTTTATATATACGAATGATTTTAACTGTTACATCAGATTCTATTATTTATTAAATTTTACATCTCACTGCTAAATTTGTAAATTGAGCTAAAAATACAGATATTATTGGCACTTACTTAAGGAAGTAAAGTCATATTAATTTATTTTTTTATAATTAATTATTTGGGAAGTCGTTGTTATTATTTGAAACAAATTGTACTTTATTAACCCTCCAATATGGGAGACTAAAATTTTGTTTAACAACATCTTAAGTAAACAGTTTTATATAATTTCCATAATATAAAATAATCCTGTTGTATTTTCTTGATCTTGACTTAACCGGTGTACCTATTTATTTTAAATCATATTGTTTGACGTTAATAATGAAATCACTTTACTTTGTTCTAGGTTTATTTTTAAATATTGGTAAACTTTTTAACATATATTTTAGTGGCTAGATGACGTAGAATTAAAATGTATTGTTTTTTATATAAATATCCAACAATAGTCACAATTATAATTAACATACGTACGTGCTATATATAACGCTATAAGGGCTAGTTATATTTACTTATGTAAATTAGAAATTAACTGAAACGAAACGCTAGATAACAAGAAATTCAAAGCGTCCTTAATAACAATATTAATTCATTATCTTTCCATTCCATCATTCTGGATCGCAGAAGGAAGAGGTAAGTAAATGTTTCACTTTCTTTAGTCTTAGTCCCCAAACGCATTCATATTTCACAATTAATTTGTTTGTTCAGGCCTCTCTTTGTTCGGAAATGGCGTCCGAGTTGCGTTCCGCGCTGAAGTGCCCGAGTGGGGGTAGCGGAGGTGCGGGCGGGACGCGCGAGGGGGCCGACTCACCCTACTTGCACTACGGATTCAGTACGAAAAGTCAGCTGCACTAGCAGGAAACCGCCTCGTCGCCCCCGAGCGTCGTGTAGGCAGAGACTCACTTGATCTCAAGTCTGGTTCAAAAACAAATTTAAGCTAGTTCCTAATAATTGTCAAAACATTTTGAACCTTATTAGGAAATGGTGGTCTGAAATGTTTTTGAATACATGACGTGGTGTTGATTTGCTTGCCTTGAAGGGTGAGATGAAAAAGACTCTTTTGATCCTAGTTTCTTAAGGTTTTTCTTGATACCCTAATACTTTTTTTAATTTGTTTTTTTTTTTTCAAAAATTTGTGAAATAATTTCATAATGAATAACAAAATATAAAATAGTATATCAAGTGAAGACAAATTCACTCAAATAAAACAAAATATTGTTTTAAAATGTTATAACACATTAATAAACATAATTAATTTTGAATATTTACCATATTTTTTATATTTTTATCATTATTTGAGGCACCTAGGATAGTATTTGAAACAAGTGTCACTTGATAATGAGATGACACGACATTAGCATGTAAATAAACCATATCGTATAACGGTTTAAGGTACAATAATATTGTTGTGAATTTTAATTGTCTAAATGTGTTTAAGAATTGATTTCTCGTTTGCCAAATTGATAAATTAATTGTGCTAAATGTGCGACAGTATTTGTAAATATCGAATATTAATCAAGTTTCTGAATAACTTTTATATATAACCAATTTTATAAATAACTATTTATAACTTATGGAATCGTATTGTAAATAAGTAATTTCAGCTGTAGGAGTATATTTTCATTCCTCTGACTTATATAACGATTTGAAAAACAATAATTCTTCGATTTATTATTCGTCGATTTCGAATATTTGAATACAATGTGTAGTAATGAGAATACGTGTAGTGTTATTAATAGTATTAAACTAGCTAAGAATCTGGACTAATTCAAATTGACCACAATATAGCAAACTTATACTATGTGACATAATTAGGAACAATATTTGTATGGAAACTAAAGCAATGATGTCAGCTCAAATGTGCCAAATCCAAAGTACTCGTTTAAAATATTTTGTAAGTTTACATATAAAGGTGATTATGAAAATTATAAATCGTTTTAATAAATTATTTTTATTTTCCCCTCTCAGCCCCTCCCTACTAATATTACAAATTAAAAAAATAAATGTCTGTCGTTTTGTTCTTTTCACTATTAATTAAACCACTAAACAGATTTTGACGAGGCAAAGTCTAAAGACTAACTACATCATGAGCAAAACCGATGGCAAAAAACAATAACTATCAATTATTTGTCTTTGTGAAATTTTGAGTCTAGAAATAAACAAAAAATAGCTGATCTGTTAATAACAATCTATATATGTAAAATTCAATTTCTGTTCGTTAGTCTCGCTAAAACTCAAAACCGGCTTGATCGATTGAATAATTTTTTTTCGTTTGGTTGGGATTTTCTCAAGGGTGGTTTAAGTATATAAAAAAATTGGGAGAACTCATAAGAACTGCTGGAAAATCGGAAAATCAGAACCTTTTTTTTTGTATGGGAATTACTACTTCGGATTACTTTTAATAGATGTTGTTAGTCTAACAACATCTATTAATTTTTTTAAACTTGAATTTGAAGCATTCTTGTAGATGTACAAGAATGTTTCAACTTGAAGTTGAAAAAAATATTAAAAAATATTATAATTATAATATATAGTCTACTTATTCCATACTAACCGTTAAAACGTACCTAGAAACGAACCCGAGCGAAGCGAAAGCGAGGGTGAGCCGCTAGTAACTTATATAAACAATACATGAAACAAGTGAACTAATATTAAAACCTACTATTAAATAACAGGTTTTGGTTTCCCTTCCATTTTTTATTATTTTATAGTCAAAAATTTCGTGATATTCTAAATTGTAAATAGCGCAAGCGCCATGCTAGCCGAAATACATCACACTATTTCAGCGTGAATATTTCACTATGTTCTATTACAATATTCACGTATGTATGCTTCATTTAACCCATGAACAAATTCATGCGTATTTTCATGCGGTGATGATACCAACAAATGAATTTGCTTGAAAAAACAAAAGCACTAAAAAGTGAAAAATAACTGATTGGTAGTTTTCATTTACTATACATACCTAATCAAATATTTTCGAAGTCGGTGTGCTTTGGCTAAGTAATTAAAGCCTACCTATTAAATACATACCTAATCAAATATTTTTGAAATCGGTCCCAGCCCATACAAAGCAAAGCACACCGACTTCGAAAATATTTGATTAGGTATGTATAGTAAATGAAAACTACCAATCAGTTATTTTTCACTTTTTAGTGCTTTTGTTTGAAGTCGGTTTTTATTTTTTTGTTAAAAAGTTTTTATTTTTCCCTTTTTAGTGTAGACAGTAGTAGCAAAGTAAGGATTCTAACGTGTTAGGCTTGTCAAATCAAACAAAATAAGCCCAAACTCAAAGTATCTACTATTAGCCGTTGAAGAGTTCCACCTATCCACCTTCTGGCCTTACCATCAGATCAGGTCAACAACACCGAACCACTGTACTATCAACGGAAATAGAAATACTTGCTAAGTTTCAAGTCAATATGACAATTAGAAGTAGGTTAAATTCATCATTAGTTGTTTTTCCACCCTTAGGGGTGGTATTTTTTTTTTGAAATTTAAATGGGACTAATCTGGAAGTATACCCTTTCAAACAAAAGAAAAATTGTCCAAATCGGTTAATAAATGACGGAGTTCTGAGGTAACAAACATAAAAAAAAAAAAAAAAAAAAACATACAGTCGAATTGAGAACCTCCTCCTTTTTGAAGTCGGTTGAAAATGTTACAAAATGCATTAAAGTTAATATGGTTATTGAGATGGATATAGAACATCATAGAAATGTAGATATAAATTTCAACAGTTACAGATTGTTCGCAACTATTAAAATATTTAATATGAAGTAAATAAGAAGTAAACAGACCCTTATGTTTTTATATGGCTGCAAAACGGAAGCCTAATAGAAAATCCCTGCAATAAACCGCCAGAGTACTGTAAGACGTGAATAAACGCATTTTCTCATACCATGTGTATACGTTTCCAACAATGGTTGTATGGATTCAATTGTAGAGCTCGACGCGAGGCCGACTGTACGAAACAGAATGAGCGTTGTTTTTAACCGGACGAGCTTGTAACGTTTAACATTGTTTACATTATGCTCCCTCACGCTTTGTACGAACTCACCGCCATTCTATTTTAAAGCGAAATGCACGTTTCAAATATTCAGGCGGTTTGTCACGTCAGAGTTAACTAAAAAATTACGTACGTGCTTACGTATTCTTGTTTGTGTAACATCTAGCAATTAAGCTTACATTAACCAAAGCTCTACACAGCACTATTAATTTAATTCTACGGATATTCTATATAAAACGTTTAAAACTGTTAAAAATCATTGAAATGGATGGGAAAAAACATGTCTTTTTAATAGTTTTCAATTCAATGCAATTTTCTTGTTAATAGCTTCAAAGTGTGTTTTAATAATTTTATTATGGCTTACATTAAAATCTACGTCTAATAATGTCTTATTTGCGGAAATATCTCAGTACGTAATATATGTAGCAGTGTGCCTTACTTATATTCTAGTCTAATATTTGCCTTATTGTCCCTATCTTTTGTTATCTGAAAATATCGTAATGAAATAGAAAAATTATTCCTCATATAATTTTCAGCTCTTTTATGAGGTAAATATAATCGGCCCGATCCCTGTAGTTAAATTTTATATAGTTGCTCCAATCCTAAGGATCGTGACGTAACAACAGATAGCTATATGTATATAATAAAGATAAATAAACTCATATAATGCAAAAATAATCTTAAATCTGGCTGGTAAGTAGGTATAAAGATAAGCACGCTTACACTAACAAAAAACAAACAATGCGCGCAAACACACTTCACTCAGCAAAAATACGCAAATATTTGTACTTTCAGTATAAAATAGAAGTAATTTGATAATAGAAAGGCCACTTTGCCACAAAAGTACGCAACATATATCGTTCCACCATAGTAAATGACACATGATTAGTTAAATTATTTTCTAATAACATATACTTAATCAACTATGCACGAATCTATAATACTAATATTATAAAGAGGTAAAATTTGTGAGTTTATGAGGTTGTAGGGGGTGATCTCTAGGTCTACTGAACCCATTTAAATGAAATTTGTTAAGAAGATAGTTTGAGACTCGCGAAAGGACATAGTATACTTTTAATATGGGATTAAAATTTGTATGGGGAATCAAACTAGGGATGGACCCGAGCGAAGCGACGGTGAGTCGCTAGTTGTAAAATATATTTACAAAATATCACGTTGAATGTGTTACTGGTCAAATCCGATAAAAGGTCAAACTAGTTCCACCTAGGCTTAACTTTATGCCTTTACACGATGGGAGAAACCGGTTATGCTTATCCTAAAATAGGTTTGACCAGTACCAGTATTTTGTATAACATCTATAGAATAAACAAAAAATATATCATTCTTTCATTTTTCTTAACGATAATAATCAAGGAAATGGGTGGGATTAATCTTATGAAACTCTCGGTTCAATCTATCTCATAATTCACGATCTAAAAAATTAAAAAATCTTTTGTCTTTGGAAGAATTTACGCTTATTTATGTTTGCTTATATAACAATTCTTATTTACGAATTTTTTAGAGTGTATTTACTCATTAGTAATAATTAATAATTAATTATAGAATGACATCTTCTCTAACAATAAGCTACTGTATTAAAAACCGTAACCGAAGAAATTTCAATTTTACACTTCTATAAAAACACAACAGGCACCTCTATAATCCATACTTCATACTAATATTATAAATGCAAATATGTTTTTATATGTATGATGGCTATAACTTCACAAATTATGAATAATGATTAGATTATATATTAAAAATGTCCAAAAATACACACCTAAGGATGTATGTATGCCTACATTCATGATTTTTTTAATTGAATGTACCTTTTTTGCTATTTAATGCTCCTATAACGTAAACCAAATTGTTTTGCGTAAATTCAATGAATTATATTTATGGCTGGTGGTTTCGCTGCGTGTGTAATTCCATTTAGTCCACATCCACCAAACCCGATTTACGAGTATATGAGAGCGCGTAGCATGGGGGCCTTAAGTTTATATCCATGGATATTCGACCGATTGAAATAAAACTTAGCTACATTTTTAATAATGTTATTATATCAATAATAAAAAAAATATGAAGATCCATTCCAGATTAACATACAAAATTGGACATAGTTATGCTAAATGGATCCAGCCCACGAAGACCGTTTTTTGAGTTATTGTCATAAATGACACCTACATATCAACATATATACAGAAAGTAGATAAAATATCCGATATTTAAGAGGAATTTAAAAAAAACTACGGTCTAGTTACTTTGATATACCAGTTTTACTATAACTCCTATTTTCTCAAAAGTAAGTTTTTTGGTTGGATCTATTTTGCATAACTACGTCCAATTAATATTTTGAAAACTTTTAAATACGTCTTCATTATAAATACTAACAAATCATGCTCCATAAAAAACTATAAATATGGAGCATTAATTAGAGAATAATATAGTAGTATTTTGTAACATTACTAATTTGCCAGGAACTAGTAAGACAAAGTGCGACAAGGTACTTTATTATAAATGTGCATTGTCTCGACGCTGACTTAAGTGAAGTGCAGACTGAGGACTTAGTACCACGATATAAAAAAGCGCACACTTGATATGAAAAATAATATTAAGAAATCTATTCATTACCGGAAAATCCCACAGGGATAATCACTACTTATGTTTTAATAATTATTATAATATTATTATTTAAGATTTTTTTCATAATACAATCACATAAATTTCAAATAAAACGTCCATAATTAAAACGTTCTACCCACAATGCTGCAAATAAATAGTTTCAATAAATCGACATTTGCAGTAAATGATGCACATCTGTATATTCCCTAAATAGAAATGCGTTCCGAAAGCAAAAGCATCGATAATATTGAGATAACTAAACGGAAAATGTCATCGAAAAGCAAATAAAAAATTCAATAAAATCTTAAGCCCACGGAGTGAGTTTTATTTTCACACTTGGGGAATATTTGCTTGTCGACTTAAAATAATTGTTTAATTTATTTGATATGAACAAAAAAAGAAGTAACTAAAGTTAAAAAAATACACATATATAGAGAAATGAAATTACTTCTAACTTGATATCAACTAGTGGAAGTAATAAATGAGCGTATATTTACTCATTCATATTTAAAATTCCTTATTTTACTCTACTGTTATTATAGCTATGAAAACACTATGGAAAGTTAGTTGATAGAGCCCTATTGAATAGAAGAGACTCATTATGAATAGTTATACACAATACAGTTATTCAAAGTATTCATTTCAAATGCACTGCATTTGTATTCCATTAATACTTATTATACGTTATAATAAATGCCTTGCCATGTTTTCTCTAAGTATACAATGGAAATTAAGAACATAAATTTATTAAATGATTTTTCGATGGTTTAAAAAACTAGAGACTCACCCTCGCTTCGCTCGGGTTCGTCCCTAGGTTGATTCCTTATACAAACTTTCATCCCTATTTCCACCCTCTTAAAGTATGATTTCTGGGATAAAAACTATCCTATGTCCTTCCCAGGGTCTCAAACTATCTTCTTATCAAATTTCATTTAATTCGGTTTAGTAGTTTCAGAGCCTATTCAATACAAACAAACAAACAAAGAATCAAATCTTTACTCTTTATAAAATTAAGTATAGATATACATAGATTATAACGACTAAGAATACTCATAATAATTCGATCTATGTATTAGTAATTTATTTAAATTATATTTTTTATCTATCTATACTAATATTATAAAGAGGTAAAGTTTGTGATCTTGTGAGTTTGTGAGTTTGTGGGTTTGTGAGTTTGTGAATTTGTAACGTTGTAGGGGGTAATCTCTGGATCTACTGAACCAATTTTCGAAATTCTTTTACCAATAGAAAGCCACGTTCTTTCTGAGTGTCATAGGCTATATATTAACCCGAAAAATGAAAAGACTTTTTCATGGTAGTCGTATTTGCAAAGTTAGTCGGAGAAAAAACGGTCGTACGAAAACGTTTCTTACGAACGCTGCCTTAACGATGACAGATATATGATTATGTTCTAGAGAAAAGTTGTAGAGCTTAATAATGCCTACAAATAAGTCAGCGACAGCATATGTCTAACTTTTATATTTAAGTCATAAAAAGTAGTTTTTTATATTAAAAAAATAATTTAAATCAGTAGGTCATGTTTATTGGTTATATTATCAACAATTATGAATTCTTATCAAAATAAGTAAATTTATCGTCTAACATGCTTAAAACAAAAGACTTTTCCCTTTTACTGCATATCATTTGGACAAATGGTTAAAGAGATAATACGACATACACGTAGGTATGGACGAACCCGAGCGAGCTGTTGTCTGTTTTTCTGTTTGTACGGGCTAATCTCCGAATCTATTGGACCGATTTAAATGAAATTTTGCATGGTGGTACCTGATATCCCCGGGCAACATCTGAGATACTTTTCATCCCGGAAAATTAAAGAGTTCCCGTGGGATAGTTAAAAAACTATAACAACTTATAAAGCTTAGTACACAAAAACTACTGATTGGATTTTAATGAAACTTTACAATAATATAGTTCATACATGACAAAAACAAATCAGCTACTTTTCATCCCGGAAAATTAAAGAGTTTCCGTGGGATAGTCAAAAAACTATACAAACACCACTGATCGGATTTTGATGAAACTTTACAATAATATAGCTCATACATCAGAATAAAAATAGGTTACTTTTTGTCCCGGAAAAATGTACGGTTCCCGTGGGATAGATGTTTTCGTTTATTTGTAACGTATTATGTACACAACATAGACCCCAAAACAATAGTTATTAAAAAATTTGTCTGTTTGTCTGTTTTTGTATGCACGTTTCCCCCCAAAAAGTAATGAATCGATTTCAACGAAATTTGGTGAAGTTATCATTTATTACTCGAGTCAACGTTTAGGATACCTTTTACTTCAAGAAAATCTTTCTTTCTCACGGGAAAATAAAATGACTGGTTTTATCGAGTTCTCCCTAGAAACCTTCCACTGGCTAAACCTTAAGACATACATACATCAAAACAATATACTAAAAACTTGAAAAGTCCTACAGGAAAGTTCTTAATAGTATATGTATATCTCCTAAGCAATATCTATTCTTATCTATACCTATAATAAAATTAACTTAGTCAAATCGACGTGAGCGTTTCACGCAAAAAGTACTCAACCGAACCTAAATTTTGTATAGTGATAACTTAGTATTCGGGTCAACATTTAGGATATCTTTTACGACAGGCAAATTATTCATTCTCACGGGAAAACACAATAACTGGTTCTATCGTATTGTCCTTAGAAATTTATATGGCTAACGCTGGCTCAACCTTAAGAGATTATAAAATTGTAAGCCTTAAAAAGGTCGACAGAAAAGTTCTCAATAGTATATGTCTATCTCCTAAGGTACACTCGATATAACTATATTCATTATTATATATTACTGTTTTATTATACGTTATTTAGTCTATCTATAAATATAATAAAACTGTAGAGGTCGAATGTCTGTACATAGAAAAAAAATGCTAAAAACCGAGTCAGTTATATTCCTACATCCCGTAAGAAGAAAAATAGAACAAATCCAGGTTTTTTCATTTTTTTTTGTTTCTCTGTCTGTTTGTCTGTTTGTACGGGCTAATCTCCGATTACGACTACTGGACCGATTTAAATGAAATTTTGCATGGTGGTACCTTATATCCCCGATCAACATCTTAGGTACTTTTCATCTCAGAAAATTAAAGAGTTCCCGTGGGATAGTTAAAAAACTATATTATCTTATACAGCTTAGTACACAACAACTTATGCACCTAATTTAGTAAAATTTGGAATGCTGATACCATATATTGCCGGTCAAACAACAGGTTACATTTCATCCCGGAAATATGAGCGGTTTCCATGGGAACTAATGGATCTCTATTAGTGTTATTCTAGAGGCGAACCCGAGCGAAGCGAGGGTGAGCCGCTAATTTATTACATTTTAGGTCTAAAATAATAACAAAATTGGCTTGTCTGAGAAATATTTGTGTTTTCACAGATAATAGCCACAGCCACATGAAAGGTTTTAATTACCTTTCTATGTGTGAGCGCGCATCACTCGATAACGGCTGAATTTCAATGCAATTGTATTTTTTTTTTTTGTTTTAGCATTAAAACGTAGCTAAGTTTAATTTATATAAATTACATAGATTTAAATATCTTAATTTAAGCCCTTCCCTCTACCCATCTATGAGTAATAATTTATAAACAAATAGATTGCCTTTTTGTTAGTTCAAACACACTAATGTTTACAACTACAAGTCAAATTTACATATTTCTTCATAAATGTTTATAATATACTCTTATTACTTAGAAATAGACCAATGAGACCTAAGTAGATTAATTAACTATGAAGACGGGATTGCAGAAATGTGCTAGTTTTTATTTAAAGAGAAGCTAGATTTATCAAATATGTTAGAAAAAATATTTTAAATAACTTTTATTAAACAAAAGAAGAGGGTCATACGGAATATACAAACTGTTGACGTGATTAATATTCATAATAATAAATATGACGATATAATAAGACCACAAAACAATCGTCTGGCTTTAGTTTCCCTCGATGTGTTAATAGCCCTTATATTATTCACACTACTAGCAAAATGCTATAACAGCAAACACTTTAAATGCAAATCACGACCAAAACCGCATTGCAGCCTCGTTACTCACAATCAGATTTTAAAAACAACTGATTCACACTTCTATAATATAATATGATTTATTGTTTTAAATATTACTTTTGGCTCAAATACAAATGTAATGAATGATCAACCTTTTTTAATTTATTGAAAAGTAACAGAAATGGACAAATGTTACTTTATATAACATTCTCTTTACTTTAGAACGTACTGTAGTATATTTTCGTATGAATTAAAAACGAACGCTACTCGCCACTTTTTGCCTTGACATTTCAACCCTTAACGACACTTTTGAGTTAACTACGTTGAAAAATATATTATATTACTAGCAGAACCCGCAGCTTCGCTCGCGCTAGAACAACAAAAAAATCTCTAAAAAGATAGGATCTAGGTTTCATACAAACTTTCGTCCCCTGTTTTACCCCCTTATAGGATAAATGTCGAAAAATGCTAAAACATGTATTTATTTAATACCAAGTTTCAAGTAATTCTGATCAGAAATAAATTTTGGATTGTATTATAATGTGTTTTCCCGTGGGAATAAGATGATCTCGCGCGATAAAAACCTATGTCACTCTCCAGCTCTCCAATATCTTCACACCAAAAATCACACCAATCCGTCACTCTGTTTCGTCGTGAAAGAAAGACAAACAAACGCACCAACAAACAAACACTCTTTCACATTTATAATATTAGTATGGATATGGATTATTAATTATCAATAACATTAGTTGAAGTATACACTCAAATTGCAACTATCAAGTCCTAACTAATATTTTAAATGCAAGAGTCTATTTGTTAGTTGTCTTTGTTCATGCATAGACATATTTTATGAGCCGGAGAGTGGTAGGCTACCGTTTACCCAGGCATGCTCGTATCAAGAGATGCCCGTGGGATATTACAAAGAGATTTTGGATGCCGCACAAATTAAACTTAGGCTTGTGAACTAAACAAGGGTGGATCACTACTTATTAATAAAATAGACACTGTTGCTCATCTAATATTTAAATAACATAATAACAAAATGTTCATTTATTATTAAATAGCAGTAATATTATAAGTGCGCAAAGTAAATTAAGTGGTTACTTCTTCATATATCAACGGCTCTACGGTTTTGAATAAAATTCGTAGTGTAAATAAATAGCTTCTGCGTTATTTATCGCTTTACATTAGCTATTTATCGACATACATAAGACAAGAGCGGAACCGCATGTAAATACTAGTTATTCATATATCATTCAACCAAAATACAATTTCGAATAAAGCTATAGATAGGTACATGAACTCAATTATTCTAATGAACGTTAAGATATGAAACTGTATGCTTATTGTTTGCAGGGAACATTGATCGCTACCAGCGATACATGATCCCATATGATGTTTAAAGGTATAACCAATAAAAGGAGCTGAGGTGTCTAGGTAATTTGGTGTACTATATCGATTGATGCCACACACCCGCAACTAATTAGGGCACGGAGATAACAAGTACAGAAAGATTTATCTGCCAATGGGGTTTTTCTTAATTTATTCCGTATACTAGCGGCTCACTCTCGCAAAATACTAATATACTAATAGAGATCTATTAGTTCCCACGGTAACCGTTCATTTTTCGGGAATGAAAAGTAACCTGTTGTTTGACTGGCGATATAAGGTATCAGAATGTTAAATTTTACTAAATTAGGTGCATAAGTTGTTCTGTACTAAGCTGTATAAGTTACTATAGTTCTTTAAGTATCCCCACGGGAACTCTTTAATTTTCCGGAATGAAAAGTATCTTACATGTTGACCGGGGATATAAGGTACTACCATACAAAATTTCATTTAAATCGGTCCAGTAGTTTAGGAGATTAGCCCATACAAACAGACAAAGAAACAAAAAAATTGAAAAAAATCTGGATTTGTTCTATTTTTCTTCTTACGGGATGTAAGAAGATAATTGACTCGGTTTTTAGCATTTTTTATCTATGTGTAGACATTCGATCTCTACAGTTTTATTATATTTATAGATAGAATAAATAACGTATAATAAAACAGTAATATAAAATAATGAAATTATAGCGAGTGTACCTTAGGAGATAGACATATACTATTGAGAACTTTTCTATCGACCTTTTTAAGACTTATAATTTTCTTGTACAATGTTTTGATCTATCTCTTAAGGTTGAGCCAGAGTTAGCGATATAAATTTCTAAGGACAATACGATAGAACCAGTTATTGTGTTTTCCCGTGGCAATTAATAATTTGCCTGTCATAAAAAGTATCCTAAATGTTGCCCCGAGTACCAAGTTATCACTATACAAAATTTAGTTAAAATCGGTTCAGTACTTTTTGCGTAAAACGCGCACATCGATTTGACTAAGTTAGTTTTATTATAGGTATAATTAAGAATAAATATTGCTTAGGAGATATACAAATACTATTCAGAACTTTCCTGTAGGATTTTTCAAGACCTACAATTTTTTTAGTATATTGTTTTTATGTATGTATGTCTTAAGGCTTAGCCAGCGGAAGGTTTCTAGGGAGGACTCGATAAATCCAGTTATTGTATCTTCCCGTGAGAAAGAAAGATTTTCTTGAAGTAAAAGGTATACAAAAACAGACAAACAGACAAATTTTTTAATAACTATTGTTTTGGGGTCTATGTTGTGTACATAATACGTTACAGATAAACGAAAACATCTATCCCACGATAACCGTACATTTTTCCGGGATAAAAAGTAACCTATTTGTTATTCTGATGTATAACCTATATTATTGTAAAGTTTCATCAAAATCCAATCAGTAGTTTTTGTGTACTAAGCTGTATAAGTTACTATAGTTTTTTGACTGTCCCACGGGAATCCTTTAACTTTCCAGGATGAAAAGTAGCCGATTTGTTATTGTCCTGTATGAACTATATTATTGTAAAGTTTTATTAAAAACGAATCAGTAGTTTTTGTAACTAAGCTGTATAAGTTATTATAGTTTTTTAACTATCCCACGGGAACTATTCAATTTTCCGGGATAAAAAGTATCTAAGATGTTGCCCGGGGATATAAGGTACCACCATGCAAAATTTCTTTTAAATCGGTCTAATAGATTAGGTGATTAACCCGTACAAACAGACAAACAGACAGAGAAACAAAGAATTTGAAAAAAATCTGGATTTGTTCTATTTGTCTTCTTACGTCCCCCTGACTCGGTTTTTTGCATTTTTTTGCTATGTACTGACATTCGACCTCTACTCTTTTATTATAGTATAGACAAAGTAGAGGTATTAGTGATGTAGGAAGTGAACACAACACTATTGTACGTTTCTTAAGGTTAAAAAAATGTAAAATATTTGTATCCAATATTTAAATAACTGAAAATATTGATTATAATCCTATGATTATATAATCAAAATAGATTTAACTTAAAGTTTTATCCTGCTTACGCATTTTGCTATTATGTGCTTACAACATTGACATCTATACATATAATCAAATTCTAAGTCAAATCTGTACATTAAATTTTTTTGGAAAATCAAATTGAAATAGACATTATTATCGATACAGAGTCCGAATCTATAGTTTTTAGATTTTTTGTCTGTCTGTCTGTCTGCCTGTCTGTCTGTCTGCCTGTCTGTATGTCTGTCTGTTACCGCATCACGAGAAAACCACTGGACAGATTTTGATGAAATTTGTTATCCAGGTTATCCAGGTCAACATATAGGCTACTTTTTACCGCGGGAAATTATCTTATTTCTGAGAAAAAATACAAAAACACAAAAACTGCATTGCAAGAGTATATGTACTAAGAAGAAAGAAGAGCCGCGGGCAATGCTAGTTAAATAATATGCTTAATAGTAACAAAGAGATACATACGTATTTTAAAGTTTGTAGAAATGAATGAACTTACATTAATTAATAACATAATAAGTACTAACACGAAATAATGCGCTTTTAAAACAAATTTGCGTAATTTTACTGATCATTGAAATATTAGCAACCAAATGATGGGTTTGTAGTTTATAATCACAGATGGCCCTTTTGCTTGGTATGAATTATTTATCACGGTCAAAAATTTTTAAGATCACAGATTTTTTTATTCAATGCAGAATGATTTTATTAGTTTGCACATATTTATAAAATAAAACAGTTTAACTATTGGCGAATCAGTGACATCTATTATCGATTCAAATAAATAAAAACAGCCTGAAGAATAGCCCGAATTAGCGCTGTCCTATTTTTTTGTATGGGATGAGTCATCTGTACTACTACAGTATTATGAGATCTGTGATCTAAGTAATCCTTTAATATTTTTAAGTCTCTTAATATACCTATATTTTAAAGCCATTTGTGTGAAATTAAGTCTGTGCGTCGAGGGGATATACATTTTCTATACCAACTTCGACAACATCGAAAATAGAATTATAATATTAAATAGAATTATATGTACAAAAAGGTACAAGCCCGAAATGTCTAGACTTAATACGTTTTAAAAGTTTGGCTGGTAAAAGTAATTTAATAGTATAATGATAAAACACTGCAACAAGTTTATGCTCAGTTTTATATGTACTAAAAGGTCGTGAGAACAAAAGTTAATCTCTCAGCTGGTGTCACGGCGGAGCATAAATCTTTTCGGGGCCATTACTTCAGCACAAACGATACCGCATCACTGATGTCCCACGAGGCTATTTTCTACTATAAATAATAAGCTGTTCATGAATTCTACACAAATATATAGGGAAACATTGCTAGGTAGCTTTACATTTTTCATTAAGCACCTATTATTATATTATAACTAACAGAACCCGAGTGCAACCACAAACGACGTGACACGAGATATTTATACATTAGAATCTCTCAAAGATTTTTTTATATATATAAAAGCCTAGGTTGCCTCCTAATTACTATAGGGCGCAACCGATTTTGATGATTCATGCGTCACGTCGTTAGATTCATCTTGACAACGTGAGTCATAAGCTACATAAATATCTATTAAAAATCAAAATGGTGCATCTTAGACGCCATTTTTCCTCCAAATCAATCGAGTGAGGTAGGTATCAAAATATAGGTTTTTAAGAGGCGATTACAAAAATATACACAACTTGTATGTTTTTAAATAATTTAAGATAAGAAATTATACTTAAAATGTCTAAATGACCAAAACTAAAAAGCTGCAAATAAAAAAATAATTAATTTAAAAATAAAAAACTCGACTGCATAAAAAGCGAACTAGTTAAAGAAGGAACATAGTATTATTAAAACTTTATCCTTGCATTAATGATTGAAACATCACTTCGACGAGTATTTTTCCCACTAATAAAGTAAAAAAACTAAATAGGATAAATTCATGTAGTCGTTTAAACAGTGGTTTAATCTATACATATAATAAAATTGTAACTAAGCCGAATCTGTACATGAAATATTTTTTGGAAAATCTTATTGAAATAAACATTATTATCGATACAGAGCCCAAATCTATAGTTTTTAGAATTTTTGTCTGTCTGTCTGTCTGTCTGTCTGTCTGTCTGTCTGTCTGTGTGTATGTCTGTCTGTCTGTCTGTCTGTCTGTCTGTTACCGCATCACAGAAAAACCACTGGAGGGATTTTGATGAAATCTGGTATGGTGATAGCTGGTTATCCGGGTCAACATATAGGATACTTTTTACCTCATTTCTGAGAAAAAATACAAAAACTGCAATGTAAGAGTATACTAATATGTAAAACCTAAGAATTTGGTTTTTGGCCATCTGAACGCGGATGGAGCCGCTGGCAATGTTAGTCATTTTATAAAATTCGTATTTTTATGAGCACGAATTGTTTCAAAATTCATTTTAAATTCGTAACCATATAGTGAGTCTGGCCAGATAATTATGTACCTAGTTATTAAATTCTGCGTGTTCTCGTGTGAATAATTACTAAAATTAAAGACAGAAAGAAGAGCTTTGTTGTTTAAAATTGTAAGAAAATTCAAAAGCTGTATATAATCAAACAAACGCAAATTACTCAAATATTTTGCTTTTGATATCACGAACTTAAAGCATTTTGATTCTGACAGTTATAAATTAATCCACTTTAACGCAAGCGCCCTTTTTATTAACGTTGGGTAATGCATTTACGAACGAGGTGTGGAACTCACCGGCGTAATAAAGCCAGTACTACCTACTAAAACCCAACAAAACCTTCCCCCGTCTTAATGGAGCATCGCAGGATCGCTTACGCATTCAACTACGACGCCCTGACGGCAGGTCTGCCGAAGCAGACCACCACAACCACGGGGTTGCTCCAAGGTCCACTCTGCTATCAGAGAAGTACCAGGAGCAACCCACATGGTACATCGCCCACCGATGAGGGCCACCTCCCACCGCCCACCGAAGTGGGCCACCTCCCAGTGCGTTTCTTGGCTTCGCGCCCGGTAGGATTGCCGGGCACTACTGAGCCCCCCCCCCCACCACGACAAGGTGAACGCACGTTGGGGGGGGGGACGCAAGCGACCTGGTTTTATTATACTCATCGCATTTTAATATTTTCATATGTCTTTTAATCCGTAGAGTAGTTTTATCTACGTAGAAAGAAACTGCTATGTATAGATATGTGAATTAATATACACCTATAAAATAATGTACGGGAATTAAAATCATTTGGAGGAGATTTAGATGTAACGGCCTCAGGCCTGCATTGCTTGTCCATATAACTGCACCTCACTCGAGAACAGCTGATTGGACTGTTAATAAAGAATTGTTTCCAAATGAAGTCCTAAAATCTTTTAACTTTCATGTATTTCAATTATTTTTAAAGTTATACTTGCTTTGGGACGTTTGGTAAAAATTATTTTATTATGAAAACAAACAACAACAAAGTTATAAATGATGTAGAATAACATCAAATAAAAATAAAACAAGTTAAGTCATTACAAAATATAGGTACTCTTACTGCGGTGTTCATTAAAAATAATCACGTCATTTCAACAGGACGAAAAGCTATGTACATGCATTTATTTTGCTTGATGTTTGAATTCTTTAAAATAATATTAAATTTTAATAATAGTTTCACTTTGTCTGCTATCATTTGATTAAATACTTCGTTGTTTTTTTAAGGTTTAATATAAACTAGTGTTTGCCCAGTGGTTGAAATTCAATCATAATCATATTTTTTTTATTGTTAACAATAAATTTCTAGCATTATATCTACTAACCAAAAAAGAAAATAGGTTGACAAAGAGAGGCACTGAACTGTTTGGTCTTTGCCTATTCATGTACAGATAAAAAAGAATGTTATGTAATATACCTACAATCAAAAATAAATTCAAGATCAAAAGTTAAAACACAAAATATTTATCCAATCCTTTATAAAATAAAAAAGTGAGTGTAAAGAGATTTCTAAAAGAGAGTAATAACATTAACAAATTCTATTTTAGCCATAATAAATTAATTTAAAAAGAACTTTTAAAAAGAAGCTTTTATAAGTTTATTTTATGCCTTTTAGCGCATTAAATATAGGCTTGTTTTTAAAAGTATTTTTTTACTATTAATTTATTTTTAGTTTACAAGTTATGACCTCTGAGGAGATCTGTCATTTGAAGCCAACCGTTAATGCAACAGGCAAGTCATGATAAATTTAAAAATGGGCTGTGATAATTATTAAATACATATGTATATGTACAATATCTCGTGTCTGTACTGTTAGCCGTTAAGGAGATTGTAATATGAACATGTAAAATTTCAATTCTGTAAGATAGAGATAGAGAGAGAGAGAGTGGTTGTAATTCAGCTTGTAAAATTTGACCCATACAAACATACCAACTGACAAACATTGCAAGTTGAATAAAAGCTTCTAAAAATAGAATATATTTTACGTGAATAAAAGACTTTCTTAAATCCTAAAGAAAAATAGGAAATTTTCCAAGATACGTGCTTTTACGCTTGTCTTGTAGATTTCACGAAAAATATTGAACATCATAAAATATTTTCATTGCATAATATAAAATTATTGGTACCAACGCGACAGGTTATGTGAAATTTTAAGACATAGATATGTAATGTACAGGCAGTCCCATTCTCAATGTAAATTTAAATACAAACATGAAGAATAATAGTTCGCTTTCATTTTGTCCAAGCTTTGAGTCGTCATAACCAGATTTAAAAGTGTGGTGTATAATATAGTAATATTAGCATAAAATTAAAAAGATTTGCTTTATTCAGTTTACCAAATTTTGCGGAACTAAAAAAATAAGCTCATTATTTTGATACAATTTATTTTAAATAATGTAACACGATACGAACGAAAAAGCTAAAAATTTCTATTGTGGGGGCCCTGGGGCTAATGCTCCGGTTGCCGGCTCTACCTCAAATAGGTTCCTCCCTACCTACCTTAAGTAACTTTGTTTTATTCCAATCAGTTGACTGGAAACTAAGCTTTGCAATCAAAGTCTTTCAAAAAAGGCATTTTTTTTTGTTTTAAGGTAATTGACAGTTAAAAATATATAAATAAAAATTGTAAAACATAAAATTTTACGTAAAAATGCTTAAGAGTTTTTTGTTAATGTTATATTAGTTAAAAAAGTTAGAATATTGCTCAAAAAATCAGTAAATTATAAAATGTTATAATGTATATTTATTTTATAAGCTTAATGAAGCTAGAGCTGAGCTGAATTTTAAATTCAATTATTAGTATTCATTATATTAGAACTTATTTTTAACTCTCATTGTTTTAAATATCTTGACTAATTAAAAAAAACCATTTGTTACTTTTAAAGCTTAGATAGCTTAAACTTAATTATTGTAATACTTTTATTCATCATCTAGCTTAATTATAAAAATTGGATTTTTATCATTGTAATCTCCTTAAAACATTTCGAAATCGAGCTTACCTGTAAAAAGTAACGTTAGACTTAACCATATACCCTTCAAGGATATGAGATGAAAAACACATGATTTGTTACGACTTCCTTTGAATTTCTTCGGCAATGTTTTTTTGCACATCCAAAAGAAACCTAGCAAAGATTCGATCAAAGGAAATCATACTTTTTGGTAGAGAATATTTTTTACGTTTCGATTTATAAACTAGGTTTATTTAATGTTTATTATAAATATATGAGAAACTCGTTCTACATTTACTATTTATTATTAAGAATATATTAAATCTATATTAATATTATAAAGAGGTAAAGTTTGTGAGTTTGTGGGATTGTGAGCCCGAGAGAAGCGAGGGTGAGTCGCTAGTCTTAAATAAAACAATGACTTTGCCTTTTCTTCATTATATTGTTGTATAAGAAAAGTTCTGTAGTTTTTGTTCTTCACAGATAGTGATATATATGAGTTCGAACTTATTGACTTGATTTGACAGCCCTTTTTTAAAACGTTGTTAATACGACGGGGATCAGTCCATAGTTTAACACGCTGGCCAAGGGAAGTTTGGCGGACTTTATGTGACTTTCGAAAACTTCTAGATTCTCTCAGACATACAAGTTTCCTCACGATGTTTTTCCTTCACCGTAAGACAAGTGGTAATCATGCTGGCAATGATTCGCACAGGAAATATCAGAGGTGCGAGACCCGGGATTTGAATACGCTTCACTCAGCTTCCCAGGCGAGCGCGGTACCACTTGGCTACCACTGCCTTGACATATTATTTAAAGTTTTATAAAAATTAATACATATTTAAAAGCTCGAAACGTGAGCTACACATGAGGCTCTTCAATATATTGATATTTTATCAATAGTAAAAAAATATTTAACTACACTATACGCTTAAGTATTACAGTTACACGTTTTAAAATTTATTATTTTCAATCGACAAAATACTTTTTTTAAAATCTACTATGGGCTATTAAATATTAAGTAATATAAATTAACAGATTATAGAATTTGTGGTATATATTCTATAGGTACTATTACGATATATGCCTGCGCCCTACACTATTAATAAAAAAGAACTTTAAAAAATACTAACCGACTGCTAAAGTGTGACAAAATATAACTATACACAAATAATATTTACTACTAGCAACTCATCCTCGTTCTGCTTATGTTCATTCCTAGGGGCATTTTATCGGTTAGTATAGATTTCTCAAATATGAAATATTTTATCGCAGTAAAAAGTATCCTATATGTTGACCCAGATAATCAGCCATCATCATACTAAATTTCATCAAAATCTGTCCTGTGGTTTTCTCGTAATGCGTTCCTAGACAGACAGACAGACAGACACACAAACATTCTAAAAAGTACCAATTTACTTATATTTAGTAATGGTCTCAATTCAAATCATTAATTGTATATCAATAGAATTAATTAATCTCTAGATCTAAAACTTGAGCTTTCTCTACTTAAGTGTACTTTTTCTACAGACTGTACTTCGGGGAGTGTGTCCATGAGCTCCATAGTCTCATACCCCCAGCGCCATTCTTCCATCGGAACACCAGACGCACTGCAGGATACCATCCTTTTCAACCGACTTCAAAAAGGAGGAGGTTCTCAATTCGCCTGTATGTTTTTTTTTTTATGTTTGTTACCTCAGAACTCCGTCATTTATTAACCGATTTGGACAATTTTTGTTTTGTTTGAAAGGGTATACTTCCAGATTGGTCCTATTTAAATTTTAAAAAAAAATACCACCACTAAGGGTGGAAAAACTAACTAATGATGAATTTTACCTACTTCTAATTGTCATATTGACTTGAAACGTTGCAAGTATTTCTATTTCCGTTGATAGTACAGTGGTTCGGTGTTGTTGACCTGATCTGATGGCAAGGCCAGAAGGTGGATAGGTGGAACTCCTTAACAGCTAATAGTAGATACTTTGAGTTTGGGCTTATTTTGTTTGATTTGACAAGCCTAACACGTTAGAATCCTTACTTTGCTACTATTGTCTACACAAAAAAGGGAAAAATAAAAACTTTTTAACAAAAAAATAAAAACCGACTTCAAACAAAAGCACTAAAAAGTGAAAAATAACTGATTGGTAGTTTTCATTTACTATACATACCTAATCAAATATTTTCGAAGTCGGTGTGCTTTGCTTTGTATGGGCTGGGACCGATTTCAAAAATATTTGATTAGGTATGTATTTAATAGGTAGGCTTTAATTACTTAGCCAAAGCACACCGACTTCGAAAATATTTGATTAGGTATGTATAGTAAATGAAAACTACCAATCAGTTATTTTTCACTTTTTAGTGCTTTTGTTTGAAGTCGGTTTTTATTTTTTTGTTAATTTGGTTGATATTCTGACCATTCGCACTAAGCGCGATTCGTCATCTTTTATAATGCATACAGCCAAGAAATGGAATGCCCTGCCTGAGTCTGTTTTTCCGAGAGCTTACAACTTGAAACTATTTAAGGTGCGTGCTAACAGGCTTCTCCTGAGCAAACTCGCTAGATCATAGACCTTATCTATGCCTCCGAGCTAAGATGAAGGTCATGAGTAAGCCCATTTTTAATTTAAAAAAAAAGTGTCGTCGGTTTGAGATTACAAATGTCATTGATAAAATTTATTTACAAAAACATACACAAGCCGTGAGCTAAAGATATACATAACAAATTTCATATATACATATTACATAACATTTTTTTTTTATTGGGTGTGGTGCCGAGGTCGGCCCTAGCTACGTCGACCAGTTATGGTCCATTGTAGCTTACATAACATATGCTATTGCATCAATATATTCTCGCCTGAATTCCATCGGGTATAAATTGCTAACAATTTAGTCGCCATATAACCGCGATGACAGGATGTGGCTCGACGTGACGCGACCGTAATTTATCACGATCCTGGTTTGTCATATTGCCTAGATATTTCAGTCAACTATGCAAAGTACAAAAAGGTATTAGCTTAATAATTCTATTTACACGTATCAGTCTTAGCTGATATAATAGGGAAATGCAACTTTGGTTACTGAATTTCATATTAATAGAACAAAATAGACGTTTTATAAAGGTTTCATTTAAATTAAAAATGATATTTAAATTGTTTTTAATGTAGTTTACTAATCTAATGCAATGGTAGTCCAATAGTAGCTCTCTTGCTTGGGGAACGTCGTTTTTGCGTCGGGGGTTAAAAAAGGTCAGCAGTATGTCGAGAGATCAGTTAAATTTCGAAGCTAAGTGAAGATTGAGAGGAAATACGAAAAAGTGAAGAAAAGTGGAGTGCAGTTATAGTTTAAGTGTATCTAGAGATGAAAATTAGTGTTCAGTGACTAAGTTTAACCAGAACTGTGTATAGACTACACATGTTAGTGAATCTCCATAAGTCACTCTTGTTAACCAAGAGAAATAAAACATCAATAGTGCAAAAGACGTGCTTTAATTTCCGATCCCCGAACTCATAGAACGTAACAATATATTTGGACTATATCAACAAATATCTAACTCACAAAAACACTCATACATTCACTTTGCAAAAGCATTTATGTAATAAATATTAAGTGATAAAATATCGCAACTTAAGTATCATCTCAGTCATTCAAAGCTTCTTCTATTTGAAGTCAGGCTCTCCCGGATTTGCCCATTTTAAGTTTTCTATACTAATGTTATAAAGAGGTAAAGTTTGTGAGTTTGTGACATTGTAGGGGGTAATCTCTGGATCTACTGAACTAAGATGAAATTTGGTAAAAAGATAGTTTGAGACCCTGGGAAGGACATAGGATACTTTTTATCCCGGAAATCATCACTTGAGTGGTTGAAAATGGGGATGAAAGTTTGTATAGGGAATCAAGCTAGTTCCGCAGAGCGTAAATATTGCTACTTTAAGTAAAATAGGCCAGTCGATCATAATTTTCTATACAAATTTTCCCACCACCTTTTTTCCTTGAATTAATATTTAAAAAGGTTGGTAATAAGTAAATAATTTTATTTTTAACACTTGCCGGTACTTCGCAAAAGTATATACAAAATCATATTTATATGCTAATTCCAAAATGCAAACCTACATACGAGTATATGCATAAAATCACCAAAATTTCATCGCAGTCGAATAGATCGTTATAAAACGGATATGCCATAAACAAACACGCTATTTTTATAACTTTTTAATGTCCTACAGCTTACTCGAGAGTGAGGCTTCAATAGTCCTTCGAAAACTAGTTCTCTTATGCAGACTTCCATAGGCTAAGAAGCACATAGGCTGCTGTTTGACACCCAAGAACGCACCCGAGTGAAGCGTACTTGTTATTGATAGCATCGATTTCATATTCATTATCACAAATACACTCATTGTACATTACAATAATTAATGCGTTAATAAATAAATGTATGAGCGAATGGAAAAGAAATATATGCAATTACTTTTCTGTTTTTAACTTGCCTTACAAATTACCATTATTTAAAGTGCATGAATATATGTACGAGTGTCTCATTGCTTTTCATATGGAAACTTGTACAATATGCATGCAGAAAAATAAAACTAATTTGCATCACAAGCGTCGCTTTTTCAATATTTCAATTTAAGCACAATTTTGTTTTATACGATTCGATTTTTCTAAATATTGATTAATAACGTCCTCCTGACTGATTTCGGCCATGGCGGTCTATCTTACTTAAACTAGCCAGATGCGCAGAAGATATTATAGTGTATATGCGCAGACACAAGTGTACTCTCTATTCCCTTTACTCTCAAAGTCCGATGGGACGATACTTCGACACGACCAGTGAGAGTTAAAGTTAAAAATTGATTACATAGGTAATAATAATTACCTGTTACTTCCGACACACTCAAAGTAATAAAATGAAGATGGTTTCACTAGGACGCGGATTTATATTAAAAAGTGCTTTTGTTTATATTTTCTATACTAATATTATAAAGTTTGTGAGATTGTGAGTTTGTCACGTTGTAGGGGGTAATCTCACCTACTGAAGCGATTTAGATGAAATTTGGTAAGTAGATAGTTTGAGACCCTGGGAAGGACATATACTTTTAATCCCGAAAATCATCCCTTAAGGGGATGAAAATGGGAATGAAAATTTATATGGAGAATCGAGCTAAAACGAATGAGGATAAGTTTGAGACGGAGTGCTCGACGGTGAAGAGTAAGGGATGAATGGTACATATATATATATATATATATATATATATATATATATATATATATATATATATATATATATATATATATATATATATAACGTACCTAGGGACGAACCCGACCGAACCGCGGATGAGACGCTAGGATATGATATTTTACAGGAACTGTCATAGCCACTATTAAGCAATTTTGTATTTTAAATATTATACTAGTGTAGCGTTCCTTTCCTTTGTTATTTATTTAACTTATAAATTTCTTAGGGAAATTCGTAGCTATAGAAGAAGTTTGAATTATTTTAGTTACTGTCTCTGTAGGGATATTTACTCATGTGATACTATAGTGTTATATAATTACAAAATAGCCTGATTTTATGTGGGTATGCTTTAGTAGTTGGAAAGTGAAATCCCGGGAATATAAGTTTATTAAAAAAATGTTGAGATGATCTAAGTATATTATTTCTCTTATTAGTATTGAATTAAATATTCAATTTTTTATGGCTTTGCACACCCTTGTAATATTATTTTGCTATAGATAATCGTGACCCCTGTTTCCGATGAAACCTTATTGTATAGTAGTAGAGGACTGGTTATTTATAAGCAGCAAAAGTTCTTCGATTAATAAATAGTCATCTTTATTAAATACTAGAATTGCCCACAGCTTCTCCCTCTAGATTTATAATGTGTAATCCTTTACGTCTCTCACGGCAACAAAAACATAGGACTTTCATATAAACATTTGATTTGGTCGTCTTACAAAGTTTCTCAGCTGATGTCTTCTACCTAAAAACTGTTACCTAGCTGCCAAATGTCTGCTTCATATAAGAAGTAGATTTATTTATTCGTATATTTTACACAATTATTAAAAAAATTAGATTATAATATTTTACTTTTCTATTTACATGCTATCAATTTTAGCAATAGCGTAAAAATATTGTATGTATTTAGCCCTTTTTAACGTCCCACTGCTGGGCACGGGCCTCACTTCAATACAAGGGAGATCAGGCCATAGTCCACCACGCTGGCCAAGTTCGGGTTGGCAGACTTCACATGTCTTTTGAAAACTTGCTAGGTTCTCTCAGACATGCAGGTTTCCTCACGATGTTTTCCTTCACCGTTAAGACAAGTGGTATTCATGTTGGAAATGATTCGCACATGAAAATATCAGAGGTGCGAGACCCGGGATTTGAACTCGCTTTACTCGGTTTACCAAGCGAGCGCATTACCACTGGGCTACCACTGCCTTATTTAAATATATCAATAAACAAAAAATTAGATATACCAATACCAATGTTTGTGGTTTTAAAACATTTTTTTAATTATACCATAAAAGATTTATATTAGACTGAACTTTTTAGCGCTGTGGGTTGCCGAATGAATGCATTGTAAAGAGGCGTGAAACTCTTTAAATGAGAAAACTTCATTTAATACCTACTTTTAAAACCATAAAGTTTTTACGTTTTAGTAATAGTTCTTAAACAACTTACCACTGTACTTTATTTACTAGATAAATAGAAGAAGATAAAATGATTTCGATGACAGTTGGACATAAAGGAATTATTAGGACTTCTTCTAACTTAATTCAGACTCTTCGGGTAAGCAGCATTAAAATATTCAATATATTATTTACAAGTTGAATTTTTTATATGTAAGAATTAGAATCAATTATATTATTTAGTAATAAAAATATGTGTAGGTGTCTCGTATCTATGTCGTTGCTCTACCATAAAATAGATAAGATTAAGATAAAACAATGAAGTATAACATTTATCCCTCACTATCGTAGTCTAGGTTACTGATTTAAAAAAATACATACAGACGAACACAGACCCTTCTCCTTTTTGGAAGTCAGTTTTAACCGATATAAGCGTAGATTTTTAAATCTACACCTAAAATATCACTTTGTACTAAGCTAAGTAGGAGAACTAGAACTAGCTTAAGATGGAACTCAAAGAACCTTTAACATGAACTTGACGTTTACCAAGGAACAGGAAATTTCTAGTACAAAACTACTAATTAGGTCTTTATGGGCACAGCTTTTATACGTGTTGAGCAATGAGCATTGAGCATGCCTTCAATTTTAAATGTAAATACGGTTATTTTTTTGGGATTCAGTATTTATACTTAACTTTTCTAACGTTGGTAAATGCATTTAAGCATATCTACAACCTGCTGTGTATGTGAGACTCACCAGCTAGAAAAACCAGTACTAACCACTAAAAAAGTATGGTATCTCTGGGGTGTCGCAGGTTACACATTCAACCACGACGCCTGACGGCAGGCCTGCCGAAACAGACCGTAACAACCAAAGGGTTGCTGCTACGATCCACTCTGCTATCAGAGAAGTATCAGGAGCAATCCGTATGGTACGCCCATCGAGATGAGGTACCTCCCAGTGCGTTTCTTGACTTATCGCCCGGTTGGATTACCGTACGCTAATGAGCCTTCCCATAACGACAAGGTAAACAGACATCGGCGGATTCGTAGTTCTAACCCAATTTAACCACTAGTTATATTCATTATTCTTCTACTTTATTTCTTTTCCTTTACACTTGTCTGCAGATTTTACCTCGTAATTGGATAACGCATAAAACACTCCACTCTAAAATATCTTCGTCTATCAATTCTCATGTTTTCGGCTTTGCTCAAAGGAACATTTACATATTTACTCATATAGATAGTATATTATAACGTATGCATTGCTTTTAGAGCAGAAACAAAGGTCACTGAAGATAACATGAAATGTGATTTAAAGTTAAATATGGGTGTAAGTCGATCCAAAGTTTTATTTCACAATTTACATCTTAAAGCAAAAGCTGTATAAGACGGAAATAAGTCCCCACGATCCTGCGAAACGTTTAAGTGTAGGAAATTAAGTTGCATCGAGCTTAGTAAATAAAAATTTAAATATATAAATGAACATTCAAAGACTAAGGTAAGTATGTGTATAAAAACGAATATTATAAATATCTCGATAAATTAATCATTATAATTCATGGATCGTACTTATTACAACTTCGAAAATATCTGATTAGGTATCTATAGTAAATGAAATGGTGGAAATTAATTTTTTTTTTATTTAAATTTTCATAGTTAAAAGCTAAAATACTGACTTCGAATATATACAGGTATTTTTAATCATTAATTTTAAGAATATTATAATATATATCATAAGCAAGAGACTCATCGAAAAGAATCTTTCAGAACATTATTCAAACGATAATGATTTATCAGTCAGTCGCTGGCTATGAGCCAACAAATGTGATCTACAATGGACTCGTAGATCTCACCTAAGCTGCAGTTAAATCAAATTCACAGTAGAAATTGTTTTCGCTTAAGTACAACGTAGATTTTGCTATGGCTTCGAACGTATGTAATTTTCTCTTCTAGTTACAGTGATAAAAATGAAACTTTCAATCGTCAATGTTTTAAAACGGATGAACAAAAATTTCATTTAACTCTATTTTGATAAGGAATAAATAAGCTGTTGTTGGCAAAATTAAAGAAATATTAAGTTTGAATTAACGAAATGTTATAAATATCAAGAAAATTAAATAATCTTTAAAACGCCAAATTGAAAAAGCTAGCATGGCAAAGTAATAGAAAATATTATATAATACCATTTTTAGTAAATTTTGAATTATTATAAATTGTTTAAGACTTATACGTCAGAGTTAGTTTGAAATAGATGTTAAAAGTAAATATATAGGCAACTATAAACTACAAGCCCGCGGCGCAAACAACTTTAGTACTACGTATTCATTGTTTACTTCAATACTAATATATCTTTTACCAAGCAAACTTTAAACTGTTGTACATACACAAAATTTCTAATTTGTATTTGATAAACTTTCACCGTTTACTCTTGTTGTAGTATTTAGACGTTTTATAACTTTCAAAATTCGCAGTAAACGGAAACGGTAAAATGACTCTGACGTAATTCTGTCTGTTTGTTTTAACACAAATATCTGTCGATATATAGATACATCTCATGTGAATTTCACACTAAAACATTAAGGTAGAGCGTGTAGGATAGGTATAATAGTAGGGACGCCTATATTCATTCTATCTATATAAAAATTAAATTACGCGCATGCACATTAATTTGGCCAAGTATTAAAAAAAATAATAATAATATAATATATAGTTATCCAAAACACAAATGTGACTAGCCATCAATTAGAACAAACACGTGCCTAGCTATTAAAAACATAAGAACGACATTTACATTTACAATCAATAAAATACATATTATTTCCTATAACGGGTAAAATAGCAGTATAAAATCTGCATATAATAAAGTAGAATTGAATATTTCTAATAGAAACATGCTCACAAGTTATCAGTGACCTGGTACATACTAAAAGTTTAATAACAATAAACATCTTAAGAATATTTGTTAATGTTCAAAGCGATATTATAACAGCGTTCGAATCACATTACTTAACCATTTCCATGAGCGTTATTGTGGTTGCTCCCATTTACTTATACGAAGTATTATTGCAATAGGAAAACAGTTATTTTTATGTTTATCCTATACGTTTTGTTTGATTTTACTATAAAATTATATTATAACATTATTTTTAGAAGAACAAAAATAATGCCAAAGGTCAGGGCTTCGATTCCTGCATGTATAAAGTGCCTTATCCATATACATTTGTGTGTGTGTTTTTTTTCGAAATTAAAATAAAGTGACTTGCGAAACTGTCACTCAAAAGGAAACTTTAAACATGTGAATTGTAAAAGTGAAGTGGTCATTAACAGTGGTAAAGCGCTCTCTCGGGAAACTGAGTGAAGCAGGTTCAAATCTCGCACCTCTGATATTTTTATGCGCTAATCATTTCCAACATGATTATCACTAGTCTTACGGTGAAGGAAAAGATCGTGAGGAAACCTACATGTCTAAGATAACCTAGTGAGTTTTCGAAAGACATGTGAATTCTTCCAACCCGCACTTGGCCAGCGTGGTGGACTATGGTCTGATCCCACTCGTATTGAAAGGAGGGCATGCCCAGAAGTGAGACGTTAAAAAGGACTGAATATACTTACTAAGCGCGTATAATTTAAAAATACTACTCGTAACAATTATGTAGATACGCTTACTTATAATTATCACATTGGAATAATTAAATATCGTCTATTTTACATATCAAAAAGAATTTATAGTGTACCTAAATTTTAATATTATATGATTGAGTTACTCTAAAACGATACTAAGCAAGTGGATAATTTAAAATTACAAAGCGAAAATTTGTCAAATGTAATTAAAATCAATTGAATTGCTAGTTACCAACTACTTCGCAAAAGTTTCTCTAATAAGGCTGTTAGAAGAACTTTACAAGTCGAAAGCCGTACATTCGCTACAATTCTTTATTGAAGAAACTTTAACTTTCTCATTAAACACTTCTTCCGTTTAAAGAAAGTCTCTGAATGGATTGTAGAACTTATTGGAAAATGGATTATGGAATGGAATAGCTATCATTACATAAAATAATTTTAATAGAAATATTGACTTTACGAATTATGATTATGTACCTACTACTTACTTATAAACATGTAAGGATAATTTTCACGAAGACGAAGCATATTTTATATTTTAGAACCCTCGTTTTTAAACCTTCTTAATAAAGAATACTAATCGCGGTAATACACGTAGATACACCACAGACTAGGTAATACCAGTAAAGAAATCTACCCTAATACCGCGGTAATCTTATGCATAAATATTACCGTGCTAATACAATTACACAAATATTATAAATGCGAAAGTATTCACGCTGCAACGCCTCAAAAGACTTCAGTGAAATTCAAAGTGAGGATAAATTTTATCCTGCTTTAATAAATCTTTTTATTCATATACATTGATGAATCCATAGGAAACAAAATATATGTAGTAATGTACTTGAAAAACAATATTAATACTATAAAGATATATCGCACGTACAGATCTTGTTTAGTACAAAAATACACAATATCTAACTAAATAAAACTTATTTAAGACAATGCTACGAGTACGTCAATAACCATTTCAATCCCCCATGATATTTTCTAGACAAATCGCTATAATAGTTCTTTGTAAAGAACAATGAAAGCTTGCTCGTTAAATCTGTACGTGAGAAACGATCAAAACGATTTCAAAAGACTCCTTTGTTACCTTTTCTGAATTATAAAGTGAATAATATTTGATGTGATACAACGGAATGTCAGAATACAAAATATACATACATTACGAAAGTGCCCTTTTTGTACATTATTCATGACAGGGAATACAAAGTGTTTGCGTCTTTGTTTTGAACGGTACAGCAAATTCTTTCTGGCAACACATGGACGGGTATTAGAATTGACTACTCTTAAATTTTGTCGTAAATATTTTTATTTTTCTCATATAAACATTTGCTATTTTTCTTATGATTCAAATGCAGTAAGTAAATGATTTGTAACAAAATAAAACACTTAGATCGACTTACATGTAAGTCCATGGAAAACTAAAGAATTAAATTAAATTGTCTATAGGTACTAATATTATAAAGAGATAGAGTTTGTTTGTTTGTTTCTTTGAACGGGCGAATCTCAGGAAGTACTATTCCGACATAAAAAATTATTTTTCCATTAGATAACCCGTTTATTGAGAATGGCTATACGCTATATATCATCATGTTGCTACCCAAAGGAGCGGAGCAGTAATCATAAATGAAAACAAATCGTGCAGACTTCCATAAATTATTTTAAAACTGATGCTTATGTAATTTTAAGTTAAGTAATTTTTTTATAAATCTGTAACTTCTATTTCATTCACACTGTTTGAAAAACTTTGATTTGAACAAAAAACGAATCTCATTGACTTTAGAAAGAAATCAAAACTTGAAAAAAATTTGTGAATGTAACCCATTGTTTATTATATTTTACATTTCCTTACAATATGATGCTTTTCTGTTTTGAGTGAAAAAGTTCACAAAACAAATGGTTTGTTTTTCAATATGAGCCAACATATTCGTTTCTCTCCCTTGCGGCTATCAATTTCCGGAGTAGGTCTAAGCTTTCAGCATTTTTCTCTGCGGAATAGCGACCACAAGATGTTACAAAAGTAAGTTAGATGTTTGTTCAACTTATTTTAAACATTTAACTATTAATACCTGTAGCACATTATAAATTATTATGTCTACATATACTAAGAAAAGAAAACCGTATTTAAGATTTTCATGAATGCTGTAACATCTTTGTCTTGTCATCTCATGAGTAGTAAATAAAAATTACGGAAAAGTGCGAGTCGGACTCGCCCTCCGAGGGCTTCGTACTTTGTAGAAAATCTGTTTAACTTTAATTTTCAACTTTTTTATTTTTTGGAATTTTTCCTTTATTTGTGCTGTAAGACCTACCTTTTTGCCAAATTTCGTGATTCTAGTTCAACGGGAACTATCATATACGTTTTCGCCCCAAAACGTACAGGGTACTTTTGATTGACCTAGAATTATCAATTTTGGTTAAAAGCAAGCTCTTACAGCACAAGTAAAGGGAAAATTCCGAAAATAAAAAAAGTTGAAAATTAAGGTAAATTTTGGTACTTACAAGTTTTCGCGAAAATGTAAAATTTGCCCATATCTTTTTATCGTGTTAATTCAGGACCTTGATTTTTATTCACCTAATAGAGACTGTAGACCTCAATATCTGGTATAAATTTCAACTTGCTAGGTCCACCCGTTTCTGAAAAAATCGGTGGTGACACTCAGATAGACAGACGAACAGATGGACAGACGAACAAGAAAGTGATCTTATAAGGGTTCCTTTTTTTACCTTTTGAGGTACGGAACCCTAAAAATAAGTTAATGATTCTCTTTCTTCGTTTTTCGCAAGGTGTATAAAAATTTAACTTCTCAATGGTCATACTTATTGGATTTAGACTTCAAGATTTTATGTGTGTATTTTTTACTCATTGGTACTATTACATTTATATTATTTGCATTTTTAGACATATCGCATATTTTTATATAAAAATACATACGAGTATGTACATCTTGCGACAACGATATAACGTGTATGTCTCCGACTGCATAATACTATATTCCTTCGTGTACTTGTTTGCATCTTTTTAGTTAGCTTTTATGGAATCGGGTTTTTTTTTATTTTTATATTAGGTATATTTATTTATTTACAGCTTTTTAAGTAGGAAAATAAATCCTAAACTGTTATTTAAAATGAAAAATGATAAAAGAAACCTAAAAATAATTTTTGAACGATACCCCACTTGATATAGTTTGTCGATTTTCATTATTTTTTTTTACATTATGGAATCTAGCAGCCCCCATATTTATTTATTTTTTATGTAACCTATCTAAAACACTTCGACTAATGAGACGAATCTAACGATACTTTAATTATAGACATCCAACGAGGGGTTTGGAAGATATGAGGGAATAAGGAATATTACAAATAAACGTACAAAGATAGGCGCGAAATACATAACCCTTCCCTTGCAGTCGGGTAAAAAAGCATCCTTATTTTACCTTCTAATATAAGAAATCTATCATTGTTGTTATTGAAATACATTGGTTATTTATTAGCGGCAAACATTTCGATATAATAAATTAATAGGTTGATTTATTCGTAAATATTTAATTATAAAATAAACAACTCTTATAATCGTTCTTTGGTAAAATTATTTCCAAATACACCTACCGCAAGCCAATGGTAATTTATTGATATAGAAAATTGTTATACAATTATATACATACATACGTTTATAGTATAAACATTTACAATTACAAAATCCTTTCCAGGTTAGTGATATTACTCATCTAGGAGTACTGTGTAAGACTGTAATTAAAATGTTAATTAGTGTAAGTGATATGAAATGCAGTTAAATAATAATACAAAGGTATGCACCACGTACAAGGAGTTACATTAACATAATAAATGTTAAAAACAGAAAAAGTGTTGTTGCAGTAAAAAATTTGCTTTCTTTTTCATTCTTAAAATTTTTACTTCCTACAAATTGTTTCTTAAAAAAAAATTGAAGAAATTCTAAAATAAATAAATTAATAATATGTGTAACGTTATAATTGATTCGGAAATTTAATACCAAAAACAATGTGAATAAAAGAAAATTAGCCACGCTTATAATACGAGCACTTCGTGCCAGATAGTTGGCCTGGATTGCTGCCAAATGCTGGATGGTCGTGGCGCATTCAACTCACCTGCTCGCGCTCTGTAAACTTTCATGACTGTTAATCTTAAAACTAATTTCACCTTTATCCCTTGGTAATAGAGTACTTAACTGGATGACTTTTCTCGTGACCTTATAGCCATTAGGACACATTCGACCTAGAATATTCATTAATGTTTCATTAAAATGTTAGGCATTTCTATTAAATACAGTTGTTTATTAAAACATACACTACGTATGATCACAGCAAGAAGTATACCATATATATTATAGAGTAGTTTCGAATTTTCATCACTCTCGACATACTCAAGCTACACTAGGTTTTTTATATAAGTTATTTTTGCAATATGACATGAGTACACTGAACTGAACGGACAAAGTTATATCACGCCAGCTGTGCACTGAATCTCATTGGACCATTTCTATTTTTACTAGAGAAAATCCTATCTCAAACATTCTGGACGAGTAACTTTTGTTTTTTAAAAGATAGAAATTTGTTTGATCAATATTTTAGAATTGTTTTGTTTCTTCATATAAAATACTTTTTTTAGCTATACATGTATGTGTACAAACAAACCATTTCATGTAGTTTGTATATAAGCTATTTTACATGATTCCAAATATTTCAAAATGTGAGGAACCACGTGTGTTCGATGTGACACTTAGAGATTGCCACGTACTTAAACCGTTCTACCTTCGTTTCGCGGACACTTTATAATGTAAAAATAAATCACAATTTCCTTCAGCTGTAAGCTGCCGCTTAGCCGTGTACCATTGTGCACCCCCAATGATTTCCAAGCTAGCCGGTCTTAAGCTATATCCAGTTTATTGAAGCGAGTGCCACCAAGTCGTCAATCTACCTCAAACACGCTCGCCACTCGAGAATTTCGATTTGGGTGAATCGCTAGTATTTAATACAATTTAATCATTATTATCTTAATAACAATAAAAAATAAATAAATATGTTGGGAGATTAACACCGAGCACCATCTAGTTCCATGGTAAGCTACGAAATTTGTGTTATGGATACCAGATAGTTGATACATACACATATATAACTTTAAATACATACATCTTCTTCTTCTTCTCCCTGCCCATTTCCCAATTACTTGGGGTCGGCGCAGTACATCCTCTGTGCTGCTGAAAGGATTTGGCTAAAGTTTTACGACCGGCCGCCTGCCTGATGTCAACCCTCCTTGGGAATGCTATTGTTTATCGCGGAATATGTCTTATCTCTTATATATATCTCTGATTATGTCTTGCAATATGATACACTTTCGATATTTTTGTCTTTTAAAACATTTTTTATACTATTAATTAAAGTTTAATGTTATTTTCGTATATATTTTAAAATAAATTTTAATAACACTATAAATTTTGGTTTCACGTTGTCAATTTTTTTCTAAATATTATAACTTTAAATACATACATACATATATTAAATATAAACACCCATGTCTAGAGTACAAACATTCGTGCTTATCACACAAATGAATGCCCCCAGCGGGACTCGAACCTCGACCGCTAGCACAGCAAGTAGTGACCTACAAACTGAGCCAAACGTATCGTCTATAATATCGTCGTATAATTAAAGCATACAATTATAAATATTTGAATTATATTTTTTTTAGGAAAATTCGTACATTTTCTACGACTATTTATTTAGTTAACATAAGTCTTAAAATACTATTTTTTTATTTCTTATTGATTCTTTATTTGTTACATATGGAATTCAATAGATCCAAATATTCATATAAGTAGAGATCACTTTTCTTAGCGCCTGAAAGCATGAAAATATGTATATCGTAAATAAGGTAAGGAATGTAATTTCAGCTAAAGCCCTCGCTATTGACGGTGCGAGACTGATAACATAGTAGAAGGTGCGGGCAGAATTCAAAGCGGCACAAACGCAGCACATTGGATAAAATTGTAAAATTTAAGTTTACAAACCATTAGTTAGCATTTATATGTATTTTTTATTTTATACCTACCTTTACTAAAAAGTATCTGGAACTTAAATAGAAGAACTTAAGAATAAAGAAACTGAGTTTTAAAAATAGTATCCTTTCATCCCTTCAACTTCAACATCCCTTCAAAAAAGACTAGCTTTCTTTGTGACCCTAGCTTAGCTTAGTTGTGCTCTTAGTTCTATATCAGTTTTCGCGTCAAGGTTAATAAGTTTTAATATAGCTTCTCTCATGCTGATAGGCAATAACTTGTTAACTGCCTCGGTGAAGGTCTTGGGTTCGGGTCCCAAGTTGTGTTACATACTCGCGCCGCAGATACACGTAAAGCCGCTGGTCTTGCGCCTTTACTCTAACCGGTCATGTCAAAATATCATCCTCAACGGACTTTAAAAAGGTGTAATTATGTCTGCCCGAACACTTATGCACTATAATATCTTCTGCGCAGTTAACTAGTCTAGTCATCGTCATTCATGGTCATGAGTTGGTTTATTTTAAAAACACATATAATATCAATTGTAAGTATTCCAAATGGTGGTTACCCAAGAAGTTCGAGAGGAATATCACGCTCGTTTACATAACCATAGTTTACCAAAGGGCAAGATATCTTGTTTGGTTAAAGTACTCAGGTATTGAGCGGTGTAGCAGAAGCTATTAAAGGTACACATTATAGGCAGAGACAAGGATGAAATAGTAGGGCAATAATTCAAAATGATATTTTAGAATTGTATATGACATACGGAAAGAAAATTTCTGTCTTCCTCCGTAATGGGCTGAACCAACGAAATACGACGATTAACTAGTTTAAGATAAAAAGGTAAGTAAAATATTTTTCTTCAGTATTCTGTCTACCTACTGCCAGCTTTAAAAGAAAGTTTTTTTTTTATTATTATATATAGATTAGTAAAATTTGGCATGCTGATACCTTATATTGCCAGTCACACAAAAGGTTACTTTCATCCTGGAAAAATGAACGGTTCCCGTGGGATAGATCTGTTTGTGCTTTCTAGAGGTGAACCCGAGCGAAGCGAGGGTGAGCCGCTAGTATATAGATAAAATTTAATATTGGTCCCAAATTTTATGTTTTTTTTTTCAGATTTTCTCGAAATCGGTATACTCTATGTCAAAGAAAATTTTATAGAATCATTATGGATAGCATATATATATATATATATATATATATAGGATTTATGGAATGTAATTTAAACTAACAAAATTGGTCAACCTTTTTATTAAGCCATCGATCAATGTATTAAGCAAATAAACCGAGCATGGATAAGAAGTATCAGTAAGTTTAATCGGCAAGTGAGCTCTTATGTAATATCTAATTGCAATGTATATCGAATTACTAGCATTACCCGCGACTCCACCCGCGTTCAGATGACCAAAAACCAAATTCTTAGGTTTTACACATTAGTATACTCTTACATTGCGTTTTTTGTATTTTTTCTCAGAAATGAGATATTTTCCAGAGGTAAAAAGTATCCTATATGTTGACCCGGATAACCAGCTATCATCATACCAAATTTCATCATAATCCCTCCAGTGGTTTTTCTGTGATGCGGTAACAAACAGACAACCAGATAAACAGACAGACAAAATATTCTAAAAACTATAGATTCGACCTCTGTATCGATAATAATGTTTATTTCAATAAGATTTTCCAAAAAATATTTAATGTACAGATTTGGCTTAGTTACAATTTTATTATATATGTAGATATAACACTAGATGTATGTCCAGTGGGATTTGTACTAACTTACGCGTTCTAGTTTCAAAAATGACTACCTTCCATACAAACTTTTATCAACTTTTTAACCATTTCAAGGAACAAATTTTCAAAAAATGATTTTTGAAAATTCCTAGCGCCCACATTCATTATATACTTATATAGGGTACAACGTACAAAAGAAGCAAAGAAACTTAAATTAAGTTACCCAGTTACTAGTGCGTAATTTAAAGAGACCTCGAATGAAACTCGATGAAGAAAAGTAATTTCAATGATCACTAAAGCAATGCTATCATTAAATATTATGGTAAAATATTTACAAATCGAAATATTATGTATTATTTTACATTTAAATACAATAAAATGACAGATATAGTATAATGGGAAAGGACGACGACCGAACTTCGAAGTTGAAATAATGGAGTTATCTAATAGCGGTTTAATAGCATTGCAAAATGGAGCGCCGACTCTGGCTTTGTTTACGCTTGAGAGCTAAATGAAGCATCGGATCTTTTAAAGGAAAATGGAAAAACAAAACCTTTAGCGTAGAATTGAAGTCCCATCATTTATTAAAGGGGGCCTAAATTGCATGAGCTGATACAGTTAAGAGCAATCACAATACCGTACCTGACCTGTACCATACAATGACCTTAATAATTTAAAAAAAAATCGTTACAATCACTTAAGATATATATATATATATATATATATATATATATATATATTGAATGAAATAGTAGGGCAATAATTCAAAATGATATTTTAGAATTGTATATGACATACGGAAAGAAAATTTCTGTCTTCCTCCGTAATGGGCTGAACCAACGAAATACGACGATTAACTAGTTTAAGATAAAAAGGTAAGTAAAATATTTTTCTTCAGTATTCTGTCTACCTACTGCCAGCTTTAAAAGAAAGTTTTTTTTTTATTATTATATATAGATTAGTAAAATTTGGCATGCTGATACCTTATATTGCCAGTCACACAAAAGGTTACTTTCATCCTGGAAAAATGAACGGTTCCCGTGGGATAGATCTGTTTGTGCTTTCTAGAGGTGAACCCGAGCGAAGCGAGGGTGAGCCGCTAGTATATAGATAAAATTTAATATTGGTCCCAAATTTTATGTTTTTTTTTCAGATTTTCTCGAAATCGGTATACTCTATGTCAAAGAAAATTTTATAGAATCATTATGGATAGCTAATATATATATATATATATATATAGGATTTATGGAATGTAATTTAAACTAACAAAATTGGTCAACCTTTTTATTAAGCCATCGATCAATGTATTAAGCAAATAAACCGAGCATGAATAAGAAGTATCAGTAAGTTTAATCGGCAAGTGAGCTCTTATGTAATATCTAATTGCAATGTATATCGAATTACTAGCATTACCCGCGACTCCACCCGCGTTCAGATGACCAAAAACCAAATTCTTAGGTTTTACACATTAGTATACTCTTACATTGCGTTTTTGTATTTTTTCTCAGAAATGAGATATTTTCCAGAGGTAAAAAGTATTCTATATGTTGACCCGGATAACCAGCTATCATCATACCAAATTTCATCATAATCCCTCCAGTGGTTTTTCTGTGATGCGGTAACAAACAGACAGACAGATAGACAGACAAAATATTCTAAAAACTATAGATTCGACCTCTGTATCTATAATAATGTTTATTTCAATAAGATTTTCCAAAAAATATTTAATGTACAGATTTGGCTTAGTTACAATTTTATTATATATGTAGATATAACACTAGATGTATGTCCAGTGGGATTTGTACTAACTTACGCGTTCTAGTTTCAAAAATGACTACCTTCCATACAAACTTTTATCAACTTTTTAACCATTTCAAGGAACAAATTTTCAAAAAATGATTTTTGAAAATTCCTAGCGCCCACATTCATTATATACTTATATAGGGTACAACGTACAAAAGAAGCAAAGAAACTTAAATTAAGTTACCCAGTTACTAGTGCGTAATTTAAAGAGACCTCGAATGAAACTCGATGAAGAAAAGTAATTTCAATGATCACTAAAGCAATGCTATCATTAAATATTATGGTAAAATATTTACAAATCGAAATATTATGTATTATTTTACATTTAAATACAATAAAATGACAGATATAGTATAATGGGAAAGGACGACGACCGAACTTCGAAGTTGAAATAATGGAGTTATCTAATAGCGGTTTAATAGCATTGCAAAATGGAGCGCCGACTCTGGCTTTGTTTACGCTTGAGAGCTAAATGAAGCATCGGATCTTTTAAAGGAAAATGGAAAAACAAAACCTTTAGCGTAGAATTGAAGTCCCATCATTTATTAAAGGGGGCCTAAATTGCATGAGCTGATACAGTTAAGAGCAATCACAATACCGTACCTGACCTGTACCGTACAATGACCTTAATAATTAAAAAAAATCGTTACAATCACTTAAGATATATATATATATATATATATATATATATATATATATATATATATATATATATATAATATATATATATATATAACTATAGACAAGGTAGAATAAAACTAACTGTCAAAATATACATACATATTTTAACATCGAAAACGTACAATAATACATTGATCTATATCTACGAGACGTGCCTAAAAACGTATTTCTGAAGATTTTCCGCTTTTGTGTACGGTATTGTAGATAAGCACTTTGTATTCCAAGCTTACCGCTTCCTGGACCGGAACTTTCCTATTTTTGAAACCCTTTTTTGGTAACATAGAGATTTCTTTGGCTTGAGACGTTTTATGTAAAAATTTCTTTTAAATATTTGAGTGAAGGTGTATAAAATACAAAATATTCAAAATTATTTTTTGTATTTTAACGTAGAACTTCAGTTTTTTTACTATAGAAGTATAAAATCCATGTCATTCATTAAATTCAGATAATGAAATGAATACTACCAAATTCTAGCGATATCAAACGCTAGACAAAATGTTTATAATACTTCGGAGATATGGTAATTTTTTTAAGTGGCTAAAACATAGATATGTATGTATGTCGTATCATACTGTTATATCTTATACATTATTACTTGTAGATACCACTCATAATGTATATAAAAATCAAGTTTTTTAATAAATCAATTTTTTTATTAGAGTAAACAAGATACAAATTACTATGCATTCGTGATACCTATAGAATTAAATAAAATGTATTTATTTGGATTTCATACAAATAACACAATTTTAAAATTATTGAAATACCTATTAAACAACAGCCAATAGTTATGTTTATAAATAATACGATATTATAAAATTAATGTGCCTAGTGCCTACACATAATTGTTATTATTAGACAAAATAAACATTCGCTTTCTATAATTTTTATTTATCCTGTATATTCACAATCATTTAAATATCAGGGCATTGACCAATGAAAAAAAAAATATATATATAATAACGACTAGATATATTATTCTCGTTTGTAAATTTTCAATTAACTATATCAATTCAAAACATCGATCAAAAAAGTACTAGATACACAATCAGCGACAAATAATGTCCTCATTGAATGAGCGCTCATTTGAACATTTGAACGCCCTTTTAATTCATTTTTTTTTTCTAAAAACAACTTTAAACGTTGCACTTAAGGTTCAATTTAGATTGTTGTATATTTATTTTAACTAGAATAATTACCTAAACACAATTAATGACAGTTTTAAGAGAACTTTTGCATGGGATTGTGTATCTAGTACTTTTTTGATCGATGATTCAAAAGCATAATTATAACAAAATATTAGGCGTTTTAACTTGCTACAAAGCTCCTACATATAAATGCATATTTTTCAACCAAGGAGCTAGTTTAGTTTAGAAGTACCGTCTATTTACCGATTTCTAGAAAAAAGAACTATGTTTGACTCGATTATTTTATACACATTTCTGTTTTGCGGCTATATCGTGTCACTGCAACCATTTCTGGTCTATTGTGATTGCCACATGTTTTTATGCACATACTATAATCACCGATTATTTTCATACGCCTTGACTGATCTGACTAGTTTAAATTGATAACATAGGGTGATCCCATGAGAGGTTATACCATATTATTTTCTATACCATTTACGAGGAAATGCGAAAATGCCTATTACTTGCAATAATTGGTTGTTATAACTAAATCTGTTTTACTAATTTTAATGATTAAATGTTATACGCTATGCTACGATACTTAATCAATTAAGCATTGTTGTAAATAATGCCAGAAGTTTTCATCGCTTATGCGGGCCTTAAAATATTCTCTTTAATATCTGAAACTATACGGAAGTAAAACTTTGTATCGATCGATATGAATATAGGAAAGCAGAATAAAACAAAAAGTTTCAATCACTTTATTATACCTATCGATAAAGATGTCGATAATAAAGTAGGTACTTTTTAACACGTTCGCTGCGGCTGTGATTTTTCTATACTTTCCATTCCTGCGGTACAAGATCTATGCACCTGGTAATAAAACTTCCATTGTGACGACACAAGGCTTATAGACCCTGTAACATTTAAGAAACTTAAATCCTTTTTTTGGCTTCATGTAAAAATATATTTGATTTTTTTGCTTTGCATATTAATAATAATGAACTGATTGACATACACCTGAAGCCGTTCGTTAATAACTTGTTTAGTTTAAAAATTCTATCTATATTTAAAATACAGGGTTTATGCACCCTGTGCCGCACTGAATATGGGAAGTCTGGTGCGTATTTTAGAGATGTGAAATAAAAACATCGAGTCTTAATTAGGTTTTAATATAATGAAAAAAGAGAAAAACAAACATGAATTAATGTTTTTCAATAAAGCATGGATAACAAAAGTTTTTTTTTACATTGAACACATTCCGTTGAAAAAAATTTCACTTTTTTGTCAGCTTGGCGGCTTGTTAAAAAGGTTCGGAGTTTTTCGTAGCATCCAGCATAATTCCTCTTCTTAATACCTTTTATTAAATTGTGTTTCTCAATTTTTCGTGTGTGTTCTGAAAGATAAAGTTATCAATTTATTTTTTATATATATGTGTATATGTGTGTGTGGATTGGATGTGAATGTGTATGTGTGTGCATGCGTTTTCGTCTGCGTTGAAATTACCTGTGTCATTGTCCTTTTTTGTAAAAGCTTTGATAATTTCCTCCACAAACTGTAGTTTTAGTAAATTTTACAGTGTTAGTACGGAACCCTCGAAGCGCGTTTCCGACTCGCACTTGATCGTTTTTATAAACTTACATACGCACAAAATGTTACAAACAGAGAACAAAACCGTGCCTACTCACGGGAAACGTAATTAGGTAAATAAAATAAATAGTAATGATGACTCACCTGTCTTTGATCAATCAATCTATGTATAACCCCATCACTGTCCTACCAAACCCCGTGGATTATTTTTTTTCGGCACCTTTTTGTTGATCTTGACGCCATGTCGATGCATACGTTTCTCGCGAATGCAAGCCAACACGAGCCGCGCGAAGCTAGCGCAGGGTGCGGTACCAGGTGCGCGGGGTACAAGGTGCTTCGACCTGGTTTTACACTATGATGAAATTTTATTTCTTCTGTGCGGTCCCAGGTTTATAAACCCGGTATTAAGATAGGTACACCATTGGATTCTATTTAACAATACATCTTGGATATATAACTATCTCTTTCCTACACCGAACCAAATTGAAGTTATGCCTTCCGCACGACAGGGAAGTCTATACTTATCTTAGCCGCACTGTACGCGAGGCGGTATACAAGATGTTTACACCCGGTATCGCACTCAACGTGTTAATATTACACTACATTAACAGTATAATTACTCGAAGTCTACATTATGAATACTTTTGCACAAAATTTTATTGTTATTATAATTTATATAGAAACATTTAGCAAATTCCGAAATATTAATATTTTTTATTTTATAAAATTTAAGATCAAGGATCAACTATATAGTTACACTATGTTAAGAACTAAATTATTTATTCTCTATAATTAGCGGTTCCAACACAAAAATTACATCAATTAAATTAAAATATTCGTCACATGAAATATGATAAAAATTAATAAATTTCATCAAAATTTATGAATGATGTTGCAGCTCTGAGAACAGAGACGGCTCTTGATTGCGACCGTTCTCTTTGCGGAGATGGAGAGGCAGTGGACGGTGCGGCCGAGCGTGGGGGAGCGGCGGGCTTATGTAGAACTCGCGGATCTAGAGATGCTCGCCATTCACTGGCTAGTGCCTCTTGGAAGGTTATCTGAAATATTTAAATAAACTTTATATAATAATGACCTAGTGTATGTCTCCGACTGCATAATACTATATTCCTTCGTGAACACACATAATATTACATTAATTGTGTTGTCTCATGGTGAATTATAAATACCTAGAGACCAGAAGTTTTATCTTAATGTTATGTATGCTGACGGGGACAAGTGAAATGCTTGGTAGTTGGATACGCACTGATTTATTGCTCGACAAGCTTCGCGTTGTGGGCGCAGCCACTACGTACCTTTTTAAGGTTTACCCACACACATAAATATATAACACTTAATTTATAAAAGAATTTACGTATTGAATACGTAGATATTATCTAAGAGTAGAAAAACGTTAAGCTTCGTATGTTTTCATTTTATCCAAATTGACCTGGTGTGTTTTTGACTAGATAAATATTTACGCGACGAAATTGATTACAGTATAACATTAAATTACAAACCAAAGTAATTAAAATGTGCCTACAATATATGTATCTATTATTCAAAATTATGTAAACATAAAATATTTGACTGCAACTAAATAATTTATATTGCGCATCTATCAAATAGAAATAAAACACACCAAATTTAATTTTATACAATTAATTACCCTCAGCCTCGCTAAAATGTAAACCAGATTTTCTAATTCCATTATCAGAATCATTGATACAGAAATTTTCTAACTCAACGCTTTTATGGACCGACACACTAAATATAGAAATTTGCTCAAACAAAGCATTATTTATGTAACTTCACACGAAAATAAGTCATTTAAGCGTATTATTAATACCTATATAGAATTATTTTATGTAAATAGTGAGGTGTTTGTAAAATTAAACAATAAAAGTATTCAAGAGACTTAAAAATCAGAAGCCGCGTGTCCTTTAGTAATTTTCTCATTATTAATTTTATAAGAAGCTTACATGAACGAATAAACCACTATTCGTTCATGGAAGCTTACTATTGATTGATTGATAAATGATTACTATGCGTGACCCTTTAAGTATTCTAATATCATTCATTCACCAACCTCCCTTTTGATAAGGATAAAATCCTTCTCCATGTAACATGCAATGATAAAAGGTAGCCTATTATCACTCTAAGTCCCAGAAAGCACGTTTAAACTGACATCGAATCCATTATTTTGTTTATATTTGTATTACAAACCAACAAACACGTTGAAAAATAAATAAAACTAATTAATTATTATTATATTGTTATGAGTGTGTACATTTATTGATATTATAATACCTTTTCCTTCACAGAAATCTCCTTAGCATGTAGGAGGAAGTCTATAATAGCTACGAAAAATCCTAGAACTCCACCGATCAATAGCACCAAAAATATTCCGCTAGTATTTTTCATTTGCAATGAACCGCTGTCATCTTCTTCTTGTTTCTTTTCTTTCTAAAAAAAATATGCTTATTATTTATTTTTTTAAACTAATAAACTATTCTAATTAATAACAAAAACTGGCAAAAATTGCCACAAATTACGGATTTAATCTTCATAAGATTGATATTTAATTATTATCGTAACAAATTATGAAAAAAAGAAATATAAGATTAACTTTTCATCTTTAGGGTGACGTATTTATTATATTATTTTGCCGTAATTTGGCAAAAAGCACCGTCTTATAGCACAAGTAAAGGAAAAAATCCGAAACCCGTAAATTTATTTTAATGTTTCATGCTACGGAACCTTCGGTGTGCGAGTCAGACTCACACTTGTTATTTTGTTTTATATTATCAAAACGAATCGTTATCTAAATGAAAAATATTATATTTAACCTATAAACAATATAGGATTTTTTATTATATAGAACAGTCACTTTGATTAGAAGATAACACGTGCGCATGAACTTTTTTTATTTATTTTTTTGACTAACTTCATGCCTACAGTAACTATTGTAAAGCATTCTAAAGTGGATCCGTTGCATGAATATACACGTAATAAATGTTACAATACTATAGATACGGTAGGTATGTTGATACTGACTTGACATTTTCCGTCATTATCCCTTTCTTCCCACCATTTTCGTTTTAAATTTAACAAGGTCCCTTCTTGTTGAAGCGCGACTATTGCGATATCGATTGCTGTTTTATAAGGTGAATCTATAAACATCAACAATTTAAAAAAAAATTAAATCATTTCTATATTGATATTTTAGCGGACTATTTTCATATTTTTTGTTTTCTTATACCTGGCCTTCATAGCAAGTATCTCATAGATTTTGTTTCAAAACAATATATAAAAATCACCATAAACGTTAAACAGGGTATTTCTGTACCTTACACAGTATGGCAGGGGCAAAAATTGAAAAGCTTGATTACGATAATCATCATAATTATTAATTTATCGATTTTACAATTAGAAGTTGTTTTTAATAGACAACTCATTGACCAAATCAAAACAAAATCACAACGTTAGGTAAATTATTTCCACATCCATTGTTTTCATTTCACTAAAAAAACTGTACTGTGAAATAGGCTTTAACGCAATCGTTTTTAAATAAATAGCTCAAAAAATAATCTGTAACATTAAATACTCACTTTTAGGCATAGCGATACCATAATCCTTTGAGTCTAACTTTGAACCGACCATTTTTAGATCACAATGTCTCTGCATGTAATACTCAATGGTTGTGGATTCCATGAAAAACGCGTATTTCCCTTTACTTTTCTGTACACGTTCTCGACCCTCGTCATTCGTACGAGTAAAAACAGTGGGCTTAGCAGATTTCATTACACTCCATAGCTTCTTATATAGGGTGTCATTTGTCGTCTAAAATATATTCAAAGATTAGTCTTAATACTGAAAATCAGTCAAGTGCTAGTAGGACTCGCACACGAAAGGTACCATAATCGTTTGTTTTATTTGCATGGCAGCCGTTTTGAAATTCACCACGTTGGTGGGTTTTATTAATATATTGGTATTTGTTAGTAAATGAATATACGTAATAATAAACATTATAACTAAATTTCAAGTTCATAGTTCAATGGGAAGTTAAAAAATTCTTCGCAACAAAATTTTATTAAAAAGCTAACTATAGTGGCTTCTCATTCTTTTGTTTTTCAATATTTTTTAAAACATGAAATACAGTATATATCTACTCGACGAGTTGTAAACAACGATACCACACCCGATGGGTTAGATCAAAATGTTTGAAGAGAAAACTTCTATAGGCAGGTTTGGATGGGGAGTAAATTTATGTAAGTCGTCATCGACATGGTCACGTGACGTTTTAACACTATCACGATAGATGTCAAAACCAGATAAATATAAACAGTTTTGATTTACAAATTTTAATTTAAGATCAAATAATTAATTTGAATATCCAAAAATAACAACTGTTTGCTTATAGTTTTAAGTCTTCACTTCTGTCGGCAGACCTCATGACTGCTTTTTTATATTTAAACATATGTACCACCCCCTCCCCGTTGGAGAGACCTCTGGCGGATCTTTTTTAAATCTTCAGAGGAAACAGGGTAATTGTTTATTCAGTTCCAAATACATATATTAAAAACATATTTTGTGCCTAAAAACCTCTAGGCACAAAGTAAGTACTGTTAGAAGTTTTTGTGAAATGTATATATAAAAAAAAGCTTTAGAAATATAGTGTTCGATCATCGCTCAAAAAATAAAGCATAATAAATATACCTCAAAGAATTTATAAGTCGAATCATTATAAAGTGCTCCATAGCTTATAACGTTTTGATCAGCGAGTTCCTTTACGTCAGTAATTTCATTACTCCGTCGGCTTTCACTGAGGAAGGTAGACATGTTGGCGGTGTAGGATGCCGTCACAATAAGAGCAAAAAACCACCACATGCCAGTAACCCATCGGGAACCTATAGCTCTAATTAAAAAAATACATTTAAATTAACAATATCAAGTCTGTGGTACGAAAATTGTAAAAATAAATTAAAAAAAAAGTTTTTTTTTAAATAGCTATGTTTAAACTTGATTTGATTCACAGTTCACAATTGAAATTATAGTAACTTAAATATTCACGAACATTTAAATGTACATTTATTAATAGTACCTGGGCCATCGAGCTTCGCTCGGAGTTTTTGGTTAAAGAGTACAATTAAAAAAAAACTAAAGACTTGAATAAATACAAAAAAAAAAACAAAAACAAATTATACCTTTGTATCCGACCAGGATTCGAACCCGAACACCTATGATTGTCAATCTTGCGTCTTTTAAAAAAAAAAAAAAACTAAAAACTTGAATACATATTAAAAATAAAATAAAAGTAAAAACTTTGTATGCGACCGAGATTCGAACCTGGACACCTGTGATTGTTGATCTTGCACATTGCCGCTTGACCTTTTTTTTTAATTGCTTATTCCCGAGCGTGCAAATTTCCGACTATATTTTGCGTGGAATAGCAAAAGAAAACTGCATGAAAACTCGAAAACACGCGTTTTCTCACACATAAGACTAATCTACATCAATTTATCGCCCCCGAAACCCTCTGTATACTAAATTACATGAAAATCATTGGAGCCGATTCCGAGATTTAGATTACAATTAAAAAAAATAGTATTATTATTCGCCAATAGATGTCAGAAAGAGTAATTTTTTTCAGTTTATGTTTAAGTGGCTACATTAGGACTACCCAAACGCCACCTCTTTATTATAATTTTTTTATAAAAAAATAATAAGTTTATGTTTTAGTTGATTATCAATAAAATTAATTATTGAAAACACGAATAAAACGACATTTTCTAAAAATACCTGGGCCACCGAGCTTCGCTCGGAGTTTTTGGTCAAAAGTACAATTTTCTTTAAAAAAAAACAAAAAAGTCGAATAAATACAAAAAAATACACAAACAAATTATACCTTTGTATCCGACCGGGATTCGAACCCGGACACTTATTCAATCTTGCGCCTTATGCCGCTTGATCATGATGTTTATATCCGAGCGTACGAAATTATCGAACATAATATTTTGCGTTGAATAATGCAAAATAAAACCGCATGAAAATTCGAAAATACGCGTTTTCCCAAACATAAGACTAATCTAGATCGATTTATCGCCCCCGAAACCATAAAAATCGTTGGAGCCGTTTCCGAGATTCAGATTATATATATATATATATATATATATATATATATATATATATATATATATATATATATATATATATATATATATATATATATATATATATTACTCGTTCAAATAAATTAGATTTATAGTTTCTCAATACTCAGTTGAACCTAAAAGCTGCCTGTTCTGTAATATTTTGACCATTAATGAGATATGAAAAAAAGAGATGATGAGAGAAGAGATGAAGTTTGACCATTTATAATAAAGAGTCAGATATTTTGGTGAATAGGATGCTTACGGGAGCATGGCCAGATTACGGAGCATTTGGGAGCAACGAACACTGCGTTACCTATGAATATGAATGCCTATGAATATGAGGACAGACTGGGTTTCATCTTGATAAGTCTCCTGGATGCAAAAAAGTCGCAGTATGTTTTACGGCATAAATCGGAAATAATATCAGATAAGAACCATCCGATATTAATCTGATAATCCCTCAACGACCGCGGAGACACCGGCGTTACAGTTAACAATAGATTTCTTAGAAATTTAATTAATTTTTTTAGAAATTTACCTGGAGATGGTAATCTCTGAAATGTTAATAATTTTTGTTTCACATGACATAAAATAACAACTGATTTTACCTTGGTAGTATATCACAACCCTGGGTCATGATTGCACCCATGGTAAGCCACATGCAATTGTAGAGACTCCAGATATTTTGCAAGTTCTCTGGGTTTTGATTACAAGGATGCGGATTCACCCAATCTCCTGGACTCATACTGCGAGACAATAATAGGTATAAGATCATCTCAGTCTCGAACCAAACGAAAGTATACTGTTATTCAGGCTAGTATGCATAGATTTCCGCGAATATTTGACATTTTAAATAAAACTATTTTTTGAGATTTTTTCGCAGGCTTACTTTCCCAAAGATCTGAAGACAAAACGCACTTTCTCTCGTAACCATGATTGCTGTAAAGCATTCAAAACTAACAAATCCGGTAAGATAGTTTTACATAAAGTACTTATAATTTGCTAAAGCGGTTAAGAATTGTACTTTTGTCGTTTGTCATATATGTTTAAAACCAAAGTAAGATTATATAGCTTCTGCATATATCCTCGCACATATAAAATTATTGATTTGGATTTGAATTAAAGAGTTCGTTCCGGATAGCATACCTATGCACTTTGCCGAATCATTACATATATATACGAGAAGTACGCACTTACAAAGCCTTCAACGTAAAGCTTTAGTGGCTCGCTACCTATACAATGCTATTTACTAGCATTGCCCGCAGCTCCGCCCGCGTTCAGACGACGGAAAACCAAATTCTTAGGTTATACATATAAATATATACTAGTTTCATTGCCCACCGCAAGCTTGAGAAAATATGGTAGTGATTAGCAATGCACAAAGTCCTTTAATCTTTAATCTCATATTTAATTTTGTAATATTGCATTTTTCACTTTAACAACATAGTATGTCTTTACATCTGATATTATAAAAAGGAAAAAAATATTTATTTGTTGGGGATAGATACCAGACTACTGAAGTTATTTTAATAATTCTTTTACTAATAGATATCCAGTAATATCAAAAACCAAACTTTTAGATTTTACTTGTTTAGGAATATATTTAAGCTCACAAAGAAGCTTTAAATCAACAATTCCAAGTTAATACAAAACTTACCGAGCACAAATCAATAATACAAATGAAACAATAATGTACGTAGTTGCTAAATACAGCCAGACGTCTAAAGACAATGGCTTTATAAACGAAAACATGTCTGGCTCTTCTGCTTCCGGTTCTTTAGTCAGCAAACTGATGCCTAAGGACATGAAGGGCGTCGAGAAGTCAATCACTGCGTTGCGCTCCGACGTGATTGTAATATCGCATATTGCCAATTCCGCTTTCTGTAAGATAAAGTTATAGTTTTATCTTCCCAATCCTTAATAATATTATTTTTGATTATAATATATAAATCAAATAAATAATTGGGTTTTAAGGTTTAGTATAGATTTCTCAGAGATAAAATGTTTTTGTTAACCCGGATAACCAGCTATCATTATACCAAATTTCATCAAAATTTGACGAGTGGTTTTCTCGTGATTCGTTCCTAGACACAAAATTTCTAAAGATTCGGCCTCTGTATCGATAATAATGACTATATCGATAAAATTTTCCAAAAAATATTTAATGTACAAATTAGAATTTTATAGATAATAAATAAAGTTGTCGTTATCATAAATAAATTAAATATTATTTGACATTTGTAAAACAAAGTAAATATTTGTTATTTATTACGTATGCATTTCTAAGTCACGTAAACAATTGCAATGAAATGCAATGAAATGTTATTGTGTAAACGTACGCGTAAGTTTCGGATATGATACGATATCAAACAAATTTAAAGTATGCGTTGGGTACTTTATAACATGTTACTTATGCTATTGATACTCTACATAAAAAGTTTGTCTAGCAATGATAAAAGTTATTCGTATGTGTACCCAGTAAAACCAGTTTAAGACAAACCATAACAATAAAAACTTGTGTAATGAATATAACAAGATAATATAATATAAGTACTGGATTAAAAATATTTCATAAGATTACATGTTCCAACAATTCTCCAATTAGACCATCCCATTTTTTGGTCCCCGCAATTGGATTTCCATAGTCTTCTACTCGATAGAATTCATACTCATATTTTTCATGTCTTTCTTTTTCTATATATTCAAATATAGCTTGTATCAAATCCACTGCATAACCTTCGTATGTTGCTGTTCCGTTTTTAAACACTTGCATATCAAAATAAGGTTTTCCTTGAATGGACGCTATCTAAAATGGTAAGTAAAACAAATAATAGAAATAATAAACATAATTTATACATCATATTTTGTATTTTGTTTTATCAGTACATAGTTTAACACAGCTATGAATAGATATTTACTAAAATTCACAAAGTTATCTTACCCTTATTAAAGATTTAGGTGTGCGAGCTTGAGAACGTTCAGTCACTACTCTTTCATCCAGTATTGTGTCGGTTTTAGAATTCCAGTAACCAACGTTAATAAACTGACTTTCATAACTCAACTTTGAGTAATATAGTATAAAGTATCTCCTTTTTCTAAATTTGTCAAACGAAATATTTCCCGTAAAACCAGAGTATTCCGTCTGTAACATACAGAAATTAAATATACATTCACTAGGGATTCACCCTCGCTTCGCTTGGGTTCGTCCCTAAGTACGTATAACGGATTATTGAGCTTTTGTTCCCAATAGAAACTTTCAAATCCTTTTTTTAACGTTGGGAAATGCCACCTGTTTACGTACAGGTGGTTATGTGGGACTAATCGGCAAAGCCAGCACTACCCACTTAAGCCCAACGGAACCTCCCCTGTCTTAATGGGACGTCGCAGGATCGCTTACGCAATCAACCACGACGCCCCGACGGTAGGTCTGCCACACAGGTCACAGATCAGCAGACCACAACAACCATGGGATTACTCCAACAGTCCTCTATGCTATCAGAGAAGTATCAGGAGAAACCCGCATGGCACTCCGCTCGAGGTGACGGCCACACCATGCGTTTCTTGGCTTCGCTCCCGGCTAGACTACCACACGCCTCCCACCACGAGCAGTATCAACTCCTATTTCATCCCTTTCAAGTTTAATTTTGCGACAAAAAATATCTTATGTCCTTCTCCAAGGTACCATCTCTCTCTATACTAAGCTATCGAAACTAGCTAAATATATTTAAGAAATATAAATAATATAGAGAATTTGTAACAAGTGACCGTTAAAGCTAAAAAAACCAGTCATGAGAATTGCTGACAGAAGTGAAAACTTAAAACTATAAACAAACAATTGTTATTTTTGGATATTCAAATTAATTATTTGATCTAAAATTAAAATTTATAAATTAAAATTGTTTACAGTTATGGTTTTGACATCTATCAGCACACTGAGTGTTAGCGTTAACATGCCACATGACCATGTCGATGACGACTTACATGAATTTACTCCCCATCCAAACCTGCCTATAGAAGTTTTCACTTCAATAATGCTAAACTTATTGATATCTACAGTAGAGACTATCGTGAAGCGGTGTGGTAACTCAGATGACTACTACTGCAAACAGCCGGATAAATTCTCACAAAGAGTAAATGTTCTATATTTGTAGCTGCTTAAACAAAGCGTAAGCTGTCTGAACTCTAGTAGAAAGGGAAGAACAGAACATTTATCTTATTTAGGGCTATGCCACTTATAATTATGTATTTATTTAAAGATTAAGATTTAGATTTATTTAAAAATAATAAATATACACGGTTATCGATAACAATTATCCATGTTTGGAATTTTTATTAAAATGTTTGTAACATACGCTTTGTTACCTTTATCAATGCTTCATTTAGATCACGTCCCATGTCCCAAACGCTGTACTCTGTTTCAGGGTCGTCTGAATTTTTGAGACATAACGGTGGAGGATTGGGTAACCGTTTTATATTATTTATATCTATACTTGATATAGATTTCTCTAAATGACTTAAAGCGTCTGCAGCTAATGCTGTTTCAAGCTGCAAGGGAAGCCATTCAATTATTTATACTTTTTTTAAAGTACATTTATATATTTTACTACTACCTAGTAATATGTTTATAACTAGCTTGTACCTGTCCCTAAACATAAGCCATTTTCTGAACGCGTGGATAGATCGACTATTCTAGTATTCAGATTTTATATATTTTATGTACAACTACGACCTCATTACTGAACAGATATAAAAACATACATTTGTTTGTTTGTAATATAAACCAGTAAATACAGACCTGGCTAAAGAACATGATTTATATACAATCGAAGCATAATTTAGAAGACAGAGAAAATAAAATTAAATTAGCAAAATCATAATACTATATCATAATACCCGTATGCCATAGTTTCCCACGTCCATATTTATATCTTTCCAACCTATATCATCCGATTTCGTCATGTGCAGTGTAGAAACATTCGCCCTCAAATCAACAATCTCTTTTAAATCTACCATATAAGAATCGAGATTGGTTAGTATGAAACTCTGTAATACGAAAAAAAAATCTTAATTCATATATTATAAATATAATCGTTTCCTATCTGTTAGTGGATCATATAATTTGGGCTCGTCGTATCAGAGTTTTAAAAATATTTTTTCTGCAAAGGGCAGATATATTATGTCTACTAGGATTTCTTAACTATGTAATATAACTTACATAATAAACCTATTTAGATGTTTATTACAAAATTTTGTTATTTTTGTAGCACTTAATTAACGCTACGTAAGTCGCACTGTCGTCTTCACGACGGGATGTTGCCATAACATATCTGGTATACATAATTATTCGTTAGTTCATACGTATGTTAGTATTGTATATAATGTGATATATATTTAACTAAGTCAGTTCCGTATTTTTTATGGTATTCAGTGACAAACGAACGGACAGCCCCCCTAATGGAAAGCGGTACCTGTCGCCCATAACACCTACAGTTCATGCACTTAGGTTTATGTAACAAAAATACAGAACCGCAAGTGCATTGTCACTGTGAGGACTAAATGATATGCCTCTTGCTTGTGACTGCGCTGGCTACCTTATCCTTCAAACTGAAACACAACAATGTAATCATTGTTGCAAGCAAGCTCCCGCCAAGGCGGGGGAAATAGATAAGGGGGTGGTACCCATCCAGTCGGACTCCTCAGGCTTGACAGAGTCCTACCACCGGTATAAATCAAAATTGCACTAAGATAATAATAAATCATGCGTACCACTCATAGAAAATTTATGATAACCTGAAGGAATCAAATGTTTACTTATATTATGCGTATAGTAGAACTTGCAAAAGGCACAGATGGTTAAAAAAATACTTGAGCGTAGTTAAAAAAAAATTGAGGGCTTGCTATTTCAAAATCCATTCCAATACAAAAATAGATCCTTGTAGCACCTTCATAACACAACATTTTAATTTCTGTTGTGTAATTATTACTTATTTTTAATGATTAGTCTATTTTTTAAAAGAATAACATATAAATGCCCAACATTAGTCCTATTTAAAATAACAAATTTTTAACTTACTTGATATTGAGTTGAATTATCAACTTGAATAATTTCTTTCATATATTTATGTATATTCCATGTATCACAATCCAAAATATGGTGGCTCATGTGAGCTACCTTAAAAACGTATTTAAAAGTTTCGCGGTTGTCACCCAACGGATCTAACTGCTTGTATAAAATTTGCTCTTGTTTATACGGCCATGAATGTATCACTTCTTGAAGACGTATAAAACCTACAGTAAGAATCATAACATAAGAATTATTTTAGTGTATATATATATATAAAAAAATAGATGTGTATACGTATGTTCCCTGTGGACTCAAAAACGGATAAATCGCTTTTGATGAAATTTTCAGGCAATCTTCAGATTAGTCCAGCGGTTTATCCTGTAAAATTAAACGCAGGCCGAGCCGCGAGCAATGCTAGTATTATATAAAAGCAATCATTCAAAATTACCAATTAGAATGTAGCTATTTATAGCTGACTCACAGACGTTGTCCGGCAAGGCTCATTTTCTCTGCAATCTTCGAATTCTTTGATTGAACTCCTACCAAAAAACTTTTTCAGCTGTTCCTGAGTTCCCCAATTTTCCATGCAACTTATCTAATTTCTCCTTCTAAAGGCTTTATTTGGTCTATTACAAACATCACTATTACAACAAAAAAATCAGCAAAATCGTTCCAGCCGTTCAAATGATGCGTTAACCATCGACCTATTTTATTTATATATAGAGTTAGACGAGCATTTGCGATGAAACATAATAGTCGTGTATCCGAAAGACATGATTTATTTATAATACATATTTTATATACAATTTTATTTTATACTACCCTTGTCCGCGGCTCCGACCGCGTTCACATGACCAAACACCAGCGGACAATATTTTAAGATATGAATATCTAATAGGTAAATATGTAGTTTACGTATCAAAATATATTAGATTTCCTATGCGTCGGCTGGCACCGATTTCGAAAATATCTGATTAGGTATCTATTCTAAATGAAAACCTCCGTTTAGTTATTTTTTACATTTTAGTGCCTGGAAGTCGGTTTTTTTTAAGTTTTTATTACGGTTGATGAAATGAGTCGATATTGTGAAAACGTAAATATTATTCGTATTTATTTTAGTGTTAACCTAACAAAATACGTAAGTAAGTCAAAAAACACAGTATTTTGCTATACGGAACCTGTAATGCACAGGTTGGACTTGCATTTATACCTTGTAATAAAAATTTACAAATATTTTAATTTGAAATTTTTTTCGGCCAAAAAATATTACTAATATGTATGATATGTTTGTTACTAATTTATAAAGCCCAAAAGTTTATTTTATTGGTCATTTAAACACGGGTGGGGCCGCGGATAATATAGTAGTAATTCTAATAAAATCATAGAAAGATTATATCTATCTGTACATTCAATGTTTTGAAATTAAAACTACATATTTTAAATTTAAAAACACATGGCGACATCTATTGACGCATATTTAAATAACACATTAAAAATATTTTTGGAGTTATTCTAATGAATAAAATAACGCTATTGATAATATTGTTTCAAGACTATAACTATTTTTAATAGTTTTTTGCCATATTTCATAAGTTAACTTGCTAAAATTTTTAAAGTAACATCACACATCGTGATTTGATTCCAACCAATTTTAGTACATTTTCTCAGAAATAAAATATTTTCCCAAAGAAAAATCCTATATGTTGTGCCGGATAACCAGCTATCATCGTACCAAATTTTGTCAAAATCTCTCCAGTGGTTTTTCCGTGATGCGGTCACAGATAGACAGACAGACAAAAAATCTAAAAAACTATAGATTCGGCCTCTACATCGATAATGATGTTTATTTCAATAAGATTTTCTAAAAAAAAACATTTAATGTACAGATTCGACTTAGTTACAATTTTATTATATGTGTATAGATACAATTTATTTTATATACAATTACTCACTGCCATCGTCTTCGTAGAAAAATGTGAATTTTTCCCATTGAAGTTTTTTGATAAGAGTTGCATAGGCTTTTGAAACCAGTTCTGGTGGAGGGTAGTACGAAAACGTAAACAAATTCTTCTCTAACGTTGCCGGTAGTTCCCATCCTAACATTAAATGAGGTATCTATAAAATGAAATCTAGGTACTTTACAATGTCGTAAGATGTATAAATTAAAATACTTCTGTTAATTTTTTTTATTAATTTTAAATTTTTATACACTTACTTGAAGTCGGTTGCACAATAAGCAAGTAATGTCACAAATTCCATTAGTTGGCCTTGCATCCACCAAGGCGACTATGCCTTTGTCATTAGAAGTAAGTTTACATACTGAAAGTATTCAAAAAATATAAAAATATAGCTGTAGTTATTTCACACACTATAAAAAATACTTACTCTCGAGAGCAGTAGAATAACTATCAACAACTTCTGAGTGAAATGACCTTCCATGATAGGGCTTTGTAGAACTGGAGTTCAATTTGTTTTCGAAAGCTATTTCTGTAGCTGCCAAAGATTTTGAGTTAAAAAGGCCTGCTGGAATATTAAAAAGAACTATTAGAGTCACAAATCCGAGCTATGCATATTTTAGTTTTGTTTGTTGTTTTGAGTTTCTCGCCGGTTCTTCTCAGCAATACTGCCTTTCCGAGCCGGTGGTAGATTCCTCACGGCCTGACTACACTGACATTTAATTTAAATTTAAAATGTGAAATTGACGATTCAAGAGTGCTTGTAAAAGTCTATTTGAATAAAGTGTATTTTGATTTGATTTGATATGAAACGTATAACGAACCTATAGGAAATTGTACACTAAGAGCTCCATCACTCCATGGCCAGTTAAATACAAATATGACGAGAAATACTTTCACGACTAGCATGGTGATAAACTTTAAAAACAAATCTAATCACAAATGCCACTTTTGTTTAGACGGCATGCGATATGGAAGCCATCACTTCGCCGTCTGAGATATTTTTGGAAAACAGTTATAGGTCACATCGACTGAAAACAACATGAGATAGAATCATCATGATTGTCGCCATGATTCAAGAATAAACGTCTTAGAGAGAATGTAGAGCACATTACATTTTCTTATACTTTTAACTGTTTATTATGAGCGAAAATATTTAAATAACTAATTTTCGATTGAATGTGAAAACTGTTATTTAATACGAGTACGTTATCCAAGTACTTATCATAACTATAACTTGAAATTCATTAAAATGGCGTGCCAACTTTGCTTTAAATGTTTTAGTGAGTTTTGTGATTTGTCATTTATTTAAAAATGAGGTGGTTTACAATATTATTTTGTTATTTGATGCAGTATACAAGTTTGCAAATGCTGATGACGGGAACCATAGAAATTGTCTATCAAATAGGTAAGGTTTCTGAGAAAATTTACCATAGTGATGTATATTTTTTTACACCATCAGATAATAGAGATTTCAAAGAACAAAAAGCCCACCGACTTTTTTAAAAAGCAGATAATTTAACAGGAGAATTTTGGATTAAAAATTAGGGTGCTTTTTTGTTATAAAGTCAAAATAAGGTAAAAAAATAAATATGTTAAATAAAAAATGACAGTGGGACATTTTTTGTTGAAAACAGTATATTCTATATTAAAAAAATATAGGATCATCTCGAATTCTACCTTTTTTTTAACGTTGGGAAATACATTTACGCACGAGGTGTGGGACTCACCGGCAAAGCCAGTACTACCCACTAAAACCCAACAAAACCTTCCCCCGTCTTAATGGGGCGTCGCAGGATCGCTTATGCATTCAACTACGACGCCCCGACGGCAGGTCTGCCGAAGCAGACCACAACAACCATGGGGTTGCTCCAAGGTCCACTCTGCTATCAGAGAAGTACCAGGAGCAACCCGCATGGTACACTGCCCCCCGAAGAGGGCCACCTCCCACCGTCCACCCAAGTGGGCCACCTCCCTGTGCGTTTCTTAGCTTCGCACTCGGCTAAATTGCCGGCCACTACTGACCCCCCCCCCCCCCCCACGACAAGGTGAACGCACGTTGGGGGGGATCTCGAATTCTACCTTTATAAACTATAATTTAACCCAAGAAAATCGGTCAAGGCGTTCAAATCGGTCAAAAAAAGAACATACAGACGAACATAGAGCCGCCCCCTTTTTGGAAGTCGGTTAGAAATAGTTGATTGCAGTTCAATTGAACTTTTTACTAACCAAAAAACTTGTAATGAATGAATTGTCGCTAAGTTTATCATCATTCATTGTTTTGAAATGAAAAGCGATATCAACTGTCATAATTCTGTCTCCAAAAAGGACGAATTTCCACAAATATTTTGAGATCACCTTTTCACCCCTTCGAAGTTGAATTTACATAAAAGCTAACATTCGCCACTCGTGTTTATAAACGATAAGCTTATGACTAATTTCCATACTTCTACTCTCAAATACGATGGATTTCCATAAAAAATGTTCAACCACAATTTTACACCTTTAAGGATCGAATTTTTAAAAACGTTACAACATGACTTTTTTATGGGTAGAATTCCAATTTCAAATAAAATAAATCAAATAAAATATTCAAAAACCCTTCCTTAGTGCTCGCCTACATTATAAAGAAAGCCTTGTGCAAAAGTTATTTTATTACATTATACTATTTGATATAAAAGCTCCTCGCGAGAATAAGCTTTGACATACTACCTATTTCTTTTAAGTTAGCCTATTTCTTATAAATTTTACACAGAAAAATTTCGCGACAAGCTTTTGTATCAAACTAATGACTTACCCTCGCTTCGCTCGGGTGCGTCCCTAACACGTAACATTGCTACATTCATAGTTGCAATAGATATTTTTAAAAGGCAAAATTCCATAATAAATTGTTTTCATATAACTCTATTGGTTTACACGGCACGCCAATAAAGCTTGAAGTTGGTCAATAAAGCATGATGTTTTCCGACACCTTCAACAGTCATCATCATATTTCAACCAATTTACACAAAACCATAATGAATTATACACATTTAAAACTTCCTCATGGCCCACTCTGTTCATTGGCAAACACCGCATGAAAATTTATTCGGTAGTTCTTGAACTTATCGCGTTCAGACAGACAGACAGACAGACAGACGCGGTGGGAGAACTTTATTTTAAAATATGTAGTGATAAATTTGTACAAGTAACAAAATGATGGGTTTCATTTTTTTCGAGGTTTATTTTCTTCTTTTTAGTGCAATAAAATATATGTATACTTTTTATTTTTTTATTTTTTCCCATTAATTTTATTTGACAAAATTTAAAGCTATGTTTAGTTCTAAATTACTTTTTATCTATAATTAGCAGTTCCCAATCAAAAGGTAGATCAATATATTAATTTAAAATACTCGTCACACAAAAACTGATGAAAAATTAATAAATTTCATCAAAGTTTATGAATGATGTTGCAGCTCTGAGAACAGAGACGGCTCTTGATTGCGACCGTTCTCTTTGCGGAGATGGAGAGGCAGTGGACGGTGCGGCCGAGCGTGGGGGAGCGGCGGGCTTATGTAGAGCTCGCGGGTCTAGAGACACTCGCCATTCACTGGCTAGTGCCTCTTGGAAGCTTATCTGAAATATTTAAATAAATATACCTTAGTTAACGGCTAGATTCAATGAGACTATCTGCGCAGAAGCCGGTTTAGTCGTCAAATATATACGAGTACTTTATTTCCTAATCTCAAAGCTCGGTGTAATGCATGATTTTGACGGCATGTTTGTTTCATTTTGTAGTGGTGACCTTATTTGCTGTGGAAGCGGTTGCGGGTTGGAGTCCCGCAGGGGGAATTCGTATGTGTGATATGCACGAATGTTTGTACTCCAGTCATGGGTTTATATTTATAATATATATGTATTTAAAGTTATATATGTGTAGTGTATCTGGTATCCATAACACAAGCCTCGTAGCTTACCATGGAACTAGATGGCGTGGTGTGTTATGTTATGTCCCAACATATTAATATGATAGCTCAACGAATAAGAGACCAAAATGCAAAACTTTACTCTCAGAAAATGATTTAACAAGTTAAGTCTTAATGTAGTCTTTACCATTTCCAAGATTGTTTTACTCTTTGTAAGTACTCGCGTCTAATAAACATTAAGTGTGTATTCTCATTTATGTGAATTATAAATATTCTTTATAGTAAACAAAGATTCTAACCAGAACCTGTATTTAATATATAAATTAATTATTCGTATTGGATACTTAGATATATTATCTAAGAGTAGAAAAACGTTAGTTTTCTTTTTATCCAAACTAAACTGATGTGTTTTTGATTAAATAAATATTTATGTGACGAAATTGATTATAGTATTGATTACATTAAATTCTAAATAAAAGTAATTAAAATGTATTTATAATGTATCGCTTTTTCCAAATTATGTAAACGTAAAACTGGCACGCATCAGAGCCATTAAATAAAAAATTGAATTGAATTGTAAGCGTGAAACTTTGACGGCAACTAAACAATTTATATTGCGCAGCTAGCAAATAGGAATAAAATACAGCTTCCTACTATTATTTATTTCTCTCGCAAAAATGAAAAACAGATTTTCTAATGTTATTATTAGAATCATTGATTCATATAGCAATTTTCTAACTCAACGGTTCCATATAACCGTAAACCGACACAATAAATATAGAAATTTACTCACACCAGTCAAGCTTAATAAATGGTATATTAGTAAAAATAAGTCATTCAAACGGATTATTAATATCTACATAGAATTATTTGATATAAATAGTTTTGTATTTCACAATTACTAATAGTATTCAATAGACTTTTAAAAATCGGAAGCCGCGTGTCCTTTAGGAACACGTTAGTTCGCACTGTTTTAGACGATTATATAAGACACATAGAACTGATATAAAATGATAATTAACCCTTGAAGTATTCTAATACCATTCAGCAACTTTCTTTTTGGATCAGGACAAAATCCTTCTTCGTGCAACATGCGATGATAAAAGGTAGGCTTTTATCACTCTAAGCCCCAGAAAACAAGTTTAAGCAAACATCGAATCCGTCATTCTGTTTATATTTATGCATAACAAACTAACTAAGACATTGAAAAAGGATAGTAAATATAACTAAATATCGTATTGTTATGAGTGTGTATATTTAATGATATTATAGTACCTTTTCCTTCACAGAAATCTCCTTAGCATGTAGAAGGAAGTCTATAATAGCTACGAAAAACCCTAGAACTCCACCGATCAATAGCACCAAAAATATTCCGCTAGTATTTTTCATTTGCAATGAACCGCTGTCATCTTCTTCTTGTTTCTTTTCTTTCTAAAAAAAGACGAAATTTAACCTTCTTAATTTTGAATCTGCTCCGGACTGTGATTGGGATATTTATGTAGGTACAAATAAATATGTTATATAAATAATATGTTATATAAATATAAATAAATATAAATAATATGTTTAATGTTATAGAACAGTTACTTAAATTAAAAGACTTGCAAATGATTTTTTTTGTTTTATTAACTTAATGCCTACAGTACCTATTGTAAAGCATTCTAAAGCGGTTATCACACACATTATATCGCATTCTAAAACAGAGCCGTTGCATGAATATACACGTGATAAATGTTACTATACTGTATGGTATATTGAATGTTGATTGATACTCACTTGACATTTTGCGTCATTATCCATTTCTTCCCACCATTTTCGTTTTAAATTTAATAAGGTCCCTTTTTGTTGAAGCGCGACTATTGCGATATCGATTGCTGTTTTGTAAGGTGAATCTGTAAATATCAACAATTTTAAAATAAATTTACATCAAATCATTTCTGTATTATGTTAGCGGACTATTTTATATTCATATTTTTTGTTTCCTGATAATTGAACTTCATAGCAAGCATCGCATAGATTTTGTTTCAAAACAATATGAAATCTTATAAAAATCTCCATAAATGTGAAACAGGGTAAGTCTGTACCTTACACAGTATGGAAGAGGTAAAAATTCAAAAGCTTCATTACAATAATTATCATTATTTTACAATTAGAAGTTGGTTTTTTATTAGACTACTTACTGACAAAATCAAGACAAAAATACAGCGTTACGTTAATTAAATTCCACATACATTGTTTTTATTTAAGAAAAACTGTACTGTGATAACGTTAATTAACGTTAACCAGTTATTAAATAAAGGGTTCAAAGAATAAACTATATTAAATATTCACTTTTAGGCATAGCGATTCCATAATCCTTCGAGTCTAACTGTGAACCGACCATTTTTAGATCACAATGTCTCTGCATGTAGTACTCAATGGTTGTGGATTCCATGAAAAACGCGTATTTCCCTTTACTTTTCTGTACACGTTCTCGACCCTCGTCATTTGTACGAGTAAAAACAGTGGGTTTAGCAGATTTCATTACACTCCATAGCTTCTTATACAGGGTGTCGTTTGATGTCTGAAATATATTTGGCATTTATATAAAAAACTAGAGAATAACCACTTAACGCATTTAGCTATGCACTATTATGCACTTAGGAACGTACTTTAATTGAGCGGGTCCCTAAGTGCATAATATTAGTCTAATACTCTAGGTTATAGCCTATCAATGTTCTAAATGACATCTAAATCCGTTCAGCCACTAAGGCGTGAAAGAGTAAAATATATACATACATACACACATACAAACTTGCGCATGTATGTATGTATAATATAATAGTACCTACCCAGTCAAATGTTAAAATTACAAAAGTGGTTAGAAATAATTGTAAAAAAATTAAGAATCTGTGGTTCACTTTACATAGGAGTTATCCTCGAGCGGTTGGGGATAAATGCTTTAAAATTCAGTTGTAAGATTTGACCCGAAAAAACATTCGTACAAACATTGCAAGTTAAAAGCATGTAAATATAAATTTGTAAAAATACCTCAAAGAATTTATAGGTCGAAGCATTATAAAGCGCACCATAACTTATAGCGTTTTGATCAGCGAGGTCCTTCACTTCAGTAATTTCGTTACTCCGTCGGCTTTCACTGAGGAAGGTAGACATGTTGGCGGTGTAGGATGCAGTCACAATAAGAGCAAAAAACCACCACATGCCAGTGACCCACCGCGAGCCTGCAGCTCTAATAAGAAAATTTACATTTAAATTATATGGAATATACATTTAAATATACATATATGGAAATTATAAATATGGCGTAATATTGTAAATATATTTACATCTAACTTGAACTAAAGTGATTTAAAGTAATTTTATATATTTACCAGAGACTCACCCTCGCTTCGCTTCGCATATGTGTAATGTGATGAGTTTTATATAAACCCTTACTTGAAAAATGATTGATTCCCCGTACAAACTTTCATCCCCCTTTTCACCCCCTTAAGGAATGATTTCCGGGATATAAACTATCCTATGTCCTTCCCAGGGTCTCAAACTATCTTCTTACCAAATTTCATGTAAATCGGTTCAGTAGATCGAGAGATTACCCCCTACAACCTCACGCACGCACAAACTTTATCTCTTTACAATATTAGAATAGATTAGCGTAGATTGATGTTTACATCATCTCAATGCATCGTAGAATTCGTAATCATACATAGTGTCAATGTGCCTTACGCAATCTAACATAGTTACATATATATGTTATAGGTACGTCAATAAAAAAAAACAGAAAAATTGGAAAAAAATAAAAATATTTGTAAGATTAAAATATGTACAAGAAATGTTCTAAGTTTTTGGTTTATACCACAGAAAACCATATACGATTTTACCTTGGTAGTATATCACAACCCTGGGTCATGATTGCACCCATGGTAAGCCACATGCAATTGTAGAGACTCCAGATATTTTGCAAGTTCTCTGGGTTTTGATTACAAGGATGCGGATTCACCCAATCTCCTTGACTCATACTGCAAGACAATAATAATACCATGTCAGTTTTGAAGAAACGAAAGGACACTGTTGTTCAGGCTAGTGTAATATAAACCTAATTAAAGTATTTATAAATTGTTAAAACCGGTAAGAAATGTACTTTTTGTCGTTTGTTATATATTTTTAAAACCAATTTAAGATAACAAAATTATGTTTATCTTCTACATGTATTCTCACACACAAAATTATACATTTGGAAAAGAGTTCATTTGGGTTAGCATACCTATGCATTTTTTGCCAAATTGGTTACAATTTTAATAAGAAGCATTATAAAAGTTTGTTGACATAAAAAATAAATAAAAACTAAAAAAATGAATATTAAGAACTTAAAAAAATAAGTAAAAGCCGACTTAAAACATTAAAAATTAAAAATTGACTGAATGTGAGTTTTCAATTACTATAGATAGATATATCAGATATTTTTGAAGTTGTGCAACCCGGACAATGCTATAAGATATGAATATCTAATAGCAAAATGTGACAAGATATAAACTTTAATTATAGTTTAAAATATTATACATCAATTTGTGATGTAATTTTTGCTTTGATTTGCATCGACTGGCATCGACTTCAAAAGACTTCTGTTATTTTTTAATTTTTACTTTTTAGTGTTTTGAAGCCGGCTTTTTTTTTAAGTTTTAATTGTTCCACTTTTATTGTATACGTATACGTACGTATGTAGTAATAGCAAAGTAAGAAAAAGTATTTTAAGAAAATATTTGCTTGCCGTTTAAATTACTTTGATGTTAATTTTTATATATGAAGACGAACTAAAATTCGCTTTTATTAATAACACAAAAAATGGGGCTATAAAATCTAATTCTACCGTAGGTATTGGGCATGTCAAATCAAACAAAAAAATAAGTTAAAACAGATGAAAGTCCTCATCAAAACTTTTGCTGAAGGAAACCACAAACCAAAATGTCATCTTTGTATATATTTTGTGTTTTTGTTGATTTTTTCACAAAACGCTGAATCAATTACAATAAAATTTATATGGGATCACCTCTGAAGTATGTCTACCTATCAAAAAAAATCATCAAAATCAATTCATAATTGGCAGAATAATCGAGTAAAAAACATACAAAAAAAACGTACAGTCGAATTGATAACCTCCTTCTTTTTGAAGTCGGTTAAAAAGCACGTCAATTTAAAAATGTAACTGCGTGAAGCTTCAGTGGCTTCCTACTTATAAATATTGGTACATAATTTATTTCCGAAAATTTACGCAGATATAAAACTGCAAAATATGTAGGGATCACATACGAGTATTATAGCTTTTTAAACATAATACTCTATATGAACCCACTACGCTTAAAATCAATAATTCCAAGTAACGTTAATACAAAACTTACCGAGCACAAATCAATAATACAAATGAAACAATAATGTACGTAGTTGCTAAATACAGCCAGACGTCTAAAGACAATGGCTTTATAAACGAAAACATGTCTGGCTCTTCTGCTTCCGGTTCTTTAGTCAGCAAACTGATGCCTAAGGACATGAAGGGCGTCGAGAAGTCAATCACTGCGTTGCGCTCCGAAGTGATTGTAATATCGCATATTGCCAATTCCGCTTTCTGTAAGATAAGGGTATAGTTACATCTTCCTAATCTATTTAGCAATATTATTTTTGATTATAAATTACAAATCAAGTTTTATTAGGTATATATATGTACATTTGTAAAACAAAATAAATATTTGTTATTTATTACGTGGGCCTTACTTATTCACATAAACGATTGCAATGAAATTTTATTATTATATAAATTATGATTATGAACAATGTTATATAACTTTAAAACATACTAGCAATGCCCGCGGCCACGTCCGCGTTCAGATGACCAAAAACCAAATTCTTAAGTTTTACATATTAGTATACTCTTACATTGCAGCTTTTGTATTTTTTCTCAGAAATGAGATATTTTCCCGCGGTAAAAAGTGTCCTATATGTGGACCCGGATAGCCAGCTATCACCATATTACATCAAAATCCCCCCAGTGGTTTTTTCGTGATGCGGTAATAGACAGACAAAAATTCTAAAAACTATAGATTCGGTCTCTGTAATGATAATAATGTTTATTTCAATAAGATTTTCCAAAAAATATTTACATAATGTACAGATTCGACTTAGTTACAATTTTATTATATATTAAATGTGTTACACTACAACAGGTTACTTGTGCCATTGATATATGACATCCTATAATTTGTCTAGCGATGATAAATGTTACTCGGATGTTTACAATATAACCAGTTTAAGACAAGAAAAATTACATGTTCCAACAATTCTCCAATTAGCCCATCCCATTTTTTAGTCCCCGCAATTGGATGTCCATAGTCTTCTACTCGATAGAATTCATACTCATATTTTTCATGTCTTTCTTTTTCTATATATTCAAATATAGCTTGTATCAAATCCACTGCATAACCTTCGTATGTTGCTGTTCCGTTTTTAAACACTTGCATATCAAAATAAGGTTTTCCTTGCATGGATGCTATCTAAAATAGTGATTAATACAAATAATAGAAATAATGAATTTAATTTATTATATCATAATATATATTTTGTTTTATCGTTATTTAATTTAATACGTCTACGAATAGATATTTACTTAAATTCACAAAGTTCTCTTACCCTTATTAAAGATTTAGGTGTGCGAGCTTGAGAACGTTCAGTCACTACTTTTTCATCCAATATCGTATCGGTTTTAGAATTCCAGTAACCAACGTTAATAAACTGACTTTCATAACTCAACTTTGAGTAATACAGTATAAAGTTTCTTCTTTTTCTAAATTTGTCAAACGAAATATTTCCCGTAAAACCAGAGTATTCCGTCTGTAATATACAGAAACTATATTCAGGTTATTATTTTAGGTACGTCTGTTATTCTATGAGGTTAATTCCCATTTCCCCAGTTCCTTAAAGTAAACACGTATATATAGTAAATACACAATTTGCATATCCTTGTCCACTACCTGTATATGATAATGAATATGCGGAAAGGTATCTATTAAACAATGAGTTACGTTAGGTTCTTAAGAAAATATGAATGGTTTTTGTTTCTTTTAGTTTTTGCTTTATATGGGCTGGCACTGATTACGAAAATATTTGATTAGGTATGTATTTAATAGGTAGGCTTTAATTACTTAGCCAAAGCACACCGACTTCGAAAATATTCGATTAGATATGTATAGTAAATGAAAACTATCAATCAGTTATTTTTTACTTTTAGTGCTTTTGTTTGAAGTCGGTTTTTATTTTTTTGTTAAAAAGTTTTTTTTCCCTTTTTAGTGTAGACAGTAGTAGCAAAGTAAGAATTCTAACGTATTAGGCTTGTCAAATCAAACAAAACAAGCCCAAACTCAAAGTATCTACTATTAGCCGTTGAAGAGTTCCACCTATCCACCTTCTGGCCTTACCATCAGATCAGGTCAACAATACCGAACCACTGTACTATCAACGGAAATAGAAACACTTGCAAAGTTTCAAGTCAATATGACAATTAGAAGTAGGTTAAATTCATCATTAGCTATTTTTCCACTCTTAGGGGTAGTATTTTTTTTTTTTGAAATTTAAATGGGACCAATCTGGAAGTATACACTTTCAAACAACACCAAAATTGTCCAAATCGGTTAATAAATGACGGAGTTCTGAGGTAACAAACATAAAAAAATACAGTTGAATTGAAAACCTCCTCCTTTTTGAAGTCGGTTGTAAACCCCTAAAATATAGATATACAATGGAAAGTTTATTTTTGTGTTTTTAGAGGCGCTAATCTCCCAAAATGTCGGTAAGATTTTCATTTCTTTCATTGTATTTCAAAAGTTATTTATTGAGAAAAGTTATAATTTATCTGATGTTACATTACGATAAATATATAATAAATAAACTAAGCCGCGAATCATAAGGAAAACACCCTGATCTTTTTCTAAAACATGTTTTCTATAAACCTAAGCGTTCCTTCACTAGTGTTTTCCTACGATTTTGATAACACGTGTATTTTCATTAAGTCTTCTACATCAATACATTCCTCCTTATATATGAACTCACAAAATGTGAAGCTCAAAAAGGATCTTTGTATCAGCTGTTCGAAGTAAAATTTAGTGTTTTATTTAAGCAAACAAATTAACAGACAACAATACCGATTTAATTATATTTTATTATTACATATTTTATTTATTTATTATTTTATACCGATTTAATTATTTCGTATACTAAACACATATATTTCACTAAATATCAATAATTTAAATTGTATCTGGGTGTTTCAATTTACATACATATGTACGAATGTACTATACACTTTGTACCCTTCAAGTGCGAGAAATTGGTAACGGAATATCGTAACTGTACCATCTTATACCTGTCTAGATGTTGTAGATAGCTGCGGCAATATAAGACGTACCTCAATTAATTAGGTACTAAGTGATCATGTATATTTAATCTTTGCTGAATCGAGTATGCTCTCAGGGCCACTTGCACCGAAATGCTTAATTTGATTTAAATGTCAAGCAATTTGCATGTTATTTGACACTAGCTGAATATATTTAAACAATTTAAATACTATTAGGAATTTAGTACAAGTGAGCCTTGAAACTTAAATAATGATAAAATTAATGATAAAAAGCTACAGTGGAGACTGTCACGCGGCAATGTGGTAACTGAAAGCAAAGCATAATCTGATTGGACTTTAGTGTAAAAGGAAGAACATCTTATTTAAGCCTATGTCACATACAATTATGCTTATGATTTAATTTAAAATAAATAACAATTATCCATGTTTGGGGATTTTATTGCTATTTTGAGGTTTGTTACCTTTATCAATGCTTCATTTAGATCGCCTCCCATGTCCCAAACACTGTACTCTGTTTCAGGGTCGTCTGAATTTTTGAGACATAACGGTGGAGGATTGGGTAATCGTTTTACGTCTATATCTAAACTTGATATAGATTTCTCTAAATGGCTCAAAGCATCTGCAGCTAATGCTGTTTCAAGCTACAAGGGAAGCCATAAAATTATTTAATTCATTTTTAAAGTATATTTATTATTACATAGAAATTATATTTATAAGAGCGCGTAGATAAAGCTATATACTTAATATTATTCAGATTTTATATATTTTATGTACAACTTCGACGTCGTCACAAAAATTATTTAAAAACATACAGTCATTTATTTGTACTACTGTAAACCTGTAGATACATTAAAATATATTAATATTAATAGGTATCACTTGATAAGTAGACGGACGCGCGAGTCGCGAACTCGAACAAGAGTTCTCTTTTTTCCTTTTCAGATACGAAATACATTTTTTTAAGGTAAACTTGTAAAATTTAATACAATATAAATACCCGTATGCCATAGTTTCCCACGTCCATATTTATATCTTTCCAACCTATATCATCCGATTTCGTCATGTGCAGTGTAGAAACATTCGCCCTCAAATCAACAATCTCTTTTAAATCTACCATATAAGAATCGAGATTAGTTAGTATGAAACTCTGTAATACGAAAAAAATTTTTTATATCATAATATAATCGTGATGCACCTATTATTAGATCATATAATTTGGGCTCGTTATATCAGGATTATAAAATTTTATATTCCGAAGGGCGGAGTACTGGCTACCAGCCTTTGCAGTTTATTTTTTAATATTTCATTTTACATAATGTAACTTACATAATGAACCTATTTAGACGTTTATCACAAAATTTTGTTATACTGTTGCAGTTAATTAACACAACGTAAGTCGCACTGTCGTCTTCACGACGACAAGGGATTTTGTTATGACATATCTGGTACACCTAATTATTTGTCAGTATTACTGTTTATAATTTGATATACATACTCGTTCGTATATTTAACTAACTACGTCATTTACATAAAATTTCACTACGAGAATAATAAATCGTAGGCACTCATACGATAAATTTATGCAGAACTTTTGGTATATACAAGTAAATCAGTAAAAGCACAGATGAATGAAAAAAATACATGAGGTTAGTGGAAAACATTTTTTGAGGGCTTGCTATTCTAAAACCCATTTCAAGTGTAGATACGAGTAGATCCCTGTAGCATCCCCACAACACAAGATTTTAATTTCTGTTATGTAATTAATCGTTTATAATGATTATAATAGTTAATTATTTATAATGATTTAGTATATTATTAAAAATTGAATAAAATATTAATGCCCAACATTGGCCCTATTTAAAATAACAAATTTTTTAACTTACTTGATATTGAGTTGAATTATCAACTTGAACAATTTCTTTCATATATTTATGAATATTCCATGTATCACAATCCAAAATATGATGGCTCATGTGAGCTACCTTAAAAACGTATTTAAAAGTTTCGCGGTTGTCACCCAACGGATCTAACTGCTTGTATAAAATTTGCTCTTGTTTATACGGCCATGAATGTATCACTTCTTGAAGACGGATAAAACCTACAGTAAAAATCATAAAATATTTACAAATTACTTTAATTACTTCATTTTAATTATATAAAAGCAAACATTCAAAATTACCAGTACTAGTACCTATAAATATGTAGCTACCTGACTCACAGACGTTATCAATTTTGTTTGTGATTTTCGAATTCAATAAAAAATCCTATCGAAAAAAAAAAACATTTCAAGCTATTCCCGACTTCCCCGATTCTCCGTGCAACGTATCTAATTTTTCCCTCTAAAGAAGTATTCTTGGTCTATTAAAAACATTAAAAAAAATTGCTAAATCCAAAACACATTATTTATTACAAGCTTTTATTTAGTTTCACCTGTCCCGGTGTGTGTAATGGAATTTTGCAAGTTAAATTTAACCCACTTCCCAGTGTTCGATTGAACTGAAATTTGGCACACTGGTTCTCGATACAATGTACGATTACTTAAATTCCGCCATTTGTAATCCAACATGGCAATAGTTAAAAAATGAAGATTTATCATTTCTATAGTGGCCCTTATAATATGGGCATCAAATGTAAGGACTTGAAGAGCGAAACACAATAAGCAAGACAACGTCATTGTAAATCCAATATGGTGGCCGGTGCGAAATGGCGATTTATAATTTCCACATTAACCCCTATGATATGGGTATCAAACGAAAGGGCTAGATAATCAAAATATAATGAGTAAAGTGACGTCATTGTAAATCCAATATAGCGGATGTCGCAAAATGGCGATTTATCATTGCAAACTTATATTTACTTTCACCCGTCCCGGTGTCTGTCTCTCTGTCTGTACTTAAATCTTGCAAGTTAATTTTGACTAAACGTCCTTCTAAATCCAACATGGCGCCCCCAAAGATGGCCGACTATGCTGATTTAAGCACCCACAATATATGGATATCAAATGATAAGTTAAAATAAATCTGCTGTTAATAATACGAATAAAATAAAAACAAAAAAATAAATTAATACTCGCAGTTATAGTTGTCACTGCATATATGATATGATGAATGCTAAAACACGTGTTTATTTATTTGAATTAATACTAATTTTTAAGTAATTCTGATCGTAAAAAAATCCCATGTAAACATTACAACCCCCTTTTACCCGTTTAAGAGATGAATTTCAGAAAAATATGCCATAAGCCCGCTTTCCGTGCATTTTACATAAAAAATTTTAAAGAATTTCAATCAAACTTTCATCTCCTAATTTAGGGGGTAAATGTTCAGTTCATGAACTAGAAAAATCCATGACTGTTCTCACTAAAATAGCTCAAAATGAATCCTTCTCAAAAGAAATAAACTCTCTACAGGCTAAGAAAACCCTCAAGACGAGCACTCATCTCTGCTCATTAAATCCCTTCCTAGATAAGAATGGCTTACTTCGTGTTGGAGGAAGAATTGACACCTCTGCCTACCCCTATGATAAAAGACATCCCATTGTTCTAAAGTCAAATCATTATCTCACTAAGCTTATTTTTCAGTATGAGCACATCCGCCTATTGCATGCCGGACCCCAGCTTCTACTCTCCTCTATTCGAGAGCGCTATTGGCCTATAGGAGGTCGCAGGCTCGCACGAGAAGTGACAAGAAATTGCTTAGTTTGTCGTCGCTTCCAAGGCGAAACGATGTCTAATATAATGGGTAACTTACCTGCTGATAGGGTAGAGCCTGCCTTTCCATTCAGTACTGTTGGCACTGACTTTGCCGGGCCATTCCTAATAACAGATCGCAAAGGACGGGGATGCAAGATAACTAAATGTTATCTGTGCATCTTCGTATGCTTTAGATATAAGTGCCTACATTTAGAACTAGTGAGTGAACTAACCAAAGATGCTTTCGTGTTAACTTTAAAACGATTTATTGCTCGTAGAGGAATGCCTAGAATCATCTACTGTGATAATGGTCGCAATTTTGTAGCTGCCGCAAAAGAAATTGGTAGTCTTTTGCAAACAAATAGTGACTCTATATGTGACTTTGCTGCCCGGCGGGGCATAGAATTTCGTTTTTCTCCCGTTTACGCTCCTCATTTCAACGGTCTAGCGGAGGCCGGTATCAAGTCGGCTAAGTTCCATCTGTATAGAATCCTAGGACAGTCTCACTTGACATTTGAGGAACTGACCTCTGTATTTGCACAGATAGAAGCTATCCTTAATAGCCGACCCCTTTGTCCTATGAGCCCATCACCTACTGATTTCCAAACTCTTACCCCTGCTCACTTTTTGATTGGTAGGCAAATGACGGCGCTACCCTCGCCGAGCTATCTGGACTACGGGACGCATCGGCTCGACCGGTTTCAGCGCCTTGAACAAATCAAGCAGCACTTCTGGAGCCGATGGTCATCGGAATATGTTGGAGAGCTACAGCAGCGTACCAAGTGGCGAGTGAAGTCCCGAGATCTCAAGCAAGACGATCTAGTCTTAATAAAGGAAGCCAATACACCACCCCTATGCTGGCGCCTAGGAAGAGTAAGCAGGCTCTACGTCGGGTCCGACCAAACGCCTAGAGTTGCCGATATAGCCACAGCCAATGGAACTATAAGGCGAGCACTCAATCGCCTGGTTCTCCTATCACCTGACGAAAGCCATGATGCTTGAAAGCTACACTAGAGCTTTCAAGGGCCGGGAAGATGTCGGCGCCACATCGGCACCGAGAATCGGAACGCAGCCGCAGCCCTCACGCTATTGGTACCACGCGCGGCATGACGCGATAACAAGCCAATGACAAGATCGGAAAATCACGACATACGCGTGCCACGTTCTCAACCTACGCTAATGATGATAAAACATTACCACCTGTCACGGCAACGAAGGCGCTTCGTGTCCTAAGCTAATTTATTAATTTCTAAACCTCCAATTATGTGTATTTGCCTAAAGTACTAATTATAATTATATCATCAAATCTACATATTTTATTTAAAGTTTGTTCCCTATATCGAACAGGGATGAATTTTGTAAAATGCTAAAATACGCATTTATTTAATTATATTGAAGAGCATTTATACCAAGTTTCAAGTAATTTAGATGACAAATAATATAATTTGCCTATATAAACTTTATTACTCACTTTTTCCTCTTTAAGGGATGAATTTCAAAAACACAATAAATATACTTCTTATTTTTAATCTTAAAGCTAAATACCACTTTTCGTGCATTTCACATTAAGAATGACAGTTTCATAAAATCTGTCATCCCCTAATTTACCCCCTTAGAGGATGAAACTACAAAAAATCTTTTTTATCGGATGCCTACATCATATAAGGAATACGTCCCCCAAATTTTACGTTTCTACGACCAGCGGTTTAGGCTGTGCGTTGATTCATCAGTCAGTCAGCCAGGACAAAGCATTTTATATATTATATAATACAGATAAATTATGTAACGTAATAAAATTGTTGGGTTTGATTTAATTTAAAGTTTTTTTTTTTTAGACCAAGTATTAAGTAGTAAGTATAAGCTTGTTTTTAAAAATGTTATTTTAGTATTAATTTATATATAAATATATTTTATGTACAAACTAACTCACTGCCATCGTCTTCATAGAAAAATGAGAATTTTTCCCATTGAAGATTTTTGATAAGCGTTGCATAGGCCTTCGAAACAAGCTCGGGAGGAGGATAGTAGGAAAACGTAAACAAATTCTTCTCTAACGTTGCCGGTAGTTCCCATCCTAGCATTAAATGAGGTATCTATAAAATATTATAATTTAGATACTTAATAATCTTAATACTTAATAATAAAGATGTATAAATTAAAATACTTCAGAATTTTTCATAATAATAACTACTTAAAGTAGTTAACATTATTAAAATTTCAGCATAATATTTCAACACTTTTAAACAAGAGATCTTTAATTTTTTTATACACTTACTTGGAGTCGATTGCACAATAAGCATGTAATGTCACAAATTCCATTAGTTGGCCTAGCATCCACCAAAGCGGCTATGCCTTTATTATTGGAAGTAAGTTTACATACTGAAAGTATTTAAAAAATATAAATATATTATTGTACATATTTCAATCACGATTAAAAATACTTACTCTCGAGAGCAGTAGAATAACTATCAACTACTTTTGAGTGAAATGACCTTCCATGATACGGTTTAGTAGAACTTGCGTTCAATTTGTTTTCAAAGGCTATTTCTGTAGCTGGCAACGATTTTGAGTTAAAAAGGCCTCCTAAAATATTAAAAAAACGAATAAAGACACAAATCCTAGAGCTATGCATTTTTTAGTAAATCTATAACGCACCTATAGGAAATTGTACACTAAGAGCTTCATCACTCCATGGCCAGTTAAATGCAAATATGACGAGAAATACTTTTACGAGTAGCATGGTGATAAACTTTAACTAATCCAATCGCAAATGCCACTTTTGTTTAGACGGCATGCGGTATGGAAGCCATCACCTCGCCGTCTGAGGTATTTTTGGAAAACAGTTTTAGGTCACATTGACTGAAAACGCCGACATGCGATAGAATCGTCATTATTGTCGCCTGATTCACGAATAAACGTCGCAAGCAGGATGTAAAGCGCATTCCATTTTTTACATTATTAACTATTTATTATGAAAGATACTAACTAGTTAATTAACCAATTTTCAAGTGAAAGTGAAAACCATTGTTTCTATATACATACCTTATCCAATTACTTATTAGAACAATGACTTAAAATACATTAATCAATAGCGTGCTAACTTTGCTGTAAATATTTTAGTGAGTGTTGTGATTTGTTATTTATTTAAAAATGTGGTGGTTTACAGTAGTGTTTTGTTATTTAGTGCAATATACGAACTCACAAGTGTTGGTGACGGAAACAAAAGAAATTGTCTATCAAATAGGTAATATAAACGTAACAAAATGGTTGCCATTTCATTTATTGCGTATACAAATGTACAGAAAAATATAATATAACTTTAAATCCGTAGATAAATTGCATCAAATATTAAAATAATAATGTATTTATTGTTAATTTCAGCGGGAATATTCGATAGTAATGCATACACTCAAAAGCTTGCTTTTAAAGACAGCATGCGTGTTGCCAAATTGGGGGATGAGGAGTTACACGCTGGAGTCGAGGAAGGCAAAAGTAATGGAAATTTTACGTAATGTAGTAATATATTTAAATATACTCTAGAGATATCTTACTTATCTAAAAATAAAGAAAGTGTAAAGAAAAATGAATCATGACAACACTACTGACTGACAAAAATATAGTAAATCTTACAAGTTTGTACTTAATTATTAGCTTAGATCCTGATTTCTGACTATTAGACTTATTTCGCTTAATATAAATTATATCGTAACTTATCATTAATAAATAAGTATACTATATCCCACAATATGTATAATTAATGTGCGTTAATGTTTAGTCAATAAAAAAACTCGGGTTAGATAGATAGATGTAATTTTATTCTATGACATGACAAAAAAATTGTTCATGTGAGTACAATTTTTATAATTTCCATTCTTCGGTGACGGTAGAGTGACATCTCGCCTAAGCCCGGTCTTTAGTAAATAGGAAGAATAGAAAATTATGATATATTTAAAAATATTAAAAAAATTATTTAATATTTATGTACTAAAATAATAAAAAGTAGATCAGTTAATATTTAATTTATATTCGAAACAATTTACATATTGATACATTTTATTAAGAAGCATTCTATAAAAATGCAGCTATAAGAGATTGGCGCCTTGAACCACTTATCCTGCAACCAAAAAAACCGGATAGCTACTCTGTTCTAAAGGACTGTGAGTACAATAAACAATATAATTCTCATAAGCACACGGTTTCATGTATGATTTTTGAATTATGTATTTTAATTCTCATATTCTAGTGTGTTCCGATGTAGAAATGCGGCCGATAGCTGTTTTAGGTCCCCAAAATATTATGACAGAAGGTATAGTTCGAGATCAATGTGCTATTGCTCATATACCACACATACAAGCCGCTTGGCAGCCATTAGATCCGGAACTGGAAGTAAATCTGGAGGAAGAAATAGAAAACAATGAAACTTTTTCATATAAAAAGATTTCTATAAATTTCTTCCCGCCTGCCGAGGAGATTTTACAGGTGTACGCTATGCTGCTAAAGTACTATAAATGGGAAAACTTTGCCGTTCTTTACGAAGATGATGCTGGTAAAGATTTTTAAATAGTGTCTTTTATTATTACTATTCTTTATAGCACTTATATAATAATATATCAAATAAATAAATTAACACACGATAAAATTAGTTAGCAAAGGTGGACTTTTCCAATCAACCTAAGTTATATAGGGAGATAGTATTAAAAAGCAGGCTAAAGTGCAGTTACTCAAATGTAAATACTTCTTTAATCGTATTTAATATAACCTTTTTTTTATTTTATTGCTATTTTAATTTACTTTAGTTTTAAAACCAATATTAGGAATGAAAGTTTATTAGGAAAAGAAAGCCAATCATCAATCACCTTAAAATCAATTACCTTACAGTATTTTTTTTCCTTGGTATAGTATATTTACAACTGTAGATAAAAAATATTTACATTAATATTTTTTTATTATAAAAGAACAAACTATTTTTACTTTTATCTAACCATGACAAGGCGATTTCCAAAGGTGTTTTTGAGCAAATAATCTTTTACTATTTTTTCTTGCAAGAAGCATGTCATTCAGATGATTGATTGCATTCTATGAAAATAATACGCGCATATCTTATATGAAATAGGAAGAAAGGCTGAGTGAAGCGAGATTGTAATATAAAGATAAAGTTAAACAAAGTGGACTGTGAATTTAACTGAATGTCACACAAATCGCCTATTATACTATTCTCAAAATAAATCAGTTCGGTTAAGCTACCCACAGTCAATAACACAAGTTTATGGAGCTATGTCTTCAAATATTATACTCCTAATAACTACCAGCCCAATTTATAAAACCATTTTACTTTATATAGCTCATTTATTAAGGAAGATTATAGCTGCATAACATCTTATTGCTACTCAAATAGGCGAAGCAGTAACCATAAACACAAACCAATCCGCTAAAATATAAGCAAGTATGAGTACATACAGTAAAACTATATTTGCCATAAATTTTTTCTCATATTTTTAGGACTGCTCCGAGTTCAAAAGATATTAGCTGAGTTTACCAAGGAATATCCAATAACAGTAAGAAAATTAGATCCTGATGCTGACAACCTAGAAGTAAGTACGTAGTAACTGTAACAAACTTCGATATCACAAAGAAGTCGCGACCAATATTCGGAGACTCAAAAACTTGAAGGAATAAATGTGTAATTTAGGGGTTTATTCTTGTTAAAATAGTATTACTTGGCTACCTTGTTGGTCTGGTAGCATGCTAAGCATGGCTGTACAACCGAAGGTCCTGGGTTCAAATCCCACGTCGATCCAAGTATCCTTTATAGGTTTTTTTGTTTAGAATTTTTTAATAACAGCCAGAAGTAAGAGTAATAGTGGTATTACACTATCATGCCCGGAGAGCACATAAAACCGGTGGTCCTGCGTCAGATATCTTACCGATTGTCTTTAAATGTAAAAGGAATAGAGTAGGTATACGTACTGTAATTTGTGCACTATAATATCTCCAGCGCTCATGACGAGCCTCTATGAAATTGGTTAACGTAGCCGAAATCATCTAGGACATTATTATTAAGTTATTGTTTTTATTGCTTAAGTTATAAGTTAAGAAATAATAGCAATTCAAATTTATATTCATTTACATATTCATTGAGTTTAAAAGCATTTTAATAGGCCTTAGAAACTCGTGTTTTTCTTTTCTGTAAAATAGTGTTTTTTGGAAATGGTATATAGATAAACTTAGAAAGTAAAACTTTATCTTAAAAAAATGATCTAAATCGTTATAGCTGTTTCCGAGATACACGAAACAATACGAGTATATATGTGGAAAAAGTGGATGGCATTAGGAACAAAAGTAACTTAAATATTGAATTTTTAGTTTAAAGTTTTACTTTTAAGTTTTACTTAATGGAAACATTTCTTTATTTAAAAAAATAATATAATGTAATATTTGAGTAAAATTTGATAACTATATTCAAGACGACTATATTTAAGGGACTTTTCTTTCATGTTTTCCTTTCCTTTTGTTCCACCCTTTTTACCTAAACAAGAATTGCTTATTTAATATTATAAGATACTGACAGTAATGTTAATAGTAGACTTGGTTCCCCCTTTTTTTTATTCGTAAGGAAACCCCTTAACGGGTGTCCGGGCCCGTACCCACTAAAACAACCACGGTGATCCCGATCGCAAAAGATAGGGCCACGGGCACGAGGTCGCTTTCACATTTTACCGCAACCCTGGCAAGTGTCAGCGTTGCCCGATGTCGAGCTCCCTACTAATTTTGTCTGCCCCATGAATTCCTCTATTGCCAAATAAATTCGACAGGACGATGTGCCGGGATCACTTTCAGCAGCACATCATCCTCCAGACTTGTTCCCCCTAGCCATTCGATATGATAAAAAGTTTATCAATTTCTTATTTACCTATATGACAGACATAATTAGATAGGAATGAAAGTAGTTTTATCTTCTGCTTCACATAAAAATTGTACACAAATAAATTATAATTTTAGTGGAGTCCATACTAATATTATAAATGTGAAAGTGTGTTTGTTCATTTGTTTGTCCTTCTTTCACGTCGAAACGGAGACGGATAGGCGTGATTTTTTTATGTATCTTAACATAGTATTTTAATAATAAGTTAATTAGCACAATATGACTATGTCACTTAATTTACATTAAAAAGCTAAGAAGCAAGTCGGTAATACACTCGCACCACCTCAGCTCAAATTATATGAACATATGCAAATAACTCAAAGCGCTTTTCGCATATATAATGTATTGAAAATCCCAAGGGAATTTCTTACATGGAATTCTTAATTACTTAAGATCCCGTTGCTATTAAAAGGGACTTAAGAGTGATAAATAGTTACTTAAGCAGTCTGTTTACAACCGACTTCAGAAAGGAATAGTTATACAATTCGGTTGTATATTTTTTGTACATAAAACTTTCATTATAAACTTTCATATGATCAAAAATTAAAATGAGTCCACCGGTTGCCGTCGTTTAGTTAAAAAGTAGTTATAATTAAATTGTGTTCAATAATAAAAGATTTTAATCTAGGCTTTTCATAATATAGTTATATCTTTATAAAAATATTATGTATAAATTGCAAATATATTGAAACCTATGTCTACATAAACGCAAAGCATTACTTCTTTATAATACTTAGAAAACTTAAAATTCAAAATCACCTGAATATTTTACCAGAGCAAAATTCCATTTTCAAACATTGCTCTACTTTTGGTTAATGGAAAGGAGTAATTGCTTGTACTAATATGTTTTATACATAATACAACTACAATTTTTACAGGTATTTAAGGATCTCAGTGAGTTTAAAGAGTATCGTATAATTTTGGACTGTCATGTTGATCGTATAATACAATACTTAAACCAAGCTCGTTACGTGAACATGGTTAATTATTATCAGGTATTCACATCTATGATCTTCTTAAACCCTCGTATTCTTACTATAAATATATCTAATGTAAACATGTTTTTCAAATTTATAAGAAAATAATATCAAAAAGAGCATTTTCCAAATATATCAAAAAATATTTTATATACGGACATCGCATGTTAAAATCGCATCGCATGTTGTGTGTTTAAAAATCTTTAAGTTTTACTAATGTGCTGTTTTTCTTCTTTGTAGCACTATGTTTTAATAAATATGGATGCTTCCACAATCGTCAATGATCTGCTCAAGTTTGAATCAAACGTAACGTGGCTGAGCTTGACGAATTTTGAAAAACTCAATGACTCAAAACATTTTTTAGTTCCTAGAGTTGGCTGGTGGATTAATGAAGACGGACCTATTTTAGAACAAACTCGACCTCCTGTCACAAATATGAAGGTACAATTAATATAATACTGTATAGTTATTTTGTTGTATTTTAAGAAAATAATGCAAATATAAATAATAACTTATTTTAATCGTAATAAAAATATCAATTTGTTTAACGATAACACACGATTTATTTATATAAACCTACTATGGATAATTTTTATGCAATACGACTATATTATTAAGACCATTCAAAATAAACTAGCTATCAATTAGATTTAGCCGCACTAAGATCAATTCTTGTTACACAGCCACACATACGAAAAACAAACATCCCATTTATACAACTGTTTACTTTTAATTTATTAGATAGAAGCTTTGATGATGCACGATGTAGCAAATCATGTTCTTAAAGCCCTTCAAAAACTTGAAGCATCAGGTGAAATAGAAAAACCAAACAACCATTTATGTGAATCCAATGAAAGTCCGTGGCCATATGGCAGTATGCTTCAATATCAAATATTAAATGTAAGTATTGCGATGATTTTCGTAAATGAAAACAAATTATAGAAAAAAAATTATTATATGCACACAAAAGACATTTTACTTGTTTTAATTTGATAATAAGTATATAGGTACTTTATATAAGAATTTATACTACTACTTTATAGCTAACATTGAGTCTTAATATTTTTTTCTTTATTTAGACAAGAACTACAGGTGTTTCGGGAAACATTGAATTCAATGAAAAGGGTGAAAGGGTTAATTACACTTTGCATGTCAATGAAATATTTATTAAAAGAAGACGCACTCTTGGCAAGTGGAATTTCACAAGCAAGGGTCAAATTATAGAAGAAGAACGCTTGCCAGATTTGGATAATCCAAAGAATACCAAGCATTTTATTGTAAGTGCAAATTATATCAGTTAAATTATTTTTCCTAAATAAATATCTAGCTTAATAATAACTTTTAATTAACATACTTTTTTTAGTTTCTTATGCAGCATTGTATCGTATCGGTTTAAAACTGTACCTTAAGAATTAATAAAACTGAATGACGTTAATTTGATACATCGAGCTGACTTAATGATGTAGCTAGGATAGTGTATTCTATGCTACTAATAAAACCTATGAGTTTGGATGTATCTAACGAGCCTCGTATCGTATCTAGTTAGCCAAAAGCGTGATTTTCTAATTTTGTAAATTATTTCTTTAGATTATATCTAGAAAAGCCAAACCTTACTTCTACGATAAAATGAAATGTCCAGAAGACGATCCTAGTTGTCAAGAAGAAGATGGAGATGACAAATACGAAGGATTTTCAGTTGATCTGGTTAAGAACATATTCAGAATTTTACGCAATTATAATTTTAATTATACTTATGAATTTATGCATAAAGAAGATCATTATGGAAAATATGACCCGGAAAAGAAAAAATGGAGTGGATTAATTGGCGAACTTTTAGATAAGGTTGGTACATCTGTATAATATCAGGTATATATTATTGAACTGTAACATGTTAATTATATTCTAAGTATATTTTTTCATAATTACAGAAAGCAGATTTGGCTGTTTGTGATTTGACAATTACAGAAGAAAGAAAAAAAGTTGTAGACTTTTCAGTCCCATTTATGTCCCTAGGGATAAGTATATTGTATACGAAAGAAAAAAACATACCGCCGGGACAGTTTTCATTTTTAAATCCTTATACATTTGAAGTATGGATGCATACTGCTACAGCATATTGTGTTGTATCTATTGTTCTTTTTGTTTGTTCAAGGTTATTCGAGTCATATTTACTTAAATATTAATTATAATACTTTATCTATATAATAAGACTTCTTTTCTTTTTATCAGAATATCACCTGCTGACTGGGAAAATCCACAGCCTTGCGATAAAGATCCCGAAGAATTAGAAAATATTTGGAACTTCAAGAATTGTGCATGGCTTACAATGGGCTCAATTATGACACAAGGATGCGATATATTACCTAAGTAAAATCTTTATATATATAATTCTTCTGTGAGTGTGTATGTCACTGAACTTCTCTCAAACGACTGGACCGATTTTGATGAAATTTTTTGTGTGTGTTCAAGGGGATCTGGGAATGGTTTAGATTCACAATTTTGTCCAAAAAGTTTGAAATTTTCAAATTAAAGACGTGTAGACAGGACAACGTCTGTCGGGTCCGCTAGTATTATATATATCGTGTTATCCATATTCTACGAACAGGGCTCAAATAATAAATTATTTTTTGAATAGTACAATTTAATACTTTCTTAGATTTACGCGAATATTTGACATTTTAAATAAAACTATCTTTTCGGATTTTTTCGCGTATTTATTTTGATTTTTGGTTCCCGACGTTTCGAATGCTTTACAGCAATCATGGTCACGGGAGAGACTGAGGTGTTAGATGTCTCAAAGGTATTATAAAATTGTTACAGACAGCCTACCCACAAATAACAAAATGAATTCCAAAAATTGAAAAATGACACCAAAGTACCTTACAATATTTTTTAACTTTAAACATTTTTATAATTTTAATTAGTTTTATAATTGAATATGGAATATTATTCCGCTCGAGACGTAATCTCTGCTCTTTTAAAATTAATTTAAAAGCAATAAAAACTAAATTAAATAACATAGTGACACAATAATAATAATAAAAATAATATATATTTTTAATTATATTTTTCTTTTTTTAAATATCCCATATGACCAACAAAAAACAATTTAACTGATTTAAGATAGATTAATTCTCATAATCAATTTTTTAAAATGTCATTTAGATAGTTCCTTCATTTTTCTTACAAAAATGCAAAGGAATATTAAATAATATTATAATGCAATATATACTTCAATAATGATTACAATATATCTATTTTAGAGCTATCGGATCTCGATGGGTTTGCAGTATGTGGTGGTTTTTCGCCATGATCGTTTGTCAGACATATATTGCGCAACTGTCTGCGTCCATGACATCGGCGTTAGGAGAGTTACCTATCAACAATGTTGAAGAGTTAGCAAAACAAACTAAGGTTTTATACGGCGCTATCAAAGATGGATCAACTTTAGATTTTTTTAAGGTTTATTTCCTACTTAGTATAATAAAATAAAAATTCATATAGATACATACTATAGTTAGACATTTTCTACTTATTATATGGACACGTGTCAAAAAACAAAACATAATAATCTTTTTTTTCTTCAGAATTCTAAAGATAAAACGTATCGACGAATTTATGAGAATATGATGGCAAATCCTGTAGTATTAGTTAATAATAACGATGAAGGTGAAATGAGAGTTCTTAAGGGAAAAAGCAAATATGCATTTTTTATGGAATCCAGCACAATAGAATACAAATTGAAAAGAAAATGCGAACTTAAAAAAGTTGGCGAAGAATTAGACTCTAAAGATTATGGTATTGCCATGCCAGCAAGTGCGTACTTATAGATTTTCCTACATAATTTAAATGCTTAAATGGCTTTGTATTTTCCTTAAAATATTTTCGTTAAACTAATTATTAGATAATCAAAATTCTTTAATTTAGTTCTCCAAATATAAACGTAATTTTCCTTGCAATATAATATTTACATCAGATTGAACCATTTTAACTAATTAATAAAATAATCTCTTTCTCAATGGTATTTATTTTCTTATGGCTGCCTAATAAAGTATATATATAACATTTAATAAGCTTATTTACTTTTATCTTCTTCCTTTGAAGTATAATTCGCTTTTAACGACTAAAGTAAACGTAAAATATTTAAATTACACTAATTATATCTTTAACCTTTGCAGATTCTCCCTTTAGGAAACATATCAATAGAGCTATTTTAGAATTAAAGGAACGCACGATATTGGATGAAATTAGAAAGAAATGGTGGGAAGAAAAATATGACGCAATAAAATGCGGTGTTTGTATTATTTTTATTTTGACATTTAATGTTTATATTAATAAAATATTATAATTTACTTAATCTTATTATTTTGAATAATATGAATTAACTCTATCGAACAATATTTCAGAAAACAAGCTCTCTCTAAAATTTGATCGTATATCGTTTACTATTAATATTTTCAGGGAGAAAAGGATAAAAATGACGCAGAAGGTGATTTGGAAATGCAAAATTTAATGGGAGCTTTCATAGTACTTATAGTCGGTTTAGTATTCTGTTTTTTTATAACAGCAGCAGAATTCTTTAATGAAGTTCGGAATATTGTTGTTCGAGAACAGGTAAATATTTAAGTAAACAATAAAGATGATCTCTCTGAATCAAAAATTAAATATCACGTGTACTCTATTGAAAGGTGGATAACAAGAAAATCATAACTTTACGACGAAAATCTATTTTGGCTATATATAGAATTTTATTTATTTATTTTCTATATTTGAGCCCACGTTTGAAGATAGTGCGTAATAAGTATTATTTACTTTCAGGTGACTCATAAGGAAGCCTTCACCAAAGAATTGAAGTCGTCGTTAAACTTCGTCCAGTTACAGAAGCCTGTGTTACGAAACCCTAGCCGCGCACCGTCTCTAGCAGCATCAAATAATGTCAATGTGCATCGACCTAGTATATCTGAAAATTTTATAGATTTCGAAAAACATGGTCAATAAGAATTTTCAATATCTGCATTTAACACTTTTAGAAACCGGAAAACTTAGTAGACAAGTCTGTATACAAAAAAAACAGTGCGTGTATGAATGCGTGCACGCGCAATAAGTAAAACTTCTGTAGGTTATCGATACTCTTTATGAAAATCAATTTATGTTTTAAATAATTAGGATAGATGAGATACTAAAAATAACACATATTAGGCATATTACAATCATATATTTATAGAATATCATTTAAGGAAACAATATAATATTATATATCATTTGTCAGACAATAACAACGGTTACCATGGCAACAAACGTACGTGCATTTTTTCGTAACGCATTCACCAGCTTACCCCCCAAGTCAACCGTGCGTAAAGAAGTGTTACTTCAATAAGGTGTCCTGCATATATTTGTGTAATATAATTTAGTAGTTTAAAATACAATTGCTTACATTTCCTAGTAGAATCTTTTATTTTTAGTAGGAGACGGTCAATGCGATTGTATGTAGCGTTTTTGGAACGAAATTCGTTAACACGGTTTGCGGCAGGAGTTGACAGGTAGAAAACGTCACATAACGAAAAAGGTTACGTAACGAAAAAGTCTTAATTAATTATTTATTATATTACATTTATTGGCTAAGAGAATCCCATATGACGTCATCACAAGTACCAGGTGAGCACAAGTTAACAAGATCGTATACACTCTTTGAGGGGACCCTACATACATATATAGGTAATGAGCACTCCTTTAGGTTCGTGGTCGTCTAGAACTCGTGACAAAAGTACCAGGCGATCATAAGTGTTGAGGAGTTTGTGTTGTAAGAAATTTCTATGCACTCTTTACAGGCTTTTCTTCGATGAGCTTCAACATGTATGTTACTCGATGGCTATACTACCTTTGTACTCGTGACAATGTATATGAACTAATTAAGCCAAGGGCGGACAGCGAAAGGAAATTCGCTCCTACCAGGTGTCCCACGGCACTGACCGATTTTTTATTTATTTTTTATTTATTATAGAGATTATGTTTTTCATTTTTCTTCAATGAAACTTTGCATTTGATTGGTGCCTTTATTTATTTTAATACTTTAACTGCGTTACTCTTTATTTTTTTATCGAACTATTTATATTGATTATAATTTTTGTTCATTAAATATTAAATGATATATTTAAAGCTTATAATACATATTATAATATGCCTACTAACTACCGAAAATAATAAAATATTAGTGATAAAAGTAATTTTATTTTTAACCTGAACTATACTGCAAAATCCTTCCCTTTTGGTGATGTGAAACGTCGGAACCCAAAAATTAAAATAAATCCGCGAAAAAATCCGAAAAGAAAGTTTTATTTATGATGCATATATAACCTTAAATTAATATACTAAACGAACAAAATTTGATAAGACATTATCAAATAAATTTAATATTTAACGATAAAATATTAATCTATGATTACTTTCAATAAGTAAGATTAACACTCAAAATCAGTGGTAACGGAGAACATAATCTATTAATTACGTACGTAATTTAATACTTTAATAACTCAATTAATGAATAATATTTTGCTCCTTATGTAATAATACCTTATTTACCGTTATGATATTTAATAAATATTACCTATATTATTTTCTGTGTCAGTGAAGTATTCATGATATATTCTACATATAAAGTTTGTGTTACGTAATTACTTATGTAAATTGTTACGTTAAAATAAAAATATATTTATGGTTATTACATATTTATTTTATCGACATTTCGCCTTTATATTAATATACTGCTTAGTAGGTACCTATATTAAATAGTATAGGCTCAAAAACATCGTAGTATTTTTGAATGATAACACTAAAATTTATGGCCACTAAACTAAAAAGTTCTCATTCTACAGCTCTTTTATTACAAGTATTTAGTCCGATCGATTATATAATCGATCGAACTACGAGTACTTAGATATAAAAAGAGATCACTTTCCATTATAAATGTATATTACTTCAAAAATTACGAATTTCCCTGCTTCTATTCCATCCATCCCCTATTTTTTAAGGTTGGTAACATGCATTTAGGCACGAGGTGTGGGACTCATCCGCAAAGCCAGTACTGCCAACTAAAACCCAACAAAACCACCCCCGTCTTAATGGGGCGTTGCAGGATCGCTTACACACTCAACCACGACGCCCCGACGGCAGGTCTACCGAAGCAGACTACAACAACCATGGGGTTGCTCCACAGTCCACTCTGTTATCAGGAGCAACATGCATACCCGCCCCCGCCCCCTCCCCACAACAAAGTGAACGCACGTTGGGGGGATTCCATCCATCTCTTATTTAACCCCTTTAATTAAAAAAGAAATATTTCATAAAATATGATATGACAAAGTTTTTATTTTTTAGATTGAAAACGTTTCTATATTTACTCTAAAAATACTTTGTTACTGAATAAATTCTATTTATCAACAACAACCATGGTGATTGGTGATCTCGTTCTCAACATGGCTCCTCCATTCAAAACCATTTTTCATTACGACTGGTAACAAATTCGATATTTACTCACTGTTAATGTTTTAGTGCTAAATAATTTTAACTTACGTATAACTTTAAAATATTTTAATCGCTAAATACATACATATTAGGCATATAGTGTCTTCCGAATTTGTTTAAATACTTTTAAGTTCATACATCCGAATATTTGCACGTGGAGACACCAAGCCCTGACCGTGTGTTTCTACCAACTATGATCGGGAACATGTGAACCATCGGAAGCCGCACATTCATTGCTCTTACTGCCTACAATGATTGGTTTAACTGTCGCATTTAATACTACAGTATACATTGATAGGCACGATTTAACCTTCATATCTTATAAGTAAGGTAGAGTGTAATGTACTATATACAGATTTAGTCGATCGGTCAGCTATTGTAGAGTATCCTGCGCAACGAGTAATTGTAGCGAAGGAATGCCGAAAGTACTCAGTGGCACGGGAGCCACCAGTAGAGATGGCCGCCTCGTTATACGCAGTGGCTTTCCTGGCCGCTTCTGCAATCGGCGCTTCTATTGCACGTAAGTTTTTCTACTCAGTATATTGAATACCTATTTTATGTAGCGTGTTTGTTAAAAAATAATATTTTTAATTCTCCAAATCATTCATTCAATATATAGATAAATATATACATACATATCACTTTGCTATTATCATTTGATTGAGTTAAAAAAAAACGTAAATAAGTTTCAACATCAAAGACGACGTATAAAATTTAGAAAAAAATATATAAATTTGCAAGTAGAATATTTAAGTTTCAATACATTACCTAATGTGAAAAACAACTGAAAACTTTACAATAATTACATATTTATGTAGAGTTTTCAAGGGTATATATTAAGTTAACTTAAGAGTTCAACCAATGATTCTAGATAGATACTTTATTGTACACCACAAAAAAATATACAAAAAGAAGATATAAACAATACATGATACACAGGAGGCGATTAAGTAAAATTAAAGAATTAAATTTATTATGATTATAATATATGATTGTAAACTAATCAGTGAGGAATGACTTGTTTACAATTACACAACGTGTATAAAAGAAAATATTTTCCGTATTTAACCATGACAGTGACTCTGCGTTAACTGTGCTACCTACTTATGTATGTAGAGTTTAAGGTAATTATAATTTACCTGTAAGACGTTTTTAGTAACAAAACAAGACTTCACTTACTTAGAATTCATACAGTAAGCCTAAAATAAAAAACTTTAACGATAAAATGCACATTTTTAAAGAAGTTTTTTAAATATATACCATTATATACTATATTAATTAAATAATTTATACATTTAGATAAAGTTCAAAGAGAAGCTATTTCGTTTTCAAACCAAGATAAGAGAGATGAGGGGCACCAATAAAAGACATGTAATTAAAAATGTTGAGCTAGATTCATAACAAAAGTATTATTCAAATTCTTTAAAATTATTACCAATATTAGAAATACCAATTATTATTATTATTTCTAACAATTTGGACTTTTGTCTTGCTTTTCTTACAAATGTAGTTTATGGGCACACCCAGGTTCGCAAGTTATTTTTAAATAACACAGTAACAACAATTTTCGTTGTGCCTTTTTATTCTCCCATTTAAATGTTGAAATTTTCCTATAGAGTTTAAAAAGGGTTATCTAGTACTTCTCTAGTGGTGTTAATATTTTATTTTAATACCAATTAATATTAATGCTACAGTTATTAACATCTTCACTATCTTCTACAGACAACAATAAAATATTTAACGTAAACTCTGTTTTAGATATCTGCCTGTATATCTAGGTTAAAATTTTAATCATTTTAAAAGCGTATTGTCCCGTAAATTTGTAAGATTTGTGGCTTGTAAGATTACTTTTATCCCTAAAACAAAAATATAATAATAAAGAGTCACAAATAAAATAAAATCATAATTTAATTTACCTAATTTCCACTAAGTAATGATTTTCATACAAAGAATCTCAACGATCATATTAAAATGTTTCGTTCATATGAAAATACATACTAATTTATTGCAAGAAAATAATATCATTAAGATATTATTTGATAAAGTGTAGCCCATATCCGGATTACTCCGGTCCAGTAACTACTCTTCGGCGTCGATACCATCCTAATACAAAAAATGTTGATCGATTATTCCGGTGCTGCGTGTAAGGACAAACGAACACACGTACATATTTCTATTACTTGTAAAGATTTAGTTATTAAGATTCGCTTTAATTTTTTTATTTATGTTCTATTTTATACAGTTTATTTAGGTCACACAGCTAAAGAGCATAGAGTTCCTACAACTTATGCAACGCTTAGCCCGCAAAGGAGTCGCACGCGCTTAGACTACCGTTACAATGTTATGTCATTATAATTATGTAATTTGGACTTCAATGACAGTGAAACTGGGACACATTATGTCGTGATTTTCTTTCAGATAAAAAGCAATTTAATCGCAATAACAAACAAAGTCCCGAATTGTGTGAACAAAAACATGCCTTTTTTAATTTTTTACCTGTCTGTTATTTTTATTAAGTGCTAGCCTGCCCGCTGCTTCAACCAAGTGACAAATATTGTATTTTATTTCCAGTCTGATGGGGTAATTCTAGTGTATCATGGACTGAATATTAAAATAACATTAAATACGGACAAATATCACAAAGTGTCCTTACCGAAATAAAGCATTCTCCAGTCCTGGACATGATCTATCTTTTGGAGAAAAGTTTCATGCAAATCTGTTTAACATTTAGAGTCACATGCTTCCAAATATTGTTACAAGCTTTACATAAAAATAAAATTTTAAATATCGCATTTCTTAAAAAAAAATTAGAAATAATATCTAAATCTTGAAAACAACCATGAATATAGGTACATATATTAATATGAAGTAAGATTAAATCTTAATAGGTACGATTAAGAGATTTCACAAGTCCTTTACGTATCCTTTGTACCGTTTTGTGAATAATAAAGGTTCTGATGAAGCAAGCTCATTTTAATATAATATCAAAATTAACTTATTCAATTTGGACGTAATATAATTGTTTGTCCACAATTTTATTTTGTAAGGAAAAATAATAAATTTACTTTTTTAAGATCATTTATTTACAATAGAAAAGTAGATTTAAAGAAACCTCGAAAATATGTTGCAAATGAAAAAACTGTGTTTTGGTCGATTTTCATGGAAAAATATGTCCATAATCGATATATGCACTGTTAGTTAGATTTGTAAGGCTGAATTATCTTAAAAAAAGTTTTTTCTAAAAATGTTTTATACTATAATAGACATGTTTTATTACCTATTTTTTTTATTGTACTCGTAGTAAAAGATTAGTAATAAATTAATCAGTTCTAATACATTCATATTTTTAAAATGTTTATTGTTGTAATAATGTAACATGCATATTTCAACGTATTTCATTGTCATTTCAGTGTCATTCATGTCATTTCAATTTCGGACACCCTCTTCGGACACGGATATAAAAATAAGCAGAATCATGCGACATATAATACGTGTATGTACGTAGCTGAGGCTCGACAAGTACAGTCAAAAGCAGTCATATATAGGTACCTACTGAAAAAATAATCTTTGATGTATTATTTTTTTTTATTACTTTAATATATTACTGCTGTTGACTGTACATTTGGTGTTGGTGATACTAATGTTCTCATTATTTCATAGTGAAGGCGTATACTGCACCAAGGCAGGTTATACTGCAAATAGACCGTTTCTAAAAAGCGTATCTTGATTAAGTCTATATTTTATATGAATAAAATGCACAGTAACAATAATTTTAATTTGTATTTCATTTAAACACTAAAAATATGATGGAAAAAGGCTAAAATAGACAAGTGCGCAGAAAACATAAACATAATTTTTAATGCTCAGTACGCTTCCAATTTTCAAATGTAAATTAATCTGGCACAAAACCTACGACTTCAATTTCAAAATGATGATAAAATATTTCAAATTTTATTTAACATATTTTCAGCAAACAATCAAGAATTGGAGAAGTCAGCGTGTGGAAGGGTTTGGGTGACTATACATTCTCCCGAGATTCGCAGACCTGGTGCAGCAAATTTATTAGATGCTATTGAACTTAATTGGGATTTCAGCACATGTTCCAACATTCCTAGACAGGTATGTACACAGGTATTCCTATCGCTAGTGAATCGCATCACAAGGCTAGACTATCCTTGAAACATATAAGTGTTTATGTACATATATACATATTTATTTTATTTTAACGTGTTTCATGTTCAGAGTGGTGGTACTTTTGGTACACCACGGTCTACGATTTATCTGCTCTAATCCCTAACAAACATTTAAATGGACAATAAAAATTGCAAGTGAGACCAACGACCTCTAATTACAATCAGACATACATCTGACTGCGTCACGATAAGTAATTCCGATATATAAAGTGGAAAAACAAGCAGATTTTAAGATAAAATATTTAAAATATATTATTCAGATACTGCGTGTGATATTATAATTGTAAAATAAATAAATAAGGATAAATAAAAAAAATAAAAACCGACTTTCAGGGACTAAAATAAATATAATTAGGTATTAACTCTAGTTATAGTTAAAATATTATACATCAATTTGTAATGTATTTTAGGGATCGAAATATATTAGATTTGCTTTGCATCGGCTGACACCGACTTTGAAAATATCTGATTAAGTATCTATTCTAAGTGAAAACCCCCATTTAGTTATTTTTTACATTTTATTGCCTGGAAGTCGTTTTTTTTAAGTTTTTATTTTTCCATTTTTAGTGTAGACGTATTAAGCAAGTAATTTGTAAATAGAAAGTTTTTTAATAACATATTCGATTAAGCAATTTATTTAAAAACATAGTTTATTGTTGATTTTTTAATAAACCGCTCAACCGATTTCGATAAAATTTAAATAGGTGATCCTATTCCTATCCTGGGAAATATATCCTTCGAAACAAAAAAAATATTTTCAAATCGGTTCAGGCGTCTTCGAGTAATCAGTGAACATACATAAAAAAAAACAAAGATTCCAACGAATTGAGAACCTCCTTTTTAGAAGTCGGTTAAAAAGTATAAAAATAACTATAAAGCAAATGTTTTCCTTAAAACCAAAATTTTCCTTAAAAAGCAGAATTGAGATTGAATACCAAGTTTTTATAATCGTATCATTGAGTTTCATTGAGCTCGAGCGTTGCGATATTCGATAGTACGTCTTTACTCATACGTACGTCCCGTCACCTGACGATCGTCATTACAGCCGTTGTGTGTAAAATTATTACTAAGAACGAAACGGAAACACACGCACAGCACGTAACGATGCGCTTTATGGAGCAATTCAATGGATAACGCTTGATCTGATTGATATATCATTTCCTAAGTAAAAATGTAAAGGTTATTTTCATTTAATATTGTCATTATTTTGGAATTAATATAACATATAATGCTATTGAAATCACGATTTATTATGTACATACATATTCACGCCGCGGTTTGTGATTTCAAATTAACACTAAATCAGATTTTATGTTAGTTGTAGTTGAATGAAGTTGATACTTGCTAGTCATTAAACTATTGTGCATAATTAACAATAATACATATAGTATGTACATAGGTATATTCCATTTATATAATGTAAAGAAAAGTCAATGTTTTTAATCATACTGTTAAACTATATTTTCTATTTCTAGCATATTAATTGTTATCTGTTGTTGGCTAGGCAATTGCATTACCCGCGACTAAAGTTTGTATGTAGGTACATATGTATGCTTGTTACTCCTTAACGCTGAAATGGCTGGACGGATTTGGATGAAATTTAGTATGGTATTCCTGAACATAATCATAGGCTACGGTTAGGCACGATAGCGAAGCGAGTGTAAGCTGTTAGTATAATAATATATTAAGTTATAGTTTTTTTTTAAATAGAACACTTTTCGGGAGATTTGTAGGATTTAATAAAAAAAAATTATATAAAATTAACAAATGTTGTCGGTTTGTTTAGTTGCGCATCAGTCAACAAGTGTTTATGCTATTTTTTACCGTCTAAACCCTAAAGTAACCGTTAGCTGAAGCAAATTAATTAATATTTGTTCAGGAAATCATTCCTCATATAAATATTTCTTGGCGGATGTATATATAGGTACAATATATTGAAATATTATCTTGAAATTTCGCTTATCAATCATTTGCATGACAAAAAATAAATGAACAAACAACAACATTAGATATAAACCAACCGTTCAATCAGACTTATGGTACTTATTAAGATCATAATCGATGTCTATGATAACAGTACATTATTTGTGCAAATATTTTAATTATTTAAAATAATCAATAATACGTCATTTTAAACATTTTTTACAGATCGGTCTTTTTAGGGAAAGGCCACTATCGTGGAACAATGCTTTAGTAGTATTTACCATAGACTCAGTAGAAGGCTACGTTATAACCAACATATCTCTTGGCGAAGGCAATTTGCCGGCTGGCTGGCAAACCGGCAGCGGTCTCAGAGGCCCTCATTGCCTTTGGCCATGGGTCGGTGCAGGGGATAACCATATAATAGCTTACAACTGTCTCAAAATACAACCCACATGGATGGAGGATAACGCGTAAGTATTCAATGTCCTCTAGTATTTCAAAGTTAATTGAGCGATTTTTTTAATCCTTTTATATCTTTACAGCGTAAAGAATAGAAAAGTGTATTAATAAACAACAGATGCCACTTAAGTTTAGAATGAATAAGCCGACAGATACATTCCTATATCCTGTGCCTGGAAAACCCTTACTTTTCCTCTCACAAATCTTTTTTTTTGTTCATGAAGTTCTTAGTAAATTTGTTTTACTTACTAAAATATTATTACACCTAGAGACGAACTCAGGCGAACCGAGCAAACATCACTAGTTATTGTACTACATGTACATAAGCTAATATTTGAAGTACAGAAACAGAAAACCTAACATGTCTAATATTTAAAAAAATAAGAAGTATGTACATAAATTATATATAAAGTGAAATAAATCATCCAATAATTTTCGCATTATTATCTTATTTCGTACTTCAAGCGATGACTAAGATCTTTCTTTTGCGGAGACAAAGATATACGTAAAACATTATCAATCGGATTGGTTTATGAAGTGTCTCGTTACTTTCCGGCCTACGTATTTCCTTACAAGCTTATTGTTTCGAACTATAGCCATACGGAAAAGTTGTGTAATTATAAAAGAATGCTTCTATACTGACCATAATATTGCATCACGCATGATGTTTTAGTGATTCAATTATTTTATTATTGAATTATGCTCAATTGTTACGTATTTATTAAGACATTTAAAGATAAAAGTAATAAAATTGTAACTAAACTAAATATCACTTATCCAGTTATAACCTACTTACAAGCGGCTCACCCTCGCTTCGCAACAAAAATCTATAACTCGGGAACCGTATATTTTTCCGGGATATAAAATTGTCTATGTATTGTTTGAGACTATAATCTATTTCTATGCCAAATTTCATCCACATCCGTTCATCTATTCTGATGTGAAAGAGTAACAAACATATATACTATACAAAAATATTTGAATGATTAACTTTAACTAGAAGCCTCTGAACAAAGAACTTAGACCAAATTATCAGGTGGAAAGAAAGGTGAATATACCAGATTTTTATATTGTCATCCAATTCACTCCAATAAACTTCCAAAGTTTCATTTTGACATGATACTTAGAAATATAATAATATTTCTTTTACATTCTTAATTTCTTTATTAATTACTTAAATCGTCATTAAAAACGTTTTAACAAGTTGTTTATTGCGAAGGATGTTCGAGATTTGCCTCGCTTGAGTATACTTAAAACTTACAAATATTAGACTAAGCCTGAAGTATGAAAGGAGTAGGTACGTTCTGAAGTGCTATCTTATCTCGGCACTTATCACCCTAATTTCAAAAGAAAGAAGAGACTAGAGAACGAAAACATTTGAGAAATATTGCGTGGAAATTTAAAACATAATGAAATCCAAACCTGAAATTCTCAAAAAGAATTAACTCAAAATTATTCATTCACAGGAATACAATAAATAAGCTTCGTATAGGCGAGCTGGCAATCCCAGGCACACACAACGCGGGCGCGTGGCATTTTGATACTGAAATAAGTAATGTTGGTCGTGATAACTTTGTACTATGCCAGGATCGCTCTATTTGGGCTCAATTGGTCCATGGAATTAGATACTTCGACTTCAGGATCGCTTATTATGATTTCTATCCCAGGGAAGAAGATAGGTGGGTATCTGTGTGTCAATATATGAAAGAACAAAGTTAAAGTTTCAACATAAACTTGTTAATCAGACTGAAAATTGGGCGAAATGGCGAATTGAGTAAGAAATTTTTGACATCAAAATAGAAACTTTATATTATATAATATGCTCGTACATACATATCGATAATCTAAGTTAAAATTCATCGGGGTATTATATCAAAAAAAAAACAACCATGCTGCTAATGAAAATGTCTTGATTGAAATAGCAATAACTATTAGGTATCCCACCCAAAATTCGAACCCAGGGTCTAAAAAACTATAAACTTCACATGATACTACCAAACCAATCAAGCAATACTACAACAAATAACAACAATAAGAAGAACATAATTTGGAAATTATTAAGTAGTAATTTTCAATCCTTCCTTGAAACGCTTTATAATTGCATAGATTTCCTCAATATTTTGTAATGAAAACGGCCACTACGTCCGCCGAAGAAAATAATAAATGAAGCTGTTAAAGATATATTAACGATATTATAGTTTTGTACAATAATGAAAACACATTTTCATAAATGCTATGTTTTGTCAACATTTTTTATAGTTATTGCGAAAATGTAAACAAGACCTTAACGCACTATACCACATTATACATATTAGGTAGGTATGTACACAACCACCAACTACTCAATTATCATATTCACTTAAAGTTGTAAGTAAGATTACTCTAATTGCTGAATAATTGTGTAAACTACGAGTATAGACCATTTTAGTGTAGAAGGAGCCAACTATATTTTTTCTAAATAAATGTTACATCTATGTTCATCATGTCTCATAGAAATCATGTAATGATTGATTTGAGTGATGAATGTTCCGTAAAACTAGCGAAAGTTCCGTTAAAACAAGTTAGCTATTTCGGGGGTTAGAGTAACGTTGGCTATACGAGTAGACTGATAGATAAATAGAAAAATATGCTTCTTTGGGCTATATGCAAAGATTTATAGATATAGATTTGTAGGTCGTGAATCAAAATTCTAAATAAGAAAAAACGAATATTGTGCTGATAATTTGTTAGCTCTTTTAAAGGGTTATTAGTAATTCGACGTATTCCCGTTAGGAGGTGATAGGGGTGACTATTTGCGATAATTTTAACCCCCATATGCATTATGCAAACGTTATCATGTTTTTAGCTTTAGTTTATTAAAATAAGTCAAAAATGCTACATCAAAAATTTATAAAAAAAAGTATCAATTTAAATCTCATTTTTTCTTCTGATTAATAAAAAAGATTAAAACACTGGTTATTTATCAATGTTAAAACAACAATTATCGGTCCAAATGCGAGACGAAAAACGATATTATTTCAATACTTTTTTGAATTTTTTTCCACTAAAATGCCATAAGACAGAAAAAAAACGTTATGAAACTTGGCTTGCAGATTATTTTAAAAACATTAGTATATAACCGTTTTCAAAAAAAACGCTAAAAACATGATAACTCAAAATTGGTTCACTTTTGCATAATGTATAGGTATGGGGGTTAAAATTATCGCAAATAGTCACCCCTATCACCTCCTAACGGGAATACGTCGAATTACCAATACGCCAATATATATGTATGTATGTACTCGTATTTTATAATAACACAGTACAGGGTAGAATGCTTATATAAAACGATAGCATATCGATGGTTGGTTTGAATATAACAGCGCAGGTGACTCCCAAAGTTTATACTGAACATAAATATCCAGCTACACGTAATCTTTTCAGCGATTATAAGTTACATAGAAATAAATTTCCTTTACGTTTTTATATTACATAGATTGTTTCATACGCGTATAATGTCTAGCATAATAAATCAATTGCGTTGTGTGATTATTATCAAGACAATTAAAGTCAACGTTTGATGCTAATGTTTCAATATTTACCTTTACCATATAAACAATTTTAATGTACAACATACATGCATAATTTATTTCCTTATTTTTTTTTATTCTGGATTTGCATTTTTTGACCGTACAACATGTAATTTACGTTCTGACAAACAAACTTTTTATTATTATTATAAAAATATTGGCGGAAAGCAACATACGTATCAACGGAAAAACATGAAGATATTCATTGTTGAGACAATACAATTTTTTATACAAAATATCAAATATTAACCACAAAACCTTCTCTTCGGACATTTTACTCCATGTTTTTGACCACGATTCTCTTATTCAATAGTCCTTACGTGGAAATTAGCCCTTACAATGTATAGTAAGATACAAAGTTTCCTTCCGCTAAAACTTAAGGCCACAATATCGTACTGCTCAAATTCGCAGTGATTGCGAATGCAAGTGTTACGTGAGAAGTGCGTTCAAGTAGTCAGTCGCGCTTCGCTTGTCCTATTGGCCAACGTATAGTAATAATAGTGATTTATATAGAGATATTTGGGCTTTGTGTTAAATTTCGAAACATTATTGTTTACATTTTCCTTAAAATTATTAATACCCTATTTATTCTCCAGGTGAATGAATAATTCTAGATGTACGTCAAAACTACTATTTTACTATACGAATAGCTATAATGAATCTGTAATTCCATACTTTTTTCAAGATTTTTGCATCCAGATGTAACAATTTGTATCCCACGATCACAGAGTTGAAAAAATCTATTTTTACCACATTCAATCCTACCCAGGAACCAAAAAAATTATAAAACATGATAATTTGTCCATAGAATCGTACGCAAACGAAGTCGCGCTATAAAATATCAACTAAACTTTGAATTAGGTATTGTTGAGAATATAGTAACAGAGTCACGTCTTGTTTACTTCACCACGGGGCGCTCATTAATTTGCACTTTGTGATTCGAATATTTTCAATATTTACTTACTTATTTGATCAAATTTAAATAAAATATGTACATTTATAATTAAAAAATAAATTTATTTTTCAGATATTGGTTGAATCACAATTTAATTCGTGTCCGTCCCCTAGTTCCTTTGTTAAGAGAAATCAGAGCTTTCCTTGACAGTACTAAAGAGGTATGTAAATACAATATTTTTATTAAATTATTATTAAATTACATATTTTATTCATAATTTATTTCTATATTAAAAATGTAAAGAGTATTGTCGTATTTGGTATTAATTACACGCACTTTAAAACAGTTTTTAGAAAAAACCTAAACAAACAACGTTCTAATATTTGACTGTAAATTAGAATTTTCTGTAAAATGTAACTTTTCTTCTTAATCCATACATTAAAGGTATGGTATATTATATTATAATAATATTTGCTTCCAGGTAGTGTTCTTAGACGCCCACCACTTCCCTATGGGCTTCTACCATCAAACCGGAGCCCCTATACAGGAAGTCCATAATGGTTTACTAAAATTAGTTCAACGGGAATTAGGTCCTCACTTAGCGCCCGCTTCGCAATTTCACACCGGCCCTGGCACGAGGGGACCAACTCTTCAAACTTTGATTGACGCGGACAAACGTCTCTTATTTAGTTACGTAGACAATAATATTGTTTTAGGTAAATATTATTCTTTGTTACTTTAAATTAAATAATATTGGGTAATATCATTTAATTACTTAAGTAGTAGGCGCCTTATAATAACTTGTGTTACTCTTAGGTTATATTCTACTTGGATACTGAATTTCATCCAAATCCGTTCAGTCGTTTTAGCGTGAAGGAGTAACAAATATACACATACTTTCGCATTTATAATAGCAGTCCGATTATTATGAGCTTTTCGTGCCTGGTTCTAAAGGGTTGAAATATTGAGGACCTTTTTTCATTATAATATAAGCAACTTTTATAAAAGGATTATAACCCCTAAAGAGGTGAAAAGGATTAGCAAACTTTATATAGGCAACAATATTTTTCGATAGCTAAATCAAAAAACTTTAGCTAGTTTGTAATATGAGCGTAGTTTATATTATATGATTTTGAACGTCATGGTGTTGTATTAATAGCGCTAAGAGATAGCGTTTCAAATAAAACTGAATTTTACGGATCAGAGGGGTTGGGTAAGGTTTTTATATTTTGGAATTCCAAAGTTTTTCACAGGGTAAGCAACAAAGTTTGTTTGAAAATTCTCTTAGCGAATAGAAACTGTCGGATAACGATATTTTTAATTTCGTTGATTATTCGCACGGAACCATAGGTTGTTCTTACCCTTCATGTTTTATAATAGGTTGATGAAACAGAAATAATAGACATAATGAATATACCTACTAATAAATATCCTTAAAATTTCTAAGCAGAACAAACAAATTAAGTTCAGACATTGTAAATGTTCCATTTATAATACAAAGAACCTTTGTTTAGCTGAAAAACAAATACTAAAGTAATTATACGCAAACTTTGCACAGTTAGGATGTAGGAAACTAAGCGAGAAACCTGAGATGACTTTTTACGTGATCTGCATACGTGTTTACGAATAGGTATTTTTTTTATAAGAATACAAATTTGTTATAAAATATAACATTTCATTTTTTCTTTAAATATCCACGCATATGTAACAAGGCATTAAATTTTTCTAGGCATCTGAGCTTTGGGGGAATACGTAGATTTAATATTTGTCTCCAATAGCTAAATAAAAAATGAAGCGCCTAAATTTTTCTGCAAAAATTTTCGTTTCTAAACATTGCCATCAAAAATAAGAAATAATTTCTTATATTTTTAAAATGTTTAAAGGCATGCAATGCATGGCAGAGCAATTGTTTGTAACTAGATTTTCAACAAGTAACAAAACGGTTCAAAATTCCCTTTATTTTTTTCTATATTGTTGATGTCACAAATGAGCTCTCTTAGCTCTTAATCGCAGACGGTCTGCGTTTGATACAGTACTTAAGACCTTAGTGTGTCTGGTATTCAACGTTTGCACACTGCAAAGCTTGGCATTAGCTACGAGTATGACACATAGTAGGGTCTTGTCTTTTATTGACTTCTAAATCTCGTATCATTCTATATTGTAGAATGTATGTATATACATATATTATTTTGTACTCCAACTATTTAATGTGAATTAAAATGAAATAGACCTAAATTTTCACTTAAATATAGAACTAATTTATTCATTTGGCTTAATAGAGCGTTTATTTGACTGGAACAACTTCTACAATGGAGGTTGCGGGTTCGATTCCCAAATAGGGTAAACGCTTATTTATCATTTCACGTCGTATATAAGCAGAAAATTTGTTTTATTTAAAAAAATATATTTTTGTTTCAGCAAATAGATGGCTGTGGCCTATACTACCTCATCTCTGGGCTAACACAAACAAACCCACCGAGCTTTTCCACTATTTAGATAGAATGATCGAAACCTCCCCACTACCATCAGCACGCTCGCCCTTGTTCTCCGCAATGGCGCAAACTACACCCACTGTTCTAGATATACTCTTCCTTCGAGGATCTATACGTGAAAACGCAGATGACGTTAATAGAAACGTAACAGCTCGACTTATATCTCGATGGCGTCAAAATGCAAACATTGTATCATCAGATTTCTTCCTTGGTAACGATGTTATCGATGTCTCGATAATGCTTAGTGTGGAGCGATCTAATCGATTATGACAAATCGGTCGCCTACGAAGCGGCGGTATAGTCGTTAACAAACAGCAGCCAGTCAAAACGTGGGGACGACGCTCTCCTGGTTTCAAACTTACTGAGCACCACCGTACTCGCTACAAAACGCTTCGTCGCCTTCACTTACTTAACCAATTGGTATAAGATTATTTGTATACTTTATACTACTGCCTTCCATTCCCATAATATTGAGGCAGACAAAAGTGAGATATTGTTAGTTTTATTTTTTTAATGTTAGTAAGTGTGAACTAGTCCATTGTTACTTGTTAAGAAACATTTAACTTTACTAATACCAAAATTAAATATATCATTACATACGGGTTTATTTTATTTACCACTTAAGTACCTACTAAACGATAAGGCTACTAACTAGTATTTAAATACCTTTAAAAAATAAAAGATTTATAATTATACTATAACCTAACTACATAATGTAAATAATGCCCGCCTGAAAGACTTTCGGTTACAGCGGCCATTTTTACCCGACTGCGCGACGCAAAGGAGGGTAATGTGTTAATCAGCCTATGTATGTAAGTATATAATTCGTTGGCTCACTATTACAAGGTTCTAAGTTACAATTTTAGTACTTATTATACTTTAGTAGTTATATGTGTCATTAGCTACAGTTTTGCAAAAACAAACCACTAGATAGCGGCACTTTAACTACAAAATATTCAATTTTACATAGTTCTATGTTGTTTTTTTTAAGATAACAAAATAACGAAGTTCAATGTAAAAATTACTAAACTCATTAAAATTAACATAGAACCTTGTAATAGTAAGCCAACGAATTATGTATGTATGTACTTATATGTGGGTTCGTATCATTGTGGCACTATTTAGAATAAACGCGTGGCCCGATTTTAATTAATAACACGTCATTTGATTCCTCATGACAGCGCGAATGTCATAAAAAGCATAAAAATTTGGAGAAACTCAAAACGGCAGATTTAGGACAAGAAAAAAAAAGAAAATCGACGAACTATGTCAAGTGGGGGGTATCGTTGAATAGGTATTTAAAATTTATTTTTAAGTTTGTTTCATCATTTTTCATTTTAAATAACAGTTTAGGATATATAATGACTTAAAGTTGGTTAACAACCATTCTCGCTAATTTTCCTACTTAAAAATACTTAAAAACCGGAAAAAAATAAATATATTATAAGAATAAAAAACCCGGCTGCATAAAAAGTAACTAAAAACATGAAAACAAGTTCACGAAGGAATATATTAGGAAACATACATACGAGTATGTACCTACATCTCGCTGCAAGGATAAAAGTTAAAACGTGTATGTCTTCGACTGCATAATACTATATTCCTTCGTGAACTTGTTTTCATCTTTTTAGTTAGTTATTATGCAGTCGGGGTTTTTTTTATTATATATTTATTTATTATTGACACCACTAGGCATCAAGGTCCCCGCCAATACAATTACTTTCGTTATCTATGACCAGTGAGAGATAATGCGCAGGTTGCATGAACTCAGGTACTGCTATTATTTTCTGGACAAAAAATCATCGTGTCTTAAACATGATACTTAAACCCAAAAAATCATAATCTATAGCCTTACGTGATGGCTGTTACCAGCAAGGCAGGCTAATAGTAATTCATGTAAATGTGTCAAGTGTTATAAAATAAACCAGAACTTTTCAGAATTGAATTCAGAGCAGATATGATGCCATTTTTCCACATTTTCCTAAAAGAAAAACAAAATATCTTTAAACGCAAGACGCCGTACTTTAGAAAGACTGCACACATTCCATTGTACAGATATTGACGTCTTATAATTGTCAATATATAATTAACATATGTAGAAATTAAAATGCAAATTATCTTACATTCTAATTCAACCAAAAGATATTGTATTGTTTAATAGAAGAACGAAACGGTAAAAGACTATTATTTAAAGGTTGACATAGATAATATAAAAAGCTATAATTATAATGAGATATTTATATATATATATATATATATATATATATATATATATATATATATATATATATATATATATATATATATATATATATATATATAATCACTTAATATAACTGTCAAATAACAAAAAGAAACAATAAATAAGCTTAAATTTTTACTTATATTATCTGTTACAATAAATAATATCTAAGTATTAATAATAATTGTACTGCAAAAAACGAGGTAGATTAACTGTGCAGTTAAGCACAACAGTCGTAAGTTTTATCACGTATGCGGAGCCAACAAGGGCAGTAGCTCTGCCCGGCTCATGCGTGATAAAGCGCGAGCGTCGAGACCCATCGCGGCTGCAGCACCTCGAACGTCGAGACCAAAACTCTGCAACAACGCCGCTAAAGCAACTTCTTCCCCTGTGCGAGGGTCCCGTAACCGAGGACACGATCCATTACATTGAGGCCACGAACACCGCTCTATCAGTCTTCGCGGTGCACATCTAGCGCGCTCCCGTCTACTACCGTTATTAAACCGCCTCTCCCAGCACGATATAGCTCGCGGTAGTGACACGCCTGACACATTAATTGACAACCACTCTGGTCGGGCAAGCGCGCCGTGAGCGATGCACGCCGGCGCAAAAGTAGAACGCACATTCTTAAGACTGGCCCTTATAGCCGAACCCATCTCGTGGACGGCATCCCATTGAGCTCTTGTCCGTGGAGCTCGGACCCCTTCAGCCGTCAATTGTGCTGAGTCAAAAAGGTACTGAAAAACAAATAGCGGTGTTCGTATATGTGGATATAAACGATAACCAAAATAACATAGCCATGGTTTATCCCGATACTCCCGGACGCATGACGTCGGTGGTGATCCTTGCCATAACGAATGTCCTAACCTGGCGATATTATATGCGGAAGATGCTCGTCTTGCTTTCGAAGGCCGGTCCAAAAACCAGCCAGAGTCTGCGATAGCCGCGACCCGTATGCCATGCGTTCGAAGACTTCTCCTCGCTGCGTCAGCGTGAAGCATAACTCCCGTTCCCCCAGCGCTTGAACCGACGAGCAGGAGTCGGCCGCTAAGTCCAAGCTGAAAAAGTTCGTTGAGGACTGATCGCACAATAAGCCGTCCAGAAAAGGCAAAACTCGTATTGAGAGCTCGATGTGTGCGCGACCCCGTCCACATATCACTTGAACAGTATGGCAGTAAGACGTGGTTAGATGCGTGCCAGAGTGGATTTGCTTGCGGGTCACTGGAGAGTAAAGCCGGAGCGCGGCGTGCTCGAGGCCACCGTGAGGACGACATGAGACCGGGCCTGCGTCGCCAGCGTGCGTTACATGATATCTTATCCCAACAGTAACCACCGCCTTCCAAGTACACCACCCAATGATGATTGTTGTTTCCACGTCGAAAATAATATCTGCAATACACAAAAATTGTGTAAATATAATCTTAGGATGTTTATGTATATTAAGTAACATTGTCACCTAGAATATCGTGTGGTTCCTGTGCAACAATAATAATAACGAAGTGATAATTTTACTGAAAGGCGTAAGGGGGTGTGGTATGGTTAGGACCTGTTTAAAAAAAGTGCGGCCCACTAGCCTTTCTATAATTTTATTAACTGTTACTTATTAGTCTTATTGACACTTTTGGCTTACTTAAAGTAAATAAATTGTTCGATTCTAAAGAAAAATATTATTTTAAAAATAAACTTTTGCCTTCAGTGCTCCCTTTTATAAGAAAAAACTGTTTTCATGCCGAAAGAATAATAACATAATCCTTATTAATAATATGATACGATGACACTTTGCGAAACAAAATCCCACCAGGGGTACTACCATTAGCGAAAGATGTGTGTTTGAAGTGCCGCCAATAATGTAACATTTTAATCTTTTATTGAATAATATAAATTTGCATGATTTTAAATGAAATTACCCCGCGGGTGTTCCATCATTGCAAGTAAGAGAAGTGTTCGACAACCACACAAGTCTCAAGCTATCCGGAAAGGCTGCACTCTCACAGGCCGCAATTATCACCAACTGAAAAAATAAATTATACATTTAATAAATGTTGTGATTCGTCCAAATCAGTTTTTGTTCAAGATGACTAATTCATTGCGGGTAACTATCGGTGCAGGAGATACTACAGTAATCCGTATATACGCAAACTTAGATGAACGCTCTATCCCGTCACTCTTATGTTCCTCTTAGATAACGTCCAGCTGAGAATACCGAAGGGGCACTAGTGTAACACAACAAACTTCTGAACAATGGGTTGCTACAGAGATTTAGCCAATCCTCAGTAGCCTCAGTACCCTCGACCCAGCAGACTAGCCACTAAATCAACGAGGTAAGAAACATTAAGTGCGGTTAGAAGAATATAGAATACACTACACACAAAAATAAAATACACACGTAAACATTGCATATAAAATATTTTACATATAAAATTTTAAAATATTACTAAATAATAAATACAAGGTATTAATAATAATTGTAACAAAATGATCCTGGATTTAGCCCCGAATAAACTATTTAACGGCATGATTTTTATAGCTCAACAAAACTCATAAAATACTCCACCCATTAAAATTTTACTGATACAAATAACTAACACAGTTATGTTTTAGCACAGCGGGCGTAAATTGAATGTTAGGATGCTCGTATGATTAAAACTGTGATATCTCATGATAGGTATGTTAAATTACATTTTAATCATCTTATAAATCCTAAGGTTTATAAAATGTAACTAAGATCTCATTTAGATATAAAACCGGTTGTTTACTATATCTGGAATACCGTAGATAAAAAATTGTCATATTATGTAGAACGGACTCTCATGTATGTAGATGAAGATACGTTTTGTTTTTTTTTTCTTTAAATGAAAACAATAATGATAATGTCCCATTTTCATCCGTTATAATATTTTTCTATTAGGTAAATAAATACTAAATATCTAGATACTATCTTTATACTAGATATGTAAACATCATTTTACGTAGGTGTAGGTACATATGATTTTGTATAGTATTTATGTGTAAATGTTAAGAAATTTTCTATATAGTGGTATCAGAGCTTTAATTACTTGTATTATAATTTAAAATATAAATTTCAATAATACAAAGTTCATTAATAATTAATTATAGTAGAAATTAATATTAGTAGCTTTTTTATTCAAATGAAATGCTTGTTTTGTATTAATATAGTTTTTTGGAAGTCCGCGTTTTAAAATTATTTTTATTATACATATCTATTCTATACTATAATAAAACAGTAGAGGTCGAATACTGTACATAGAAAAAAAATGCTAAAAATCGAGTCAGGGGGATGTAAGAAGACAAATAGAACAAATCCAGATTTTTTTCAAATTTTTTGTTTCTGTCTGTTTGTCTGTTTGTACGAATCTCCGAACCTATTGGACCGATTTAAATGAAATTTTACATGGTGGTACCTTATATCCCCAGTCAACATCTTAGATACTTTTCATCCCAGAAAATTAAAGAGTTCCCGTGGGATAGTTAAAAAACTATAGTATGTTATACAGCTTATTACACAGTAATTTATAGACCTAATTTAGTAAAATTTAACATTCTGATATCTTATATTGCCAGTCAAACAACAGGTTACTTTTCATCCCGGAAAAATGAACGGTTCCCGTGTATTCCCGTGTATTCTCTGTTACTAGAGGTGAACCCGAGCGAAGCGAGGGTGAGCCACTAGTATTAATTACAAACTGTCCAAGTGTATCTTTATTTTTGGAAATCCGATAAATTAATTTATTTACGAAAGTAAAAAAAATAGGAAATACTGCTTACATCGAAAATCATTTGTTTATTTTAACAGCTGTCAATCACCTATCAACTATTTCTAATATGACTGTACGACAAAGAGACAGTTACACATGTGCATGACCCTTTATGGGTTAAGATATATCTATACATGAATACGACCACACATGTCTCAATATTAAATATCATGAAACCATTACATAGTAATTGTGCCCTATTTAACATATTAAAAAAAAGATATTATACTAAAAAAAATCATTATATGTTTTAAAAACGAGATTGAAAAACTTAGATAAAAAGACTGGTCAATGAACACGAATACACGAAAAAAATGTGAATAAAAGTACTCTTATCCAATAGGATCTTTTCATTCTAAATAAAAAAAAATAAACCTCGAATTCATAAAAGAAATTTTAAACTGAAAGAAACGAAACGAATTCAATTTTCAATCACCTCGCACAATGTTTTGTTCTAACCTCTCTGTTTTCTAACAAATTCTCGTCAAAAAACATTTACTTTCACTTTTCAAACAATATTTGCAATATAGAAAGAATATATCACGATTTTGTTGAAATACAAAACAATAACTACGGTATTTACACATATGGTCAATAAAATTTTGAATTGAATAAATTGTTTAACTGAAATAATAACGTCACATTTTAACACGCAGTTCTTCATTCTTGCTTTAAATATGGTACAAAATGCTAATTTTCTTATATTTTTCATATATTCTAATAATAAATAATAAAATATTATCACATATAAGAATATGATGCTCCACAATTTATCAAGGTTGTGTAAACTTAGCAAAATGCGTAATAGAGTAGATATCACAAGTCTTTTGACGTAACTTATCGCTGTTATAATCTATACTAATATAATAAAGAGGTAGAGTTTGTGAGATTGTGAGTTTGTGACGTTGTAGGGAGTAGGAGTAATCTCTAGATCTACTGAAACCGAGTTAGATGAAATTTGGTAAGAAGATAGTTTGAGGCCCTGGGAAGGACATAGGATACTTTTTATCCCGGAAATCATGCCTTAAGTGGGGTGAAAACGGGGATGAAAGTTTGTATGGGGAATCAAGCTAGATAAGAACCCGAACGAAGCGAGGGTGAGTCGCTAGTCTATACATATAATAAAAGTCTAACTAAGCCGAATCTGTACATTAAATATTTTTTAGAAAATCTTATTGAAATAGACATTACTATCGATACAGAGGCCGAATCTATAGTTCTTAGAATTTTTGTCTGTTTGTCTGCCTGTTTGTTACCGCATCACGGGAAAACCACTGGAGGGATTTTGATGAAATTTGGTATGATGATAACTGGTTATCCAGGTCAACATATAGGATAATTTATATCGCGGCAAAATATCTCATTTCTGAGAAAAAATACAAAAGCTGCAATGTAAGAGTCTACTAATAAGTAAAACCTAAGAATTTGGTTTTTTGTCATCTGAACGCGGGCGGAGCCGCGGGCAATGCTAGTATTATATAAATAAAAAATCTACTGTAGAGAATTTTAAGTAAATCACTAATTTCAATAACGTAACTGCTGGATAAGTTATCAAATGCTATAAGAAATTGTTTCTTATCAATACATTATATTAAAGTCTAAATTTAAAGTAGAGACAAACTTAATTAGGAACAGAAAGCTTTCGCGTACTCTTAGAAGACATTCGGACTGTTCGTTTGTGGCGACCCACAATTTACATGTAACTATGTACTTATCGGAAAGTAAATTATATGCATTTTCTACTAACGCTGCAATGGTTGCTCAATAACAATGTTAATTTAATAGTGCTCATATTTCACGTTTCTATTAAGTCGGGAAATATTATACGAGTATGTCCAACTTCGACGTAATGTTTAAAACTTTATTGAAATTAATTAACAATATAAGAAATAAAATAAAATTCCCCATACACAATAATGAAAAATATAATTAGACTTATTTTCTTCGCGCTCTATTTCATAGAATATGTTCATTCGTTTTTTACTTCCAATTCGGTTACCACATTACAAGATGAGTCGATATATGCGACACTGCATTTTGCTAACTAAAACCAAATATAATTTTAATATTAAAATATCAAATCATAATGCAAACAATTTAAACAAAACAAACACAAATTACTTAGATTGTTAATATGTATAATATACTAAGACAAATTAGTTGATCAAAACAAAACACATGTTACGCAACACCGTACCAATTCCCGAAACTACAAAAAAAACTATGATAGCACAGATAAAATAAACATGACGTACACATAAGGTCCATGTGAGCCAGTAGGGGCGGCAGTGGCCACGGCTGGCATACATCACTGACGGCTGGCAGGAAAGCGCGGCGTGCGACCGCAGTGAGCACACCCCATACTGGCCACCGCTCAAGCACCACTGGCTTGCCGCTTGGCACACCGAAGACAGTCACCCGCGCGACTCTCGCGCGCTGCTCACGGTAGCTAGCTCCCTGTTTACAAAATAAAGCCTCTATTTAGAGCGAGGGCGAAGGGCCACCTCGTCGCGCGGCGTCCAACCGAATAAAGGTAGGAGGCGGGCGGCTCGTTTGTGAGACAGGGGCGGCGGGACCGGCTCTGGCGGCGAGATCAAAAGCGCCGCAGATCAAAGGGGCCGCCGCGCGATCGGCATCCGTCATTATTATTATGCAAGCATTACAGAGCGCGCGTGACTCAGGCGAGTGGGCCACGCGAGCTGCGCGGGCGCCGTGCCGGCTCGCCCCTCCCCTCGCAACCCTAGTGCGCACCCCCCATGGACGCACCTGTCGCCACTATGCGTTGCGACTTACCGCCTGCGCCCTCACGCTTCACGCTTGAAACTTGCACTTTTTCGCACCACATAAACTACGCTATGTACACACAAGACTTTTTTTAAATATTTTCATCTTTACTTTATTCAAAGTCGTTTTAAAGTCATAAAACGTCACAGTGTTGGAAAGAGTTGAAAAGACACTGCAAGAACCTCAAGATTATTTGAGCGCTTATTTGCTCTCAGTTTTATTACATCGCATAAAGTATTTACTTCTATGTCTTCCTTTAAAATTGTTAATTATATTTTCCCTGAACATTTCAAAATTGTTGTAACCATTTATCTTTTGACCATCTAAATGATTTCCTCTATTTCTCTATCATAATTACCATCACAAAAAAGGGTCAACCATTTACACTCTGTCTTCATACAGATATGTTTATATTATGGTTTTATTGATGGGGCCTGCTTTACAAGAAGTGCGTAGAGTAAGACTTATCCGTAGATCAGATGGAGGAATGTGAATACAGAACTAAGTAGAATATAATTGGCAGGCGGCTCGGCAAGCGGTCAAAGCTTGTACCTGCCTGTAAAAATGCCATCATAAAGCAAAGCCGCCACAATGAGCCCTTTGACAGTTGGTACCCACCTTTATGATGCCGACTCTGATATACGACTCGGTCTCATTAAACTTATTTTATCGACTGCCGATATAGCATCTAGCTATTCGTATAATAAATCAGGACATCTAAAAGAAATGCGCGCTACTACTCTCAAACAGAGTGGAAGAATAAACCATTTAGATCATTCAAATTCTTTATGGCTTATTATTCAATCCCATTATGACTTAGTCGGAACGGTCTTTTTAAAAGCTCTTTAATATAGAAGACTATTATACAGCTCGTTTTCCATAACAATAAGCTTAACAAAAGTTTTTTGTGCGCTCCTGTAATAGGGTCTTATTAATTTATTAGAGGCATTAAACAGGATACTTTGAAATGAGTTACGGTACAACCTTTAAAGCGAGCCATATGACCATTATTACATCTTGTAATATTTGTTGTCCATAATAAAAATGTTATGAGAAAAATACCGTTTAATGTATATTCAAGCGTAAAAGTTCTTTAACGTTTATCGGCATGATATATAAAGCTATGTATTTTTCTAAAACATAATGTATTAAACAACATAAGTAAGTAAGAAACACAGCAGTAAAGTATCAATAACAATTAAATCTTATAAATATGTAAAATATTTGTATTACTTATGCAGACTAGACTAGATTCCAGATAACTATTTAATATTAAAAGCCGAGAAATACAGCGCAAATCTTGAATTCATAGTCAATTCACATAAGAACGAGCAATAATAGTAAAATCGTTTTTACTCAACTCGCTACCGGCGCGGGCGCAGCTACCGACCGCGTTTGGGCAAAAAATATAATCGTCATTCCCCATGACGCTTTGAGTACACTCGTGTACATTGCATAAAGATCACTGTAAAAAATTTCATTAATCTTTTTGTTGTTACCACGTAAAATATTTTATATCATTAAACTAGATGAAACAACCAACATCCACCAACAATTGAAATTAGGAATGGATAAGAAAATAAAAATAATTGAGTTTTAATGTTTTCCCTTCATTAAAAAATAGCATATTAATTTATTATATTATGTTAAGAAAACAACATGTTTCTTGTACCTACTTATAATGCAGGTATTGAGAATAATTTTCAATATTTTAAGAGCATTTAACATATAAGTAAATCTAATTAAAATTTTAAATGCATTATCGATTCTCATGTTTATTCTATTTCCAATTGATTTAATCTGACGTCCACCTTTAAAACCGGTACTGAAAGTAGAGCAAACTGCAGGGGACACGTGCGGGCGCGCGGCTAATTAGCGTCGAAGCACTTTTGCCGGTGACAGTCCACACGCCGTGAATAACTATCGGAAGCCAATACGAGAGTAGCACCGTCTGTAGTGCGATTCCCGCTCAGCCTCCAGTCCGAATCACAATAAATCTGAGTCGATAAGTAGTGAGGCGGATTGTCGGCGCGGCGCGATCAAAGCGAAGGGAGGTACATGAAAGGCGCCGCCGATGTTCGCTAAGATGTTTCATTTGATACCGCGTTTCCACCACCGCACCGGCACGTCTAATTGCCCTTTGTTCTGTGACATTTTAATTAATTTCAATTTGAATTTCGAGTGACATGACATATGACAGTGGGATGATGGAGGTCGCTTCATCCGAGAGATTATTTATTACTTGACTATGGAGAACATAAAATAAAGCTTAGGTTAATTACATATACATGTCTACAGTTTAATAACTATATATTTGGTTGAGTTATAAGAGAAAGTTGTAGAATAAACAATTAAATATTATTTTTAAATGTTGTGTCGACTTTTACAAATAACGATATATATTTTTCTAAATATGATAAAGAATAATTTAAGATATTCTGCGTAATTAATTTCGTATCTAGCTATTATGCCTCATTTTGTCAAGCTATCGAAATATCTAATTATGTTATAACTACATAATATAAAGTACCTCGCTCGCTACGCTAAATTTGTGTTTATTTCGGACTATTCTCAGAACTACTGTACAGATTTCCCTACGGTTTTCATTATTATGAAGATATAAAACATATTGTGAATATAAGCTACCGGGTATGACGATATTTACCTATTAAATCGGAAAAAATCGTACTGTATGAGAACTTCCGTTATATTATAGATCCAAAGGTCACCTAAGGTCTTTTTACTATAAGTGATGATATTGCAAAATAAATGAATCAGAAAATATAGGATGTTTAACTCTATCTATACAAACGATATTTCAATAATAAACAAGCCATTCGAGTCTTAAAAATAGTAAGTAGACATACATAATAATTATAGTATGTAATTCTATATATTATATTCGTATTATACTACAAAGTACAAATACAAAAAAAAATATAATATATAATAGATATTCGTGTATACAATGGATACGTACATACAATCTTACATAGGTACACAGTCGGTAGCAGTTATTATCGCTTTATATGCATGAAGTAATAACACCGTACCTTTGAGAGCCCGTCACTCCGTCAGCTACTGGCGGTGGCGTCGTGTAATTAATTTGCCATAAACGGCGACGACGCACGTTCGATTTTATTTATAAATTAGGTTTATCACGCTTTTTTATCTGTTTAGTTTTTTTTAATTAATTGATTTTATTTAATTAAATTGAACAGCTTAGAGAAAAGAAGATTCTAGTGTTTTTCCAAGGTTTCATTATTTTCAAAGACAAAATATATTTTTAGGTGTAGAAGTTATTATTTTTTTCATTTTTAATAATAATTGTATTTAATAAGATATTTTTAGACGAAAGTTATTCAAAATAAGCCATACCTACTTATATAATTGCATAATTAAGAGGTTTTCTCAAATAAGTTTTTACAGGTAATAGGCTCTCGATTGCCTTAATTATTGCTGGCAAACAAAGTATGAAAACATCTTAAACATTTATATAATTATTAATACAACGGTATGCTAGTTGTTATATTATGCAATTAACATGTCAACAGCAACTGCTATTTGCTCGACTGGACTAAGAATGTAGCCTGTAGGTATCTATAAATTATATGTACAATGTATTGTATATCGTTTATCGTATGAATCACAATCATTGTTATTTCTTCCTTATTCGTTAAAAAAAATATTTGTTTATTTAACGAGATAAATCTTATGTCTCAGTCAATCATATTCTGAGTAAAATACCCAAATATAGACGATATTATGTTACCAGATATTATTTGATCAATTACACATGCAATAAATAATATATATTCTCTAAAATGTTGTTTACTAAACCGAAGGCTTAGATTAGTTTCATACATATTTTAATGTTTCATCGTAAAGATGGTCTCCGATTAATTAAGCTGAAAGGATCCATTCATTCAAAAAACCTCAGAGTCATTATCTGCTTTATACACTTACATATATCGACTATAATGGACAGATGTCCATCTATTAGATAATATAAGAATTATTTATTAAAACATATAAAAAAAAGTGGAAACAATAAAATTTTATTTTATCCCTAATAATATACATATATGTATATATGTATGTATTATGTAGGTAAGTAACTTCGTAGATGCTTCTTCTTGTCACATTTTTTATTGACTTCTATTTTTTTTTAATTTCATACAGATTCATATTACCTAGTTTCTGTCCCCATTTTTTTGCCCGCGTGTATATTCATTTTTAATCAGTAAAAACTTTTTAACAAAAAATAAAAACCTCCGTTTAGTGTTACTTTTTACATTTTAGTGCCTGAAAGTAGGTTTTTATTTTTTGTTAAAAAGTTTTTATTTTTCCATTTTTAGTGTAGACGTGATAAGCACGTAATTTGTACGAAGAAACTTTTTTAATAACATATTCGATTATTAAAATGTTTTATATCATTTTTTTATATCAACAATAAATATTTATTTACAAAAAATATTTATTGTTGATTTTTTTTAAAACCGCTCGACCGATTTCGATAAAATTTAAATGGGAGCGACCACCTGGGAAGTATACCCTTTGAAACAGAAAAAAATCCAAATGGGTTCAGGCGTCTTCGAGTAATCGGTGAACATACATAAAAAAAAGATTCCGACGAATTAAGATCCTCCTCCTTTTTGGAATTGGAAGTCGGTTAAAAACATAATCACCGACACGTGCTAGAAGAAGAACCTTATTTTCCGACGAAAAAAAAGGCGAAGGTTCTCAATTCGACACGTATATTTTTGTACATAATTAGCGATTCTTAACTCTAACCTGTATAGATAAAATTATATCTAGCTATATGCTGACAGGTTCGCCAGCTCTTCACAGAGCTAAATTTCATTAGGACAGTTACTAACAATAAGATCACCTAACGTATGTACAGAACATAGCAAAAAAAATGCTAAAAACCGAGTCAGGGGGATGTAAGAAGACAAATAGAACAAATCCAGATTTTTTTATTTTTTTTGTTTCTCTGTCTGTTTGTCTGTTTGTACGGGCTAATCTCCGAATCTAATGGACCGATTTAAATGAAATTTTGCATGGTGGTACCTTATATCCCCAAGCAACACCTTAGATACTTTTTATCCCGGAAAATTAAATAGTTCCCGTGGGAGTTATAAAACTATAATAACTTATACAACTTATGCACCTAATTTAATTAAATTTAACATTCTGATATCTTATATTGCCGGTCAAACAACAGGTTACTTTTCATCCGGGAAAAAGGAATGGTTCCCGTAAGAACAAATAGATCTCTATTAGTGTTTTTCTAGAGGCGAACCCGAGCGAAGCGAGGGTGAGCCGCTAGTAATAAATAATTGCTTTGTTCTTGTTTTGCTAGTTGCCATATGCCAGAAGGTCGTCATTCTGTCTTAACTAGACCAGAATAATACTTTGAATAAAGCAGGAAAATTTCTTGTGTGTATAAACATTCAACCCGTAAATCGAACCCCTGTAGGGAGACTATATCTATACATACTATACCTTACCGTCACAGTGCAAATCGTAGCTTCCATAATAATACTCCAATTAGTTGACAAGTAATGTTCACATATTTATATCAAATGATGGAGATGAGATCTCTCTTTCGCAATATTATGAATAGATTTTCGTATGATCAACAGAAAAAAACATTTTAAAATTTTTAATTAGGCTTCAATAAATAAAATCTCTTAAAAGATAAAATATAAAATTTATCAGTTTTATGAGTTTTAAATGAGTTCATATATCTTTACATATAATAAAATTCCATCTGAATCGAATCTGTATATTAAATATTTTTTTTTGAAAATCTTATTGAAATAGTCATTATTATCGATACAGAGGCCGAATCCTATAGTTTTTAGAATTTTTGTCTGTCTTCCATGGCCGCATCACGAGAAAATCCGAGTCAACATACCTACACAAGAATTGCTAAGTTTATATCTGTTTGATAAGTATCGAATATTTATCTAATAATTATCGCGATAATCTATACATATAATAAAATTGTAACTAAGCCGAATCTGTACATTAAATATTTTTTGGAAAATCTTATTGAAATAAACATTATTATCGATACAGAGGCCGAATCTATGGTTTTTAGAATTTTTGTCTGTCTGTCTGTCTGTTACCGCATCACAGAAAACCCACTGGAGGGATTTTGATGAAATTTGGTATGGTGATAGCTGGTTATCCGGGTCAACATATAGGATACTTTTTACCGCGGAAAAATATCTCATTTTTTGAGAAAAAATACAAAAACTGCAATGTAAGAGTATACTAATATGTAAAACCTAAGAAATTGGTTTTTGGTCATCTGAACGCGGGCGGAGCCGCGGGCAATGCTAGTAGATTATATAAAAATAGTTGAAAATTTAAACGGCGCATTTCTGTTTTTAAAAAAAAATCGAAACCAATAAATGATGGTATCAAAATGAAGATTTTTATGAGGTGATCACAAAAATTTATACAACCATAGATCATTATGGATAATTAATTATTTCATTTTCAATTTCAATTTCAATAAGTGATTACTGACATCATTTATAATCTGATGTTTTCATTTTAATATTGGTACATATTTTAAAATATTCACATGAACTTCAGAGCGTAAACATGGAGGTAAAAATTCTAAATCGAGTATGTAATAAGTAAATGACCAAAATGAACATTTCTTTTCTCGTGAAGATTTTCTAGTGGACAAAGTTGACATTCATGATTTATTCTGGTCTTCTATGATGATACCCGCTCACTAGTGACCAATTACGACGAAAGCTACAAAGTATACTTGTAAATGTGCAGTTCTGCACCCAACTGAGCCTCTCTTCTGCTTTGGGCGGCACATCAAATAATTATATTAATTCTAATTGCTAGTAATAGAAATAGAGCAATGCGCTTTGCAAGTAATCGCGCAGCAAATCAAAACCAATAATATCGATAACAGTACTAGACATGTCCTCATCGTTACGTAATGAAACATTACGTATATTTAGCGAATAATATTATTAGCGATATACTATAAAGCAATTTTTACTGACAATTGCGGAATGCGTCTATTTAAAATAATTCGAAAAAAAATCCGTGTTCGCTTTTACCTAAAACTTCACAAAGTAATAACCCGCTAATAACCCAGTAATCGTAACTTACCGAAATAAAATATAAAATAAATTTCTGTAATGATGCGTAACAATACTTTTGCCGTCATAATTTTGTTTATATATTTGCCTAAAATAAAAGTGTAGGTATGTCACTACATTTGAGTACGTAAAGCGCCTTAACTCTCACTGGTAGTGTCGAGCAGTCGTCCCACCGGAGTATAGAGTGACAGGAATATAAAATTTCCGAAACTATTCGACCAATTTAAATTAAATTTTGCATGGTGGTACCTTATATCCCCGGTCAACATTTATGATACCTTTCATAACAGAAAAATAAACGGTTCCCGTGGGATAGATCTGTTTGTATTTTTCTTGAGGCGAACCTGAGCTAAGCGAGGGTGAACCGCTGGTACATTAATAAACAACATGGATGGATACGCGAGCAACTAATTAACAATAACATATAAGTATAAATTTATAATATTAATTTTAATAGTAAGCAAAACTCATCCGTACAAGCTCTTGCATACTTAATCCATGCGTCACCGTCGGCACTAATGAACAACAGTAGAAATAATGTGACACATTTGCATTTAAAATTGCTTTATTAATAAATAAGAAATAAAGAAGACACTAAGTAACATACTTCGTAAAGTAATAAAAATATTTACATATACAAAGGACTACGAACTCATGCTGTGCGCCATTGCAGAATCGATATTTTATGACTTAATACAAATTTGCCAAAACTAGCTATTTACCACGACTTTGTCCGTATTTCACATAATATATATTACATTATAAATTACTTATTCCATTTATTTGTATGTATATCAATAATATATAATATATTATAATGAAATATTTTTTATTTAGATTCATACATGTTGAAACGATCGATTTGACAATTGACGATGACGATTCTGCTCTTTCTGACCACGACCCCTAATAACAGGATGGTTGGTTTATACATATAAAAATGCCCAACTAAGTCTAACGGTTATTTTACATCGACTTGGTTGATGAAAAAAACCATTAGACTTAAACAACAGACCATCCTATAAATATCATCGTATTATATATATATATATATATATATATATATATATATATATATATATATATATATATATATAACAAAGGTATATATTTAAGGCACGTAATTTTTATCACAGAATACAGCAACTACAATATTAGTAACTACATATTCCACACACGTATAAACTCTAATATACACTTACATCTACATACTAATTCTATGGCATATCTTTAAGTTTAAGGAGCGAATTTTATTATTGCTTCCATTAAGGCTATATATTATGCATATTAAACAAAATATGCATATTAGTTATGACCATTTTATATGACTCACCAATTATATAAAAAATAAACTTTTTTTAATATTTTGACAAATAAATAAATGAAAGACAATCAGAAACACAATTGACAAATCACAAGTCCAGATATAAATAATAATTTGAAAAATGTTCTCAGACCATACAAAACAACGACATAGCACGATTTACGTAATGATCGAATTATCTCTTTTACAAACGTTTGAGATCTAAATATACACAATATTAAATAATTAACTTAATAAATTATGCAGGAAATCTTAAATCGAGATTCATAACAAATAGAATGGAGAAGTTTCCTGATGTTGATAATATCATATTTGACGCAATGGAATTATAATATAGATTAAAAGTAATAAATCAGTGTTTTTTTTTAATCTATCAAAAAATTACTGAGAAATTAATTTAAATTTCGGTCGTTCAAGTCGTGTGACATCACGAAATTATTATTACAAGCGCAATTTTAAAGTTTCAGAACTTTTTCATAATTTCTTTATACTTTTCTTGTATTTTACTTAAATTTTTACAATTAACACATAAAAAAATTGGAAACTTCTCCATTATTATACATTCATAGAAACGAGTTTGCCTACAAGTTGCTTCCCTCAGTCTCTGATATTATAGCCAATTTTTTTCATACAAATAAATTAACTCCAACAACTCCGTTCAGTGAAAACTTTTAATATTATTCAGTACTGAGTATTATCAGTCAGAAAAACCTGACTTATTAAAGATACGCATGAATTAATTTAAAATATTGTTTAGTTATGAAATTTCAATAAGCCATTTTAGATATCAAAGAACATGTAGATGACATTGAAATGGCGTATTTTAAAACGTTGTTTTTAAGTTGAATGACACTCCTACATTTATATGTATATGTTTTATTGCAAATGTATTAATAAGTCGAATTCTTTTGTACGATTCATAGGCGTGTCAAATTTACTTAAATTTGGCTTCCATATGTATAAAAATGATTCATCCTAGCGAGAAAAATTGTTTGGTTGGCATTTTTTGTCTTTGTTTCTTGAGGAACTCACGTGCTTGTTTGTCTCCCTGTCTAGACTCTATGGCCTTCATTGCGTCTCCGTCTGAAAAAAGAAAAATAGTTCAACAGTTTGTGGATCAACGCCATCTATCGTCTATATAAGAAATCAATAGGACGAAGGATAGCCCGAATTAAAGTTGTTTCAATGTATGTAATGAGGCATCCGTACGATATAGTATTGTGTATTCTCAACTCTGTGGTTTCAAGTCGACACGTAAATTAAAAGGTTAACATCAGCTCCCAAGTTTTTATTACATAGTTACAAATAAGGGCACACCACGTTTTATAAACACGTAAAGGACGGGAGTGTCTCGAACATAATTCGTCCGCGTGTATTCTGCGCTGGTAAACATAAAAAGGGACATTCACAATACATTTCATGAAAGCGCTGACGATGCCCATTATTACGTTACGCTATTACGTTATGTTAAACGTACACCGTCCGCGAATTTCCTTACTAATAAATATAATGCAAATAGCTTACGTTGGTCTCGAATATCGATATCGATAAACGCACCAAATGGTAGAAATGAAGTTTCTTTCGCTGTCTGCCCTTGCCTCGTAAATAAGATCATATAAATTGTCACAAGTACTAGAATATCACAAACATCGAGCAACGTACATTGTACGCGTTGAAGCTCATCGAAGAAAGAAAGAAAGCCTTTACAGAGTGCAGAGGAATTTCTTACGATATACATTCCTTAATACTTATGATCGCCTGGTACTTGTGATGACGTCACATAGGTGCTCTTAGTACATAATAAAAAGTGTCGTGACAGTCGAAACATTACACTTGTTTTCGTCTAGCTCTCATTTGCTAAACGTGCTGAGAATAACGGCGATAAGGAACTTTGTTCGAAAAACATGTTTAGAAATAAATAAATATATTGAGACATTAACACAGCACCATCTAGTTCCGTGGTAAGCTACGAGGCTTGTGTTATGGATACCAGACAGTTGATACACTACACATATATAACTTTAAATACATACATATTATAAATATAAACACCCATGACTAGAGTACAATCATTCGTACTCATCACACAAATGAATGCCCCCAGTGGGACTCGAGCACGCGACCGCTGGCCCAGCAAGTAGGGTCACTACAAACTGAGCCAAAGGTGTCTTCCAGTAAACAAAAATAAACAAAATAAGTTAACAAAATAAAATAAAAAAGAAGCCATTATTACCAATATTAGCGGGTCTAGACAGCGGTAGATGTTGCTGTGGCAGGCTAGATATGGGCGCAGGGGTGTCCGGGACCTCGCTAAAGTGTAGATAAGCTTCCCCCACAAAAGTGTTGCTCACGCTGAACATATCCTTGTCTTTGATTACCAGGTGGATGAGACCGTCTTGAATACGACGCTGGTCCGGTGTCAGTTGTCTGTGGAAGGAATTTATTGTTATCCGGATTTTCTATTTTGATTTGTGATGTATTGTGGTGTATAAAATATTTTATGTTTATTAGTTAAGCTATACGGTCGTCTATATTTCTATTGAACTGCCTCGGTGGTGTAGTGGCTAGCATGTACGGCTGCACATCGAGAGGTCCTGGGGTTCGAGTCCCGGGTCGGGTAAAGTTTAGTTTTCGAGTCTCAGTAACAGCCCGGAATTGGGAAGTTGACGGTGTTTCACCCCCGTGCCTCGGAGAGCACGTAAAGCCGTCGGTCCTGCGCCGACACTCTCACCGGTCAGCGGTCGTGTCTCGTGGCGTCCCACCGGAGTATGAGGAATAGAGAGTGCCTCGTGTCTGCGCGCACACGCGCTGCACTATAATATCTCCTGCGCAGTTGGCTAGTTTCAGTGAGACTGGCCGCCGTGGCTGCAGTCGGTCGGGAGGTCATTATTACCATCTTCTATTTATACAAATAAAAAGTTCGTATGTTTGTCCTCTATGTATTTCTAAACCATTGATCCGATTGTAATGAGACTCTTGTGAATTATTCTGTATACGCATGCGAGAATTCCTGGCATAAAAAATCTTTGGACGTTTGCCTTTTATGTGTTCCTAATCAATTCAAGGTCTGGGACGCACTCGAGCAAACCGAGGGTACGTCGCTAATAATATATAAAAATCAAGATCAGCGGCATCATCACTAATCATTTTAATGCTAACTATATTTCAGTTACAAGCAATAACATATTATGGTAATGTTAAAATAAAATTGTATGTGTTTCTTGTATTATTTTAGATTTATATACTCACATTAAGAACATTTCATCATATAAGGGAAAGAGGTTTTTGCTATGCGTTTGTGTTTTGGGCTTTTCGACATTCACAAACGAATCTTCTGGAAGTAAGCCCACACGTACGTATGAATCACATAAACCTGAAAAATAGAGCACATTTGAACGATTTCAAAAAAGTAAATATAAAAAAAATTCAAAGACAAACTGTTTTCATGATTACAAAATACATTAAATAATTGATATATCTATAAAACAAAGACTCTCACCATTAGAATCAGTGGCCATTAAATTCCTAGCATTCATTATTTCTATTTTCAAATTATTTTCAATGAACTGAGCCCTGACAGTCAACAAGCCCATTTTCGGCTCAGATATTGCTTGTTGCTCCTGCCATCTTTCCAAGTGATACTGATGTATAAGTTCCCTTGTTTCCATTCCATGTATTTTCAACAAATATTCCACTCTTTTTAACGTATCCGACGTGTAAATATCTTTATTATCTTGTCTGAATGAGCGCACCATTATTTTCAGACATTCATGTAGGTTAGAAAAGAAAGATGGCGGTCGTCGTTTCTGCAAATTCATTTTATCGTTACCATTTTAGTTTAATATTTCATATAATTTCAAATTCCCATAACCACATTCAGAACATACCATCACCATGAACCTCAGTTATATGAATAAGTAATGAAAAATTACTTTAATAATATAAGAATCTTTATTTTTGAAAATTGTATAAACGTTCATCGTTCATAATTATACATTATATACGTAATACATATTATTTATAATTTAGTTAGATAATTCCGATAAAAATTGTTAATTATATATTTAAGTATCGTTCTTATGTTCCGATCCTTTTGAACAAATATCCTTCATAAATTAATGTTAAAAAATATTTTTTGAGCGACTACTTTGACCTGAATATTTTTTTTTTCTTGTTTAAAGGTTTTTATGTTTCCGACATCATCTTTAGTTTTTGCTCAGATTTTCTTATAATGATCGTTTAGTATACTTATTTATATAACTGAGATATTTCCCATGCACATTTAACAACATAACGAGATATAATATATAGGAATGTAATGGCATTTCCCCATGCATTCGTGCTAAATATATTTCTATGAGGACACTATGGTATACATAAACATAGCTAATATTTTAAATAAGCGCGAATGAACACAATTCATATCACATACTAAAACGATTTCAAATTTTATATATAATATAATTGCATATGCATAAAATGCAAACAAAATCATACATACTAGATGAACGTATAATTAAGCTATATATCCTAATACAAAAGTCGATATAGCTTATCAATGCCTCCTTCTCCCCATGAACCAATACAGGGGTATTAGTTCCCCATTTGTCTCTTTATATTTTATTTACATATTTTTAAGAGAAGCAATATTATTTCGAATTAACATATTAATTTTAAATCATAACATATCAGGCATTTTTCTAGCCAGTCCAAGCGAAAATGTATAATACAATTAATATCTAGGGTAGGTGGTAATGGAAATGTTTTTATGCTTGCTTTTTTTACTTTAATGCTGTCATAGTTTTCACGCAAAATAAGACCATGCTGCCTAACAGGACAAAGGGCACAAGATCACAGTACGGTAGAAGAAGAAGATAAAATGAGATTCTTAGAAGATATCAGAAACTTGTTTTTAAAGTTAATTTTTAATTAATAAAAATAACATTTTTAGTACTAAATACTTTTTTTGTATAATAGCATATTTTTTTATTTTATTTAAATGATTTTCAACCTCAGTGGTGGTAATTAGATTTTGTGGCCGTAATCAGAACAGCTTACTATCCATCAAATGTGGATGTTTTGTACACAATGTACAGAATATTGTACACAGGCTAAATAGCAGTTTTACTTGCTGACACTAAAATCTAATCACCGTCAATAATAATTTCAACAAAAGAATTAATTAAACATACTTTTATTAAATATAAAAGTTTCAAATATCGCCTTTAAATCCCATCCCTTAATATTCACGGTCTACTTGCACAAACACAAACGAGTACAGTGCTATATGTTTATAATTTACCGAATCTAGATTGGCGGCAACGGATTTGGTCAAACGCCTCGGGTCGATATATCGGGTTATTTTTGCCTTTCGGTGCTATTAAAAAATTATACTCCATAAAATATCAAAGAAAAAAAAAATACAAAAATAAATATTTGTCTAAAGTGCGTTCTATCAAATTGCGTGCTTCATAAATGCTGTATTTATTTACCCGAAAAGAAAAGTTTGGGGAGACTTTGTTTTTGCCAAAATATCTACGCCTAATAAAGCTGATACGGGTAGCAAGTTTCTCTTTCTACAAATTAAATTATTTTGTTAGTAATTGATGAACAAAACTGTTAATTTATATTAATGATCCAGTACCGACATGTACCTTACGTTATTTGAACGCAGTTAATCATGAAGAACCAAAATTAATATTATTAAAAAAAACTAAATAATTACTATTAGCAATTAGCAGTCTAGTTATACTTAATAAGTAAATTTCCAAATCATAACTTAATATAAAGTACACCGTGTAATTATGTATAGGGAATTTCATTGATTTTTAAACCAATATCTCAAAACATATAATTGATAAGAAATTTACTTCAAAGAAATAGAATTAACAGTAAAATTAGTATAAAACCAATTATCACTGAAAATAGTGAGGCATACCTCCAAATTAGCTTGTATGAGTTCATACAAAACTTCGCCCAGTTGTTCCCAAACTATATCCAATGTTCTGGAAAAGTTTTCGTTATTGAGATGTTGGTACAATGTATCGAGATTAGCCTCTAGATAACGCATCACCCGGTCCATGCTCGAACAGTCTTGATGGAGCAGTTCTGCACCTTCTATTAGGAAACGGGTTATGGATGGCATCATCTGAAAAATCATATACACAAGCTAAGCTATAATCTGTGTATATATATATATATATATATATATATATATATATATAATATATATATATATATATATATATATATATATGATGTGATGTGTGTACGTATATTCCCTATGAAGTCGAAATTGGCTGGAGTGATTTTGATGAAATTTACAGGCCATCTTCATATTAACCCAGCGGGTGTGATACTTTGAAGTTTGGTAGCGATCGGAAGTAGCAACGGTCGACGATGCGTCGACGGTTCGACGGTTCACGTATTCAATTCATAGACTGAGATAGACGTCAACAAGGAGTTCGTATGTCGTCCTTTTAAAACAGAATGTAAATTAATTGCAACTCTAATATTTACAACAGTGGTTGACATTTGAATGCGAGTTTTAATAATTAATAATAACATGCACTTTTATTTTAGAAATACGTCGTAAAATCCGTATTAATTTTACATAATTATTACAATTTAATTTTAAGATTATTAATTTATTCAGTAAAAAAAGTCATCATTACGAACTAACAAAGCCTAATCTAACTACGGCGGTCGCGACGAGCCCATACAGTCGATTCAGTCGTTCCGTCTCGCAACGTAAACTAGTAACGATAGACTGTTTAGCGTCTACAACTACATTGAAGTCGGAAGCGTACGTGAACCACAGTCCAGGATATGAACTAGTCGATCGACTAGTCGACGAAAGAAAATGAACGGTCTATTTTCGTTCACGCTAAATACGTCGACGACCTATCGCTAATCGGAAGTTTGAACGCGGGCCAATCCGCGGATACTGCTAGTATTATATAATATACTCGTACAGTAAATGTGTTAGTAACTGTCTGTCTGTTTTTTACCTTTTGATAATGGAAAGTTTAAGAAGTAATATTGATAACAGAAATATAAAGAATAGTGTGAATTTACCTTCTTAATCATTACTTCTAACAGATCAACAATTTTATTCTTGACAGTATCAATGGCATTAGCGATGACATTCTGCAGAGTCTCCTTACATCTGTAAGTAAACACACACGTACACATTGTTATTTTTTATGGTGACACAATACAAGAACATCTTATAATCTGTTTGATTTCATTTTTATATTTAAGTTTTTAAATTTTGAAATAATTTACACCTTTAGTCTTATTATAGGTACTTAAAAATAAACAATCCTGCAATTTTTAACTATCCAGAGTATAAAAAAAATACGTCCATAAAATAAAAATCTAATAAAACTTACTAAAAACCATACAAAATAATATCCACATTTTTTAAATCCCAAAAAAACATCTAGTTCATCAAGTACCTATCCAAATAATAAAAAAAATATCATAACAAGCAATACCTTTGTGCTTCCAAAGGAGATCTAGTCTCACACATCTTCTGTATAATCTCATCCATGCCAAGTTCCTGTACGAATGGCTGTAGACTCTGCCTCACATAATCTATATTGTTGATGGCGACGCACCACTCCGTCGTCACTTCGAAACGTTCCTCATATACTGTACTCACTGTACCAACAGTTCCAACCCTAGTTGCCATTCTGTCTGAATAAAATACGCAACACCGACAAATGTCCTGTGAAATTATAGTTAATTTAATTTTATGTTCGACTTCAAGAAAGGATAATTGGGTAGTTGACGGGTAAAAAAGGTTAATGAACCACTAATTTCAAGGCACAACTTCTAAAAGAAGTTTATTTTAGCCCTGAAAACCCGATTAGTATCCAATTTCCTGAATAATAGAATTTTTTGAAGTCAGTGTGACTTTTTAGTCTAGTTGTAGTGTTTTTAGCTTCTTGACTATCACAAAAACACGATATTCTTCAAAAAATAATCTTCTTTAGAATATATACATATATACAACAGAAAACCAAATAAAAAACGAAAGAAAACACTTACGTCAACAATCTTAGCAACAAAAGTATAGCATCCCTCAACGTCCGGCCACGCCAGCTGTTGCCAGAATATCTTTATCTGGTAGAAAATCGCTAACGTATCTACTCCGGAACTGCTATACTTCACATTAGTATCGACTGGCACTAAATTATCTAGTTCCACTGCCTTTTCTATTCGAGTTAGCGCTTTGTACGCGGCGATGTCTAACCATTGCGCAACTCCGCCGAAAAACCACGAGTGGAATTTAGATATGCTGTAGATATGCCATTCTGTTTCGTTAAGACCTTGACCCAATCTGTAAATATCAATTTTTATGTTTATTTAAACAAGGTTCATAAAAAAGTTATAGGTTATAAATTGTTTCCGAGATTGTCCCTTATAAAAGTGGTATAGAATATTTAAAAAGTTATGTCTGTTTTGGGTTTTGCCTTGTGAATTACAAACCCAGTTCTTTTAATACACCTTTCAGACAAACAAATAATGTAGAATAATAAATAATTGTAAATAAGGATAAATCCTTTGTCAACATATATATGTATAAACAAGCATAACTTTAAATTCTTTGCGGTTTTATTCAACAATGTACAATAAATCCTTGTATAGCTATCTTTCTTATTTATAATATGTACGTATTTATAGTTAAAAATATATAGTGTATTAACTATCTGGTATCCATAATATAAGCCTCATAGCTTACTAATGGAACTAGATGGTCTGTGTGTTAATGTCTCAACATATTTATTTATTTATTACTAGCGGCTCTCTTGCTTCGCTCGGGTTCGTCGCTAAGTACATTTTATATAGATATAAATCGTTATTAGCCAGCGTCAGCCATATAAATTTTATTTTTTATTCCGTTAATTTTTTATTTTTTCTCTTTATTAAAACCTTTCGTGAACCTTAAGGAACATACGAAAAAAATTAGCCACATTGGTCCAGCCATTCTTGAGTTATGCGCTTACCAACATTCATTTTTATTTATATAGAAGATTTACTTTATATTATAAAATATCGTAGTTAAGTCCGGTTGGTGTAAAAATTAATAATAATAGTATACTATACGCTATACTGAAAACTATCTTTGTTAAACTAAAATATATACTAGTAATGTCTATTTCCTTCTTATTTTTGGAAATCAAATTATTGACTTATTATGGAATTATTATGTAATAAATTTGAGCATTAGCATATTTTTTTGTGTGGCGCTATTTTAGTCATAAAAATTTATTTTGTTCTTTGATTCCACTACATTTTAAATACTATAATAGAATAAAATAGTCCAACGGCTTTCGGATAACCGCCATCTATCGTGTGTTGAGGCAAAACAAAATAGCCCCAAAAATAATACATATAAGGGCCATCCAATTCTTTTAAGGAATAGTGTGTCTTATTTATGATACTAGCGACTTACCCTCATTTTAATTTTTTTGACGTAGTTTCACACTGTCACTTTAGTTTTTTTTACGTTTTAATTTTTTTGAGCGGAACAATAATTCTTTTTCTAAAATAAAAGTAGTCTATATTACTCCTTATAACATCAGCTATCTTCCAGTGAAATTCCCGTCAAAATCAATCCAGCAGTTTCAGATATTATCCGGAACAAACAGACAGACAGATAGATAGACAAAAATTAAAAAAAAAGTGTTTTTCTTATTAGAGCCGTATATAATTTCGTATGCATTTAATAAAACGCTGTTATTTTGACATTGCAAAAAGACACTTTAATTTTATTTATCTGTATAGATAACAATTAATAACATACTCACGTCAAAAACCTTTGCAGAGCCAGATACAGCTCAAACAACGTAGTTCCCATCGCCAAAGGTTCCATTCCCACTTCGGGTGTACCTAATCCCGTATCCCCATTGAGACCACCGGCCAAGTACACACTATTTGTTGATCCTTCACTATAACGTAAACGCTTTAGGTTTTTACACACTTGCGTCACCTCTGGCTCGACGAGAGACGCTATTTTGTCTTCGTATACCCCGTATAATGCTTTTGAATAGGGGAAAGACATTACTCTGTAACAAACGATTTGAAATATATTTAACCATTAAACCACGTTAATTGTAATATATAATATTTCTTCGATATCTAAAAGTATGAGAAGGACATATTGGAACTCTTTGACTCAACGCTTGTCATTTTAGTACAGTTTAAGAAAAAAATAGGTACGGGACTATGCATGTGTCTGGTATCATCCATTCTAAGCCCGCCGATACATTTTTAGATAGAAATAAAATACAAAATATACTTACTCAACAAAAACTCTGTCGAAATACTCCACAGCCCTTTGCAAATCTGATCTCACTAGCTGTATCACTCTGATCAAATGTTGCAACCTGGACTCGTCAGTTTTGTCCTTACATTCATTATTATCTAATATATGGACGAACCAATCTGAAGCGCCCTGTATAACTGCTTGATTCAAAACCTCAAGGATCGAAAGTTTAGTGCCATCGTCCTTATCTCTTAACCAACCGTACAAATTGACAGGAAACAAATCAATTGACTCCGGTAGATCTAATATTGATAACTTGTAAAGAACATTCAGGACTTCCCTAAGAGTTTTTAGCACTGTTTTGTCACCAGCCGTCTTCTTTCTTAGCTTCCGTATATGGCTGTAGCATGTTGGTAGTAATTTTTTTGCTCCATCCCAGAAAAGCTTAACATCCTCTTCATTGACAAGGCCTTAAATGTTAAATGATTTATTAATACACAAATCCAATCCTTTAAGAAAAAATAGGATTATTAAAAGCTCTCATTTTTTATTATGTATTATACTATAAATATTATTTAAATAACAATCTACTATATTATCTATGTTTTTTGTATTTTTTTCTTGGTGTACAATAAAGAGTTTATTATTATTATATCTTCAGATTTTTTTGTGTATACTTACACGATTTTATGATATTCTATGATGCATAAGTCCAAGATTAATATAGATAAATTAACTCGTCAAAATTAAATTGGACTATCATTTAATTCCAATTATTATTTAACATTAATATTTAAAAGTTATTAACAAACTTACCAGATTGCAAATGTTTAGTGACTTTATCGAGCAATCCATTGAAGAGAGCGAAACTCAAGGGATGGTCGGTCGTGACGGCGCAGTACACAGACCACTGCGCGAGGTAATTGTCCGACTGAGACAGGCCGCTCTGCGCCGCGTGCTGTGTTAGAATGCCTTCAGCGGGCGCACTGAAGTTCCCACACCACCAATATGGAGCTACCTGAGAATTAAAAAAATAAATATGTTGGGACATTAACACACCATCTAGTTCCATGGTAAGCTACGATGCTTGTGTTATGGATACTAGATAGTTGATACACTACACATGTATAACTTTAAATACACACACATTATAGATATAAAAACCCATGACTGGAGTACAAACATTCGTGCTCATCACACAAATGCATGCCCCCATCGGGACTCGAACCGAACACTCGAATAAAAATTTTTTAACAAAAAAATAAAAACCGACTTCAAACAAAAGCACTAAAAAGTAAAAGATAACTGATTGGTAGTTTTCATTTACTATACATACCTAATCAAATGTTTTCGATGTCAGTGTGCTTTGCTTTGTATCGGCTGGCACCGACTTTGAAATTATTTGATTAGGTATGTATAGTAAATGAAATCTACCAATCAGTTATTTTTTTCTTTTTAGTGCTTTGTTTGAAGTCGGTTTTTATTTTTCGAAGAGGGAGATTCGAAGAGTCGAATGGCGAATGGATGAAGAAATTCTAAATTATGGGTGAACAATGACGAAGAAGTCGCTTGCCTATCCCGATAGAAAATTCATCCTAAACAGGGATTGAACGCATTTTTTTAATGAACAAAGCCTGTTTTATTGCCATTTAGTCATTTACTAGCTGTCAGAATTACTGATTAGAAACATAATCTAGTACTAACGACAGGATTAAGAATGTTGTAATTTTTATTTATGCAATCCGTATACGATTAATTGCTTATATAAAAATTACCTCATTGTCATAAAAATAATGGAAAATTGACATGTTTTGGCTTAGAAGAGATAAGGATTGTGTGGTAATCAAACAAAGATAACTGCTAAAAACATAGTGTCATTAATTTAAAATTACATAACCCGATAATTTTTTTTCGCTTAGGTATATAACACAAATACACTAATAATGAAAATATTATTAACATTTTTTACGATTTAACTCAACATACGAAATTTAAAATTTAATAAACTACTTTGAACATACCTTTGAGCTTTCTAGCTCGTGTAGTAATAATATCCTCAAAAGATGTCTGTGTTCTTGAGCTGCCACTTGTGAATTCTTTTCCGATGAAAAAGTAAAGCGAGTCTTCAACACTCCTTGTCTCCTTAATTTGCTCTTTTTATTTAAATTTAAATACGTCGTCATGCCTCCGGCTGGTATAGACTGAAAAGGATATATAAAATATACTTAATGAATAAAGTTACGTTATTATAATTACTAAGCGCATTAATAAAATTTTAAAAATGCACATACATAAATTCATTTTCATATTTTCATCTAGATATACACTATACTTGTATGCTAAACATGAAATCCCAAAAGTACTAGTCCTATGTACCTAGAATTTGACAGGAAAGAATCTGGCAGTGGTATATGATAACACATTTCGACTGGAAGAGAAGGAGAACGAAGGAGATCTAAAGGCTATCATAAATTTATTTGAGAGTCCAACGTTTTTGCAAGAGATCAGGATGAATTATTTTGGTTACATACATGTACAATGTACATCAATCAGGCGGACAAAGCTGCAACAACACGAGTTTGCAGAATCAACAAAGAAAGAATAGGCGTAAGTACATCATAATAATATGTACATATATCTACTAAATAATGTACGTTTTAAAATACTTAAAAAATATTTGTTGTTTCGTTATCCTAAAACTTAAATGTAAACTATAAATGAGACAAGGCCCTCAAAAGTGATCAGAGAAACAAAATCAACTTTAGTAAACGGTCTAAATCACTGCGTAGCCAAGCCTTTATAGTAGTAATACCATGTTTCTAAACATTGTTTTGTTTAAAACTCGATTCGGCTAGCAACTAAATCCAATATGGAAAGAGATTGTTTCTAAGCGTTTTCAAGTATCAACAGAATGGGTATATAATTTATTAATACAATTACCGGTGCGTGATCAAAATCCAAACAACTGTATATTATGACTTATGAATAATAAGAAAACTTACTTATTCATTAGTACTCTTGAGAGTGCGAGCTAATTTTTCATTATTAAATGAACCTAAAAAAATTATATATTATTATTTTAATTAACCTTGTCATGAACTAAAACTGACCAAAAAAACGTGTGTGTATGTATGCACGTAAGAAGTTATAATTCTTAGGCGTAACAGAACAAAAATAGCTAGATTTCATCCCGTATGTCACTCTATGTTTGTAAAGCGAACGAAAAAAATTTACTCTCATATTTTTTTCCAAACGTCCCAAAAGAAGTATAACTTCAATATATAGTTGGTTCAAATGAAACTCGATATTCCCTCCATGACTCAAGACAACATCAAAACATAAACAAATATTTATTCAACTTGAGTTTAACAAATACTGCTGAGTAATATTTCCAAAGATTTTCCTTAACTTGACAGAAGCGACCAACTTTCAAAATAACATCATAATACTCACAAAATATTTTCAATATTCCCTATAAAGTTATTGCATGTGTCCCTTTGCCTTTGTCTTGTATTTAGTTTTTTTTATACCTTTAAACTAAGGAATGACCGTTGAATAACTTCGCATTCGAATAAGCACTTAAGACCTAATATTTTTCAAGCGAAATATATATTAAAAAAAAATAAGACTAGGCTTTGGTTGTCCCGTCCTTATCTTTTATTTTTCTTTGACGAAAGCTACTTCTAAATTTTCAGTAAAATTAATCCAGATATTCTAAATATGAACCAGAACAGACGGACAAGAGTAAGAGTAACCATAATTTAAAATATATATAGCTTTCTGGAGATTTCTCAGCTCCATCTTTTTCACTATAAAGGCAATATAATAAAGCGCTTATTGATAGTAAAATATTACCTATATTATTTCTTTTACATCAACTTACTTGATATTAAACTTACTTTGAGTGGTATATTGGCAGTTCCAATTAACTCGTTATCATGTTTTCCGGTGGATGCTGTAATGGCTATTTCTTTCATAAGCTTACGAAGACCTTTCACACCTTTTACTTCAAATATTTTAGTCATTTTTTCTTTTACTGTTTCTGCAGGATCAAAATCCCTACAATCAACAAAAAAAATGATCAATCTTTGTTATTTTAAGAAACTAATTTACTCTTTGAAAACATATGAGCTTTGCCTTGAAACTTACCAAACTTCTAAACAAAGTGAATCTTCCTGTAGATTACCTGGCATAGGTCTGCAAAAAAAGCAAATAATAAATATTCTTCAATATAAATAAATCCGATCTATTTCGATAGATGTTGCCAAAAGCAATAATTCCTCGCGTATTTCAGTTAATGGATGGATCATAAAACGTGTTCTAACATAGCAGATTATCGCTACCTTTGTATTTATAAGCAATTTTGATGTAAATACGGCCATATTTTAAGCTACGGTTATTCATCGATTTCTCTGTTTAAACATTTCAATTAGATCATCTAACAAGTTTACAATGTATTAAATATTAAAAAAATACTAGCTTAATGGACTTGTATTGTTTGTTATAGAAGTTATTTTCATTATGTTGTTGTTGTATATGATGTTGTGTTTTTTGCATTATAAAGTTCTGCTAAAAAAGTTGACCAAACATTGCTAAATATTATGCGACTATTTATTTTTAATATAATTGTAACTTACAGTGAAAAATGTTCTTCCCAAACTGGATTTAGAGTTCCCGATTTTACAGATGTATTATATCTATGTGCTGTGTTAGACATCAGATAAATTGTCACAAAGGGGTCGCTAAGACCTGTAGGGTCTTTGGGGACAAGGTCCTTTCCTTCTACTACTTCTACATTTAGCATCAGTTCTGGAGGTTCTTTTGCCTCTGCTTGTGTTAGAAGTTCTATGTGTTTATCATACGAGATTTTAAAAGCCTCTTGTACATAGCCCAGCATAGCCTGCTGGCCCACTTCACATCCTACGTCACATCCGCCGACATTATGTAAAATTTCATACAAAACTTCCAAATATAATTCATCCACCTGAAAATTACATGCATGATTATTATAATCAACCGTTCTTATGTGCGAACTATATATGAATAAAGGAACGTTTGATCATTTTTAGAAATAAATAAACCAAGTGCTCTTAAAGGCACGATTCTACTATACACCATTAAACGTCTTTTGAAATGAAACAGTGATTGACCTAAATTTACTATACAAACAAAAGTTCATTTTTCGCTTCTGAAGTTGTTCATAGAAAAAATAGTTTAAACACTTAGAAAAAAAAGTGCCTAATATGATAAGTTCCTAAATAGGTATGAGGTAAGCTAACTTTATATAATAATGTATCATTGTCTGTCATTATAGACAAATGAGAGCGTTTTTAATCTACATAACAAAACGGAGTAGTCACTTGCGAGCGGAAAGAACAACATACCGATGAGTCGTAGTAATATCGCAAGTTCATCTACTGGAAAGGACCACAATATAATAAGTCTATTACTTTCACACACGCTTATTTCTATCTAAGCCAGGAAACCCACTGAGTTAGTGCATCGTATGTCATAGTTCGTTGCTAAGATATTAGCGGGCTATGCGACCAAATACAAATGCTATGTTACAATGGAATATAACACTATTTTCCCTGTATTTGTATAATGGGTAGGGTAACTGCGCCGCCGTGGGCATAATATTGATCAGAATCGCTTTCCGCGGTGTTTCTGATTTACTGCTTCGACGAGTACAAATAAGATTCATTTATTTTTAATTAGCGCTACAGATTTACCCGCTAAGTATAGAGATACCCAGAGACATTTAAAAAACATTGAGAGTTGAGACGCATTAAATTAAAATACAAAAAAAACTTCAACCCAGACGGAAACTTTTTGCCACCTACCTAAATTTTGAAGAGTTTTTATTTTTAACTGTGAACTCATTTGCATGTCTTTCAATGACAAAAAAGTTGCATTCATCTTTTTATCAAGAGATACTGGACTTCCGTCAAGAAATAAAATTAGGCATAATATATTTTACATTACTAAAGTTTATTTGACATTTGCGAAGAAAAACCTACGTATATAATCGAAAAAACTTATTACATGTATATACATACATATTCTATCCATATTGTATATTGTTTCTTATTTTTACGACAAAATATAAAAGAACATACAGTCATTGATTGTATAAGCAAGCTGGTCTGCCTGTCCAGGAGCTCTTTCTTCACGCCCCTAAACTTAGTTCGTAGTGTACCCGTATTGCTCATATTCACTCACTTTTCACAAACACATATCCTTGACACTACTCGCGCATGTTACGGGATGAAGCGATTAAAAACTAAGTGCGTCTCAGATGGGTCTGGACGAGACGTCTCTACGCTCGAGTCCGGCCGGGACTCAGGAATTGAGCCGATCTGCCGCCAGATTCTATTTTCGCAAAGCGCTACCATTGAAAATGAATGCGAACTCGGCGAAATAATTCTATATGTATTTTATATTTATTTTACTTGTACCTTTTCCAAATTGTCACATAGAGCAATGTCAACAGCCTGTTAAGATGATTTTATTTTAAGATTTTTATTTCAATTATAACTTCAAGTACTAAAATGATAATATTATTATTTAGATTATTATTAATAATAGATTAGGCGTTATCTTGCCATTTTTTAACTTATCTATTGCCATATTTTTATAGTGCATTTAGTAAAGGTGCACTAGAGTTAAATATATTTCTCAATAGATCTGTTTAAGTATGTTAAAAACACACTGAAAATTTATTTTTTAATTCTCCGCTGAGGTCATTAAAAATAACATAAATGGTGAAACAAAATAAAATATTTACATAAAACCAAAGACTACTAATAAAATACAAATTAAAGAAAACCTCCATTATAATACTTATGCACTACACATGATTTTATCTCCGATTAACAGCTAACATCCGTTTATTTAAATATCTAACAGCACATAATCGCATCGCTAATGGAAAATAATATTTATGTACGTTCCATTACAAAATAATCCTTAGGTACAGCGGTGAATTAGGCGAAGGTTTATAGATAGATACCGCCAATAAAATTACGAGCGCACTTGAAAGTTCCTATCATAAAAATTTTACAGAGCATATCAAAAAATAACGAGTTCGTGTAAACTAAAAAATTACCTAATAGATTCGATATTTTCGGTCTCGACCACCTATAAAATAAATTGGGTACCCGTATTAGGTGTATTAAAGAAAATAAACAAGACAGTTAAAATATATACATATATATATATATATATGGATAATCTGCAGATTGTCTACAGATATTTCCTTATATTCACCATACTTATTACAAATCTTGTTTGCCATTCTTACAACCCACAAGTTACAGATCTAAAATAGTTTAATGGGTGCATTGTTGATTAATTACTTGACCACTTGTATGGTTTCTCCCAATGAAGAAAAAAGATTGCATTTAAAATAAACCTGCTAAACGTGATAAGTAATTATTCAATCAATTCCTTCCTATGTGTTTTAACTTTTAGACAAAGGTATGGATAATGCTTTTATTTAACTTTGTGGCATAACTATAAAAATGTGTTATAAATAACAAATAGAAGAGCACATTCGGTGTTTTAAAGTGCCGAAGCACGCGCAGTGACGAGCGATTTATTTGTTTTACAAACCATACAGTTTACGCTTACCGGCGGAAACTACGGAAGCTTATTATTTTAAGTTTTTGGGTGTGTATAAATGTAGCTAAACTTAATAAAAAATTGAGTATTTTAAAATTTTTATTTGACTTATATATTTTAGAAAATAAAATGTACGACGAAATACTTATAATAGCTTCACTGGAATTACAAATATTTGCAATCGAGATGAAGTAACCCAGACTGCGTACAATCTAGACATTTCTACTGAATCTAATTGATTGAATATAACATATTGAAGGCTTATCTCAAGCAATGCAAATATTATTCATGGCTACAAGTAGAATGTGAAATAGATTTATAAATATGAACAACCATAAACATGAATATTCTTACAATGTAAAGAGCTTCTTTTATCTTTAAAAAAATCTTAATAGATGAATAAAGTGTTTAGACTTTAGACGTACTAAATGATACTACTTGTTTATTTCACGTTCGTCACGTTGTTTAACGTTCTATGTTAAATTATAGAAATTTGTGGCATAACAGCGTAAATGAAGAAGTTCATTCAGACCAACCTTGGCGTTAAAGTTGACAAAATAACCGTGGATGATAGAATTGGCAGAATGCCACGACCGGGGCATTGTTTGTTTGAGCTGTCAGTTTATGGAACATCTATCAGGGCCGTCAATATATTTTAAGTGGGCATACCTGGTTGTTGCACTTTGTATAGTTAACTTTTACATTATTATACATAATGTGCCTTAACACGAAAAAAAATATAATCATTTTAACTAAGTATTTCAAATAAATATTAAATTAAAAATAAATAGGTACATACGTTATGTGTACCTCTCAGCAGAAGTCATTTCAGGCACTGATCAATTTACTGAGAATTTATTGATTTCCTTAGTAGCTGTTTTTGGAATTAATGACAACAGTTAACAGTATAATACTTTTATACAAAAAAAATCTGCAGTTTGTTTATAGGAAATCTTTTTACTGCCAAAATAATAATTTTATAATACTTAGAACTTAATTTATTACTTCGTGTATAAGATACTGATACCAAAAATCTTAAAAAACTAATGTCATTATTAGTAAAAGTCTACTGGAACAATGCCAAAGATGAACCTATACCTACAGCGACATGATTAATAAAATTAGCCACGACCCACATTCTTAAAATAAGCTTAACCCAATGTCTAGTTCAAATTGAAGTAAAATGATAAAAACGTCGCACCGTAATCCGCTCAAACTGATCAAACATAATACATACAACACAAAATTGTTGCAACCGAACGCTTCTTACAGCAGTACAGTAGCACTAACTACGATGAAATATTAAATGCTAATTAAAAATTTAAATCGAAAGCATTAACAATAATGGCCCATAATACTTTCTTAGATTTACGCGAATACGTGACATTTTAAATAAAACTATCTTTTCGGATTTTGTTATTTATGGGTAGACTGTCTGTAACAACTATATAATACTTTTGAGACATCTAACACCTCAGTCTCTCCCGTGACCATGATTGCTGTAAAGCATTCGAAACGTCGGGAATCAAAAATCAAAATAAATTCGCGAAAATATCCGAAAAAATAGTTTTATTTAAAATAATGGCCCAGCAACAAGAAAAATAGCCGTTGTGTAAAAAATCAAGAACATATTTTGATTTAACGGGATTGTCTTTATTGGAACATTAGCGACTCACCCTCGCTTCGGTCGGATCCTTCTCTACGATGTTTTATTTTTTTTGAGCAGAGCCCTAATTCTTTTTCTAAAATGAAAGTAGCCTATGTTACTCCCTATAACATCAGCTATCTTCCAGTGAAAGACCCGTCAAAATGAGTCCAGCCGTTTCAGAGAGTATCCGGAACAAACAGACAGACAAACAAAAATTTTGAAAAATGTATTTTTCTTATAAGTACCGTATAAAATTTCATATGCATTTAGTAAAACGCTGTTATTTTGACATTACAAACAGACACTTCAATTTTATATATCTGTATAGACTAGCGACCCACCCCCACATCTTCATCACATAAAAATTTGCAGCTTTTGCCCGCGACTTGATGGTAATCATAATGAAGTTGTCTCTCAAATATTTCATAAGCAGTATTGTAGTAGTAACCAAAAATAAATATTATCTCTATTGAAATATTTACATACTGTAAAGGTCAGATTTAATCTTTATTAAGTACTATGTTGATGATGACGATGACAGTGACGATAGAATAATTTATTCTTATAAAAATTAATATTATATACCTAATTTAAAAAAATCATTTAGCCTACTTTTTTACAGACATAAAAGAACTACGTCTGCTGAGACATAAAAATTAGGTGAGTATATCGTGGACTTTTTTGTAAAATTATTAAAGGTCTTCATTTTTTTCTTACATTGTTTTTATTTATATACAACCATTTAGGCATTGCATGTAAATTGCTATGTACAAACGTTTTTTTTTTTCAACTAACTTGCTAGACAAAAATCCTGATAATTCGACTAAAATATACAGTAACTATAACGAATGCAATTTAAAAAATACGTCTAGAAATGTCGTTAGGTAAGTCTACTGGGTTATAAATGTAAATTCTAAGAAAACTTGCTAACTCATTGGTATAATACCTACTAAAATTCTTAATATTAGAGGGTAAAAAAATATTTTACTTACATTCCATCCAACAGCTTCAACGTAAAAGTCAACTTTCTCCGGATCTTCAGGCTCCGAATCTGTATCGATCAAAGTCTCGTTTCCACTGTCCGAGTCGCGCGTGACACTTCGGCTCTCAGATACTTCTGTGGCGGATTTCTCACCATCCTGTTCTTCCTCTTCCTTTAATGGAGCCAACGGTGTAGATTCCTCTAAAGCGGCTTTTTGGGACGCTTGTTTTAATATTGATCCAAATTTTTCAAAAAAACTGTCGTCCACTTCTTGTATTCTGTGAAAGATAATATAGAAATAGGATTAGTTAATATTTATTATAAATATGACCTGAATATTTAAGTAGAATAATTTAGTTACTATTTTTTTTAATAAATGAACGTTTTAAATAAATAAACTTGTTTCTATCTTTTATGGTAGCCTACCGAAATGACTCACTACCTCGCACCACGCATCGTTGAGTCGTGGGTGCTAGATGGTGGTCCCTAACGCTATGCTCTCGACTAACAGACCATTACAAACGTGTATATGTAATCACAAAATGAAAATTGATGTCATGCATACATCAAACTCGGGACATCCGGCACTGGCTTTGCTGGTTAATGTTATTGGTTTTCATTATGTAAGAGGATCGTCAATATTTTGAATCTATACATAAGTAGTAGAACTCTGTCAGTTTCTTCGCTTCTACTTCTTCTAAGCCACGCAACAGATTTTGATACGGTTTCCACTAATAGAAAGAGCGATAAAAGAGGAAGGTTTGTGTATGTAATTCGTAAACATTTTATACATAATCATAATTATAAATTTAAAATTTAAAAAACCCGTTACGCAAATTGTCATTTAACGATTACGCTGGCACGCGTGAAGCACTTAATCGGATAATCATACGCCAAAATGCCTTCCATCTTTTTGGAAAAGAGCTGATACTCTTAGACTGCTGGACCGATAAGTATTAACCAAACATAGCTAAGAACCACCGCAAGCAAAACTGGCTTTCAAATGAAAAAATCGCATCGAATTCGGTCCATCCGTTTGAGAGCTACGATGCCACAGACAGACACAATGTTGACGCAAAATATTTTGTTAAAAAAACTGTTTTCGAAAGATGACATAGCTGACGCTGGGTAAACATTTTGAGATGATACATGAAAAATATTAGAAAATTATAGGTCTTAAAAAGGTCCACAGAAATGTCTGCATGTGTCTATCTCCTAAGGTACGGTACGGTACGTTCACAATAACTATTTTATCTTTATAAACCTATCTCGGGGCACCCGAGCGAAGCGAGGGTAAGTCGCTAGTAATAAAACTAAAAAACTAATTTTGGTAGCCTAAAACGTTTTTTATTTCTAATTATTTTTTTATCGTTTACATTAATATCATAATAATACTTATACGTCCAACGAAAATCGGCTTTTTATTTTTTTTTAATTTATTTCTTTTTAATGTATAACATTACCATTAATTCATTATTAATATTACTATTATGATTATGATTGCAATCGCATTTGAATCTTAATAAATCTATACTATATAATAAAATTTTAACTGATACATGGAAGATATTTGAGAGAAACTATTATTGGGGGTCTTTATTAATGCTATCTAGGGATTCTATTATGTATATCAGTTCTAAAAACAATGTTTTTTAGAATTTTTGTCTGTTTGTCTGTGTTTGTGTGCGCTAATCTAAGAGACGTCTGAACCGATTTGGGTGCGGTTTTTAGTAACGTATTGTAGTAAAATTTCACTTAACATTTAGTATTTGCTTTATTTCGATTGGTTCATAAATAAAAGTTATCTCAATTTAAAGAATCACCTGGCGACAAACCCAAGCGAAGCGAGGGTGAATCACTTGTATAATCATAAATACATTAAAGTGACAGGAATAGCTTATCGCCAGACTCATTAAAATGATGCAAAGTTAAAACCTATCTACGAGTATAGGTACTATATTATATTATTCTTAGTTATTATTTGCTTCTACCTAGAACTTCCATCGTCTATGTATACTAATAATATAAAGAGGTAAGGTTTGTGAGATTGTGAGTTTATGGTTTGTGATGTTGTAGGGGGTAATCTCTGGATCTATTGAAACGATTTAGATGAAATTTGTTATGAAGATAGTTTGAGACCCTGGGAAGGACATAGAATACTTTTTATCCCGGAAATCATCCCTTAAGGGGGTGAAATGGGGATGAAAGTTTGTAAGGGGAAACAAGCTAGGGACGAACCCGAGCGAAGCGAGGGTGAGTCGCTAGTATTTATATAAATTTACCTCACTAGTATACACTGACAAAAAAAAAGATCACGCAAATCTATCCACACGTTTCAGAGTAATGAAAGCTCAATGCTCATATTTAAAAATAATAAATACCTACGTTAAAAAGTATTAACCTCTAGAAACCACCCTGGCCAACGGCAATTTTTTGCAAAATAAAAACTACTAATAAAAAATATTTTGAATTATAGACCGTCGGTTATCTTCGAATTTTTATCATCAGATTATTATAACGCGCTTATACGTACATTATACGCACCTATATTTTAATTTTGAAATAAATAAAAACTTTTTAACAAAAAAATAAAAACCGACTTCAAACAAAAGCACTGAAAAGTAAAAAATAACTGATTGGTAGTTTTCATTTACTATACATACCTAATCAAATATTTTCGAAGTCGGTGTGCTTTGCTTTGTATGGGCTGGCACCGATTTCGAAAATATTTGATTAGGTATGTGTTTAATAGGTAGGCTTTAATTACTTAGCCAAAGCACACCGACTTCGAAAATATTTGATTAGGTATGTATAGTAAATGAAAACTACCAATCAGTTATTTTTTACTTTTCAGTGCTTTTGTTTGAAGTCGGTTTTTATTTTTTTGTTAAAAAGTTTTTATTTTTCCCTTTTTAGTGTAGACAGTAGTAGCAAAGTAAGAATTCTAACGTGTTAGGCTTGTCAAATCAAACAAAATAAGCCCAAACTCAAAGTATCTACTATTAGTCGTTGAAGAGTTCCACCTATCCACCTTCTGGCCTTGCCATCAGATCAGGTCAACAACACCGAACCACTATACTATCAACGGAAATAGAAATACTTGCAAAGTTTCAAGTCAATATGACAATTAGAAGTAGGTTAAATTCATCATTAGTTGTTTTTCCACCCTTAGGGGTGGTATTTTTTTTTTAAATTTAAATGGGACCAATCTGGAAGTATACCCTTTCAAACAAAACAAAAATTGTCCAAATCGGTTAATAAATGACGGAGTTCTGAGGTAACAAACATAAAAAAAAAAAAAAAAAAAACATACAGCCGAATTGAGAACCTCCTCCTTTTTGAAGTCGGTTGAAAACACACTCAATTCATATGTACATAACAAAATATTCCAACTATATACATTCAGCCTTATTTTGTAAATTAGTTAAAATAAAGTAAAATCAGTAATAAGATAAATATTGTTCAATGTATAAAGCTATAGTAAAAAAATATATTAAATTAACATATTACTTTGTTTCATTTATATGATTGATTCATTGACAAGAATAACTAATAAGATGCTATACCTATTAGGTTATGCTTGCTTGACTCTTGAATAATAATAATTATCATACTACTTTATCATTGTTTGTATTTTTTGTTCTAAACTTAATAATCATACAATAATGTGAAATAAAAGCTGACTTTTTAATTAAATTCGTATATTTTGTATTTATAAATACAATAGATGGCAAAAATAATCTCTTAAATATGCATACTCTACAAGAATTTTCTAATTACAATTTGATTAAATACAATATTTTTACTGTTTAGCCTAATTATTATACTACTTATATTTATTTTTAATCACATGTTTAATTGGAAGACTGGAATGACAATTCTTATTATTTAGTAATATTCACATACAAGTAACTTTAAAAATTCCAAATAATATTATTATTACAATTAATATATTATATCAGGTAACAACAACAATATGCAAAAAGTAATTAAATATTAAATAACAGCCAAAACTAAAAATGTACACAGTAAGTTTTTACTTATTTATCTAGAGCTGAGAATAAAGTATATTTAATATCAGTGTATTCTTCAACCCCATGTTTGCTACCCTCCCTGCCTATTCCTGATTCCTTAATACCACCAAATGGAGGCTCGGCAGCAGAAAGCATGCCATCATTGATTCCCACCATTCCAAAATCTAAGCGACGAGACATTCTAAAAGCTTGACCCACATCCTTAGTAAATACATAAGAAGCGAGCCCACTTCTTGTGCTATTAGCAAGTTTTACAACTTCGTCTTCACTTTCAAATTTATGGCAAACAGCAACAGGGCCAAAGATTTCTTCTCCATATATTTTCATATCAGGATTAACATTGGTAAGTATGGTAGATTCAAAAAATTTGTTGCCTATTTCAACTGCCGGTTTTCCCCCTATCACTGCTTTTGCTCCTTTTGATAGGGCATCATTTACCAATCCTGTCACCTTTTTGGTTTGTTCCATATTTATCAATGGTCCACATGTTACACCCTCCTTGGCTCCAGGTCCTAAGACACAGTACTTTGCAATTCTATTTTTGAATAGTTGTAGAAATTTATCATACACATCTTGGTGAATTAAAAACCGATTCGCACAAACACATGCTTGTCCATTGTTCCTGAATTTTGCACTCATAGCATTTTCTACAGCATGTTCAATATCTGCACTTGGAAAAACAATGAAAGGGGCATTTCCACCTAGTTCGAGACTAACTCTTTTTATTCCTTTTGATGCCATTCCATAAAGAATTTTGCCAACATGTGTAGAGCCTGTAAACGAAACACAATGGACGTTTGGATCTTCACATAGAACTTGACCTACTGCAGGTACATTCTTCCGGCTTGAAGTAACAACATTGATCACACCTTTAGGCACGCCAGCTTCTTCAGCTAATTGAACTGCAGCTAATGCAGTTAAAGGAGTGTCTTCAGCAGGTTTTATAACACAAGTACATCCAGCAGCCATCAAAGCACCCACTTTACGAGTAATCATAGCAAATGGAAAGTTCCATGGGGTAATAATAGATACTACTCCTAATGGTTGTCTAGTGACCATTATTGTTTTATTTGGCCAAGGGCTTTGTATAATTTCTCCATTAATGTGACGGGCAGTATCTGCAAACCACTCCAAGAAAGAGTTTCCATATGCAATTTCTCCTTTAGATTCAGCTAAGGGTTTACCGGCCTCAGCAGTAATTATTTGAGCTAAAGATTCAGTATTTTTTACACACATATCATACCATTTTCTTAATATTATGGATCTTTCTTTAGCTGTAGTATCTTTCCAACTTTGAAAAGCATTTGAAGCAGCATCAACAGCTTTTTTAGCATCAATAGCATCCATGTCGGGAACCTCGGCAATTACGCTGTCATCTGCCGGGTTTATCACAGGAAACGTAGCATTACTCTCTGCATTTACCCATTGTCCATTAATGTAACCACTTTTCTTTAATAAATGCATTCTTCGACTTCCGTTTACACACACTAGACACACACTAGAGTACCGTAACGCGCCCACTCGTGAAAGAATCATGATATCAGCGAAACTTTTCTTATATACTTTGACTAATAATTATATCTTCAATATGATAAGAATGTTTATTAAAGAATAACGCAAAGTTACTTGATAAGAAATGTTATTTAAAAGCACAGTAGTATCCTACTAGTTATTGTTCAATACGAAAATGTAACAGGAAAAAGATAGTTAAATAATTCACTGTAGATTGTAGGATGTATATGATAGATACATAGTCGATTCTTAACAAGACCACAGCTGAGTTTGACATTTGACGTTGCTATATTTATCTGTGAATAAAACGACGAACAGATAAACGAATATTAAGCAAGGCGTCCACTAAATAGACCCGAGTCGAGCCGCATGGCAGCAATAATCAACATAACTCGCCTACTATATATATTTTGTTAAGGTTGTGTCATGTAGGTAACCTATCCCACACACCTTTGTGGATAAAAAACTCAACCACTCGTATTATACAATATGAAATTTACCTAATAATGTTTTCTTGCTGGCTGTATTTTTCATTGACCCAAATTCCTCTCCCCAAATGCTTTTGATGTTCATTATTTCTTTATGAGATAATATATTGAATAAACATACATTGCAATACATTCATGATTCAGCATTAAGGGCTATTTATAGTGGACGCCTAGCTTTATAGTACCTACTTTTCTCTCAAAATACGAACGCAGCTATAAAGTGTACGAACATTTATTGTAAATGAAAAGCTATTACATCCATACTATTAACCTTAGAGTATACATATAGCTTATGTATACTCTAAGCTATTAACCATACTATAATATTATAAATGTGAAAGTATGTTAGTTTGTTTGTTTGTATTTCTTTCACGTCAAAACGGAGTGACGGATTGGCGTGATTTTTTTTGTGTGGAAATAGTTAAAATGGCTGGAGACTGGAGAGTGACACAGGCTACTTTTTACCGCTGAAGATTATCTAATCCCCACGGGGAAACACGTTATATTACAATACAAAAAATATTTATGATTAGAATTACTTGAAATTTGGTATCTTCAATAAAATTAAATAAATACGTGTTTTAGCATTTTTCAAAGTTCATTCTATAAATAAGGGGGTAAAATAGAAGATGAAACTTTGTATGAAATTACCTTTATAGATTTTTTTGTAGTTTTAATGCGAGCGAAGCCGCGGGTTCTGCTAGTAATATATAATTTGAGTTCAAATTAGCGTATTTTTAACCGACTTTCAAAAAGGAGGAGGTTTTCAACTTGTCGGAATCTTTTGTTTACTTTTGATTACTTTATGTGAATACTTTATTGATCATTGGCACGCCTGGGTTAGTTATGACAGCACTCAATTGAAATAATAATTTGTGATTCTCCTGGTTTACAATATTTTATCTTTTAATAATGTAATGGAAAATGTTAATAAAATTAATATCGAATATTTATAAATAAAATGTAAATCTATGTTTACTGGTATGCCTAGAACAACCTATACCTACACTACAAACAAACTCATAAAACAAATTATTAAATAAAATACCCTAAATAAAATACCAAAATAGTGGGTAGGTATTTTAAAATTGAATACTTGAATTAAATAACATAGCCAAAAGAAATCTCAAAATTATATTTTTTTCGCAAGTCTTACCGGCAATCGTGAACTTGATCTTCCACTGATTTTTGCTGTTGTAATTTATCGTAAAACCCTTTCCACATTGATTCTTCATCCATTTTTGAAGCAAATTAATAGCAACTTTTAATAAACAATTTTATAGTAAAAATTTGTAAATGTAAGAATAGCACGATTACTAACCGACTGGTCAAAAGCTTTGTCGAAAGAATAAAATCTGAATCACCAAAAAGTACGAGTCATAATATCTTAAGAACCAATGACGTAAACACTACAAGTAAACTTGGATTAAACAAGCACGCAGAAACTACATCAGCAACGGAACTTTTTTACCGATCACTGACACTGAATAGAATAATTGGACCACAGACACACCAATAATTTATTAGCGCTAATATAGGAAAGTTATTTAATTTTTATCTTTATAAATACGCGTCTCGTATAATTGTTTTGTTCGATTCGAGGAGGCGAACTAAATAAAACTGACGTAATTCAAGGCGGTCGCAGTCACCGCTCTGCAGCCAGCGCTCGATGTCTGTGCGGCAACAAACGGCTCTGCATTATCGCACGTGTTTTTGTAATGATACACAATCAGTATACAAACATTGTTGGAATCTATTACACTTCCTGTTATTTTCCAAAATAAAGCTCATTAAGTACTTGACTAACGTAAATGATTTGAATAATTTTTTTTTATCTAAAAAATAAAAAAAATGTTTTGAACAACCTTTGATGCGTGCTCTTTTTCAGCCTGTAAAATTGTCAACAGGTGCTCCTACCTAACCTATTTGTGTTCTGTAAGAGAAATATAACATAAACATTACAAAAAATAGGTAAATAATCGGTAACAGTGGGTAATATTTTATTCTCTCTGCAAGACCGATATCTTTTTTTTATTAGGTAGTTAAAGTTTGCATAATTAACAAACACGATCGCGTTTTATAAATCATTTACATTTACGTGAATACTTTAATTCTCCAGTCTTTTAGAAGTAGGTACTTGTCGGTGTTAATTTTTTGTATATAGGTTGCTGAATTATGAATAAATTCTGATAAGTTGACTCATAGAATATTGTGACCCTGAAAATATAGAGCTGCCCTCACAAGCCATGGCGTTACGTCGAAATACGAGCTTCGACGACCTTGATATTGCGGAACACAACACCGCAATTGCGTACAAATTGCTTCTTTCTCGCCGTACTGTTAAATAACTTTTAGTAAAGAACACCTGATTTTACCTAGTAACAGGTTATATTTTTAATTGATATTAAGAATGAGTAGCCTTTTACTTAATTAGAATATTCAGTATTTTTATTGGTCATGACTTTCCATTCCTTTTCTTTTTAACCCAATACGAGAGAGACTTTATCTTTTTGGAAATATTCGAATATAAATATATATTAAGCTAAGCTCTACCTAACCACAACATAATATTTTATGTGCAGTGCATGTGAAGATTAAATCATAAAAAATCGTCCAAAGATTAAATTATTTGAATTCGGCCGGTGGTATCTGAATACTATGCAATGATTAACACACGTATCAGTTATCTTGTAGATAATTCAAAAAACGTATTTTTAATATAAAACACTGGTGCAATTATCATTTTAAAACAACGGGTAAATTAACGTCAAATTACTAGGCAAGAATAAAGGTCAACATAATAAACGAACAATTCTGAAGAGTTAGATAATCGTATCTCGCAAAAGATTAGAACAGGCCAGGTATACATACAATAAATACATAAGAAGTTATATAAATTCTTTTCAAAACACAGAATTCCTTATAGTGTTATAAATAGAAAGGTTTAATTAAAAAAAATGTAATTACCTAAAGTTTACTCATTTAAAAATTCCATTGTCCACCTCCCACATACAAATAAAGTCTGTGTTAAAAAAGTTGAATGTAAAAGTGCCTGTAGTCAAATAAGATTTATACCCCATATTCTACCTATAGGTACGATTTATTTATAGACACTAGTCTACAGATACCAGGAATAATATACATAGCTTTAAGTTAATAAAGAATCTATAAAAACATTTCTCTAGTTCCATACACTATCATCTCCGTACTATTACCTCTTTGTAATAGTGCCAATAGCCAATTTATTTTAAAAATAAACAGTATTAAAATTAAGTACTTATAAAAACAGACACTGGTATTGTGTGTTGTTATTTAACAACTTATTTATGCTCTAATAATATAAAGTATATGTACGAGTATATGAGTAGTAGACTGAATCCTATGAAAAAAGTGCGGAAATAGGAAACAAATTATATTCCTGCTTATAATATTTAGTGGAACAGTATTTGTTCGAAACAGTGTAATTAATTTTCAAACGAAAAATGCTTATTTGGTACGAGATGATGTGTTTAGTGTTTACTGTAAAGTTACAGCCATACCGTTATGCTTTTTTCTCGGGGAAGTCGAATATACGCATGTGTAAGATATTAACCAAGGAACATTCAGAACTGCGTGATATTTAATCCTTTCTTAAAACTTGCGATAAAACTTAACTCACGAGTACGACGAAAGCTTAATAGACGAAAGATAATTAGACTGCTTGAAGCCTTGAAACTTGTAAGTTTACAGATATGTAAATAAGTACACTGTATAGCGTAGAAACTAAAAATTTAGAAGGGGATCAACGGAAATATTGTGTTTATTAAAAATACTTTTAATTTTACTCACTAGATTGCTTTGTCTACATTTTGATATGTGTTTAAAAACTGAATAATTGATTCATGTGGGTGGATAGACGAAAAGGAAGTTGTTCCAAAGCAATTATATAAAGCAAGATTATTTTTCTACTTACACGAGATAACAAAAATTGTTATTTAAATTATTAGAGGTAAAAATAAAACTTGACTAATGATTTGAGACAGTTTAATCCTCAACTCACACTGTAAACGAGATTGTAATTCCCGGTTAATCACAATACAAACACACAGATGCCGTCATTTTGTAAATGACTTTTTCTTGGCATGTGTTTGAATACGGCTTTAAGAAGTTTAAATATTACTAAAGCTATTTAAAATAACTAAATAAAATACATATATGTCTTCATTTATAAGAAAATCAAAAACACCATATTGGCAAATTTATTTAAAAATATTGTGTTATAGGTATGTACTGCCAAACTAGTGTAGGTTGTACTCGTAAGCGTAATTTTGGCTAAAGTCATAGGTTTAATCTTTTAAATATAATGTAGACAAAAGAAAAGATCTGCTTTTATTATTCATGCGTACTGTTAGGTTACTTTATATGCACAAAATATATACATAAGCAATTAATGAAATATTCTTACTTGCGCCGGCTAATAATTTCCTTTTCTTGCAATTTTTTGTAGACGAATCCCCATGGATCCTCACGAGCTTGTTTATCCATTATCAATGAACAATAAACAAAATTGAAATACACACATACATAAATAATATCATTAAATTACATAAATTGAAAATACACTAAAGTATGAATTTCTAAAAGAATTTGTTAAAGTACGAGAGTTGTGGTCGCGGTTATACAGCAGTGCTAATTTTCAGGCTTCACGTAGCGCGGATTGCCAGTGACTGTCTGACAACACAAATTGCTTCGAGCTTTGTTCGTTGGTTTATAACCTACTCCAGTTTTTTCTAGAGATACAAGGCTGGCAATAGGAAAACCATGTATTGTTGTAGTCATATAATAACGGGATTAACGTTTTTACCCGAGAAAATGTACGCCTAAAAGTTGAGTAACATAATTACTATATAAATAGAACATTTTTAACAAATTATTGTCACTATTTTTGTAATATTATTATATAATATTTAAGTCATGCACTTGAAAGAACGTTATTTATAATATGACTAGCGACTCAGCCTCGCTCCGCTCGAGTTCGCCTCTGGTTACGTTTTAACGTTTAGTATAGATTTCTCAAAGATGAGATATTTTCCCGCAGTAAAAAGTATCCTTTAAGTTGACCCGGATAACCGACTACCATCATACCAAATTTCATTAAAATCCCTCCAGTGGTTTTTCGGTGATGCGGTCACAGAATATAATAGACAGACAGACACACAGACAGACAAAAATTCTAAAAACTATAGACTCGGCCTCTGTATTGATAATAATGTCTATTTCAATAAGATTTTCCAAAATATATTTAATGTACAAATTCGACTCAGAAATTAATTTATTTTTAATATACATATGTATAGATTACCAATATTTTCAGGCTATTACATGTCTCAACAGCTATAAAGATTTCAAGGACTTCTTTTTATTGAAAATGAAATATTTTTTGTTGAATTGAACACTTAGCTAAGTTCATTAATTTAATACGATAAAAAAAACAAAGAAACAGCTCAAGCTTCTCATCTACGCAATCTCTATGACAGACGAGGGCGCTCTTACTGTCGGAAACAAAAGCTATATTTACCATCAAAATGGAACTTTTAATATAAAAGTAATTAAATCCTAACTGGACTCCGACTTATACCATCTAGTTTTCATTATTTTTGTTGATTTAGTTCGAGTATGTATTGTTATATTTTCTTTTATTTATTGGGTTAATAAAATATTTTAATTTGATACTCAACATGACTACAACTTACATTAACTCTTATGTGCATTCAGTTTCAGCTATACATATTTTAATATTATGCTTTTGATGTTGTAAATAAACAAGGACAATATTCATTTTAGAAACATTTATAACAATGGAATAAGTTGGGCAAGCATTATTTTGATATCTAACACAATTGTTCACAAATTACGCCCAGGCATCGAAGTTTAACTAAAGAAAAATCTACGAGTAGGTATACCAGATTATTAAGATATGATAAATAGCTTCTCATTGCGTTGACTTAGAAGCTTGAAATTTATATTTAAATATGTATTTGATATAAATATTTAATTAAATTCTACGCTACATACTGCACTATGCATCTCAAAGAAAAAGGAACCTAAATATAATCGACAAACTCACAGAAAATAAAATAAGCCTATTGTGGTTCCTCTTTTAATGTACGGAATCCTAATAAGGAAAACTGTTGTTAGTATCTTTAGTACTATTTTTAAGAATGTGTTGACAATAAGAATTGAATGTATTAATCACATAACTAAAGTGATTGCTTTACTGTTAACGTTATAAATACATTTTTATGTGCAATATCAAAAGTATACCTGCAATTGTGTCATATGCAGTCATGCGCGTGGGTAAAACGCATTACAATTACTTACAAGATGGTCATGACTTACTGTCGTGTTATTGTTATGCTAATAGTTCTTTATTGTTAGTGTACATCGCTTCTTAACAGGTTAAGTAACAAATTGCCAATATTGTGTTCCCAACTCAAGTGCACGAGATGGTGACCATTTTAAGGTAATACCTAATAGGTATACAATTAAACGGTTACGCAAAGTGTAGTTCCCAAGAGAAGTCGGGATCTATTTGCACTTAGATTTTTTTTATATTGACAATACAAAATGATAGTAATGCAGTTTTCCTATAAGACAGAAAGTCCGATGCTACATATTCTTTTCACTCTCATAGTCAAGACGTCAGATTAGTAAAGTGCTTAAAGAGTGATAATTCTTTTGGAGAAATTATTCTAATTTCTGGAATGGAAAATTAATTTTATTGGTACCCAGGACTAGAGCACAGAACGACAGGACCTGCAGCTGTAGATGATAGTCACTATACTAGTATAAATCACTGTCATGGTTTCTAATATGAAACGCAGTAATTTTGAGAACTCTATGCCTTGCTTTCTATCAACTCATAAAATACTAGCATGGACGAATTAGAGACTAATTCGTTCATGAATACTAGGTACTTACTCTCGTTTCGCTCGGGTGCATCCCTAGGTAGGTTTTTAATAGATACAAACAGACATACAAACCAACACAAAAAAATGTAATAACTATTGTTTTAGGGTCTATATTCTGTACACAATACATCACAGACATGGTTTTTAAAAAATATTTCATGTACAGATTTCGGTAAGGATTACCTTATTCTATAGTAAGTATAGATGAACTTATAAATTATTTGATGTCAAAAAAAACTATAAATTGTGTTATATGGTTTGAACAATATTCGGATGAGGGCCCTTAGATACGATTTTTTCTAATTAATTACCACAGTACTTGCTCTTAATTAATTTATATTGCATGAAAGACTTGCAAAAGCAATAAGTAGGTACGAAATCTTAGGTAAAAAGTGTCTTACTATAAAGTATTATTTGCTACATTATTGTCTGTAAACTAATATATTATAATATATAATTATTATACGTCTACTTACGTTTACAAATAATTATTTACAAAAGATATGTTATCACTAAATTTTACGCTACTTGTGATTGTCAAAGAAAACCCCCGTACCTATGGGAAAATGACTAATTAATTCATTAAATCAGTAATTAGTTGAAGAGGTCTTTTAATAATAATATGGTTGATTTTCCTTTTCAACATAACAATAGCTTAAAGGAATGTTTATGTTCATAAAATACCTACTGGCGAGATAAATCTTTAGATTATATTAAATAAGAATCTGTTTATACATTGAATGCACATAATATTTGCAATTTTTATAAATAATATTATACCGAATATAAAAGGTTAACGTTGTCTAAGAAACACTGCTTGCTAAATTAAAGGTACCCCGCAGTAGTAATATACCTTTATCTGTGGCTTCATCTTTAGTAAATACTAGCGACTCACCCACGCTTCGCTCGGGTTCGTCCCTAGGTTGATTCCCCATACAAACTTTCATCCCCATTTTACCCCCTAAAGGGATGATTTCCAGGATAAAAAGTATCCTATGTCCTTCCAAGGGTCTCAAACTATGTTCTTACCTTTCATCTACATTGGTTCAGTAGATCCAGAGATAACCCCCTACAATGCCACAAACTCATAATTCACAAACTTTACCTCTTTATTATATTAGTATATATTAAACTTTTTGCATTTACATATAAAATTAAGTAAACCCGAAGCTTTCTTAAAGTAAAATTAAAGTACAACAGATGACGCGGTTGTCGCGGCGACTAATTTAAGATTATTAAGAGATTAACACAATATTACAATACAAACTATACAAACTTTCATCCCCATTTTCAACCCCTTAAGGGATGATGTCCGGAATAAAATGTATCCTATGTCCGTCCCCGGGTCTCAGACTATCTTTTTACCAAATTTCATCTAAATCGATTCAGTAGATCCAGAGATTACCCCCTACAACGTCACAAACTCACAAACAATTCACAAACTTTACCTCTTTATAATATAGTATAGATTGTTGCGATAAGTATATAAAACCAATATATAAATATTTCTAGATTCTACATTTACCTACATACACTAGTAATTTCATCTTTTAATAAATTACGTTAATACATAAAATATACATAATTCGACTACAATAATATAAGTAAAAAATAAAACTATCTATGTTGGATTTAGCAAAACAAGTATAGAATTAAGATTAGAATAGAAGAAATGCGGTGATACTTGATAATAGTGCAGTAGCGTGGAAATAATCTTACTAATATTATAAACGTAAAAGCTTAAATGTTTGGGTGGATATTTGTTTCTCAATCACGCCAGAACGGCTGAACGGATCTAGATTACATTTTGTACAGAGATAGATTATAATCTATCTGGAATAGGTTAATTTTTATCCTAGAAAAAAATATGTTTCCCATAGGACAGATTTGTTTCACTAGAGACTGACGCTAGTACTTCAATAAAAGGTCAAATCGAAGGACTGAGAAGTACAGAAGATACCGTCAGGCGTGTATTTATTATTAAAAATAACTAAATTGGAAAAAACTAGAGATAAAATATACTTATGTAGAGATAGTAGCGCTTCGCTCTCTATTCTCTCTGGCTACTCTAGCAAGCGATAGGTTTAAGCAGGTGGAATGATATTTTTAATTCGAAATGTAATATCTATTGAGTATCAGTTTTTTTTTAAATAAAACTATCTTTTTAAAAAAACGCGAATTTTTGGTTCCCACTTGCCGGACACGACTTTTCGAATACTTTACAGTTTACACTTTACGGCAACCATAGTACTACCTGCTAGCCCTATATGCCAATGAGATTTGAAAAATCCCGATATAATGTGAGTTTCATTTATTTTACTTAGAGCATTAATATTAAGTTTAATGTAAATTTAGCAAGACAAATATTATTTTCCATACAAAATTTACCACTTCTTATTGTTATTATAAAGGTGGAATTAAAAGAAAATTCTATCTTTTTAATTTAATTTTAGCTTTTCGAATCCAGGGATTTGTCTGGGTGCAAAAAATATTATGAGATATCTATAAACCAACGCCATCTATCTACCGCGCTTAGAAATACGTTTTCAAGGTACATTGTACAATACAACAAATGAAACAATAACATGAGTCAATAATATCTTTTGACCTACAGTATAATAAACCCATTATAATAAAGTTTAAGCAAATGTCTTATTTACTTACGTAACTTAATTTATTTTATTCCTTAGATTCCAAAGTAAATATATTCAACATACGTATTACATACATAATTGTATATCGAGATAAAAACTGCTGAATAGTGAACACTGAACAGTTATAAATATACTAGCTCGTAACCGTGGCTTTATCTACGTGGAAAGCTTTATAAATTCTTTCAAAATTTTGAGTAGCGTCATCTGTATGTGTACAAGTGATGTGATGGTCTATTGTATGCCAATATTCACAAAAACGCGTAAAACTAAAACGTAAACTCAAATTACAAAATGTTCATTTATAATATTAAAAAGATCACAAATTCGTATCAGATTATAATAGAACTTGATAATAAACGAAAATTGTGTGTCATATTATATTATGTTTATGAAATTGTAGAGTTTAACGTAATACTTTCTTAGATTTACGCGAATATTTGACATTTTAAATAAAACTATCTTTTCGGATTTTTTCGTGGATTTATTTGGATTTTTGGTTTCCGACGTTTTGAATGCTTTACAGCATTTATGGTCACGAGAGAGACTGAGGTGTTAGATGTGTGTGAGGTGAGGTGTGAGTTTAACGTGTAACGTACTCGTACGTTACGTAGATGTGCATTTACAACAAACAACTTAGAACCATCCAATTCAAACTAGCTTCAAGCAAAATAATTGAAATCGGTCTGTCCATTTGGGAGATAGTAATTACTATACCTACAGCTCCACACTGCCATGAAAATAGCCCTCTTTATTTATTTGAAAGCTTCGTGCATAAATCACTTCGATAGAGCACCAGTTGCCGTGAAACGACAAACCAACTAACACTCTTGGTATTTTTAATAGTTTTATTAAGGACATGAATTATTTTCAGAATTCTGATAAGAGCATAGTGTATCGTATTTATTGTCTTAAGTAGTCAGTTTTACTTATTTTTATGACACAAAAACACATTTTACACATTTAAATGTATGTATATCTAGTTATAGTTATCAGTAGTGTCTTGACTGATTCATCTAAGCCGCTGGACATAAAAAAATATTTTATCTGCCTATTCCTAAAATACTATAGGTTATCGCTAAGAAAGTTTGTTTCTTCAAATATAACCCATAAAAAAGATTTTGCCCTGTGGAGAACAATAATGACTAAATTTGTATAGAAATTAATAATTTTTCATTCTCTAAATTAATAATCATACTCATCATTTTCTAAAAATACAACTCTGCTCAGGACTAAAGACGGAAGACTTTGGCCGGATGAAGCCATGACTTTATAATAATAACAAAACAGTCCTCGTAACAAAATTTCCCTTGTAACTTATGAACTCTCGCATTATTTTGCGTAATAATTAGATAATTATTGTGGTAAATTACCCATATTATGTAGGTATTTATATTACGGCCTCAATAATTATTTTTATTAAGTAAAAAGGATGTAGACAATATAATTTAACTGTATTATAATTATTATTACCACGTTTTTCTTACTAATAGGTACTTTACTAACACAGTATGGAGCAGATAAATATTTGTCACTCTTCAATGCGGTAATTGATATAAAATAAAAAACGTCATATTTTAAAATACACATACATATATCTTTTTATCCCAGGATCGATTCATAAGTTATAAAATAACCCAACAGTATTTATAAATTCTTTCAATACTAAAACAATGTGTTAATACGACAGGTAATTGCAAAATTGTGTCAGTTTGGTAACATGTAACGTTCGTTATTTATTTCTTATCTTTTTGCAAGTTCTTAAAATCAATTATTTGTAGGTTAGAATTTATTTATTACGAAGTGTATGTTAATTGATGATGAGCTAGTTCAAAATGGTTTTATTGGTTTTCTACAGTTACAGTTTTATACAAGTATTGCAAGTTTATACCTAAAGTAGGAAGTCAGATAAACCGCTAGATGCTTTCTAGCATGCAGAACACGTTTTCCCTTAATTGCACTCAATCCAGAATGTTATTAAGAATAAAAAATGTTTGATAAAAACATTTGCTAGGTTTCTTGGAAAATGAATCGTTCATCAATAGTACTAGAGGTTTAAATAAGTATTAAAGAAACGGTGTTAATTAAAGCAGCTGTATCGCGTAATAGGATATAGTGTCATACATTTTACATAAGTAGACTAAAATTAACCAAAAATGTAGTAATGAATAAAAACTAAGGCATGAGTCACTCACCTACTTTGATCAGTCTGTGGTCTCTTTCCGCGCCAACGAAGTAAGCAATCAAACGCTCCTTTCCTAAAAGGAGGCTTAATTAATTTCCATCGTTTTCGTATATCCAGAGTACTGCCTGATTCTACTGATTTTTTGCTGAGGATATCTGGCTCCGAAATACCTTTTTTTAATTCACCATTCATAACACTATTATACTTTGCACACGTATCGAATTCAAGCACGGACACAGTATCACCTGGTGGACATGTCTTTCTGTTCGAAATAGGTGTAGATGTCGCAAAATTAGATGCACTATGTCTAAAATGAATACCACTGTCACCTAAATCTGTAATAGTTGATATATCTTCACCAATACTGTGAAGGTTACGCCGTGCTACACTTGAGCTCTCGGTGCTCGGAGCACTCGGAGCACTTTTTGAGTTTAGGATGCTATTTTCTTCAAAATTTTTGCTCTTCATTGTGTGTCCAAAATCAACAAATGCCGTAATATCCTCACAACTCTTCGTATTGTACTTTGACAAACTGAATCTTTTTTGTACTCTATCGTTTACTGTAGGGTCAGGAGCGTCCATCACGCCAACATTTAGAAGATTTTCTTCACTTCTCGATATTTTTAAATTAGGTTTCAACTTTTTTTGTCTCGCGGGACGCACAGGTGGTTCCTTCGGACACTTTGGTAACGTGAATCGATGTTCGTCCGATCTCTTATTAGGTCTGGAGTACTTTGCAATAATTCTGTTTATTTCAGCGCTGTTTTTGCGTCTGTTTATATGTCGCTTAAAGTGAAGTGGCTGTTGATAAGAGTCGGCCACACTCGTGCCCGCGACCCGGGCTGACCTCTCGCGCCATTCCGTAACTTTGTTCTCGATCAGCCGCTGCAGTTCCAATGCGCGCATTATAGGACCTAATTCTGGCATTGTCCTGGCCTTTTATTATTCTGTTGAAGCAAGCAAAAGCTTTGATTTTCTTATCTTTTTAGCTTATGACCTTAGGTTAATATAATATTAGTCTCAATTTAGATCACTGAGTACATCTATATCTCTATAGTATCTCGTATTCATGAGTAATGCGTAGTCGAACACTATAACAAAAGATTCATAAATAAAAATCAGTTAACAAATGCTTATTTGTTTAAATTAAGTTTTATTTATATACTAACGACTCACCATCGCTTTGGTCAGGTTCGTGTGTAGGTACGTTTTGACGCTTAGTATGGAATAGATTTTTTTCGATTTCTTTTTCGTGAATTTTTCCGATGTTTTAATAGTTATTCTGCTATTCGGAGTCAAGACAAATCCAACAAAACAAAGATCATACAAATCGGTCCAGCAGTTCTCGAGTTGTAAGTGTTGTAACAAACCCAACTTTGTTTATATATATATATATATATATATATATATATATATATATATATATATATATATATATATATATAGATAGATACACATCCATATCAAGTGAACTAACAAAACATTTAATGGTTGTAAAAATTAAATCCATCTCAAATAGCTAGTTATATATGTATATAGACTATAATTTCGGTATTTTCATAGGATGTGTAGCCGCGATTTCTACGACGACGCACCACTAACGTCCTTCCGAAAACACTTAACGTACCTGCCTCCGCATGCGTGATTGTAATAGCCTTTATACAGATGTTGCTTATTAAATACCGATAAAGTATTGAAAATTTCACTAACTATATTATCGCCGGACTAATTAATTCACAGTAGATTAAAATATAAGAAAGTGTCCTAAGAGAATTATCAATATATTATATCACGATATCCTTAAAAGAACGCATAGAGCAACCATATTCAATGTACAATTTACCCACACATCAGGAAAACCTTTATTTTAAATATTAATAATTTTATTGGCTCCTGTAATATTCACTCTGAAGTAGGTGATTATTCACTTTCCATTGTTTATTCTCAAAAACCACTCTATAACGTTGACTTATATCATAAACATGAGAGCATTCCACTAAGAATACATACTACGAATCTAACTTGATAGATAAGCATTGATAAGAGCCTAAGAGGAGATAAGCAATTTAAATTGTGAAATACGTTACCTTGAATTTTTAATATATATATATATATATATATATATATATATATATATATATATATATATATATATATATATATATATATTATATATTATATGTTCTACACTAATAGTAATGAAATTTTAAAATTATAATTAATAACACATTTAATATTACAATAATATTTTTTTTATTATTTCAATATTGCCTGAATAACAGTAGTTAGGCAAACAATAAATAATTTGGTCAGTTTTAAGCAGGTGCTAAAAAAATTAAATAAATCTATACTAATATTATAAAGAGGTAGAGTTTGTTTCTTTGAACGCGCTAATCTCAGGAATTATTAATCCTATTTGAAAAAATATTTTTGGATTAGATAGCCCGTTTATTGAGGAAGGCTATGGCTTTATGTCATATAGCATATAGTCTGTCTATTCCATACTAACCGTTAAAATATACCTAGACTCGTGTCTAGGTATGTACATTTTTAACACGAGCGAAGCGAGGGTGAGTCGCTAGTAGTAAATATACTAAAGTTAAGTTAGTAAGGTACCTAATGACTAGGTAATAAGGTAGTTAGTAGGTTAGTACTGTTTGAATACTATTTTACTTATTTTTACCATGATAGTGCCCCAAACTAGAACACTTCTAAATGAATCTACTATTACATAATTTACAAATCGGTTGGATGAACAAGTAGGCCTTACGTGTTTCGGAATTCTAATTTAAGCCATTATTCTTTATCTCCTACTATAGAAAATATATAGCAAATGTAACGGGAACTCTACATGACGCAAAATTATGCTATGAAATATGTAAATAATGCAAAAAATATCTATCATTGTTGCTTAGAATGCAATAAGCATGTAATAAATAGTGTAAAGGAAGAAGTAAATTTCATCATTATATTATAATGATGCAGGTGGTAAATAATTAAAATTATATATTATATATTAAACATATTGATAAACCATCCTCACTACCATCCTGTTAATCTGTATAAATATTATAAATGTGAAAGTTTGTGCGTCTGGATGTTTGTTACTCTCTCGTGCCAGAACGTCTCAACGGATCTAGATGATATTTGGCACAGAGATAGATTATAATCTGGAATAACACATAGGTTACTTTTTATCCGGGAAAATTGTACGGTTACCGTGGGGTAGGTTTCTTCTTGTCTTGCTAGAGGCGAACCCGAGCGAAGCGAGAGTGAGTCGCTAGTATATAGGTATGTATGTAGGTATTTGTTAGAAAAAATTGCGAGAGCAGGTCAATAATATACATATGTAAAAGTTAGAAGTAACTTACTGACCAAACATGAAATTTTAAAAACTGCTTGATCTATGAATGTAAAATATGGCAGATAAAAAATTTATAAGTAGAAAACGTCACCTTAGAACCGATTTCGCGATAGAGGCGAATTAAGGTGCTAAAGGCTATCGGAAATTTATATGAGTCTTATCTTTTTGATGCCACAGATATAAAGGTAACACATACATCAAAAACGCGAGTAAAGCCACGGGAAAAGCACAGAAGGCAAGTGTAATATGAAGTTAACTTCTTACAGTTTATACCTATACTTAAACCTAATTTTACATCTAAAGTGCATATTTTTTTTTATTGCAGAAATATTCGATAGAATATATCATGTTATTTGGAAGAAAGTCATATAACACAAGGTAATCATATAAACAAGACATCGGCTTTAGAAGAGTCTGAAAAAATACACAAAGAAGCTCTTTGTCATGAATAAAAATGGCTCTTCATTATCGTAATGTATATATGAATGGGAATATATTTTGTAAATTTTTACAAAGATCGTTAAATTATTAAACCTTTCTATAATTATAACTTAAACTTTTGTTATATATTAATCATACATTTGTATAAAACACCTCCACAGCGTTGTATTAGAAATGCCTCTATATAATGTCGAAAGAGGTGATTATCTAAATTTAAAGTAGCTGAAATATTCATGCTCATAGAATGACCTTCATTAATATTTTCAAAGTTTTAATTAATAAAGACCGTAAAAATGTTATGTAAATAAAGATTTGATTTCATTCTACAGTCTACAGTATACGCATATATTTTTAGTAGTAAATTGTAAATCCCAAATTACTTCTAAATTTACATATTATACATTCATAAAAAAAATACTAAAATTAGAATTACTTACTCCTAACACAAAAATATTTTCCATCGGTTTGTCAAATCCTTTAGCATCTAACACTACACTAACACTGAACTGAGACAGGTTCCATGTAACGAGATTTAAGGTTCGCGCACACTTGACACCCTTGCGTAAAAGGTGCGTCAGTAGGCACACACGTGTTGCGAGGCCACGTGCAGATTCCACTGTGAGCCAGCGTTCCAGACGAACGCTCCTGCACTTGACTCATACAATCCAACCCATCCTACCACTATCACTACAATGGGCTAAATGGATCGGCCATAGAGTTTACACGCAAAATTGTTGTTAGAGTTGTATTATTTCTATTCCATTACCAGTTTTCGCCAGATCTACACGTAGGAGATCATGAGTTACCTAGATAATATTTTTTTTAAATAGTCTGTCCTTAATTGTATAATATTTATAGTAATAACCTAACCAAAACTAAAAAAAAAAACAATTTCTTCCCTGGCTCTACATTTGTAGCTTACACCAAACAAACAATTCCACTCTTAACATATCCATTGTATGAACATAGCAATTTACATTTCCTATTTAATACACAATAGTTTGTAGAGATTTATGCAATTGCAACATATAATCATACATTACATCTACGAAAGTTTGTCTGCAACACGTCTTCAATACATAGTATATTGACCGCGAGTTCTGCTGGGAATAAATTACGTATTTCCGAAATCACTTTATTTTCAATGTACATGAATAGACTAGTAATTATATAAAGTAAAATATCCTGTCAAATCAAAACTTACAATGCCATGTAATGGTTTGTACTTTATAATGCCATTTAAGCTTTACATTTTCATATTAACATAAAGATTTTTGTGGAATATCTCTTTTCTTAATAGAGTCGCATAGAGTTCAAATAGTGCTAATTTCCCTTATTAAATATCAGAAGTCAGAACATACCTAAAATAAGTTAATATAGAATATATGTACATACGATTTAAAATACTTTTAAAATACATGACAAATGTAAATATCTATACATATAATAAAATTGTAACTAAGCCGAATCTGTACATTAAACATTTTTTTGGAAAATCTTATTGAAATAAACATTATTATCGATACAGAGGACGAATCTATAGTTTTTAGAATTTTTGTCTGTCTGCCTGTCTGTTTGTCTGTCTGTTACCGCATCACCGAAAAACCACTGGAGGGATTTTGATTAATTTGGTATGGTGATAGCTGGCTATCCGGGTCAACATATAGGATACTTTTTACCGCGGGAAAATATCTCATTTCTGAGAAAAAATACAAAACTGCATTGTAAGAGTATACTAATATGTAAAACCTAAGAATTTGGTTTTTGGTCATATGAACGCAGGCGGAGCCGCGGGCAATGCTAGTTTTAAAATAAATTCAAAGCAAATTCTTTAAGTCATTCCGGTATAAACGCTCTATTTCCGAAGCGCAACAGGCAAGGCTAATAGTTCATTATCTATTTGTCTGTACGAGGGGCATTGTAGCAGTGCGGGCGTGACAATGGTTTCCGCCAAGTTCATTGTCGTTATATGTCGTAAATGAAGCTATGCACTGCATGCAACTAGGAACTAATACATGACAAAAGAAAACCTGAAACAGTATGAGGTACCTGCACAAGCAGTGCAAGTAGCTATGTATCTATATATAATATTTTTTATGTTTCCGGATACCAAGTTTGTCGTGAACTAGATCATCACATTCAGATTTGATTCAGTGGTAGTCTGACAATGCTAAAATTAGATCAAAATCGAATGAGTCACTCGTTAAGTACGGTTAAACGTAAAACAATTACTCGTACAACTGTTAAAAACTCACAATTTTATTTGTACTCTGATTACGGATGTGAAAGCTTCAGCTTTCTTTGTTATGATTTTTTCATTTCATTATAAAACGGTTGCTGCGTTTCTCTGATCCAACAATAATTTGTAAATGAGGTTAGACTTCCACTTTGCCTAAATGTATTTACTATTTATAGTTTCGAGAAATTGAGCTTTTAAGCTAAAATAGATTCATGTCTAACATAAACTGGCAATTTTGTATCGTTTGAAATACCAAAGCTTGGTTTTACTTTGTATATTATACATATTTAAAATATACATAATGTTAAACAGCAATATATCCACTAAATTGAGTTAAAGTTTTTATGCATATATTTTAATAATTATAGCAGATAATTATATCCCATCAAAAACATTCTGTAAAAAATTGCAAGTCTCGCAACGCATTTCTTCTACCGCAAAAAGCTATGAGATGTAATGTAAAACCAAGTCGGTTAATTTATTCATTACCTATCTATGGAAGCATATATCCGACAACTTTGTCATAAATCGTTACCGAATTAGTTAAGTTACAACATTTTATAGTGACCGTATTAATATTAGATATATTTATTTCTTTAATTAATAGAATGACTTGGCCATCGCACGGAAACATAATCACATATGAGTCTACTACTTTAAATAGTCCTAATTAAACATATCATGACCAAGGTGGACGGACGACTTGGTCAAAGTCGCTGGAGCCCACTGGATGCGGATGGCACAAGACTGGTTGTCGTGGAACTTTTTGGGGGAGGCCTATGTCCAGCTGTGGACGTGTTTGGGCTGAGATGATCTGAACATAGCACTAGCGGGTCAAATTTATGTATACACTAACATAAATAATGCACTCAGAACGCTAATTTCAAGTAAATTTTGTTATTTGTAGATTCTATTATCATGTGCGATGGCCAAGTCATTCTATTAATTAAAGAAATAAATATATCTAATATTAATACGGTCACTATAAAATGTTGTAACTTAACTAATTCGGTAACGATTTATGACAAAGTTGTCGGATATATGCTTCCATAGATAGGTAATGAATAAATTAACCGACTTGGTTTTACATTACATCTCATAGCTTTTTGCGGTAGAAGAAATGCGTTGCGAGACTTGCAATTTTTTACAGAATGTTTTTGATGGGATCTCATTTCTTTTTGTAAATATTTCTTCTTTTTCTCTTTTCTTGTACTATTTCTTGTGTGTCAGCTAAGGATTTTTTAAAAGCCCACTCCTTGTCTCTGTGGGCTTTTTTCAGAGGCTTTGATATAGGTAACAAATTTTGACAAGTCTGGATGATAAAAAATCTAAGTCTATTGTATTGGGAAATTACGGATTCCTGGACTTTAATACTACTATCTTATGCATTAAGTATAAATATGTATAGTTAATTTAACGAATATTTTAATTTCATTGTTGACCCTAAATACCTACCCCGATACTGATATTCGACTTACATAAGTTTAATGAGACGTGTAGATTTATGTGTCTATCTGCAGCATAGTAGTTAAATCCCGAAAGTTGTATTCCATTCCATTTCAAAAGTAATTTTCGAAGAGATTGATATTTCATGACCTCTATATTCCATGATCTAATAGGTGGGTACAATTACGAGCAATGAGATGTTGACAAGGTTTTTTTATTTTTAATTCATATCAACATCATACTTTGTAAAAGAAAATGTACGAGCTTTGTTTCAAAATTAAGTAATCGTCAAGTTGTTTCTTAATTAGGTATATATTTTATTGAATTCATTATAAATAACAGTAATCGAATATTAGTAGATAGAAACTATACACGCTTCACATTACATTTATGTACCCATTTGTATATGCATAAAAATTATACAGCTACTAAAACAGGTTAAAATATTATTTTCGCATTTAAAACATACTTTTCTAATACATATAGTTGCAAATATAAACATTAATAAATAGACGAATCGAAATTAGGTTAGTAATTACGAGGGAACATAGGATCGGACATACAAACATACATACCTATAGGTTAGAAGGTTTACAAACACTAACCTAACCACCTTTTACAGTGCAACTATTGTATAATTAATTAATTTACTATTAATTATAAATTTTATTACAATATATGTTTTAATTTATATATTAAACATATTATTTCTTAAAACTATATACAATATTGATAATTACATTTTAGTCATCACTAATACTTACAGTATATCCACTATTTACCCAGCTATCCATTTGGGTAGTTTAAGTGACGAAAAATGATATGTATGAACTGCAAAAATAACTTTGTAATCCCATATATCGCATATCTATTTGTATAGGAATACAAAGTTACTTATGCAGTTTGTATATCTCGAAAACAGGAGTGAAATTGCATGATGTTTGAGTTTTTCCTTGCGTTATAGCCTAAACACTAATTGTGTTAAAAATTTGAAGCTCCTATGTCTGCTAGAAGTACCTTAGAATTTTGATGATCGGTGAGTGAGTGAGTGAGTGTGTGAGTGACGATATTAGCGAATTTTGATCTGCAACAGTTCTTAAACTACAGGTTCAAATTGAATGTAATTTGGAAATATGCCTAGTATTATTATGTTCTTTTAGTCACTGAAAATTCAGGCTTCTAGCTTTATCCATAACGAAGTTATGGGGGGGTGGAAAATGCTCTGAATCGCTTCGAGAAAAGGATGGTACTGTCGTGCCCTTTTTTGCTCGACTTGGCGGGGGCACTCCGTGCCCCCCGATTTTAATTTACTTACGACTTTATTACAAAAGCTTCATAAAAATAATACATCTTTACTCTTAATCTTTCCTGATTTAGATCGGTTGTGAACAGTACCGACTCCCGCTTCAATTGCTTAAATTGGTTTAAATTATCCTAAGAATGAACAAATGTAGGTACGGTTAGTTGGAACATAATTGAAATAAGGATAATTTTTAACAATTAAGAAAAGTATTTCGATGGGTGAGGTACAAGGAAATGAATACCTACACATTAGAAATATGTAGTAGTATCTAATTTTTTTATTAAAATCCTTGCAAATAATAATAAATAGACAGTTATAGTTTTTAAAATAATACGCTTTACTAAAAGATTTTATTTTTTATCAATTAAGTATCTAATCGTAAGGTCTTGTAAAACGAATAAAATGAGTCTAAACTCGAAGGTTTTATTAAAATTAAAAACCTTTGAAGATTTTTACTATCCACCTTCTCTCAAGGGCTTCATCTCAAGTAGATTAAATCAACGACGAGATTTGATTACAAAGGTGGCTGATTGTTTACAAGTGAAGCTAATAAGTGTCCTAATATATTGACAGCATCGGAATACGATTGTAAATACGAAAATTTGTGTGTGTATCATGTACGAGTATGTATATACATTTGCTACTTCTTCACGCTGAAAAGTTTGGACGGATTTTGATGCTTAGTTCACAGTAATACATCCTACTAATATTATATCCTACTAATATTGTAAACGCGAAAGTTTGTAAGAATGTATGTATGGATGTATATTTGTTACTCTTTCACGCAAAAACTACTGAATATATTTAGATGAAACTTAGCAATAATATTGCTCATACATCAGAATAACACATAGGTTACTTTCAATCCCGTTAAAAAGTACGGTTCTCGTGGGTTAGATTTGTTTTTTTTTCCCATTTTCGCTAGTACATATAATAAAATTGTAACAAAGCGAAAGTACCTACATGATATTATTTTATTAAAAACAATGAAGTTTTGTCTAGAATGTTTTTCTTATTTGTCTGTGTATTTGTTTTCTTTTATGCAAAAGTACTAAGAGGATTTTAAATAAATTTCGTGTAGTGATAATTTATTACTCGGGTCAAAATTTAGGTTACCTTTTACTACACACAAATCTCTCGTTCTCACGGGAAAACAAAATAACTGCTCCTTCATACACAATTTTTAATGATTCATTAGACAAAATCTTTTAGTAGCAGGGTTATAAATTATAATAAATCTTAGTTCGGTAAAATGTTTCATTTCCATGGGAAAATGCAAAATTTAGTTCGAACGCAAGTCGCTCATCTATATGATATACGAGTATGTGTCTCCAAAGGTACACTCACAATAACTATTTTTATCTACAATATAATACAATTCTGAATCGAATCTGTGCTTTAAATATTGTTTTGGAAAATCATATTGATAAAATCATTATTAATAATAGGTACTAATACTAACCGTCAAAACGTACCTAGGGACGAACCCGAGCGAAGTGAGGGTGAGTCATCAGTACAGTATAAACCACTTAAGGTTTTGTTAGCTATTAAACAAATCGACATAAAAAATAAATGGCTCACTAAAATGAAAATTAAAGCAATGACATAACAATGACTTTCTTGATTTTAAAGTGCCTTTACAAAGTAGGAAACGTTGATTTAAATTATAAAGTACTAACGACTGACTCTCGCTTTGCTCGGGTGCCTCTCTAGGTTCTTATTGCCATTCATTTTAAATATTAGGCAGCGCACAGCGCGACCATTTTTTTTTAACGTTGGGAAATGCATTTACGCACGAGGTGTGGGACTCACCGGCAAAGCCAGTACTACCCACTAAAACCCAACAAAGCCTTCCCCCGTCTTAATGGGGCGTCGCAGGATCGCTTACGCATTCAACTACGACGCCCCGACGGCAGGTCTGCCGAAGCAGACCACAACAACCACGGGGTTGCTCCAAGGTCCACTCTGCTATCAGAGAAGTACCAGGAGCAACCCGCATGGTACACCGCCCTCCGAAGAGGGCCACCTTCCACCGCCCACCGAAGTGGCCACCTCCCTGTGCGCTTCTTGGCTAGCCGCCCGGCTGTATTGCCGGGCACTACTGAGGCCCCCCACCACGACAAGGTGAACGCACGTTGGGGGGGCGCGCACAGCGCGACCAGTTTTTTCCGTCTTCAATTGAAGTTATTATAATTTCAGACAATAAAAACATTTTTATAACTTATAGCACTCAGCGCTAATATAGCTTCCTATTAGTGAAAGTATTTTCAGAATCGGACAAGTAGTTTCAGAGATCAGAGAGAGAGAAGAGAACTTACAAACATTACCTTCTTATAATAGTAATGTAGATGTTTACATTATATAACCAAAAAATCCCAAAACTTCCATCCATTTTACCGATAATATGAGTATATATCAAACAATGCCGCTTTGCTTGAACCCTAACGTACGAGTACATACGTCATAAATTATATCGGCTACCTATTTATTTATTTATAACCCTACTTGCTGTGCTAGCAGTCGCGGGTTCAAGTCCCACTGGGGGCATTCATTTGTGTGATGAGCACGAATGTTTGTACTCCAATCATGGGTGTTTATATTTATAATATGTACATTTAAAGTTATATATGTGCAGTGTATCAACTGTCTGGTATCCATAGCATAAGCCTCGTAGCTTACCATGGAACTAGATGGTGTCCCATAATATTTATTATTCACAGTGGATTTTTGGAGACGGGACAGGAAGGGCAGGGACCTAAATCGTTATAGTTACAGAAAAACGTTCCTAAGAGACCATCCATAACTTTTTGAGATATTCTGAACTGCATTCACAGATTTTGGAAAAAAAATACAGTCATCAAAAAAATGCTAAATTACCAAAAAAAATTATGTCAATTGATCCTATTTCATGTAGAGATCAAAATACTCTATGGGACCATTTAAGGGAAGAGTACTAGAAATGACAGAAATCGCCAAAAACATTTCCCATAGGTATAATTTATAGGAAAAACGATTATTCAACTAGAAATATTACTTTTTGCCAAAAAATCCTATTTCTTACTGTTATCAAAAGACTCTGCGGCCAAACGGCTAATATATATTAATACTAGCGGCTCAACCTCGCTTCGCCCAGGTTCGATTACGCCTCTAGAAAAACAAAAACAAATCTATCACATACATTTTTCCGGAATAAAAATAGTCTATGTGTTATTCTGATGTATGAGCTATATCATTGTAAAGTTTCATCAAAATCCATTTAGTAGTTTTTGTGTGAAAGAAGAACAAACATACATCCATACATATAATCTTACAAACTTTCGCGTTTATAATATTAGTAGGGTATAATATACGTACTTATTAAACATTATATACAACATATTATATCTACCTGTTACTAATGTAAATTAAATATTGCAATTAGAATTTACAATTTTAGGTTATTTATTACTAATTAGTATTACAATTAAAATATTTAATTGTATAACATTGTATAATTACGCAATAAAATCTCTTATGTAGAATGTAGAAATAAAACTCAAAACAAACAATTCAATATGTAGATACGCGATCGATTACTGCTTACAGTTAGTGTATGATTGTATTGATACATGCCTTCTTTATAGACATAGACAATCGGTCATACGGGCCAGCATGTATTTATCGCCTTATTTTCTAATTGTTAACCGTTTAAGCATTGATACCACTATTAGTATTCAGATGGAGTACATTACGGTACTTTGTGTAGCATTGTTTAGCTCGGACCTTCGGCCGCCAATCCCAAACTCGATAAGGGGAAAGTTAAATTTCACCGAAACGGAAAACAACAGTGAAACCTTCATGTAAATCACTTCCTTATAATATTCTGCAATAAGACAGTTTTAAATTACACTTTTTTTCTGTTACAATTAGAGCTTTAAATAAGTCACATTTTAAATTACAACGAAGTATAGTCATTTAAGAACACTAGCGGCTCAACCTCGCTTCACTCGGGTTTGCCTCTATGAAAATAAGAACAAACCTATCACACGAGAACTGTACTTTCCCGGGATAAAAGTCTATGTGTTATTCCAGACTATAATCTATCTCTGTGCCAAATTTCATCCAGATCCGTTGAGCCGTTCTGGCGTGAAAGAGTAACAAACATCCATACTCATAAACTTTCACATTTATAATATTTATTTATACAGATTACCACACAGACCTATTCAGTCGAAATATCTTATATTATAAGTATATATTGATAATGGCGTCAAAGGAATTTTAAAGGTTTGCACTGATGTTATTTGGTGAAAATACTCATTTCAATTACTTCATGGTCATTTTACGGACAAAATAATTACTCCAAAAGGTTAATTAACTGAAACTGCTGAAAAATGTTTTATTGCATCATTTATATTTAAGCCTTAATTAAATGTATCCTGTTTATAGTGTTCAACTTTGCTATGTTTTTCATTTAATCAGACTATAATTTATAATAATTTTACCTTGACATATTCACTTAATTTTTTGTGACATATCTGTTACTTGCCAAAAAATTCAGATTCATTAAAGATAAATCAATAGGAATCACTTAATACGAGAAAAGTGCTTTAATGCAAAATCCTCTCTCACACTCTCTGAATCACATTTTATCCTGATATTCCTGTGGAAAATCCCCTTGTTACTTGCAAATAATTCTAAAACTTATTTTTACGTGATGACAAATATTGTCCTTTTCATTAATAGATTTTTTCGTTATTTTGCCATATATTGAGGTATTCCCCTTAAAATACCTAATACAAAAGTAAAGTACCTCTTTATTAAAATCTGAAAGGGTTAAAAAATAATAACGCAAATTATTGTATAACAATTTATAATAAATAGCTTATATACACTAACAAGATAAATAAATTATATAAATTATACTGACTTATTTAAAACCTAAATGCTGTAATGGCACGCAAATTGTCTTTGCAATCGTTTAGGACTCCGTGTTCTCTCCGGACCTGAAAATTGAATTTTCTTGTTATACAATATTTGATACAACTCTGACGTCACGCTATGTTGTGTGTTTTTATTAGAACATGATGTTCAAGCTATATTAATTTAAGAGTAATCAAAAATCGTTTTTGTATGGAATCAAATATTGAGGTGTACAATTCTCTGTAAAGCGCGCGTATCATGCTTTATGTAGGTAACTTTTAATGTTAATACCTAATCTTAATGTAATATATGTTTTTAACATATATTTGATTACATATCTCCTGCAACAGTTTCTAAAATAAACAATCAGCATTCTATAAATAATCGCAAACGCGAAGTAATTATTTATTTAATAACTAGTGACTCACTCTCGCTTCGCTCGGGTTCGCACCTAGGTGATTCTTTAAATTAACATAACTTTTTTATTTAGGAACCAATTAAAATAAAACAAATATTACATGTGACGCTTACCACAATACACTAGTGAAAACTGCACCCGAATTGGTTAATCTGTTTCTGAGATTAGCACGCACAAACGTACAGACAAAAATTCTAAAAATCATTGTTTTGGGTTCTATTGCATTAATAAAGACCCCTAATAATAGTTTTTCTCTAATATCTTCCATGTACAGACAGCGATCTGTTACACTTTTATTATATGTATAGATTTCAATTATTACTTAATTTTTCTAGCTGATATATAAAAACAATTAATTAGAAACTATTTTTAACACGCTACTTTGTTTATTGTATATTCAACACACTCGCATTATTCACCTACGATTATATTAGATTAAAGCTAATAATACTACTTTTATGGTATATTAGTCTATATGTAGATACCTTTTGTATAACAGCAAATGCATACTTTATCACACTGTTTTGTTTAATGTTCGTAAGCATAACATTTGACACCTGTTAGATAAGATACGTAATAATAAGTCTAAACCAACCTGAAATAAGGTTGAAAGTCATAGATGTCGTCTATGACTCTACGTACGCGACACGTGAGGCCGCAGTCGGGCCGCTGTCGCCCGTACACGGACATAGCCCGCTCTAACAACTGCTGTGCGGATGTTAGCTCCACTACTAAAAAATAATCATCACATTAACACATAACATATAACTATGATAGAAATATTATTATTATTATGGTATACATGAATGTTATGTTTAATAAGCTTTAAATTAATTTTTGTTCATATTTTCCACTTACTATTATTATTTCCAAATTTTCGTTCATCTTCATCTGTACCCACACCATCTTTATCTTTTTTAAAAGTGATCAATTTTGGTATAACTAGTAACATGCATACCACAGCGATCATAGTCACGATTTTCTTAAATATAAGAAACTTCAGCATTAACTTTGCAATTGTTAAAATATCCAGTTTCAGGGATAACTTATCAAAAAATCCAAGTCCTGGTGCTGTGTAAGGCACTCCGTACGAGGGTTTCAAAGGCGGACCATAAATCGGTGGAGGTAACGGTTTGTGAACAGGAGGCCCATAAACTGGAGCCGGAGGTCCGTACGAGTGGGAAGGAGGACCATAACTATGCGCAGGAGGTCCATAATTCGGCGCAGGTGGCCCATAAGTATTTGGCGGTGCATTATACGTGACATCCGATTCAAATTTCACGGGTGGTCCGTAACTCGAAGGCGGCAAATAAGTGTTCGACGAACCAGAACTAGGGTAGCTAGAAGATCCAGATGAGCTGAAGCTATCGCTGCTGGAGTATGGAGGTGAATAATCATATCCAGAGTTATAGCTATCGTCGCGATTTGATATCTTCTTCTCTCCGTCTTTCGCTGTGATTATCACCACACCTTCCTTCGCTTTTTCGGCATCTACACGAGATTTTGTGTAGGCATCGAGATATGTATCAGTTTTCGTTACTATTACAACTTTAGAATTATTAGCGGATGGGCCAAGTATAGCCGTAACGCACACGGCTAAAGACAAAAGCACGAAAAAGTTTCGATGAAGCGCCATTTCGTTATCCTTGAGCTACCGTGTCAAGGAAGTTGTCTCCATCGATCGCGGCTGACGAATGACGAGCAACGTCGAACCCCATTCAGTTTTCACTTTTGAGTTACCGTAAAAGAGCCTAAATATGATAATGGAACACAATTAAATTCTCCAAGTGACCCCAGTGTTCCGCATTGCTCATTGTAAGTAGGCGGCAAGACAACCCGTGCATGCTAATGCTAAACTAACCTTCTTGGATGAATGTATGACTTACAGCCTTTCATCGCATAAAGAAATCTTTAATAGATCGCAATTTGCTCGGGAAAGTTACGCACGCAGCTAAACTCTAACGTGACCTCTTACCTAAATTTTTCTATAAAAATATATATTAGATTGCGATTTGCGACTGCGAGGATCAAAAACAGTTTCGTAAATTGTCTCATCACAAATAAAATCACGTTCTTAAATTACCATATATTGCCGATAAGTATCTACTTATACTAGATTAATGTATCTATCTTAAGTACTTGATATAATTGTATAGGCAATATGAGATATATGAGATATAATTGTATAGGTAATACTTTGTAGTTATATATTTAATATTTAATAAAAAAAAACAATGTAGATTTCGTAAACACAAAACTTTCTTTTGGAAGTCTACCAAAATAAAAAATGTGTATACCAACGGTATATGGTAACGTCAATAGCATAAATTGCATTTAAAATTTGCTGATTTCTACTGCTCAATGCATTTTCACTTAGTGAGCTAATCGATAGTATATGTTCGAACATGCTTAACATATGCAATTTACATAACAAAAACTATTATTCACATGTCGAGAATATTATGACGACGCACAATCTTCCACTAGTTTAATATTAGCAAATCATGTTATAGTAGGTAAGTAGGTACTCTAAAATTTTATCTCAGACTGATTTATCTTGACGCAGAGTGACTGGCTTTGCTTTTTGTATCAAAGATGGCGGGTTCAATCTCCTAATGATCAACCCTTCATATCAGCGCTGATTAATATCGCTTTAGAAATATCAATTTACCTCAAAAAATAGCACCTGATTTTCCGCAGTAATTTCTCCCAGTAAGTGATACATTTAATAACAATACGGCCAATGCCATCCATAGACATATGTATAAATAAGTACCTGACTACCTCGTTGATCTATTTGCTAGCATGTACTATTTCCTAGCCTACCTGGGTACCTACTGGTCCTGGGTTCGAGTACCGGGTCGGGCTAAGATATCTTACGTTTTGTTGTTATATTACATTATACTGTCAATAAACTCTCAATAATAAAGCCAAGGTAGTAGGAAGAATAGGTAAAGCCGCTGATCCTGTATGTATCCTATCTTTCACTGGTCGTGTCGAATTGTTGTCCCGGAGATTGAGAGTGAAGAAAACAGAGAGTGCACTTTTGTTTTCACGTATAGTTGTACACTGTAATATTTTCTGTACACATGGCTGCTCTTTATGAGATTGGCCGCCATGGCCGAATTGGGATAGTGTATTAGTATTATATGCACATGACACTTAATAATTATTATTATTAAGTTTAAATTATTTTATGTTGTAATATATGCGTATTTGTACGCGTGAAATTTATAATAATTTATACAAACACATTGTGGATGCCTAGTAGTCCTTTATGGATAATACAATTATTATTAAAAATCACACTGACGGATTTGAGTTACCAATATGTCTTGAATGTTTTTTTCATCCAAAGGTTTTCAAGAGACGATTACAACAATATAAACAACTTATGTTTCAAAATAATAGGATATCAAATATATATCATACAGTACATTAAACATTTTTTGGAAAATCTTATTGAAATAGACACTATTATATCGATACAGAGGCCGAATCTATAGTTTTTAGAATTTTTGTCTGTCTGTCTGTTACCGCATCACAGAAAAACCACTTTAGGGATTTTGATGAAATTTGGTATGGTGATAGCTGGTTATCCGGGTCAGCATATAGGGGCATATAGGGTACTTTTTACTGCGGGAAAATATCTCATTTCTGAGAAAAAATACAAAAACTGCATTGTAAGAGTATACTAATATGTAAAACCTAAGATTTTTTTTAGTAGTATAAAAAATACATAAACAATTTTCTAATATGTACATTGTTTTGATGTATCTCTTTAGATTTAGCCAGCAAAGAGTATGTAAATGTGTTAAATACCAGCCGACAATATTTTAAGATATGGATATCTAATAGCTAAATAATAAATATGTATTTTAATTTTTACGTATCGAAATATATTAGATTTGTTTTGTATCGGCTGGCACCGACTTTGAAAATATCTGATTATTCTAAACGAAACCCCCCGTTTAGTGCATGGAAGTCGGTTTTTATTTTCTATGTAAATAAGTAATTAAGACGATCGCTGCAGCGCAGTAGTATAATTAATTTTATACTGCCTTATGTGGGGTTACAGGTTCACTTACATTAGAAAAAGATGAACAATGAAAAAAGGTATTTTTCCCAGTTCTAGGCTTAACCTACTAATATTATATATATGTAGATGGTTGTCACTCTTTCACGCAAAAACTACTAAATAGATTTTAATGAAACTTTACAACAATACAGCTCATACAATAGAATAATACATAGGCTACTTTATATCCCGGAAAATGTGCGGTTACCGTGGGATAGATTTGTTTTAGTGTTTAATAATTATCTGCTTAAAAGATAAAAAGGAAAATTCTATTTTTATAACCTTATTTAATAGTGCTAAAACAATTACACATTCTTATTATCAAATAGATTTCATCACAATTTATAATTACATCCACGCGCCAAAAAAAATACATTATTCAAAAGCATTGCTCATCGTCAAATATCTCTCTTCAAAGAATTTGTGTAGTTTTCGTTTCTTCTCGTTTCTTGGGGAGAAGAATGTGGTGATAGATTGAGTTCCTGCTGGTTTTTTGTTTGTATCTTCCACTTCTTCAAAGGTGCATTTCGCTGCTTTTTCTTGTAACATCAACTCTGCAGTGGACCAACTGAATCGTACTAGTAAGGGATATCCAAAAACATGGTCTATTTGATCTCGTATGAACTTCTTAGTTAGGGGATCTGAAATAAAATATAAGAGTTACAAAAAAAACATAATAGCTTTAGAAAGTGACATGATATAAATATGTTTCATTTTTAAAATATAAATAATTGTACATATTAACTACTAATAAATATTATGTATTGAAGACGTGCACTCCCTTGTAAAAATTAAATGTAGATTCTTAGTCATCTATGCTTTTGTCTTTTTTTATATATAAATATAAAACTACAAAACAATTTTTAAAAAGGTAGTTTAATATCAACTTTCATCCCATATTTACCCCCTTATAGAATTAATTTCGGAAAAAGCTAAAACACGTATTTATTTAATTTTATTGCAGAGCATTAATACCAAGTTTCAAGTAATTCTGGTCATAATATATTTTTTTGGATTGTATTATAACGTGTTTTTCCATGGGAGTTAGATAATCTCCTACGGTTAAAATGGCCTATGTCACTCTCCAGTCCTCCAACTATCTCCACACAAAAAAAACACGCCAATTCGTCACTCCACTTTGACGTGAAAGAAGGACAAACAAATAAACAAACGAACACATTGTCACATTTATAATATTAGTATGGATATACAAATACTTCAGAAATAAATCCTCGTTCTTGTGTCACTAACTTATTCAAATTTGTAAAATATTAACTCAGAAACTAAAGAATGTTTTATTTTGTGTCGTTGCCTGTCTTATGGTAACCATTGGATTCAGTTGTTACAAACAAAAACTTACAGTATGCACTCATACTTTAAAGAGTATTTTTTTTCAACCCGAGAAGAAGAAGAGAAAAAAAAAAAATTATTTTGATTAAAAACTGTATCAGACTACTAAGTTGTAATAGCTTCATAAGTAACATATATAATTTCATAAGCATTTAGTAAAAAGCTGTTACATTGACACTACAAACAGACACTTCAATTTTATTTATCTGTATAGATTATACTATCATTATTTTACTTGTCTTAAATTTTACAAATTGTTATTTACTTCTATATATAGCAAAGGGAAGTGCAATTTATAGTTATTGTTAAAAACCCTGTTACATTACACTCTTAACTTGAATCAAATAGGCAAAGTTTTAAAATGAAGATAGCATTTTATTTTAAAAATAGCATATTTCAATTGTCATTTCTGAATCATATAGGTTTTTTATACTTCTTGCATTTTCCAGCAAAAATATATGCTGGAGTATATGAGTACAACGTCTGCATACATACATCCAGAGATAAGCCATAATTTATAATAAACAAAAAAAAATAATGAACTTATCACAGCATTCTATAGTTTGAACCTTTTGACTGATTTTTTATTGACACTAGACATGAATGCAAAAATATTATAATACACCATTGTGTTAATTACCCTCTATTCCTTTTACTAACTGTACATGTTTGGCTCAGTTTGTAGTGACCCTACTAGCTGTCCCAGCGATAGTGGGTTCGAGTCCCGCTGAGGGCATTCATTTGTGTGATGAGCACCAATGTTTGTTCCCCAGTCAGTTTAAAGTTATATACGTGTAGTGTATCTGGTGTCCATAACACAAGCCTCGTAACTTACCATGGAACTAGATGGTGCTGTGTGTTAATGTCTGAACATATTTATTATTTATTTAACTCTCTAACACCAATAGGACAATAATTTGACACAACCAGCGAAGATCAGACATAAAATTGACAGCTCCCAGAGAGCCCCAAAAGAGTACAGACTTCTTCTGTGTTTGCTCAGACATTTGGTCAAAAATGCTCAAGATGTGTAATAAACACATTTGCTATGGTTACAATATAATTCAAATACACTATTTTAAACATATCTTCTAAAATCAAAGTTCAACATACCTCCAGGGTATCCACTGCCAAATTCAGTATGATCTAACTGCAGGCCCTCATGAAATTTCCACACTTTAAGTGCATGGTCTCTTGTCACTTTTGCCACAATACTCGCTGCTGATACAATTGGATAAATAGAATCTGCTTTTGCTGTAACCTGAATTTGATATATTTTTTTAAAAGTAACATCGAATTATTTAAATCAAAACCTATACATAATGAATATTTTTTTTTAATTATTTTATTTCTTTTACTAATGACTCACCCATGCTTCACTCAGGTGAGTCCCTAGGTATGCGAACTTTGTTCACAATTTCATGGGTTTTAATTTTTTTGGATGGAATCCTAATTCTATTTTTTTAAATAAAAGTAGCCTTACTCCTTATGACATCAGCTATCTGCCAGCGGAACTCCCGTCAAAATTAGTTCAGCCATGTCAGAGATTAGCCAGGACAAGCAGACGGACAAAATTTTTAAAAATTGATCTTTTCTAATAGGTACTGTATATACTTTCATATGCATTTAGTAAAAAGCTGTTATTTTGACGTTACACACAGACACTACAATTTTATTTACTTGTATAGATAGATGAATCATTATATCATCAATATCATCATTATTTCAAGTATACATATTATTTACAATAGCATGTTATTTCCAGCTTATATTTATTTGAAACACAGTACATATCGACATAGGAAAGCATATTTGCTGTAAGTAGACAAAATACCTAAAGTAACCTTTTACTACCATTAGAATCAGAAAAAAGAAGCCGCATCGAATGACCCGGATCCTGTGTCTCTACGATGAAAATAAAATTACATACGCCATTGAAAACGCCCGTACTTATATTTTTTTTAGCAAGATTAAATGCTGTATGTAGACCAAAATCTAGTCATTTTAGACATTTTGTACTTACAGCAAAAGAAAGATAGCATTTTTTGCTTTACAAATACTTACTTCTTCGCATTTAAAAACTTAACGCTACTTACAGCATTTCTGCGGCGTGTGATTTTTACATTCGTTTATTTAAAGCAAGTTTAGGGAACCTACAGTTTTAGTTTTTGTTATTTACAGCAAATCATCACGTATTTGCTTTAAAAGCTCACACCACATAATGCATTTTAAAAACCTGTGATTTTTTAGAAATTTGAGATAATGCACTTTGATAAATCATTTATCATTTCATTTTACCGTTACGCCAGTGAAAAAATGGTAGTACTTTGAAGTGTCGGTGTTACCGCATCGCTACCGGCTCCGCCCGCACCCTTCATTCCTTGTACGACATTTTGTTATGGTCTCATTATGTTTTATCTCTTATATATAAGAGAAAAATACTTTTTTAATTCATTGTATTTTTGAAACGAAGTTCTGGCAGTATAATTAGAGTTTCAAATTTTGTTTCAACAATTTAAAAGACCATAATTTTTTTTTTACCATTTACGACATTTACGACAACCATTTACGACAACTGACCCACTGCATTTCTAGATCTAATCATAATTATAAATTTAATCTTACATCATGAATTGCAGTACCCAAATAAATAAATTTACGGCATACAGCATATTTACCACCTGTAAATTGATAATATCCATCTACACGTACATTTTTCTTCCTTAGTTACAGCGTTTTAAAGGTATGTGATTTAAAAAACTATTTGCTGTAACTAGCCAAACACGTACTTATAGTAACTTTGGATAAAAAGTTTACATTGCAAATGGTGATTGGCAGTTAAATAAACCTATGTTGGTAAGAATATCATGGATAGGACAGACACTATTAATATACCTACTATTATTTTAATATTTGGAAAAATTTCACTCAGTTTGGCTTGATACTTTTCAGGTGGCCCTACTGTGTCGACATAAACTTCTGCAATATTTGCCCCCATTTCTATTGCTTTTTTTATTAAACCTATGGCTGAGCTCATTGAGACCTGAAATAAGACCATTTAAAAAAATGAATATTTTAGATAAGAATGTAAGCTTTTTATATTTACATTTTAAAGATCTACAAAGTTCTCTTGCTTAGTCATGGTGACTAATCTAGCCTAAACTTGCCATCTGTGCAGGATATATTACTATAAAGTGCAAATGTATATACATTAAAACAGGAACTCTCCATTATTTTGCTCACATAGCTTGATGAAACTGCAATCCAACTCAACACATAAGAAATAGACATCAGATGCAAGATTTATGACTTCATATGCTCTCGAGGCATAGAAGTGTAACAATATCAGCTTCACAACTTCAGGCTGCTCAGAATTTCCACACAAAAAAACAATAACCTTAACCAAGGCCTTACCCAGTATGTGTCATAAGTGACACAGTCATATACACTAGAACAACTAGCCTAATATCCAATAACAACTGCACAATTCAAGAATGAAGTTAATGATAGAATCAAAATAGATCCGAAATATAAAACAAATAATTTATAAATATTTACCTCATTCAATGAATGTTTTGCTCGTCTATACATAGAATTCGAAATATAATTTGGAGATATAATTTCAGCAATCCAACCAACATTTTGTACTGTTTCACTTTCAGAAAACATTTTTAGTAAAATTTCATCTCTCTTTGCTTCTGTAAGAGCCTTTGAATCTGCACAACCTAAAGATTGTAAGATGTTCGTCTGATTCAATGGACAATATGCTATACCGTATACCATTGGACCTAGAATAAAAAGGTTAAATTTCAATGTTTATACTTTTATTTTACTCAAGTTCTCGTTGTTACATTATAACTTCATTTATCGTGATAGAAATTTTAGTCTTCTACTTACCTAATACTGGACCACGACCTGCTTCATCTACTCCAAGCATACAAGGTTCGGATTTACAAATTACAGGAACTTCAGAAGAGTTTATGCATTTTTTGAAATTATCTTTTGATTTAATATACTCATCGAGAGCCTCTAGTGAATCCATTATTCATAAATAACTGATTATACTCTAATATAAAACAAACATTAAAATAAATAACAATAGAGTGTAAAACTAAAATTACAATTTGTAAACAAAAATCCCTCCAAAAGTTTAAGATAAGTGACAGTTTAGAAAAAATAAAAACTACTTTTTGTCTATGACATTAATACATAGAGGTAAAAGTTTATATATCATGCAGTCTCTTTGAATTAATTAAATACTTTTTAACTATAAAGATACATTGTTTTCAAAAGCACTAAAGAAACGTATTATACGATCTTTAGGGATCAAATTTTCCTATTCATTAAAAAAGGAAAATTTATGAAAGTATTTCTTAAAACATTTACAAAAAAAAATTCATACAGTACCTGCTCCCTCCTCCTTTTTTATGTCGGTCAAAACTTATTGTAGTCACATCAGCAATTAAATATGGAAAATATATTTATTATTAAACTATGTAAATTTTTTACACTCGTATTATGACATTTAAGTACTCGAGTTACATAACAAATACCTCTTTTGCTTTCTTTCTTTCTTCTGTGTAATGAATTCTTTTTTATCTGAAGTCGATCTAGAAATATCGTCACGTTCCAAAAAATGTTAAATATCGCTTTTTAATTTTTCAGTGTCACTTAAATAATAAATAAATATGTGGTATAAGTAAATTTTTTATTTTATTGATTGCCCCTACAACGCGTCAGAAACTAATAATTTCACAAATTCGCAAATTTTACCTCTTTAATCTTTATAATATTAGTATAGAGTACTATGTCTATACACGTAGCATAATTACCATTTCTTAAATACTATTATATTATATTATGTTGTAATGTGTTGTAACTTAAGGCCAGTCAGTGGTAGCGAACTTGCTCGGGAAACCGACTGTAGCGGGTTCAAATCCCAGATCTCGCACCTCTAATATTTTCATGTGCGAATCATTTTCAACATGATTGATGATGATGTTCTCCTGACCGATTCCGGCCACGGCGGCCAATTTCAATGAGACTAGCGAACTGCGCAGGAGATATTATAGTGCACAAGTGTACGCGCAGACACAAGTGCACTCTCTATTCCTGTCACTCTCATACTCTGGTGGGACGATCACTCGACACGTCCAGTGAGAGTTAAGGCGCAGGACCGACGGGTTTACGTGCTCTCCGAGGCACGGGGGTGAAACACCGCCAACTTCCCAACTCCGGGCTGTTACTGAGTCTGAGTCTGAGCGAACTTAGTAAGTTTTGGAAAGGCATGTGTAGTCCGCCAATCCGCACTTGGCTGGGGTGGTAGACTATGGCCTGATCCCCCTCGTATTGAAGGGAGGCCCGTGTCCAGCAGTGGGACTTTAAAAATAAGGGCTGAATACACACACAAATACTATTTACCGTGTGTTGCATATCCCATCAATGTTCGACGAAAATTTTCAGCTTCAGATTTAGACCTATACATATAGCAGTTCAAATACTGTGCGTTTGATTTATTTTCATTTGCACTAGGTATACACTTTACGTTAAATCCATGAAAGTGGTAATTGAAAGCATTATTTGAACTTAATTTATGAATGCTGAATATGTCTATTTTCAAATATTCATCTAACAAACAATTAAACAGACGAAAACAGATTAATAAAAGTATATGGCATTGATATACAAAAACTCTATATCAATGTATTGTATCTTTTAGATAGTAATCCTAATAGTAATAAGTATTTTCACAATTTCAAATTTTATAAAACAAGGAATAGCTTAGCAAACACCTATAATTTTGTTTTGATATTATAATCTAATTAGGTACTTTATGTATGTAAATATTATAATAATAAACTAATTACCCCTTTTAATTTATGAATTTGAAAATCTGTTGTTTTAATAACATTAAATATTTGTATCTATTTATTTTACAGTCTACGTGTTTATGTAGTACTACATAGTTGCTACACAATAAATTATTTAATATTTATAATTTACTTTTCCGCTTAAAGCGCTGTCACCGCTGTATTTGAGAGCGAAGTTTTCAATTCCATTTCAAATTCAATGACAAAGACGCATCCATATACAGCAGTGAAGTGCAGTGTATAGCATAATATTTTTAGATGTAGAATTTAAGTGTCATCTGCTTATTTATTTCCAAAATCGTGCACGTAACAGGTAAATGTTATTATTTATTTAATATAATTTTTTAGCCAGCAATATTCTTCTTGTAATATTTATACACTCGTTTGTAGGTTAGAGTAGTGCGATTTAATATGCAGAACAACCCCCAGGAGCTTTCATGGCAGGCGATTCAAGCTATTGTGGGGGTTAAACTTCCACCAAACGTGTTGCGTTTTGATGATATTGGATTCCACTTAGTGAATAATACGGTTTCAAGTGCTGAAGATTCAGATTCGGACGTAGAAATCGTCGAAAATGGCTGGGAGTCTGACAACAACGTATCTTCCAAACCAGAAAATTCAGATAACGAAAAAACGTCACCGGACAGAGATCGAAGCGAGTCGCCTGTTTTGCGTCTCGTAGAACCCGACAATAACAACTCAAGTAAAGAGTTATTAGACTATAGAGACTATTTAGTTAAAATGGATACCAAAGATATAACTGATAATGAAAATGATCAAGTCCCGCCAAATCACAATGATGATGCTGATAGTTCTAATGGGAATGTTATGTCAATCGAAAACTATTTGGAGGTGACACTATCTACAGATTCAGAGGCTAGTCATATTTGTAGCCAATGTAACCAAATGTTTACCAGTGAGCAACTGCTAACTTCACATCAGTGTAGTGCTAAACCCACCGAAGAAAAGAAATATCCCTGTCATGTGTGTTCAGAGAAATTTCCTAGCTACTGGGAACTCAGAAAGCATATAAACAGTCATTTCCCTGGTATGCTAGACTCTAAATCAAGTTTTTGTCATCTTTGCCAAAAAGACTACACTAAAACAGGATTTATGAATCATTTACGGAAACACACAGGAGAACGTCCTTTTGTTTGTGAACTTTGTCATAAAGCCTTTTCCCAGTCCAGTTCATTGTCAATTCATATGAAGTTTCATTTGAATGTTCGTAAACATGCCTGCACAGTTTGTGAGAAAAAGTTTGTAACTAAGAGTGAATTGTCAAGGCACATGACTGTTCACACAAAACAAAAGTCATACTACTGTGGTGTTTGTGAAAAAGCTTTCACACGGTCTGATAATATGAAGAAACATGAGAAAACACATGGATAAGAATCAGACGTAGTCTGATAGATTGTAAAAAGCATCACATACCATAATACATTTATAATTCACTATATATAAGCAGCATCTATTTACATCTACATATTTGAATTATTTCTTGCTTATCCATATAGTTTTAACTAATTTGGTCCTTGGAACTCGAATTCCTTGGTTTCTTATAAACTCCTAGCACAAATGTTAATATATTTGGAGTAAATAGGAATAAACGAAACAATGTTTGTGAAGCTTTTTACATGTATATTTCCAATTCTCTAATTGCCAAAAATTTAGTCATATTACAATTGTTAATTTAAATTGTGCATTGTTTATACCAAATTGATAAATTCACATTCTAGTTCATAATTTAGTCATTATGGTGTGTTATTGTGAGTGTTTTTACACTCTTGGTGTGCTGTAGTTGCTTTTGATTTAAGATTATATATGTTTATGCAATTTATTAATGCATGTTTGGGATACTTTAGGATATTTTAAATATGCCTTTGCAGGTGCTTTAATACTATGTCACACATATCTCAATCCAAAGTTGCCTTTTTAGATATGATAAAGTGATATTTTAATGAATATAGGTCAGATGTTCAATAACTTTTGATAACTACACTAGTGTTTGTATATGATATAAAGAATATACTTTAAATTCTAGGCCTTTTTATATACTCTGAATTTGTCACTAAACTAATGATTGTTCCTGCTTCACTGGAAGAGCTTTAATAAATATATATTTTTGTAAACCTTTACTCCGAGGTGTTGTATACCAGTTGTAAGGAGAACCTTTGCCAAATTTTAGATAAGTATTTGAAGTGATTCTTATTGTACTGTGTTGTAACCAAAGCAATAATACATTGTCTAATGTGCCTATTCTATAATACTATTAAGGAAATGCAAAACCAAATATTTCTTAGGTTTAAGAAATATAATAAGATAAAAAATGATATATCTAATTGGAATAATATATCAAATGTTTTCATATTTTTATGTGAAACGAGCATCTTAATGAGGCACTAAAATTACTTCCTGTTATGATGGTCTCAGTTTCATGATTTAGTTAAGCCATCATGAACAATTAGAATAGTTAGTTAAGTATATATTGTAGTTTAATTGAAAAATTATTGGAACAAACATCACAAGTGTTGAACAGTAAAAAATATATTTAACCCATAGGATGTTTTATCTTTCTGTAAAGCTATGACAAAGTCATTATTTAAATGTATATGTTCTCCTCGTGGAACTTAATAACTTATGACTTATTCTAAAGATATAATTGGCTAAGAAACCAAAGCTATTTAATTTTTCAATCGTGCCACTACTATTTTTGTTGGTTGTCGATACCATATAATATAAATATTGACATTTTTTATATTTAGTATAGGGCAATAATTACATTTTAATATATTTATTGTATTTAATTATTAGAGTTTTAATCGCATGAATCGTTCATAGAATTAAGAGTTTAGATTGAGCCAAATGGGAATACACAAAACTCTACAAGACTGACAATAATATTCAGAGTAGACATTAACTTGTGCACAAATGTAACAATTATTTATTGACGCCTTAACAACAATTTTTACATATTTATCTAAAATGCACCTTGTTATAACTCATCATGACAATTAGATTAAGATCAGTTTTATTGGATTATGAACTGTTTTATAGGAAATGTAATAATTGTCGATTTTATTAAAGAGTTGTTTGTTGCAAGTCATGTTTCATTTATTATCTTAAATTAAATAGGTCATTTTCCCTTTGTTCTAGGTTACGCTAGCGATGTCGGCAAGGTTGCGTAATCTTAATCCGTATGAGTTACATAAGTATCTAGTTAATGTTTATTGTTTGAATGCCAAGGGTTCCTCAACGTCACTGAAACGGGACACGTCTAGAGATCGAACGGACATTGATATTATACGAGAAAACCACAAATTTCTGTGGGAAGATGACGAGGTCGCGGACACTTGGGAAAAGCAATTGGCTAAAAAATATTATGATAAACTATTCAAAGAATATTGTATTTGTGACCTTAGCCGATATAAAGAGAATAAAGTAAGTCCCGTTAAAACCTTTTAAGCATCTATATATAAAAACGGTTATGTGGATACGTAAAAAATAAGGTACCTATTTGAATATTTTACTATTTGTTGCAAACAAACTTGACAAAGTAAGTATAAACATAGTTAAAAAACATGAAGTCTTCTATCGTTTAACAAAATCAGTTTTGTATTTACATAAAACAGTCCGATGGATGTCTTCTATTTGACCTACAAATGAATCAGCTGTAGGTACCTATTTACATTCGCTAACGGTTTCGAAGGCAACATCGGAGATAATTTATGTTTTGCTCCCCTACCGTCGGATGATGGGGACGGTCCCCTATGCGACTCAATTGCCTTTTTTGCCCCTGAGACCTTCCTTTGTGTGATGTATCGGGGAGCACAACAATAGCCATAGTGCCTTTTTGTAGGCTAAATATAGCATGGTATTCTCCCGCGCCGCACCGGTAGCGCACATCTGCCTGCCACTCCTTGACTCACCGACTGTGAAAAGATGAAACTTATAAAAACTGGAATGTTTAATTAATAATATTGATTTTTTTACATTTGATAATTAAATATTTTATTATTTACTAGCGACTCATCCTCACTCCGCTCGGGTTCGCCCCTACTTACGTTCTAACGTTTAGTATAGATTTCTCAGAAATGATATAATTTCACACAATAAAAAGTATCCTATATGTTGACCAGGATAACCAGCTATCATCATACCAAATTTCATCAAAATCTGTCCAGTGGTTTTCTTGTGATGCGGTAACAGACAGACAGATAGACAGACAGACAAAAATTCTAAAAACTATAGATTCGGACTCTGTAGGTATCGATAATAATGTCTATTTCAATTAGATTTTCCAAAAAATATTTAATGTACAGATTCGACTTAGTTATAATTTTATTATATGTATACATTAATGAATTTACTCATTCTTAAAATGTCAAGGATATAAGTAAATAAACTGTTGTGATTATTTTAAGTTTATTTTTGGTTTTAAGTATGTTAGAATATGTTTTCTATATTTAAAGGAACTCTAATGCTGGTTGTTGCTATTGTTTTAATTAGTAGAGATTTATGTAATAATACATAAGAAATAGAAAATTTTATAAGTACCTATTAATAAGAAGATAGAGATGCTGCGAATAAAATTAGCAAATGAAATAACTATATGGATTATTTGAAAGCTAATGACTATGACTAAGTAGCTTAAATTAATTAAACTAGAGTGCTATAAACGAGCTAGGCTTGCGTCGCTGCGCTCGCAAGGAATTCCTTTAGAGAAATTGTCGATTAAATGTGGATTGTATATTTTATTTATTATTTAGGAATTATTTTTTCATAAAATGATCTATTTTAAGTTTGCAAGTGACTGATATTTTTTTCTAAATGTCAAGTTCAAGATAATAAAAACATTTAGATAAATATTTCAACATATTCAACTCTACTTTGTTTGAAATAATAGGTATGTATTATTTAATATTAGCGACAAGAACAATATGTTTACGTTCTGACTTTATCATCTCAAAACAATAATAACAAGTCACGAAGCCTACTGCCATTGCTTTAGTCTTCACAATACATAGGTAGGTTAGTATAGTAGGTACCTATAATATGTGTTAGTAAATAATTATAGATGGTATCTACCTACATTAAGCCTCTTACTGTTGGAATACAACCGAATTCAGTCTGCTTACTGTCGAAAACACCCATCACATCACATTGTTTTTAATTGATCAATTTTATGTAGTTCTCATTTCACCTTGTCGTTTACTCTAAATATAGAGTAAGTTATTCACACCGTGTCACGTTGCCTTTGTTTTTTTAATTTTAAACATATATTTTTTAGTTTTCTCCCTTTATATAATTAGATGATTGCAAAAAAAAATTCAGTTTATAACAAACCATACCAAATATATTTATACATATTAGAATTTGTTACATAGAAAGCAATGTAAAAGATCGCTCTACTATTTGAAATAAGTTATTAGTGTTAAATCCGCGACCTCTGATGCCATGTAAGCGTAGCTACTGTGAAAAATAATACCATTGCGCCATAATGATGACCTATAATATAATTTGCAATAACCGGCTAAAATCCTATTGGGTTACTCAAAGGTAGCGTTAAGATGGCGCGTCGAAAAAGAAGTGATTATGGGAAAAGGACAATTCCAGTGCGGAAACAAGAAATGTATCAATGACAAAAGTCTCAAATCCTGGGAAGTTAATTTTGCGTATTTAGAAGATAATGAGAAGAAAAATGCCCTTGTTAAAGTGCGTAAGTACCCAATATGAAATGTAACTTAAAAATGATTAAATTTAATGAAGTTAGTTGTATCATGAATTTAATGTAAGAGAAATAATCATTAAATAAAAAATCAATGTTGGGCAAAAATCTTTCTATCAGTTATAATATAGCTAATACAAAACTGAAAATAATATTTTATTATTAAACTAGCTCATAGACTTTGATTGACGATAGAACATAGAACCAATATTATAAACCTACATTTTGGAAATTACTCAATCACTTAATTTATCAAAATAAAAAAAGAACAAATCTTCCTATAGGTCTGTGCCCGGAATGTTCAGAAAAATTGAATTATAAGTCTAAGAAGCGTGAAGTGAAAAGGCTAAAAAAGAATCAAAAGAAGAAGAAGAAGAGTAAGGAAAACGAAAAAACCGACGACGAACAAAATGATGCTGAAATACCAGAAGCAGCTTCTGACGAACCATCTACTTCTCAGCAAGATATAGAAACTATTGAAAATGAAGAGTCTTTGTGGAAAAAAGGTAACATTAATTTTAATACTTATTATCTTTATATAACCAACAATATAGTTTTAAGAATATTATTTTTGAAATGATTACTGCTTTGCTCGCGTCAAAAACTTTTTTTTTCTTCCATTCAATATTGTTCAGTAAAACCCTTTGTTGATAAGTTCTAAACCAAATTATTGTTAAAAAAAGTAACTTTAAACTTACATTATTATTACTACAAGAATAATGCGTTCCGCATTACTGCCCTGAAAAGTATCACAGTAGGTATGTATCTAAATCCGTTCAAATACTTACGCATGATCAATCATCTTCCCAAACTTTTACTATTAAGTATTATTATTTATTTTTTTTTGCTTTATTTTATAAACCAATGGATATTATGAAATTTTAATAATAAATTTATTTATTATGTTTAGGTCAGAATGTTATTGCATGAAATGCTAGAAACGAATATAGAATCTGCAAATCACAGTGCTTAGGGTTTCGAACCATAAGTACTGGAATGTAGTCTTAATAATAGATACAACTGTAGTATAACCCCCAACAGTAATGGTGCTTCCACACAACAGTTAAAAAATATTAGATAACAATATATAACATTTTTTAACACGATTTTTTTTTCATTCAGTAACATTCATAACATTAACTGTTGTTATTTAGACGTTTTCAAAGCTTCCGCACTGATAAAACATTTTGTAGAAAATTTTCTAACATTATTTTATGTACTCGCATTGCCCGCGACTCCGCCCGCGTTAGATGACCAAAAACCAAATTCTTAGGTTTTACATATTAGTATGATCTTACATTACAGTTTTTGTATTTTTTCTCAGAAATAAGATATTTTCCCATGATAAAAAGTATATATATAACCATCTATCATCATACCAAATTTCATCAAAATCCATCCAGTGGTTTTTCCGTGATGCGGTAACAGACAAACAGACAAAAATTCTAAAAACTATAGATTCGGCTTCTGTATCGATTATAATAAAAAGATTTTCCAAAAAATATTTAATGTACAGATTCGGCTTAGTCACAGTTTTATTATATGTATAGATAACCATTCTGCAAACCCCGCTGTCGCCCTGGTTTATATTTTCTAACAAAAGTTACATATTGGTATATTTTGTCTTAAATTAATTATTTATTTAGTTAAACTTATATAATTTTTTTTCAGGCGTTCAAGAAGTAGAAGAGAAAACTCGCGAAGAAGAATTCGAAGATTATTTAGAAGAATTGTTGTTATAAAATACATTCCGTAACTTTATGTTATATATCAACGCAGGTCGCAGATGATATTTTAAGTTTGATCCTATTTTTATGTAAATTGACAATACCATAACTATTTACAAATAAGTGTCATTACGGAGATAATGTTATTATTGATTGATTGATGCCCTTATTTGTAACACTATAAAATATTATATACTAATATTAGCGACTCACCCTCGTTTCGCTTTGGGTTTGTCCCTAGACAAAAACAAATTATTCCACGGGAACCGTACATTTTCCGGGATGATATGTAGCCTATAGCCTTCCTCAATAAACGGGCTATCTAATGCAAATATTAGTATAGATTATAAAAAGGCAGAGTTTGAACGCGCTAATCTCAGGAACTACTAATCCGATTTGTATAATTATTTTTGCATTAGATAGCCCATTTATTGAAGAAGTCTACAGGCTACATATCATCATGCTACTATCCAAGGGAGCAGTAATATAGTATACAGCTATCTATTCCATACTAACCGTTAAAACGTACCTAGGGACAAACCTGAGAGAAACGAGGGTTATTCGCTAGTATACTTAATGAATGCAAAAATATGTTAGATTAATTAAGTCGTGAGGTACTTAGGGGGCACATCAATAAAATGTATATAAGCAATCTATACTCCAGTGTATAAACGATCTTTATTCCAAAATTCATGAAACCCATCGAACCGTTACATCGTTAACATGTAACGAAACACAAACTATGATGTTTATAAAATTAGTACATTTGATGGGGTAAAAACAAAATACGATTTTACTATTTATATTCATTTATTATTTCTATATCTCGGCTACATACCTTTGTGTGGTACAAATTGATAAAAAAACTACTACAATAACAATCATTTGGATAGAAACCATTGAGACATTTCACTTTATTCATATCTATAGAGCTATGCGCATACTTTATAACTAAGCATTATAGTGTTCAATCAACAATAATATGTAAGCAAATGAGAAATTAATTTACACATAAAGACTATTATCATCATCCGCCAACCCGCACTTGTCCTGCGTGGTGGGTATGACCTGATCCCCTCGTAATTAACGGAGGCCCGTGCCCAGCAGTGGGACGTTAACGCTTGAACGGTCGCGAACATGCCGAACGGTTGGAAAATATAGTTTTAAAAAGTTATATTATCAAAGACCGTTCCCACTGTCATACCGTTACTTAAATAATCTTGATTTTGATCTACGTACATTTTTAGTAGCGGGCAATTAAAATAACAGTGTCGGTGCTAAAAACCTTGTTACATTATTGTTGATTGAACTTTAAATCATAAACATTTTACTTCACAACAAAAATAAGGAGCATTTATTTTATACAAACATACATAAATATAAAAATTAACAAAAGAAAATATGAAAACTATGAATAAGAATAACGATCACAATTTTTAATTATTATCACGTTCCTTGTCCAGACTCAATAAAACATTTCATTTCTATGATTGCGTTGATTTATGCCAAAATGTGTATCAGCCATTTTAAATTTAACATCTTATTCTTTGAAACTTTGGTTTATTTATATAGACATTAGACATACATATATAAGACATAACGCAACTGCCATAGTAAGTTACTATTCTCGATACCTTTGTCATTTTTTTTAAATCATGGCACTTTTAACATAAAAATTTTATACGTATTCTATTTGGCTTGAATCGGCAAAACGAACACGCATCCATCGCAAATACAAATACTCGCTAATAAGCGCGTAAAACAGTTGAAATACAATAGGGAATTTATAAACACATCGTTATAACATCATATGAAGAAGTTTTCATAGTCTCTGACATTGCTTTATCTGTATACAGGGACAGTATATCTGTGTCTATGGCGTTTATGACAGTACCTATATGTACATAATTCATTATTTTTTTACTTTTATCTAATATTGTGCATGCCGTGATTGTCTGTAAGTGGAAAAGCATTTAATCAATGTACTAACAGTATATTTTAATTTTTAAATTGTCATGTAATAATGAGTTTTCTGTTGAAGATCCTAAATAAATAAAAATCAAAAGCTGAAACACTAAATATAATATCGAGACGCTTATTAATATAGTTTCAAGCCAAATTAAAATATGTAGCTACAAAGCTGCCTTTAAATTAATATCAAAATCGAGAGTTTCATAACACATGTTTAACATTTCATATATTATATATATTGTATATCATTTACATATAAATGGCGAAGCACTTTTTAAAAATGGTTCATTTCAGGAGATAAAATGCAAAAAGCCATAATAATAAGAACTAAAAACAATATGGAGATAAATATTTAATTGAACATTGAGCTAAATTGTATGTGTGACCTCAACAATTCGTACAAAAAGTACTACTCATATTTTATGCATATAATAATTCATAGTGCATTAACAAAATTACTATAATATATTAGAGCGAATTTTGAACCGTCTCTACAGTAATAGAAAATGTGATTTAAGTCAATAAATTTTGACTCCCGATGGGTTTTCTTTAAACATTTATAACAACATCAACTTTTTTTATAATAAAATCAACGTTTGAAAGCACTTACTCTCCAACGTACGTCGTAGATCTTCTTAGTAACATGTATAGGAGCAAATAATTGACCATACGCCTAGATCGTGAGCCAGAGGTATCCTGCAAGAAAAACCTAATTTTTAATACAGTGAATACAAAATATTTTATCTATACATATAATAAAATTGTAACTTAGCCAAATCTGTACATTAAATGTATTCGTGTGTATTCAGCCCTTTTTAACGTCCCACTGCTGGGCACGGGCCTCCCTTCAATACGAGGGGGATCAGGCTATAGTCCACCACGCTGGCCAAGTGCGGGTTGGCGGACTTCACATGTCTTTCGAAAACTTGGTAGGTTCTCTCAGAAATGCAGGTTTCCTCACGATGTTTTTCTTTCACCGTAAGACAAGTGGTGATCATGTTAGAAATAATTCGCACATGAAAATATCAGAGATGCGAGACCCGGGATTTGAACCCGCTTCACTCGGTTTCCCAAGCAAGCGCGTTACCTCTGGGCTACCACAGCCTATTATATTAATTTTTTTTTGGAAAATCTTATTGTAATAGACATTATTAGCGATAAAGATGCCGAATCTATAGTTTTTAGAATTTTTGTCTGTCTGTCTGTTACCGCATCACAGAAAAACAACTGGACGGATTTTGATGAAATTTTGTATGGTCGTAGCTGGTTATCCGGGTTTACTTTTTACCGCAGGAAAACATCTCATTTCTGAGAAAAAATATAAAAACTGCAATGTAAGAGTATTAATATGTAAAGCCTAAGAATTTGCTTTTCTGGTCATCAAAACGCGGGCGGAGCCGCGGGCAATGCTAGTTATAAATATAATAAAAAAAAGGCAGTGGTAGCCCAGTGGTAACGCGCTCGCTTGGGAAACCGAGTGAAGCAGGATCAAATCCCGGGTCTCAACCTCTGATATTTTCATGCGCGAATCATTTCTAACATGATTACCATGTGCCTTACGGTGAAGGAAAACATCGTGAGGAAATCTGCATGTCTGAGAAAACATAAAAAGGTTTCGAAAAACATGTGAAGTCCACCAACCCGCACTTGGCCAGCGTGGTGGACTATGGCCTGATCCCCCTCGTACTGGGAGGTCCGTGCCCAGCAGTGGCACGTTAAAAGAGGCTGAATAGAATAGATATAATCACCTTGCCCGATGTCTACTTGTGCTTGGAGATGTCGTCGTCGTCGGAACAGTCCTCGTCGTGCGTGTGCGTAAGGCGCTGCGGCGTCTCCGGCCGCGCGTGCGGCACCGACCTCTCGCCCTGCTTGTTAAATATTATTTACTAGCGACTTCCACCTATTTTCACCACCTTAAGGGGATGATTTCCGGGATATAAAGTATCCTATGTCCTTCCCAGGGTCTCGTATTCTTATCATATATAACTATATTCTTACCAAATTTTATCTAAACCGGTTCAGTAGTTTCGGAGTCTATTCGGTATTAACAAACAAACAAATCTTTCCTTTTTATAACATTAGTATAGATTAGCTTTATTATAAAAGCTTTATGTACTTGCTATTAGCTCAATTTAATTTAAAAGAAATGAATAAATAAATATATTGGAACATTAATACACAGCACCATCTAGTTCCATGGTAAGCTACGAACGAGGTTTGTGTTATGGATATCAAACAGTTGATTCACTACACTGTCATATTATAACTTTTAATACATACATATTATATATATAAACTGATAACTGGAGTACAAACATTCGTGCTCATTACACAAATGAATGACCCCAGTGGGACTCGAACCCGCGACCGCTGGCACAGCAAGTACAGCACTACAAACTGAGTCAAACGTGTCGACATTTTAGGAATTATTTTTTAGGATTTTGTAGCGGTTTTACTTTATATTTTAGTTCCCGACGTTTCGAGTCTTTTAAAGCAAAAATTGTTACGGGCGAGTCTCCTCCCAAAATCCAAAAGGATAGTTTCACATAAAATGTCGTAAATAATATATTCGCAAATATTGGCGTTTTGAAACAATTACTTATAATTATTGGAAGTAGGAAGTAGTAGTTAGTACCCATTAATATTATTTTCGATTGATCACATTCGATTAGTTTAGACAAGTCCTTATTTATTACAGCATAAATGTACTTTTTTTTTATATTTAATAATATAAGTCCAACAATTATTATTATTACAACTTTGCAGCCTGTAGACTTTCTATCGCGCCAGTGCACACATTGTGAGAATTTTTGAGGAATACGTCTTCAGATCTATAACAATCCTACACAGATACCACCGATAGAAATTTAGCAATTTGCTCTTATGGGGCTTCTACATTAATCCAAAAGCTTTTTATTGGCGATAACGGGTTCGATCCTCACATAAGGTAACTAAATAATGATTACAATCCATCTAGGAAAGGAACTATTATTTCTGATGAAATCACAATATAACGTATACGGATCTACAATAATTAATATTTTTATAATGGACTAATAGAGTAAGATCCCAGGGCCGCCAGACGTCACGTATTTTCTGACGGACGAAATGTGGACGATTGGGTAGTGTTAGTATGTACTAAGATCGCATGCCTACCTGCTCACCCCCAATTACCCCCTAAACTCAATTTTCCTACCCACAGAGGCATTAAAATTGAGTTTAGGAGATGAATGGCCCCTTAGATCGGTCTGTCTTCTTGTAAAAGGTTTTAAAATAGTTGTCTGCCGAACATATAGAAAAATAGAGCATCAAAATTTACGTAAAGTTAAGTAATTATTTTGGGACCTTTAAAGCGTCTGCAAAGCAATACAAGCCGACGGAAAGTGTCTGGGAGTATTGACGACTTATTTTTAACGATATTGTCTAAAATATACGTGAAAATCGGCTTGGAGAATGTACGTGATGTAAGTAATTTTTTTCTTAAATTACCTTCAAGTCCACGTTGTCCGAGACCACTTCTTCGGACGAAATTTCAGTAACACACGCAGCACTAAAGGCACGTTCGCTCATCACGCGCGGGGTACTAGAATGCCTCGACCTATGAGGAAATTATATATACATTATACACTGGCTCATTTATATGAAGATTTTCAATCTCAATAAAACTAGCCAACGGTGCAGGTGATATTATATTGCAGGTGTGTGTGCAAAAATACTATCTATTCATTTTACTCTCAAATTTCGATAAAACAACAATGCGATACTGTACGTGAGAGATCAGGCACGGAAGTGAAACATCGTCATCGTCTTTAAGCATTTTATGACAGTAAAATCCAATAACTATACTTAGCCTGACCTGGGAATCGAACCCAGTACCTAGGTCTGCAAATCTACATTAAAGAAGGCAAGTTCAACAAACGTCATTTGAAACTATCTAAAAGTCGAGTAACGTAAACTGTATCGTATGCAGTAACACATACAGTATAGATTACCTCATTCATTGCTCCAATGAGATAGGTCAGGTTGTCTCATACATAAAAAAATCGACAGTTCACCTCTCTCACTAGTCAAGAGTTAGTATCACATAAAATATTCAAGCAACGTAAACTAAACCTTAATAGCTAACAAATACGCTACCGTTCACATTGCCCACTAATCCGTCAATCTCACATATAAAATACTAGCAGAACCCGCGGCTTCGCTCGCGCTAAAACTACAAAAAAATCTCTGAAAAGATAGATAAGGTAGGTACCTAGGTTTCATACAAACTTTCATCCCCTGTTTTACCACATTATAGGATGAATTTCGAAAATGCTAAAACACGTATTTATTTATTTGCGTTGAAGCGCATTAATACCAAGCTTCAAGAAATTCTGATCAGAAATAAATTATTATTGTATTATAACGTGTTTTCCCGTGGGAATGAGATGATCTCCCGCGATAAAAAGTAGCCTATCTCCAACTATCTTATCACACCAAAAATCACGTCAATCCTCCGTTTCGACGTGAAAGAAAAACAAACAAATAAACAAAAAACTATACTTTCACATTTATACTATTAGTATGGATTCGAGCAACCTAGTGTACCGTATGATCTAACACGTACGGTAGAGTTCAACTCACCGGTCGATGGTGGGCGCGTCGACGGTGAAGCGCTGCTCGTGCGCGACGGTGGACTCGTGCGGCATGAGCATGGCGGGCGCGCGGAACATGTAGCAGAACGGGTAGTACATCAGGTTGAGGAACGACGCCGCGTACAGGTCCGCGTACCTCACCACCTACACACATACATACAATACATACAATATTCGATAGATATGTATTCAGCCCTTTTTAACGTCCCACTGCTGGGCACGGCCCTTCCTTCAGTACGAGGGGGATCAGGCCATAGTCCACCACGCTGGCCAACTGCGGGTTGCCGGACTTCACATTGTCTTTTGAAAACTTGTTATGTTCTCTCAGACATGCAGGTTTCCTCACGATGTTTTCCTTCACCGTAAGGCAAGTGATAATCATGTTAGAAGTGATTCGAACATGAAAATATCAGAGGTGCGAGACCCGGGATTTAAACCTGCTTCACTCGCTTTCCCAAGTGAGCGCGTTACCACTGGACTACCACTGCCTTAAAGTGGATAGATATATTAAACAAAAACAATTATTATAACTATATTGTCTAAGAATGCTTTTATAAACATTAATAGCAATTTATCCTCGCTTCGCTCTAGGTTCTAAACTGTTTTATTCGGGACTGTTGTTTTATTCGGGATCATAGCCTACCTGTATACCAAATTCCATCCAAATTTGTCCAGCCATTATAGCATGACGAAGTTACAAACATGCACACACACACATATTTTCGCAATTATTATAAAAGTAGTCAGATTCACAAAGTAAATTGTAATCTTATCGTTAAACTTAGTTCTACGACTTGCTGGTAAAGAGTTTGCCCTCCAGCAGTAGCTTATTTAATAAAACAAGAAATATTAAAACTCCTTTACAGTAATTGGTAAAAATATCTTGTAACATGCATACAAAACACATAACCCGAATTGAAAGAAAACTTCACAAAATGACATTACATACCTGAGAAGAGAAGAAAGTTTGCCTCGAGCCAGAGCGGAACAGCGAACCCAGCATACCGTACGCGAGGTCCATCTTGTGCGTGACGTCACGGATCGACATGCGGAGCTTGGATATATCGGGCTTCTCTTTTGTACTGGAGTCTAGATCTCTGTAAATGGAGGAAAACCATGTAAAAAAACCAATACTCTTCACAGAAAAAAGTGTAAATTCGAGGAGAAAACCAAAAATAAACTATGATGATAACTTAACTTTTTATGTCCTATAAATAAAACAAACTAAACATATTCAAAATCGAGTAACATATACAAATATAAATAAGACCCTCATGTATATCTTATATCTTCAAAAAATAAAAGTAAAAACTTTGTACGCGACCGAGATTCGAACCTGGACACCTGTGTTTGTTGATCATGCACCTTGTCCGCTTGACCACGATGCTCACAGCCGAGCGTGCAAATTATCGACCATATTTTGCGTGGAATAATGCAAAAGAAAACTGCATGAAAACTCGAAAACATGCGTTTTCTTAGACATAAAAATAATCTACATCGATTTACCGCCCCCGAAACCCCCAGTATACAAAATTTATATAAATAGTATTTTTACAGTCAAACGTCATTTGCTAAATGTTCTAGAAAAGTCATAAAGACAAAAGTTATGACTTGTAATTGAGAGGAAAGCTTCTTCAAATGATTTTACAACCCTTTTAATAGTTATGGCAGCAATAAATGTATCATATGTAACATATGAAGTATTTTAGCTATTTTATATTAATACAATTATTGAGCTTCAAATATGTATAGTTAATTTGATAACTTCCTGACATATCCTATGTTTCTTATTACGACATTCATTCTGGGCTGCCAGTAAAGACAACTGCTGCCAGTAGAGCCAACTTATTTTATACCGCTGGGTCACTCAAATTATACCAAATCAAATTTTATTATACAAATTAACAAAACGGTTAAGAAGTAGTCTGTAATTAATAAAAAATATCAATAAAAAGAAGTAATAACTTAAAATGAAATATACATAAAAACTTTTTAACAAAAAATAAAAACCGACTTCAAACAAAAGCACTAAAAAGTAAAAAATAACTGATTGGTAGTTTTCATTTACTATACATACCTAATCAAATATTTTCGAAGTCGGTGTGCTTTGGCTAAGTAATTAAAGCCTACCTATTAAATACATACCTAATCAAATATTTTCGAAATCGGTGCCAGCCCATACAAAGCAAAGCACACCGACTTCGAAAATATTTGATTAGGTATGTATAGTAAATGAAAACTACCAATCAGTTATTTTTTACTTTTTAGTGCTTTTGTTTGAAGTCGGTTTTTATTTTTTGTTAAAAAGTTTTTATTTTTCCCTTTTTAGTGTAGACAGTAGTAGCAAAGTAAGGATTCTAACGTGTTAGGCTTGTCAAATCAAACAAAATAAGCCCAAACTCAAAGTATCTACTATTAGCCGTTGAAGAGTTCCACCTATCCACCTTCTGGCCTTGCCATCAGATCAGGTCAACAACACCGAACCACTGTACTATCAACGGAAATAGAAATACTTGCAAAGTTTCAAGTCAATATGACAATTAGAAGTAGGTTAAATTCATTATTAGTTGTTTTTCCACCCTTAGGGGTGGTATTTTTTTTGAAATTTAAATGGGACCAATCTGGAAGTATACCCTTTCAAACAAAACAAAAATTGTCCAAATCGGTTAATAAATGACGGAGTTCTGAGGTAACAAACATAAAAAAAAAAACATACAGTCGAATTGAGAACCTCCTCCTTTTTGAAGTCGGTTGATAAAATAACCATATTTTATAATTTTCGTATCCAATTATTCGCCCTGGATTCGTTGTTCTCGATTCTGTGTTAATTTGATAAATATGACCCCTTCTCATCATCAGTAAAGTATCATCATATTGTGTTAAGTTAGATAATAAACTATACGTCTAATCTATCCTAATATTAAAAGCTGAAGATTGTTTTTTTTTTTTTGTAATTTTGGTTTGAACGGAGCAATTAATTTTGGAAGTTCTCGTCGGATTTGATAAAAACCTTTTCGGAATTATACTTATTGCGGAAGGTTATATATGTTATCTAACATCACGCTACGACCGTAAGAGCGATGTTATTATACGTACACTACTATGAAAATCGTTAAAAAGACAAATTGACGAAAAAAAAATAAAAAGAAAAACCAAAAAAAGTATTTTGTAAATTAGCTATCTTTTAAAAACATATACTGATAAAAATAAATAATAGAAATACTATTTATTAATATTTTAAATAAATATTCCTTGAGTAAGAATTGAATTCGTGACTTCAGGCCCAGTGCCAAAAACCAGTTAAAATGTAATATTAAATATGATTTATATCAATCATAAAAAATATGCAGTATTATGTAAACACGTAGTGACAAGTCGCAAAGTATATTCTATATGACGTCAACTAGATCTATAAATAGGTAAGTGACGTGGATTGATTAAAATAAAATATTGTGGTAAACCAAATATCTAGGTGACTGTAATAAATAAGCAATCTATTATAATAAATAGATAATCACTCTTATTATATGTATAATACATATATGTATATATCTCAACTGCCTCGGTGGTGTAGCGGCTAGCATGTACTGCTGCACACTCGGAGGTCCTGGGTTCGAGTCCCGGGTCGGGCCAAGTGTAGTTATTGAGTCTTTCTGTATAGTAAGCCTCAGTAACAGCCCGGAGTTGGGAAGTTGGCGGTGTTTCACCCCCGTGCCTCGGAGAGCACGTAAAGCCGTCGGTCCTGCGCTTTAACTCTCACTGGTCGTGCCGAGTGGTCGTCCCACCAGAGTATGAGAGTGACAGGAATAGAGAGTGCACTTGTGTCTACGCGTACACTTGTGCACTATAATATCTCCTGCGCAGTTGGCTAGTCTCAATGAGATTGGCCGCCGTGGCCGGAATCGCCTAGAAGAACATCATCATGTATATATTTGAAGACCGTAGTAAATTTTACTAACTAGGACTAGCGACTCACCCTCGCTTCGCTCGGTTTCGTCCCTAGTAGACCAGGGTAGAAGCCTTTAAAATAATAAAAAGTGAAAAAAAATAATAGTAGGATGCAACCCATTAGAAAAGGAGGGGAATATTATAAAAAATGAAAGGAAAAATAATTTACGGGCGATCTGAGGTCGGGTAAAAGTTATGTTACTTCCTATAACATCAGCTATCTTCCAGTGAAAGTCCCGTCAAAATCAGTCCATTCGTTCCAGAGATTATCCGGAACAAACAGACAGACAAAAAATTTAAAAATTTAGTTTTTATTATATAAGTACCGTATAAAATTTCATATGCATTTTATTTTTTAGTAAAACGTTGTTATTTTGACATTACAAACAGACACTTCAATTTTATTTATCAGTATAGACTAGTGATTACTCTCTCTACACACTAGCAGTTTCGATTTTCACATATCATATACGTAGCCCTACAAATTCCTCTGTCTTTCAGTGAAAGTCCCATTACAATCGATTAAGCTGTCCCAAAGATTACTCTGGACAAACAGAAAACCAGACTAAAATTTTAAAAAAGGTTGTTTAAGTACTGGTATCATATTAATATAATGCTTGAGAAAACTTATTTATTTATATGTATAAATAGTAACATACATATATCCTACGGAAATAATTTTCCTGTAGAAACATAATAAATATGTACCCTTATCACTACGGCCCTTAATTTATATTAACTTATAGTCACGTTTTGTGTTGCTGTGATAAAAGAATACAAACTATTAGACACATTTTTATATTTATAAAATTACTTAGAATTATTTTAAATGTTGAATTTATAAAACAAAAACAAAAATTACTACTATCATACATCACAAGAAACTAAAAGATGGTCATTTAGTGTAACACGAGACCTGATGTTCGGAAAAAACCGTCAAAACTAGTTATTTACTCTATTTAAAACTAGAAAATTTATAATGTCGATATAACATAATTTTCGTGTTAGTATTATTATTAGTTTCATAAAACTTATAAAAGGCACTATTTGAATTTTGACATTTTGAATTTGAAACAATTGACAATTTGAATTAACAACGGTAATGTGTGGTAATGAAGCAAATGAGCCTATAAAATGTCCACGCGCAGTCGCTACGTGCCCTCCCTGCTCCTGACACTCTCACAGTCCGACGGGACGATACTACGACCCTCGCGATGATTGTCGGCGCAGGAGCGACACGACACGCGCTGGCTTACTAAACTAAAAGACTAGACTTGGCCCGACCCGGGACTAAGCCCAGGACCACCGGATGTGCAGCCGTACATGCTATCTACTACACCACCGATGCAGTTAGTACGATAAAAGTACAAGTATAGCTAGTAGTAAACGTGTATTCATGAAATTCTAGAAGCTAACAATAAAATCTTAAAACGTTATACCTAGATATGTGCGAGATTATAATTATGTTTATAGCGAACGTTTTAAAATATTTAGTAAGAAGGAAAGGAAAAAGGAATTCTTACTTGTACATATCACCGAGTTGTATATCCAAATTCTGTAATTGAGCGAATAGCTGGCACTTGTCGGTCCACACGTGCAATTCTTGAACTAACTCAGGTACGATAAGGAAAGTGCGCCATCCGCCGATTTTCTTCGACTTCAGAATATCTCCGAATATGTGGTCCCCGATGTATAGCACGTCTTTGCCCTTTGCACCTATCAACTCGGTAAAAACATCGCATGAACCTGTAACAAGACAGCAGTATTTTATTAATTCTTTAGGTTCACTAATATTTATAACTAGCTAATGTATATATCCAAATACATGGCAGATTAAAAAAAACTTCGGTACGATTGAATTCAGATTATAACGTGTAATAAAAAATATATATGTAGAATAAAAAGTACATATAATAAAAAAGTTAAAAAAAAAAATAAACCGTTTCTAAAAGTTGAACGGGTAAATAGACTACTTCTATAACAACTGACCCCGTTGCGATTTTATTGTGATAATATTTAGTCAGAATAGAATAAATGAAATAGTTAAAAAACATTATTATTAATTGCCGTAGGTAAAACCACTATCCATACTAATATTATAAATATGAAAGTGTGTTTGTTTGTTCGTTTGTTTGTTTGTTTGTCCGTCTTTCTTTTATATCGAAAGTGACGGATTGGCTTGATTTTTTATTTGGAGATAGTCGGAAGCCTAGCGAGTGATGTAGGCTACTTTTTACGGCGGGAGATTATCTCGTTCCCACGAAAAAACATAATACAATCCACAATAACTCATAATACCTATGTACATATTATAGTCTATTTATTCCATACGAACTGTTAAAACGGACCTAGGGACGAACCCGAGCGAAGCGAGGGTGAGTCGCTAGTGTTGTATTCATATAAAAATTATTTTCATTATTTAATTTCCCAATAGATATTCCAAAAGTTATTTAAAAGTATCAAAAATTTTATTTTATCATAGTACATATTATTTATCATATACGGAAGTTTCCCTAATGCTATGCAAATACGTATGACTGGTACGTAAATATTGTTTCTGTATAGCATCATCTTATCGTACAATACTTCGAGTCGTAAGTTCTTAATGGGGGATTTGATAAGACTCGTACGAGAATTATTGCTGCCTGTCAATCAATATTAATACACATAAATAAATTAGACACATACATTATATGTAACTTGTTGTAACGTTAATGTTATTAACAATGTTTGCGTTACGGTAAAGGAAACTTGGCCAGCTTGGCTTGGTGGACTATGACCTGATCCCTCTCGTATTGAATGGAGGCCCGTACCCAGCAGTGGGAAGTTAAAAGGGCATGTAATTTTTCTATTAACAATATACCTACTTATTAAAAATCATCTTCGCTAACAAAAGGTGGTTAATATTACTAGAGACAGAATTAATTCAAGTCGTTTAAATAGAAAAAGCCACGAAATATTATATTAAAAAATAAAGTATAAATAATTTTCATTGAAAACATACCTCCAGAATAAACCAATCCCTCATGAAGTGGTCCAACATGGTGACCCATCTTCAAAGCACCTGTGCGAGTGTCGACTTGACGTAACGTTGTGCCTTCACCAAAGAACAGTGGTTTCTTGGCATCTACTACGATCCAATCAAAATATGTCTTCCAATTCCTATGAGGCTCGCCGGGCTAAAAATATCATCATCAAAATAGAATAAAAACAACAACTTAATTATCATCAATCTGACAAATAGTATAATTAAATTGTTCCAAAACGAGCAAATACAAATAGCTGGCCCGCGTCCTTTATTATATATAACTAGCGACTCACCCTCGCTTCGCTCAGGTTCGTCCCTAAGTACGATTTGACGCTTAGTTTGGAATAGATTTTATTTTTTCATTTTTTTTTTGTGAATTTCTCCGATGTTTTAATAGTTATTCTGCTATTCGGGGTGAAGACAAATCCAACAAAACAAAGATCATAAAAATCGGTCCAGCAGTTCTCGAGTTACAAGTGTTGTAACAAACCCGACTTTGTTTTATATATATAGACATAGCTGTCAATAACACGTGACTCTGTTTTTAACTTTCTATTATTTTCAAAAAATGCTATGTTTTGTAACTAGGCGATTTCATATTACATTTAAAGTAAAAATAAATATTTTAATGAGTCGATTTTGTAATCTATTATAGTCACTTTGTAATGACTTTCTAAATCTAAATGAATAATTTTATTTACTTATCATAATGCCGCAAACAATTCATAGAATGAATTTCTGGCTATAAATATGTAGTATACTAAAAGTACGCATATGGAAAGGCAAAATAGAAAGTATCAACATGAATTTTAACTCTGATAATATTTAAGGGTATGATAAATATTATTATCATTTATCAATGTTAAAATTATTAACAAAAGTAGGTATTTACTATGTGTAACCAAAATGGCATAATAAAACATTATTTTAAAAGACCCTTCACACATCCATACTTTAGATCTCATAAAAACTATAAGTCTTATTTGTACGTCTAGATGTAATAAATTTTTTACTACTTCCATATCAATGTACGGATCAACATTTAATTCGCTTGACGCAAAATATCCTATAGGTACATTTTATAGCTCATACGTAGTTTTACGAATAATAACTTGAGATTTATAAAAAAATGAATATTAACAATATATTTTGACACAAAAAAATGTTTTTAAAGTTTTGACGAGAGTTGTAACTTTATAAATAGTAGAATTAAAAATATCTAAACTCTTAACTCACTCAGAAAATGGTGTTTTTTAAACAACGATACATATCAATCATCTTGCGTTAGCTATAAAACAAATTATTTTGTTACGATCTATTCATGTCGGGTTACAGTTTATCTGTACCTACCTAAATAAAATCAAATATAATTAATTCATTCTTACGTGCTCACTCTATATTCATTTCGAACTACATATGTACATACATCATTCTATAGAATATATTACGACCTTTAATTTTGGAGTGAAAAGAATTTACTATTGAGCACTAATACAAACACAACCACTCGATATTTACAGTGTGAATGTGACACCGTATGAATTTGAAACCCCTATTCAGTATTAGTTTATGTATGTTTATTTAAACTTCTAAAGGATAACAATTTATACTCTTCAAAGCTAAGGGCACTTTGAAAATTAGTACTTGGTAATGCTTCAAAGTGACTACTCAGAAATAAGCAATCTAAAATGTATTAACTTTAAACGTGTTATTCATAGCCGGGTCAATCAAGTTTCTAGAAAAAAAACAAAATTTACACAAAAAAGAAAATGAAACTTAAATTTAAATAATTAATTAATTCTATGATTTTCATCAAGAGTTTTTTCGGTTAATTATTATGCTCACGTTTTCAATGATAAAACAAACGTCACGCAACGCATCGAGGTCCCGGCGCGGTAGCGTTACATAAGTACACACTACTGTACTCACTGTACTTTTCCTCTCAGCTATTTTGAATAATAATGTTGCCCGCATTACATACCATAAACTATACTACAGTACACGCCTTGAACAATTAGGTACTACGATTATATGTAGGTACAACATCATAAATGTACCTATTACTTTCAACCTGTAGCTAGACTCATATTACGCTTTAAAGTAAGCGAGTGTTTGTTATTTCTTCAATGGTTTAGAGTGAAATTTTATACTGGAGGTAGCTTATATACTGAATTAAAACATAAGCTTTGTAATTTATATTAATATTTTATTTTATTAGTAATTTTTTGCAAATCATTACGTTTTTATTAGAAATAACAGAGCAATCATAAATAGATAAGATTATTGAAATTATTTGAGTATTAATTTTCAATGTCAAATCATATCTTTTAATAAAAAAATAAACATCGTAGAATGTACTGGGAATCGCCTTTGAGATAAAAATGAGGCAAAAAATTCTTGAATAGAATTCAATATCATACAATTAGTTACAAATAAATCTAAAAACATACATTACTAACTTATAAAGGATCATTAATCAATTAATATCCGGCATAGATATTGAGTCGTAGAATGGTATTAACATACCTACATCCAAAAGATATTATCTAAATCAAGAACTTCCTCCTTTTTTGAAGTTGGCTATTTAACCAAATTAAATAATGATGATGTAAATGTATTGTTAAATAAAATATAACTTACCTTAGCACCATATGGAAAATCGAATAGATAGTTCATAATTTTGTCTGTGAAGTTGTAGTCGCTGTTTGTGAGGATGAACAATTTAGCACCACTTTCCCGTATTCTCGACAGAAACATTGGTAATCTGTCATCTTTTTTCAGATAAAGGTCTAGATTTTCTGTAGTTTTCTTCTTTAAGTCTCCATGTATGTGAACATAATCTACTGCATTTCTCACATCTTGGAATATCGATTTGAAGGACATAGCTAAATCGCCGCATCTTACACCGGTCTTTTCCCTAAAATAGAACTTATTTTATGTATTTTATAATACTATATTTTTTGTTTTTTTATAAAATAAAAGTAATAAATAAATGTCAAAATTCATAATAAAAAAGTGCTGTATCATGCATTCAAAAGTTAATCCCTTATTCGTCAGTTATATTTAGCTGACACCAGAACATTTAAAAGAGAAACAAACAAAGAAAAAGAGAATGAACGCATAATTTAAGTATTTTTACAAACTTAAACAAAATTAACCAACTGCAAAGAACAAATTATCGAATGTATTTATTCAACATAGGAATTAACCATTTATTAGTATAGATTTTTCAGAGATGACATATTTTCCCGCAGTAAAAAGTATCCTATATGTTGACCCGGACAACCAGCTACAATCATACCTTTAATTAAAATCTGTGCAATGGTATCGATAATGACTATTTCAATAAGATTTTCCAAAAAATATTTTAATGTACAGATTAGACTCAATTAGAATTTTATTAATATTACTGAATTTATATACTACGCGTTATAATTATGTCATGAATATACAAATTGGTGTTTACTAAACAAGTATTCGATGTCGCCCACGTGAAAACGCATAACTTTGCCTACGCATTCAAACTCAAATCTTTCAAATAGTTTGCGACTTACGCAAGAATACATATTTCAAATAAATAAAGTTTATACCAAACCGAGTTTATTTCAGGAAATATATGTTAAGTTTGATAGTCTTTATTGTCTCTATATTGCTAATAGTGTCGTAAATATATAATATATAGTAGTAAAATCAACATATTGTTAATATTAAGGAAAAGAGGTTATGATTGGACATATTATATCATGTATATATGTAATAATTTAATTTTACATAAACGAATAAGCATTGTATGTACATAACTATCTTCTTTCCATACTTTCACAATTAAAAATAATATAAGCTGTTCCAAAAATAGACTACACGTTGTTAAATTATGCCTAAATGTAATCGAAATACCATAAGGCCAATTAAATTATGTTGGCAAATTATCACACAATAGATATCATATAAAGATTGCTATTAATTATTTAAACATAGGGTTGCCAACTAATTCAAATTCTTATAGATAATATTATTACAAACATGAATAATGTAGATTGTAGATACATTTATTTTCCTCCCACTACTATTTTTAATACAATTTAAAAAAAATGCTTCTAGATTTATTTATTTCAATAAATAAATCATGTTTTGATTCTTGATTAACATTAAATGAAATCGATATTTAAAAACAATTTGCAATATTGACATATTATTTATAATACCAAATTGGTAAATAAATTAAATAATGATAATAAAATTATATTAATGTTAATTTATTGATACATTTTATCAACCCTATTCTTACCTCGTGTATTGCGGCGAATTTGTAAAGAAGTCTATGAGGCACGCTATTAGATACGTCTCGGGCAAATTGAATAATGTATTTAACACGTACACTCTAGACTCGTCAAGTGTCAAAAATTTATTCGGATACAATTCGTAGACCTGAGAACTGAAATAAGATTATTTTTATATACCTATAAAAAAGGTACAATAATTATTTATAAGCAATATATATAAAAGCAATAAAAAAATACTAACTGTTTTAAAAATTCAAATCCTTGTACGCAGACTAATATGTTACCGTATGCATCAACTTTTAATAAGTTGCCGTACAATGTGTCGAACCAAAGACCTCTGGAATAAACAAATCAATTTAACTCGATAATGTAAATCCTATTATTTAAATACTTTTATAATTAAATTTATTATTCCAACAAATACGATTTTTTTATAATTTTTCCGCTTCTAACGGTAGAAGCGTGATAATAAATAACCATTTAATAGCTTAAATTAAACAAAAAGATTATTAAATGGAAAAAGTATCAAATCGGTTACCGATAGTTTCAGAGATTAGCGTGTCCAAACAAACTAAAACAAAATCTTGAGTTTAATATAGTATTTATATTAGATATAGTACTTAGTCTTTACGCTTGGTTCTTTGTGATGATATAATTATACTTTACCATTAGTCATCTTCACGTTATTTGTAAAGCATTTTGAAACATCGAAAAGTACCTATTACAGTGTTTTATCGCGACAAATCGAATATCGTAAGATGTATTTAAATGTCAACGGTAACCTTTTTTGGCGTCAGTATTAAATGTACGATGAATTAATTCAAGGCGAGACATAAAAATTTTGGAGCTTTATATGTACATCGTACGTACATTTTACAATTTATCAAATATTTGCTATTTGTAATACTAAGTCCATAAAAGTTGAACGGAGATTACCAATCCCGCTTTTTGACTTTGAGCCTCTAAAGATATAAATATTTGTAGTAGGTACCGAGAACACATAGATATTTATCGTATGAGAATCGATCTCACACTTAGGCATATTTGAAATAGCCGAAATGTGGATGTTGAACGTAATATTTCATTTTAAATTCATTTTAATTAATCTCACCATCGATTCATCTTACGACTGACCTACTAACAGTCCTGGTATGTGTTTTTTATTTAAAATTCGCCAGATTATTTTGTTGTGGCCAAGTTACGCGTAAAACTATTATTTTTTACATAAACAACTACGCTTCTCACCATATTAATTTTAATTTAATAAAAAAACTTTAGCACCTCTACTTTTTAGCTCTATGGATCCTTCGCGGCAGTTTGATCCCTGACCAAACCTTTTTATAATGAAAATATATGTATATGGAATATAATAGATTCAATTAAGTATCAAATTCTTATTATATCATGTATCTTTATTGTATCATCTTACCTGACAGGGAATGAAGGGTCATATTCAAATTCTAATATTTCTTGTGGGTACCCTTTGTGAACTAATCTCTCTTTGGTTAGATTGAAACCTAATGTTTCATATTGCGGCGATTTATACTCTGTAAATAAATGACATCATATACATATGTATGTAGAAAAGTATTTTTTCATAATCTTCAGAATTTTCCACTTTAAACAACGATTTTTCAACGGCCACGATAACTCGATGCTATCTTTCTATGAGACTGTAAAATCTACGTAATAAAACGTCATAATAATAGTTAGATAGTACATAGTATTAATCACTAATTACAAAATTTATTCCGATTACAGAATATGTGCGGGCGGCCATCTTGGTTGAATAAACTTATTTTAACATAGCTTTTACAGCATTATAACTAAAAACATAATTTTAAAAAATTATCAAATACAAAATATTAAATATTTTACAGCAGTCATAACTCAATTTTTGTGTACTTTATAGTACTTAATGTTTTATCTTATCCATTACCTTATTATTTATTTACGTCATTAAAATGCATGTAACGTCTCTACGATTTAAGAGTATATTAATCATTTTGATTTTTTCTTGTTAACATGTATTATAAGCTGAGATGTTCAATAATTTCCTTCTAATAAAATAATTTTATGTGTATGTAAAAATGGAATGAGGCCTCGAACCAGAGTGAGGCTCTAATATTTTTAGCTCAGTTACATAACAACGCTCCACACTCCATCATCGCTTTTTCATACATAAGTCTCAAGCCTACTCTAGCAGTGACTTTCACTACGATCATATATCTACCATTAATATATGAAATATTTATAAAAACATAATATTTAGATTCACTATTTCTTAGAACCTATACAAGAGAGCTACAAATTCTGACTAATAAACAATTACTTATCTACAATGAATCAACGCTTTTTCACATACCAAGAAAGCTAACTCACCTGCCAGAGTGTAATCCATATCAAATCCATAGAATTTAACATTTTCTAAATGTAAAGATCTGTTCACGAAAATTCTGAAACAAAAATAAACTGGTGATATATGTTTGATTTCTTAAATTTCAGACTTATATCAACAACATAAGAGCAGTTATAGAAAACAAATACGCAACTGCAGATGTTGATACTGAATTGGGTGCACTCTATTTAGTATTGTGTCACCAGTGAAGGATAAATCTTTGTAGGATCATGGGCAATAAAATATAATGATTATAGTAATAAATTCAAAACATGAGTTGTTGATCGGTCACTCCTACGTACCCATAAATAAACACTATATTAAGCATTTGCGTCGTTATATTTAGCAATAAACAAACACAAAAAATATAAGTGCGTATGATTTTTATAGGAAAAATGTGATTATTTCCAAAAATAAATCTTTTAATATTTTTTTGTAAAATAATCTAAATATAAGTAACACACATTGAAATTCTAAAGCACAGGTATTAACTGATTAAATTATAAATATTTTTAAAAATCTCAAAGTATTATAAAATTAATGTAAAAGCAATGATATATTGTCTAAAGTTTTACTCAATTAGGTACAATGTATTTGAAACCCATCTACCAAATAAAATTTGCTGACATTTTTTATTTAGAACGGTTCCTTTATTTACATTATAGATTTGTGGAATGACAACACATTATAGACTCAGATACGAGTGCTTATGTGTTGAATAATGATTCACTTGCTTACTTTTATTGTTATTTACTTTTGTTGCTAAGAAACAATTTTTCAGAGAAAGAATTACAGTTAATAGCAGCTTACTCAAAAAGATAAACCTTATGAAGATGAAATTTGGTAAGAAGATAGTTCGAGACAATGGGAAGGGCATAGGATACTTTTTATCCCGGAAATCATCCCTTAAGGGCGTGAAAATGGTGATGAACGTTTGTATTGGGAAGCAAGCTAGAGACGAACCCGAGCAAAGCGTGCGAGTCACTAGTAATAGCTATAAAATGAAATGTAGAGCAGAGACATCACTTTTGATGTAGAATTTGACAAATATAAGTCAATAACTTTATTTTGAATAAATATTGACTATAGAATATTTGAAAAATTTTAAGTAAAATTATAAAGACAAAAAAATTAAGAATCATTTTCACAATCGAGACTCTCATTGCCAAAATATCATCAATCGATAATTTCTATAGTAACAAATTATAATTGCCGGCTTTTGATACACAATACACATAGAAATCGTTTATTTAATAGCAATTTATCAAGTAATAGTATCTTAATCAGATCATATAATCCTAATTTTAATTCTGAATACGCCTTAGCATTCATTCGGTGTACCTACTTCTAATTTATAGGGTTGTGAAAATTTCATCATTCAGTTTATCATGGGATTTGTAATCACAATCAATTATGTAGTATAAGAATTTTATCAAGTAAGATTGCGTAATCTAAAAATTAGTTACGTTAATAAGCAATTAAGTTTCCTATTTAGTGAGTAATTGCCACGTCCGCGACGCGGGGCGGCGGAACCGTGTTATCATAAGTTATTGTTTCCTTCCATCACTCGCAATAGAGACTTCGTCAATGACAAAGGACACGCATCTTGACTGACCGTAATTTTACATTTCTTATGTCATTTACGTACATAGGTATATATAAATCGGACTATTATTATAATTGCGGAAGTTTGTATGTCTGTCACGCTTATATAAACTAAACGGAATATGATCTGGAGTAATACATAGGTTGTTTAACAGAAAAGATAAGATGATGCTCTTCTCGGTAAGAAATAATGGCAAATGTAACACTATATCACTTACTTTTTGAAATATCAACAGTACCTTATTTTATACTATATTGACCTCGATAGACCGTAGTAGGCGTACACCACCAATGCTTCAACGTTTCAATTCGATCCAAACTCACATCCGTATTAGTGGCGCAACTCAGTTGCGTTTCAAACACATAATTTGTGTTTTTTCAACTATATACCTAATTAAATATATTCACCTAAACATGCAAATTAAATTTTAATTTGTGTGAACGAGAGAGAGAACGAGAGAACGAGAACTGTAGGTACTAGGTAGGTAGCAGGCGCCGGGTAAGTCAAATCCATAACTTTCCAAATATATTTAGACTAACTCCAGCAAGTATTCGCATTTAACGAAAACAGGTATTTTAGTCTTGACACGAAAGTTATTTTCGAATTGGAACATATTACCAATGTCATTGGTATTGCAAGTCAAGTCAGGTGATAATCTGGATTTAAACATTGGCGTTAGTGGGTGTAATGTCCCGACTCCCGATTAATGATTATAGGAGATGACAGCACAGACGCACGTCCGTGTTGTATACAAATGCCATGCATCCGGAACATAAACAAGTTTTAATATATATCTAACCATAATCGAAGGCCAAAATTGTTGTTGCGGCTAACAATAAGATTCATATGATGTTATTAAATGTCCTTTTATGCTCGGCTCGACTAGATAGTGGATATTACAGGAATGTAACTGTGTTACAGTTATATAATACATATGTAAGTATATTCATTTATCATTATCTGTTTATTCTTGTCATCAGATTCTTTGCTCTTCCTGTGCCACTAGTGTTGTGCTGACATGTAATACTACACCGCATTCTAACGGATAAAATTTCTTTGTATGATGAATCGGAATATGATTGTTGCATTTTGCGCAACACATATATGAACTTTTTTTTTCATATTTTAACGAATGATTCATGAACGTATGCTAAAACACTTAATTTACACTACATTGTTTCTAGCTGCTCGCTTTAAATTATCACCAAAAATACTTATATAACTTACGTATATCTACTTCGATTGTGAAAAAATAATAATAACTCACTCATTAGGAGCAGCTGTATATCTGTCCCCTTTGCCATACGACGAGCCGTTTGTAGCAGTAGAGTTTTGAAACATTTCTGATGTTCCATTCACTGTGAATCCTTGATACCTCATAGTCTTAAAACTCTCATGTATAATAAGATAAAATATAGTCTAATTTTTATTAAATAAACGTACGTATTCTTTCTATTATCTAAACATGAAGCTTTCCTTAGAGATATACTACTAACAGCTCTACATTTTTGGTTGGTAAATGTAGGAAATATTTGAGAAGATATCCTTGAATGTAACAAAGTCAAGTGTACCTAATGTAAAAAAAACAACCTAACAATGACGACCTTCGTCAGATCTGTATCATGCGGGAAATGCATGATGATACTTTCTTAAAATTGTGGATTCAAAGACAATAGTTTTAAATAGTGTTTATAGATTAATGAGGTTAATTACTACATATTTCTAATAATACTTTTTTTTAAAGTTTGCATAAGAAGTATTAAAGAATGAAGTATTATTATTTAGGTCTAGATGTGGCAGTGTTTTTTCTCATCCTTCATTGATGTATAGATAGACACAGTGAAATTCATAAGAGAGCGGACGCAGAACGACTAGGGGAATCTGCCAGGAGTCTCTCAATCGATATGAATTTGCCAGACAGGACTGCCCACTTTCACTTAATTTGTATAGATTGTTATTTGATGTCCTGAATTGTTTTTATAATACTATTATGAAATTATTTTTACGTGTAGCATTAAAAATTTATCAATAACTTAACGTACACACAATATGTGATCAATTAATGCACATAAAATAAAATAAAGAACATATTTGTAAACAAAAGTAAGCTTGTAAATACGCTGTTTTGAAGAATTTATAATTTATACGCAATATTTAACTGTATCAATGTTACAAATATTTTTTTTGTTTTCGTCTTTCATGTATAAACATATTATGTTGCAGAAATAAAAACAACCTTGCGAAGTCAGAAACAAATACTGACAATGAAGTTAGTAAAAGCAATAAAGAAATTCGACCTTGTGTAGTCTATATATTAAAAATTACCGAATACCGGATTAGGTTTGGTGCAACTTGAATTTGCATACACACTACTAATCTTGACTCTGTTACAATCAACGTTTTCCCATAGCACTATATTTAATATTTTGCAACGCACTTATATATCCTTTAATTATTATTATTTAAAGTAATTTAACAATTGATGATATCTACATCTGTACAAACACTTTAAAAACGCAATACTCATACACTAAACGAGCAATAACACGATAAGAAAGGTGATAACCATGGGATACGGAAAGGACAATGTAGAGCGGCAAACGCGTTCGCGTATACTGACGCCATTCAAGCCAACGTTGACGATAGCCCCCACGACAACGATTTCCCCCGCGACCGCATCGGCCGAACAGCTGATTCACAAAACAATGAGTGCTATGTGTTATAAGTTAATATTATACACATTTTATAAAAGACCGGATTGCAGAGTCAAATAACTAGGCAAATAATAAACAAATACGATAATTTCGCAATTACAGATACAGTAAAGAATACAAATATGTAATATTATACTCTAACGCTTTGTGATAGGACTTCAGTTGACACTGTTGGCATAAAATCATATTACTAGACGTTGTACACGTTTTCTAATCAAAATTTAACAAAGCCTTATTTTTATCGACTCTACCTTTTAAATTGTTGGGATAATAGGCTCAAATATTATGATTGAGATCTTCATAGGCAGCTTCATATTATTGGGCAAAATATTTACACAGTCGCAGAACACTTTACAGATGAAAATGTTAAGGATTATTTATTATATTACTTGATACTCGCGTAAGATAAAAACATAATGATTATATTGCAATATTGTAATCAAATATTATTTTTAAAAACACCAAATGTTGATGAATAAATAAATGATTCTTGCCGGTTTCTTCTCAGCAGGATTGCCTTCTGAGCCGGTGGTAGATTGGCGAATTGAATAGCGGAATTACATACTATGTACTGATATTCAATTTTAATTTAAAATTGACGATTCAAAAGTGCTTGTAAAAGTCTATTTGAATAAAGTATATTTTGATTTGATTTCGATTAGAACTCACTTTGAAACAAACACTAAATGAAATAAATTTTATTCAATTAGACTTATTGCCAGCAATTTTGAACCATCAATTAGGCGTCAGTGTAGGCTCGGAAAACAATTCTGCTGAGTAGAACCGGCGAGAAACTCAACAGTTGATCTTTAAACATCGAAGTTACGTTTATTTTAATATGATAACAATATAGACAGCCCGTATGAGTCAATATTTCTCAATACCACACATTTCCATCGACCAGAAACTTTTGAAATATTTTTAATTTTATCTTTAAATTGTTGAAGAGGTAAATCTAGGACATTTTGTGGAATTTTATTATATAATATGCGTATACTTAGGCCGATGAAGGATTTATTCACCTTTTGGCATCGAAATCTGGGCGTAACAAGCTTATTTCTATTGTATATTGTAAATCACTATTTTTTACATAAATATTTAAATTTTTGCGATCAAGTAATATGTTGCATAGTATATATTGTAATTTGTAGCTCAACAGTAAGAATACCATTTATTTTTTTTTTTTGAAAACATCTCGCAGGGAATCACGAGCATAATAGATAAATAGCCCGTACTGCTGTTTTTGAAGAATAAATATCGAATTAATTTCCGCGGCACTGTCCCAAAGAAGTATTTCGTAAGATAAAATACTATAAAAATAACTAAAATATACAAATCGGGCAATAGACGCTGTTATGTTTTATATCGAGAACAAAGAAAGTATATATTACTATATATAGTACCGAATATTCATAGGTAACAGGTATGTATATAAACCACACTCCAAGAAGCCTGGTCAATATTTACTTAGGTGCAAATTATAGGATTTTACTTTTAAACAACTTTATGAAATGCTCTAACAAGAAAATATATAAAAACTAGTTATAAAACTACCTATGACAGAAATACAAAAAGTTAAAATTTGTTAAACGAAAAAAATGTACCTAAGCCTGTACTAAAACATCTTTACGTAAAACGTGCCAATACACCACGAAGCAGAAAAAGACCATGATGTACGAGTATTATGGTATTATACTTACAAAATGTAAACCTACTAGAGTAATATTGAATTTTACCGCAAGGAAATATCAAATACATAACAATAGGGCTTTGTATGTCTGTTTTTAACCTTATTCTCTTACCTCTTTTACGTATTCGTTCAATATCAATCTTCATCCATGTCCTATATAAAAATATAAGATAAATGTCTTACCTTTACTTGAAGCGAATGTAACTTATCAAATCACATCTAAATTCTATGACTGTATTTTCAGCATACTGTCACATTTTCATAAAAAAATATACCTGTTACCTATAAATAGCGTACCTAAAATTAAAAAACGGTTGTTTTTTTTGTATTTATGGGTTAATGATATACATTGTAAGACAAATCCATGTATAAATTGCTTAGTGGTATCCATGTTTAATTGTTTAACTCGAAGTATTTTACCTTTCAGATTGAATTTTGTACTGTTACACGCACGCTGTTACTAGGCCCAATTTTTATTTTTTAACTAGGCCGGAGCAAAGTTTTGTATGGTGTAGTGTAGTATGTACTATGTAATATATTTATTGTATATCTACGGTATCGTCAATAACCAAAATGTTTCATATATTTATCCCGCACGAAAATAAGAATCTCTAACCACCGTAATAGAAGCCGTTTCGGACAGACAGACTACACTACGCCACGACGGTCATCAGTATCTACATATTACGATAGTAGCGACTCGCCCGAGCGAAGCGAGGGTTCGTCCCTAGGTGATTCTTTAAATTGCCATAACTTTTTTATTTATGAACCGATTGAAATAAAACAAATACTATATTAAATATTAAGTGAAGCTTACCACAATACAATAGTTAAAACGCGCATAAACACACGGACAAACGCGTGCAAAACAATCTATTGCATTAATAAAGACCCCCAATGTTAGTTTTTCTCATATATCTTCCATGTATACACAGGAATCAGTTATACTTTGATTATATGTATATAGATAATATGTAAAAACTCTTGACTAGTGCCCGGCCTTCTTAGATTTTATTTAACGATACGCGCCTATAGGTTTCACAGTTATTGGCAGTATTTTATATTTTAAAAGCTATTAATAATAATAATAATGCCTATATTTTCTCAATACGACACGTCTCTACGATAAAGTAGAGACTAGAGAGACCAACACACTGAGTTGAATTTTAATATGTTGGCATGATGTTAGTAACAATAATAAGACAAAAATGAAAACAGATTCTACTATAAATAGGTACATACATACGTGTATATCATTCAAAATTAAAACAATAGTAACAAACCTATATTGTAATTCCCTTTTATCGAACCACGTACTTTGCATAGTTGTTAGAGACTCTGCAAAGCTGTCTAATTCGGATTCAGTTTTATCACTTTTTGCCAAGGGCTTGTCCGCACCGGCAACCGATTTATCTGGTATTTCCACGGCAACGTCCCCAGACAGAAATGTCACTACTGGTTTACGTTTACTAGACGAATTGGCACGTGCGCGTATGTCTTGCGGGCTAAATGACGGAGACAGCGGATAAGCGATTTCAAATGCATCCGGCATATTTATTTATTAGTTTAATTATAACTTTAACTGTAACTAGACAATCGACCGTTCGTTTTAAGCGTCTAGTAGCTACTGCAGAGCAACTGGTTAATGGTTAAACAAATAATCATTTATTTATCCCTAATGATAACATTTTGACGGGTCATCACAGTTCGATTCTGATGTAAATATTTTTGGATAATTGTACGTGGATATTACGCCATTACTTATTTTATAATTTCGTATATTAAACAACGTAATCTTCTAACTCTAATATTTCTGCATTCTACATCTATTAATGACTACTCCACGAGGTACAAGGACACTAAAGTATGTGCAATATTTTCTTATAAATGATATCTATCTAAACATATAATTCCTATTACACCACGATGATATATCGGCAGAGAACACCTGTTGTAGTTAAGAGTAGTCTTTGATACTAATCACAGTGATCTATTGTTTGACTTTGTCATCAAATTTTTAATTTTCATTTGTGAAATTCGCTATTTTAAAATCTGCATTGAGTCAAAGATTTTTTAAGCCAAACAGTGAACTACATGAATTAAAAAAGTTTATGCTTGTTTTTTTAAATATTAAATTTTGATAATGAATTTATATCCTATCTATACTAATATTATAAAGAGGTATAGTATGTAAGTTTGTGACGTTGCAGGGGGTAATCTCTGGATCTAGATAAAATTTGGTAAGAAGATAGTTTGAGACCCTGGGAAGGACATAGGATACTTTTTATCCTGAAAATCATCCCTTAAGAGTGTGAAAATGGGGATGAAAGTTTGTATTGAGAAGTAAGCTAGGGACAAACCCGAGCGAAGCGAGGGTGACTCGCTAGTATAATATTATATATAATCAATGAGTTATGTTCGGGACTTTAGGTCTAAACTGTAATGTGGTAACTGATAATGTGGTACTGCAAATATAAAAACAAGAACAAGATTATTATCCATATTTAATATTATAAATGTGATTGAAGTGTGTTTGTTTGTCCTTCTTTCACGTCGACACAGAGTGACGGATCGGCGTGACTTTCTGTGTGGAAAGTTGGAGGACTGGAGAGTTACATAGGCTACTTTTACCACGGGAGATTATCTCTTTCCCACAGGAAAACACATATAATACGACCGACAACAACTGATCATACCTATGCATAGGTACATATAATATATGTATAATCTATTTATTCCATACTAACTGTTAATATATAACTAAACAAACCCGAGCAAAGCAAGAGTGACTCCTTTTTTCAAATTTTTGTAAATATGAAGATTTAACAAAATTAATTATACTTTATGCTTCTACTAAATATTCTTGACATATTTTTAGAATGATTAATATTATATTGATTTTATATAAAAGTTAATTTTACTAATAATGGGGTCTTCAAAATATCTATAATCTCTTTATTTTCTTGGTAAGGAACTCTTTCCTTCTCCTAAGAGAGTACAACTTTTCTGGTATCTATTATCTATTACATGACAACACCTTAAATATGTATAATGTTGTCTCAAATAATTATAAAATAAGATAATATATTTTTTAATTTTTACCAACAAAAAGTTAATCAAAATGGGCATTACGAGAATAAGAAACAATATTGTATGATTATGGGAGAATAACAAATGTGCTATTTTATGGACTAAAAGCCACATTTTATTAGTAAATGTTTTCAAAATTTTGTTCAGCTTTATATGTACACCTGACAACACTAATTACTTCTGAACTCTAGATCATAAATATAATAATATAGTAAAGTCATTTTAAAATATTTAGGTAATTTAAATGAAAGAAAAACTTACAATATTGTTATCTCTTTATTTTTAAGCAACAAAATGTTTTATTATGTGCTTATCATTGTAGCAAAAGCAGAGTGTAAAATGACTTACAAAGATAACAAATATTAAATTCAGCATATTGACTATATTGTATATTTGTATTGTGAAATGGAATCATATTTTTTACATACATACAAAACCTTGTATTATTATATTACCAGTATAATCAAACAGTTATCAATAAATATTATTATTATCATTATTTATAACTTGAATATCTTTAGAACAACTTAAAGGTTTTAGTTTCTTAAATATATTATTAAGCTATTTTTTTAAATATACATATATTTTATTTTATCAAAAGTCATCTTGCTCATTACTTTTACTCACTATGATCATTGTCATTTTATTGTACTGTACCATACGAAATGAAGTAGAACATAGGCTACTTTCCATCTCAAATCATCAAATGAAGCCCTAGGGAGCATTAAATAAATTATCTAAGTAGATTCTCAAGATTAATGAAAAATGCCCTAAATAAAGCAATAATAATGATTTAATACCTAGATGCCCTTTAATTTTTAGATAACTCACCTGGGATATAAATTAGGTTTTCATTAGAAACTACCAATATGAAAAATACAATTATTTATGTTATGCATTTACATTGGTACTACTATACCTTTATAATAGTCTTAGAATTTAATATCTAATAAGAATTTCTTACCTATGTTCAGCACGACGATAATACTTTTTTGATAATAGCTGGTCTTGACTAGCTAAGCATTCTTTGTTTTTGCAGCCATCCATACTTTGTGATTGAGTTAATTTACTTTGATTATCAGGGATATAGATATGATAAATGATTTTATTCTTATTTTTCCAGTATCTTTTGAAAATATAGCACTTTTAGCATATACTATTCTTCAACTTCTGCAAGTTAAAGTATAATCTGAAAATAAATGAGAATATTAAATATAATTCATTAAATATAAGACATTCTTAATTTAAGAAATAAAACCGAAGGAAGTAAAATAATAAGTTTGTTAAAAAAATATTTTTCTTTATTTTTATGTAAATTTCATTAAGTTTCAGTTACGTTATAACAATAGTATTATATAAATAAAATAACAGTAAACTATAATTAAAATAAATAACATTTATACAACAAATAACAAAAAGAGCAACTCACTGTTACAATTTGATACGTAGAAATAAAAGAAATAATGAAACTAATAAAACTTTATTGAATTTTGAATGAAATAAGATCATTTAATTATATATTTTATTTATATATTTACATAAAAATATTGTATTTTCACTTTTAGCAGATCACCTAGCACACTATGCGGCACAGACCAGGAACAAAACAACACTGGCCACTGCTATGCCGTATGCGGTATCACCAAAATGCTGAAATCTGAAATCATATTCATGGATGACCGATGACAATTAAAGAGAAAGACTGAAATTTTATGAAACCAAAAATAGCACAGATGAAGAATACGTTAGATATTTGAATATATAAAATAATACATATAATATATATTATCTAATATTCAATGTAAGACAGTGGCAATAAGTGAAAGAAATGCACTAAAGAACAATATTATTAATACTAATGTGTAATAACAATAATTATCTTAATTTTAAAGTAAACAAATGTAAAATGATATATTTTGATTATGGAGTGAGCAAGATGACGAATGACGCATCGTGCCATCTGCTGGAAAATAAAACAAACAAAGTGATGGTAAACTTGGTTTTGCATTATCAGTCAGTGTTTTTAATTCATTATTTTTTGTTAATTAAAACAAGTGTTTGTGAAGTCTTCATCAAAAGTATCTTGCTGTATTGGTGGCTGTTCAAATATGCCGTATAAGAATAATACGCAGCTGAAATTTTATCGTTTCCCCGAAAGTTCATAAATCACTGCGCGGATAACTTTTAAACGTCGAAAATTGATAAACGCAGTAAAAAAACCACGTGTAAGTAAAATCTTCTAATTAACAGAAAATATTAATTTTAATTATTATTTTGTGTATAATCAATATGATACTATAGTTGGAAAATATTAAAAAAGTTCTATTTTTATTCCGTAAATAATAAAAAATTATTATTACCTCGTCTGTCGATCGACCTTTTAAAGGTCGATGTCAAAAATACCCTTGTCTGTCAAGCGACCTTTTAAAGGTCGATTGGTCCCGATGTCATTTAATGTGTGATTTCTCGCATTTAAACTATATTTATTTTTATCTAACTTTTGTAACGTGTAAAGAAAAATACAAGCAATAATATCATACTACATGTCAAAAAAGTAATAACTCCAATAACATAAATTTTTGTAATTTGTGCAGACAATTTATTTAAATTTTGGCGATCTTTGAACTCAATACTTGTGAGTAAAAAATTAACAAAATAGTGTAAAATTATTAGTATAAGGATTGGAATATGATGGAAGGGTAAGTAATTAACAGTTTTTATTTCATAGGATGTGTATTGAATAGATATTTTATACAGAAATTGTTATATTTGTCAAACATCGTAAGCATTCACGCGCGCTTAGTCCTTATATTTTCACTTTTTATGAATAAAAAATACACTAGTGATAGCATAATATTTTTATTAACATGATTTAAATTTATAACTAAATAACTACGTATAATTGAATTTGTAAATTTTCTATTAGATTTTAAGTAATTAATAATATAATAACACGTAACCCAAATTCGAGCCGCCATTTTTGACGGCTGTTGGTTAGTATGGGGAAGGCTTTTTTAATATTCATTAGAATATTTTCATTGATGTTTTTTAGCATTATTTGAAATTTAATATTTTATAAATATTTTAACTGTTTTTCTTTAAAAAAAATGATTTTTTTAAAACAGTACGATTTTTATTTTACAGATATAAGTTCAACTTACACATTACTTTAAAACATTATAAAAATAAAAAAACCTAACTGCATAAAAGCTAACTAAAAAGATAAAAACAAGTTGACGAAGGAATAAAGTATTATGCAGTTGGTGACATACACATGTACAGATGTACATGCGCGACAAGGATGAAATGTATTTTTTTATTAACAGCTTTTTAATTTTATTAGAAATTTGAAGTTAAAATAGGTCTTTTGAAATTGACGTTCTATAATACTTACTGGCCATTGGAAACGTAATTTATGATTGGCCGGCAATAAATTCTAAATTCAAATAAATTTTATTTTAAAAGTATGCAGTTCTATTTTTGAATTCAGTCGTTTGTTTATTAATTAGTGTTTTATTCTCACTACATTTGTATGTTTTTCATCAATATAAACACATGTTTTTCATCAATATAAATAAAAATACGAGTAATTATGAAATACGAGTTCCATCGCGGTAGCAATCCCGCACAAACGGCTCGCAACATTAATGACGCGTACGGAGTGCCAAGTGAACACTACAAACGAACGCACAACTCGTTATTGGTCTGAACACTTCCAACATCGAAATTTTGATCTTAAAAAATTAACCCCGTGGTCGCCCGAAAACTAAAATCAGTAACGACCCATTAAAGGCGATAGTGGAAGCTGACGATACTCAATCTGTGGCTGAGATAGCAGCAGCTTTCAACGTTAGCATCAAAACAATATTGGTCCATTTGCATCAAATTGTATCAATAGCATGGGTGCATATTTTGATTAATAGAAATGAAAAATATTTATAAAAATACAATACTTTAACTTTCTGTATATTAAACGACAATTTCATAAGTAAAGACTTAATATTTAGCAATTTCTTATCCCAAATTACCTTTAAACATGTAAGTTGTGTTCTTTCAAAAATCTTTATTTTGAGACCCCATTCGATTGATTTGGAAGATTTTTTTACAGACACACAAATTGGCGTCTGATATCCGCCATTTTACTTTTTAACTATTTTTAATTTTTAACTATAACGCGAGTATTATAGGCTATATATAGCTTATGACACTCGCGTAAATACGAAACTAACGACATATGAATTATAGAAATCGGCCCGCGCGTTTGGCCTCTAGAGTGTCATACATACATATGTACATACATACATACATAGACTGATAAACACATTACCCTCTTTTGCGTCGCGCAGTCGGGTAAAAAATAAGTTTATTTGCATCTCTTAAGCTAGTATCATGTTGAATTTTATGTTTATTGTAGCTGCACCAAAATTGCTTAAAACATGCCTTATTAGATTACAATATTATGATCGGAGGGTGAACAAGAAAGACCAATTGTAGGCTATGTACCCCATAGAGCGGAAGCGAACAAGGGTGTAGTATAAAAAACTATTTAAAAAAAACCGACTTCGAGGCACTAAAATGTAAAAAATAACTAAACGGAGGTTTTCATTTAGAATAGATACCTAATCAGATATTTTCGAAGTCGGTGCCAGCCGATAATATTTTAAGATATGAATATCTAATACGTACATATGAATTTTATGTATCGAAATATTAAAGTGTTTGGTTTATTGTTTAATTCTCGTTAAATTTATAAGAACACAAACTATGTCAGTATTACGTATGTGGACTAAACTATAATATCAATGATTATCCTAAATCTCTCGATTTTCAATGCTCTCAGAATTAAAGTATAAAAAATACCTCTTTTTTATCCAGCGCTAAGTCGCTATGATTGAGACATGTTATTGTAAAAGCTTGTGGTATAAAAAAAATGTACAGTGAGTTGTGTTGTTTTAATAAATTAATATAAAATATTGTATCTATTATTAAATGAAATAATAACTTTTTTAAATAATAGTTCTATTTTGTAATAATTCCTGTTTTCATACTATATACTGATAAAAAATCACATACAGTAATTTCAACTTAGAATTAACTATATATTATTAAATACAATTGAACTTATTTATATATTTATTCGTAGTTTATTTTAAAACGATTCTAACGATATAACCTTTATATATAGCTTATATATAAAATTTTAAGAAATATTGTTATTTTAATGATGCGTACATATTTCGCGCAGGCCCTCGGAAAGTAGCTGACAGATGCGCCATATTCTTGTAAAATGACAGCGACAGTTGAGGGGTTATCAAGAGAATAAAAAAATATCTTTTTTTCTGTACATTTGGCACTGGTTATGTTCCAATTACATTATCGAGCTAAAAATAATATTTTTTAATTTATTAACAGCTTCAAAAATTTAATTAATATTATTTTCAATATTAAATAATATTCAAAATAATAATAATTTGATGTTATTATTTCAAGTGATTACAAATTATAAAATAATATTATTTGTACTTCAAATTTTTTTAAACATCTTTAACTTTGATTTTTTATATTTTTGTTCTGTCAAAGTTTTAATTACTTTTCAAATAGCTTAAATATTACAATATTTCTACTATTTTCAATATCATACAGTTAATTGATAAAAATATTTTTTAATTCGTACAATAAGTGTCATACTGGAATTATTAGAAACACTGGTTTGAGCGACAACTGGCCAGGATATGCCTGATAGCTTATTTTCATCTTCTATTTCAATTACATGTAAAACATGACCTGATTCAAATAATTTTTGTCCTTTTTTATCGTTTTGTCCTCTAATCCGATCATTTTTAATTGGTAAAAAACCAAATTTTATTATTTTTTGCATTATTTAGGCATATCTAATATTCTGACATAGCTTACATCACTATGTTTTTCTTATTTAACACCAGGGCACTCTACTTTCGACAGAAGTGCTGCTTTCTATAGTTAGCGCACACTCAGGTACTAAAATATTTTAGTTTTCATTTTTTATCTGTTAACTTTTGTGACAATTGACATTAGACTTATGACATTTTAAATATTTCATTTATTGTGACTTTGGAAAAGAAATATTATATTTTCATTAATTGTTATTTTTGTATTTTAATATATGTGTAACTAATAATTTCTAATGGCTTATACCGAAAAAGTGTCGCTCAATGGCACAGCGCTCTCATTTTTATTGTATGAATGTATGAATTCTGTGCACAGTCAGGTATGTACTTTTTAGGTTTAAAATTTCCATATTTTGTTTTATATGATCTAATTATTTAAAACCTTTTAGGAGGGCTTCCTCATAGGTGAGGTAACTTCACAAATAACTAATCACATATCGGATTCTCAAAATGACAACGCACGATTGGATACTCAAATACTGATAAGAACTGTTTTGCCTTTACCTTCAGTGTCATTATTTTATTTACCTACCGGGACGATTAAAGAAGATGTTATATCTGATCTATTGTCTAACGTAGCCACTGAAGTTGTTGGATGGTATAAATATAGAAAAAATAGCAGTATCAAACCAACATTTCGAGATAAATTAATATCAAAAGGATTACAAAAATACTTTGATAAGTATCATGGAAAAAAGACATTCGTTTGTTGCAATTTATCAAGCAAGACATCGTCAACAAATTCTACACATACGGTAATATATAGATTTGGTAAAATTAACTGTTTTGATATGTATGAATATGTTGAAGATGTAACAGCAAATTTAGGGGAAAAATTAACAGGATACAAAAAAGGCAATAAAATATCCTCGCATTGCATATTCAATAAGATTGTTAAGGAGAGTAATGTTCACACTAACAATACAAATGACGCCATATTATCTATACAAGAAGCTGTTGATAAAAGACTTATAAAAGAAGCTAAAATTGCAGCAAAAAATGAATGCACAATCAGGGAACTTGAGGCTGAAATTAAACAAATGAGTGCAATTTTAGCTGACAAACAAGTTCTGGATCTTGAAGCTGCATATAACAAAATAATTGAAGAAACATATGTTAACAGAGATGTTGAGATGGCACAGGCATGTATAGAAGCATTAAAAACACCTACAACTGTTGACATACTCAGTATTCCGAATGTAATAATAAATACCAATAGTAGTAATAATCCAGACAATGAAAATTATGTTCAGCCTGTTGAAAATCCTATTAAAGATAGAAGTCCTAGCCCAATAATAATGCCTTCAAGTTCTCATATGTTGCCAACATTAAATTATGCAACTGCACTGAAAAAAAAAGTTGAATCAGTTTCCTCAAGTGTAAGTAAAAATCCAGCTGGCTAATAATTTAGTATATATAATAATTTATTAAACATAATTATATGTTTTTTACAGAAAGCAAGTAATTACAGTGAAGATTTAATAACATTTGATGTAGAAAATCAAATTCATAAGAAATCAATACAAATGAATGATAATTTGAGTGCAGGCGGTAGCTCTCCTGAGTATTAAAAGTGCCTTATATAAGTGTAAATTTTTGACTACTTACAATAAGTTACCATAGTCATAGTAGTGTTTTGTTTCATTATCAGTTTCATTTTTTTTAAAAGCAAGCTCATAAATATTCTTATTTCAAACAACATGATGAGGTTATTATATTGTTAACAACTCACGGTTAAATTCTAAGAAATTAATTGTTAACCGAGCCACGTTCTGCATGCTTTGAAAGGTTAATAATTAATAATGTACAGTGTAAATGTTCAAAAATAATATTTTTTATCTAGAATATTTAATATTTCTTTCTGCATATCATTTGAAAGTATAACATGTTACAAACTGTAATATATAGACTAGATGCTAAAAATTTTCTTAGAGCTTTCTGAATTCTTTATGTTTATTTACACTGAACTATTTTGTTTTGCATATTTTTCATTGACTATTTTAAATTACTATGTTTGTAAGTATTAACTAACACTATAATTACAATTTATAAATGGTGAACCATGTTTCAGATAATAATATGTATGTAATTATCATATATCAAAATATGGTCATTTTAATATCCGATAAGTAAAAGTATTTTTTAACAATAAATGTCATCACATCCTCTTATGTTTTTTCTTACAGATTTCCTAATTTCAGTTAATTATATTTTGGGTCCTGTAATGCACTTATCGTCTTATATCACATACACTCAACTTTGGTGAAAAAAATAGTCTAGCTGTAGAAGTCTGTCTAGTTTTTTTGTATGGGGGACATTAATTATAATTGTAGGAAGTATATTATATATATTTTACTCTGGTATAAGATTAATGTGAAGCGTTTTTGTATAGATAGTAGTTGTGCTAGAAATAAAATATACAATACATACTTAAAACTTATTTATTTAATCATAACAAAATTAAAACGAAACCAGTAAAAATAGAATGGCAAGAAATCAGAAAACATTACATAGAATAACATATTTTATTTGTTATCACATTATTACACAGTGCTTCACTAATTTTTGACTAGATTTAATATATGTATTTAAAAAACAATCTATCATAATAATACTTTCATTTTATTAATGGAGTACATTTAGTTATGCATTGTAAATAAAACTCTAAAACCAAAATTAAAAAATCTTAAAATATTTTTTTTGAACGCTTCATGATTTTTGATTTAAATAAATGATAAAAAGGTAACAACAAAACACATATCAGTCAATACTAAGGTATATACATGGAATGCTTAAAATGATATTCGGGATTTATATAATAATATAATAATATCATAACTCTTTATAACCATGCTACTCTTAAACAAAAATAATAGGTATTATATTTTGGAATGGCACATATTTAAAATTTTAATCTACATATTTTATTTGGCCACACTTGTTTATGACATGATGAATTGAAATGGAAATTCTGCACTTAAGCAGTAAAGGGCTGGGTTACAGTATTGCAAAGAAATTAGTGAAGTTTTTGGCCTAGAAGTTTCTATTGTAAGGAGCTCTGGTCGACACCCTCGATTGTCCCTCCCTTATGATCGGCTCTGTATATAACATTTCTTATACATTAGTCTTTTTTTTCAGCAAATGGCTCTAGCAATAACTTATAGTAACAAACATTTTAATCAACCCGACGTTTCATTACAACTCTACAATCGACTAAATATTAATAATAGTTTTAGTGGCCAGTACTAACAGAGCATCAGTAGAATTAGATCCTGAAGTTATCATAATATTTTATTGTCATTAGAACTTATTTGCTTCTGAAAATTCAGCTGAATTGAAAGTAGGTCAATACATACATACATCTTACAAGTAACTTAAGAAATACATATAAACTTAAAACATGAAAGAGAAAATCTTTTTTAAAAATCGAAATATTATTTTAATGTAATATTTGTCATTTTTTTCGTGGTCTCACTTATCAATTTTTATAATAAAATAAAATATTATGGTTCTATCTTAGTGCTATTTCCTACATGATAAGGTTGCCTAGAACAAATTGCTCTTTTAGCGATAGGGCCGTCTCTTTTACATTGTCCAATTACTCTGTAATTTTTTTTTCTTTTTGGATGTACAATAAAGATTTTTTTTTATTATTAAAATAAAATAATGAACTATTTGGATATAAAGAAAACCACGAAAAATAAACAAAAAAAACCAGCCAAGTGCGAGTCGTACTCGCGCACGAAGGGTTCCGTACCATTATCTATAAAAAACCGGTCAAGTGCGAGTCGGATTCGCGCACGAAGGGTTCCGTATCATTATCTATAAAAACGCCAAAAAAATCACGTTTGTTGTATAGAAGCCCCCCTTAAATATTTGTTTTTTTTTTTTAATTATTTATTTTTAAAGTGAATACATATATAACTAAATATTCTGTGAATATTTCAAGCGCCTATCTGTTGCCGTTATCAATATCGAGCAAAAAAATTACGTTTGTTGTATGGGAGCCCCCTGAAATATTTATTTTTATTCTGTTTTTTAGTATTTGTTGTTATAGCGGCAACAGAAATACATGATCTGTGAAAATTTCAACTGTCTAACTATCACGGTTCATGAGATACAGCAATGGTGACAAACAGACAGAAGGATGGACAGCGGAGTCTCAGTAATAGGGTCCCGTTTTACCCTTTGGGTGCGGAATCCAAAAAAATATATATAAACAGTTTTATTTAACAAGTCAATTAATTGTGTTTATTTAGTATGAATGTATGTTATCAATTGTATTTTATATCAAGTCCGACGCGACAGCGGGGTTTTCCCCTGTCAGCTCGTACACAGAGTGCGCGAGGCGGCGCGCTTGCTGCACGGCGGTGGACGCCGGCAGAAGGCCCAGGTGGATGCAGATCAGTTCCTTCACGCTCACGCCTTGACTGTCATTGGGAAACGCTAGTTCTACTAGTTGCCTGAATAAAAAAATGTATTACTGTTTAAAAACTCTGTTAGGAGTGAATAAATAATTATATTTTTTTTTTCGAGTAAGCTAAATTGGTCAGATGAGTCATATATCTTAAAAAATGTTAAATTTTCATTAGATTGAAATCTAAAAAAAAATGTGTTTCTATTATGAGATTATTAAGTTCATTCTTAATAAAAAACGAACATAGGAATAAACAATGTATTGATTATTTAGTATCTGTGTTACCTGTAGAATAAAACAATATAACTAAATAATGATATTTTTTCGGTAAGTCCCGCTTACCTGTAGAAGCCAAGATCACTTACTTCCAATTTTAAATTCAAATTCAAAAAACTTTGGTATTTTAAAAGGTATAATTTACATTATATATACAAAAATCTATTGTTGTTCGATAGTCTCGCTAAAACTTAAAAAGGACTGGACCGACTTGAATATATTTTTTTTACTTAGTTAAGAGTGTGTCAGGAGTGGTTTAAGTATAACAACAACAAGAAATAGAAAAAACCCAAAAAAAAACAGCTGAAAAATCGAAAAGTTTAGAACTGTTTATTTTGTACCTATGTATATATATGTACATTGTACATATAATATACTAGCATGGCCCGCGGCTCCGCACGCATTCAGATGACCAAAAACCAAATTCTTAGTTTTGCATATTAGTATACTCTTAATAACAGTTTTTGTATTTTTTCTCAGAAATGAGATATTTTTCCGCGGTAAAAAGTATCCTATATGTTGACCCGGATAATCTGCTATGACCATACTAAATTTCATCAAAATCCGTCCAGTAGTTTTTCTGTGATGCGGTAACAGACAGACGGACAAATCTTCTAAAAACTATAGATTCGGCCTCTGTATCGATAATAATGTCCATTTCAATAAGATTTTCCAAAAAATATTTAATGTACAGATTTGACTCAGAATTTTATTATATGTATAGATTAGCTTGCATCCCAATACAAACTTTCATCCCCATTTTCACCCCCTTATAGGATGATTTCCGGGATAAAAAGTATCCTATGTCCTTCCCAGGGTCTCAAACTATCTTCTTACCAAATTTCATCTAAATCGGTTCAGTAGATCCAGAGATTACCCCCTACAACGTCACAAACTCACAGACTTTACCTCTTTATAATATTAATATAGATTATCTATTCCATACTAACCGTTAAAACGTACCTAGGGATGAGCTCGAGCGAAGCGAGGGTGAGTCGCTGTTAATAAATAATGTGTGTAACCTGTAGAATGCGCCGGCGATGTCGGCGGGCGGCGGCAGCGCGCGCACGGCGGCGGGGTGCGGCGGCGCGGCGGGGCGCGCGGCGGCGCGGCGGCGCTCGAACCAGCGCAGCGCGCACACGTGCAGCGCGCCGCGCCGCCACACCGCCGCGCCGTAGCCCTCGCGCAGCGCGCGCCGCGCCGCGCCCAGCGTGCAGCGCACCTGCACGCACACACACGCATTACACCACAACTCAAATTGAAATCATCCTTTGAAGATCTATACATATAATAAAATTCTGAGTCGAATCTGTACATTAAATAATTTTTTTAAATCTTGTTCAAATAGTCATTATTATCAACACAGGGGCCGAATATATAGTTTTTAGAATTCCTGTTTGTCTGTCGGTCTGTCTGTTGACCGCATCACGAGATAACCACTAAACAGATTTTGATGAAATTTGGTATGAGGATAGCTGGTTATAACTGGTGGGAAATATCTCATTTCTATGAAACCTATACTTAACGTTAAATCGTAAATAAGAACGAACCCGAGCGAAACCAGGTAGATTCGCTAGTTAATATATATATATATATATATATATATATATATATATATATATATATATATATATATATATAATAAAATTCTGAGTCGAATCTGTACATTAAAGAAACCAGGGAGAGTCGCTAGTTAATATATATATTAATAAACCTTTCAGCCACGACAGCCAATCTCATAGAGATTTGAGCAAGAAATGTATATATTTATTAAACCAAATCGGGTTTGTTACAATACTTATAACTCAAGAACTGCTGGATGATTCTTTATGACCGTTATTTTGTTGGATATGTCTTCACACGCATAGCAGAATAACTATTAAAACATCGGAAAAACTGACGAAAAAAAAAATGACAAAAAGACTATTCCATACTAAGCGTCAAAACGTACCTAGGGACTAACCTGAGCACAGATAACATAAAGTTACCTCTCTAATTTTTTTTACCCTCAAAGTCCGATGAGAGGATACTTCGACACGACCAGTGAAAGATTAGGCGCAAGATCGAACTTTACGTGATCGCCAAAGCGCAGGTGTAACACCGCCAACATCTTACTGAGGATTTTTTAACAGAACACTCAATAGCTAAGCTTGGCCCGACCGGGGACTCAAACCTAGGACCTGCAGACAACATTCTAGCCTCAAGACCACGAGGTAGTTAAATTATTATTATACATAAATCTTCAGATACCCCGATACAAAATGACAAAACGGCCCAATTTCAGCTTATTTTTTGTTGATAAAAATGACGCTTATCCGAAAGCTGTACACTAAATTTTGAAAAAAAAACAAAGTAGTCAACACTTGTTTAAACAAAATAACTCAAAGTACAAACATATAATACAATTTTTTCATTAATTGTTTCTAATAAAAAAAAGAGCGTCTATTAGTTATTATTTCACACAGACGCACAAAACAATAATTGCATAATTATTTAGTCAATTAATTAATGATAGTACATTTTTTTTGTACTGACAGCTTCTATGGCTTCATTCTATTTATACTTCCTTTATATATATAATTGTTTTTATAGTTAATACTTAGTTCTGTTCATGTGCACATGATGTTCACATCTTAGAAGACATCATTTGTCTGATTGTACACCTTAGAATAATTATAATTAAGCTTGTTTATTTCATTTGTATGTCGGGTTTGTGAACTTATAAATAAATAAATATTATTCTAAGCTGGTTATTAGGTATTCTTTCATAGTGCCTAACATAATACAAATATAGGTACATTATACATACCGTCTCCGGTGTCAACATATCAACACAGTCCGCCATGTCGGGAGCGAGGAAGCGTCCGGCGGTGCGGTCTACATACACAAAGTGTATGAGCCCGGGGAACTCCTCCACGTACTTGTGTGTTAGAGAGCTGCTTACATCTGATGACCCCGTGCTTTTGTATTAAGGACATATCATTTTTTTAATAGATTATAAATTTAAAAATATGTTGGGACATTACCCACACAGCACCATCTAGTTTACCATGGGATAAGGTACGAGGCCTGTGTATGGATACCAGATAGTTGATACACTACACATATAAAACTTTAAATACATACACATGATAAGTATAAATAACCATGAGCGGAGTACAAACATTTGTGCTCATCACAAATAAATGCCCCCAGCGGGACGTGAACCCGCGACCGCTGGCACAGCATGTAAGGTCACTACAAACTGAGCCAAACGTGTCGTGTCAAAAAAAACATAATATAAAATCTTTCATAGTTAAGTTAAATTATAAATGGTTTTGGGAAAATAAAAAAAATATTCAAACTAAATATTTTTTTCAATCACAAATATTTTTTTCGTGTCCATTAATCCATCCAGCCATCCATTATATTAATATCTTCAAACTATATAAAGAAGTTGGGAAAATAGACATAAAAAAGCAAAAACAAAAAGTATAAAACATGAAAAGGATATGATCCCACATTGAAGTACCGCATTGCCCTCATACGCAAAAACTGCAAATGGGGCGCGAGTAGGTTCTTTAGTTCCTTTATCGGGTGCTCCAATTTTAAACTGGGAATATCCGGTTTGAGATGTTCTATAACAGCTTCTAAGGCCGTATGCATGGCGGTGGCGGCTGTTTCCGGCGTTAATGGCGTTGTGGTGGTGCAGGACTTCCGTAGTTCTAACATCCGACTAGTCACGCGCACGCATAGTGTGGAGTTGGCTTTATTTTTCCGTAGAGCTTCTGTCGTCTGCAATTATTTTTTTCAAATGGGCACAAGAGACAATGGACGTTTTGTCCGTGACTTTTATTTATTTATTTTATTATATTCAAAAGGTATTTTTTATAATTTTTAATAGACGTTAGTGCCTAAAGCCAACACACGCCCATATTACATATATCATGAACGCGCGGAGTCTGCGCAATATTGCGTTGATAAACAATGCAGATTAAAAATGTGTTCATAAATCGTATTGATGCAAAGCGCAGATAGCGCGTCGTCGTGATTAAGCTCTTATTATTAGATTGAACCTCTACCTATAGCTAATATTTTGTATGAATGCATTTCTAAGCGTATTCTAACGGGGCTATGATCGTATTTTAATTTTTAAGGTTGAATTGAGTGATTAAAAAAAATTCTACTAACCAAATAAAAGGCAGAGAAAATGCTGAACACTAAATACATATATTCCAATTTTATTTGATAAAAATATTTTCCAAAAAAGCCAATATAACACTTTGAACTCATGTTTTAACTTATTATGAAATATAATAATGTATAGAATATAAATGATTAAAATATTATAAGCAACAACTTAAACTACCTTCTTTAGTGCAGCTTCCAATGAATCAAGTGTGACAGGTAACATTTCTAAATTGCGTTGTAGCAAAAGTCTACGCAAATTTGATAAAATCTGACTGGACATGTGGACTGAAATGCCTATATCCCTGTAAATAACAAAATTAAACAATTAATATAACAATATTACTACAAAATTTTATAAAACAGTATTATGATACATATTTAATTGACTAGAATTATGTTATGAAAAAATATAATTATTTTTTGCCATAGACTATCTAATTTATATTTAACTCATGATGTTATAATGTTTTTGTTTGCAGAATATTTTGAGGAATAGGATATAGTGCTTAGTGACTGGAGCTAGTGGTTACTATACACTGCGATTGTACATCAACTTCTGTAATTAACTCGCATGCAAATTTAAGTTTATGACAATATTCTACTCAAACATGAATATGAGTAAATGTATAAAGAGATAGAATAAGAGTATATTTTCTAACATAAAAGAAAATATAAAATCACCTCAACTCCATATCAACGAGCACAGCAAATATAATACGGGGCGCCAGTTCGGCGAGGTGCAGCGAGTGCGGCGCGCTCGGGGCGCCCAGCGCTCCCGCGCACAGGTTCACTATCGCGCTGTTCTCTTGTGACAGCCCTTGAATGAAGCGTGTATATTTATTATTAGAACTCACCCTAGCTTCGCTCAGGTTCGTCCCTAGCGTGCTACCCAATACAACCGTTTATCCCCATTTTCACCACCTTAAGGGATGAATTCCGGGATAAAAATCATCCTATGTTCTTCCCAGAGTCTCAAACTATCTTCTTACTAAATTTTATCTAAATCGGTTCAGTAGATCCAGAGATTACCCCCTACAATGTCACAAACTCAGAAATTCACAAACTACCTCTTTATAATATTAGTATAGATTACTAGCAGAACCCGCGGCTTCGCTTGTGCTAAAATTACAAAAAAAAGACTAAAAAGGTAGTTTTCATACAAACTTTCATCTCCTATTTTATCCCCATAAGAGATGAATTTTGAAAAATGCTAAAACACGTATTTATTTAATTATACAGAAGAACATTAATAAAAAGTTTCAAGTAATTCTGATCACAAATATTTTTTGGATTGTATTATAACTTGTTTTGCCATAGGAATGAGATCCCTACCCTGACCCTCCAACCGTCCAACTATCTCCAAACGAAATCACGCCAATGCGTCATTCCGTTTAAACGTGAAAGGAGGTCAAACAAAAAAAACACACTTTCACATTTATAATATTAGTATGTATGAATTACTATTATATTATCTATACTTGTGGATACTTTAATGTCTCTGCTGTATACTGTCCACCAAAACATCGAATAGACTCCGACATGTTTTCTCACTTCTTCTCAAGTCTAGGCAACCGCTTCATAGCAGGAGGCGATTGGAACTCCAAACATGTCCATTGGGGTTCAAGACTAATTACAACAAGGGGAAGACAACTGAAGTTGAGTGTCGACATGAACCACTTAAGTACTATTGCTCCATCAGAACCTACCAACTGGCCAGCCGATCACAATCGAATCCCGGACATACTCGACTTCTTCCTAACAAAAGGACTCTCCAAACAGTACATGAAGATCGAGTCATGTGCTGATGGGTCATCTGATCACACCCCAGTCTTACTAACTATCAGCTCAACTATAATTGAAGTAGAGAGACCCACAATATTATATAATCAGCATACTGATTGGCCCTCCTTTAGGGAACACATAGAAGAAAACCTTAACCTAAATATCAGGCTCAAAGAAGCGGAGGAAATTGAAACAGCAGTAGTGCAATTTACTAATCTCATACAAGTTGCCGCGTGGCGAAGCACGCCTTTTATCGAACATAGGAGCCAGCCCACAAACGTACCATTGGAAATAAAGATCATGATCCAGGAGAAACGCAGATTACGCAGAGTCTGGCAGCTGAGCCGTCATCCGCAAGACAAGACCTTCCTTAATAAAGCCATTGTAGAAGTGAAGGAAGCTATAAAGATTCCAATGACTTAACAATGCAAGCAAAGTTGGAGTCTCTAACTGCTACGAAAGCCAGCAACTACTCGCTCTGGAAAATCACCCGTTCTTCTAACAGACCTAACGTACGAAAAACCCCATTAAAAAGGGAAAACGGCTGGGCCAAAACAAGCCAAGACAAAGTGAACTTGTTTGCGGATTATCTAGCAAGCGTTTTCACACCAAATGTAACACTAGACAACTCATCAGAAGAACATGTTGATCTCATTCTAAAACAAGACCTTCAAATGGACTTTCCCCCTACACCCGTGTCGCCCGCAGAAGTCATAAAAACTATCAAAAGGCTGGACAGTAAAAAGGCACCGGTTTACGATCTGATAACTAAAGAAGTATTGCTGGAACTACCGAGAAAGGCTATTGTCTTCATCACGATCATCTTCAACGCCATGCTACGAATAGGGTACTTCCCGAGTGCGTGGAAAGTCTCGGAAATCATCATGATTTACAAGGCTGGCAAACCAATGACCGAAAAAACATCCTATCGTCATTCCGTCTGTTACCTACTCTATCCAAGGTACTGGAGAAGACAATACTTCGCAGAATTATGCCAAGTCTCTTGGAGTGCAAAGTGATACCAGATCACCAATTCGGCTTTAGAGAACACCATGGCACAGTGGAACAAGCCCACAGAGTATGTGACGCTATAAGAAAGTCCTTAGAACAAAGGGAATACTGTTCGCCAGCGTTCTTGGATATCCAGCAGGCATTCGATAAGGATTGGCACAAAGGTCTACTATGTAAGATCAAGCAGAAAATTTCCCACTCTTACTTTTCAATATTTAAATCTTACCTCGATGATCGCATGTGAAAGAAGGCGACGCCACTTCTGAGTTCCAAGAAATTTACGCCGGGGTGCCACAAGGATCTGTTCTCGGCCCCATGCTCTACACGTTGTACACTGCTGACCTATCGCTAACGCCAGGGACAACCACAGCTACATTTGCGGACGACACCACTATATTAGCAAGTAATAATGATCCAAGACTGGCATCAGAGAACTTGCAGAAAGGCCTCAACAAAGTAAATGAGTGGCTCCAAAAATGGAAAATAAAGGCTAGTGCTGCAAAGTCAGTACAGGTGACATTTACCCTCAAAAAAGGAGACTGCCCACCTGTAAAGTTGGGCCAACATACTCTACCGCACAGCAACCATGTAAGATTCTTGGCTTACATATTGATCGTAGGCTAACCTGGAGGCACCACATCAAATGTAAAAAGCAGGAGCTTCAAATAAAATACAACAGCCTATACTGGATGCTAGGAAGAAACTCGAGACTCTCTTTGGACAACAAACTACTGATATATAAAGTCATCCTAAAGCCCACTTGGACATATGGTTTGCAACTATGGGGCAGCGCAAGCGATTCCAACATAAATATACTCCAGCGCCAACACAACAAGATCCTAAGAACAATTGCAAAAGTACCATGGTACATAACCAACAATAAGTTCACGAGCACCTTGGAATGAGAACAATCAAAGAGGAAATTTAGAGTAGAGTTTGGCAGCTAAATTACAAAGAACGGTTAATTCGCCACCCTAACGAACTTGCTCGCCAGCTCACCATGGACCAATATGTGAGACGACTAAAACGTCATCATATTCTAGAGCTAGAGGGCCGACAGTAGCTCTGGGCAGCAGATGAGTAGTTGCTTCCAATGGGAAGTCGCTCCACATGACAGCATCACAGAACAGATTTGCTCATAGTCCTAGGGCTGATTGCAAATACACTCCAAGAAAAAAATATATATATATTATCTATACAATATTATAAAGAGGTAAAGTGTGTAAGTTTGTATGTAGGGGTAATCTCTGACACTAATGATACTATTTTGAAAATTATTTCACTAATTAAAAAACGTTACCGCCAAATGCTACATAATGTATATACAAGAATATTGTAAGAGCAAAAAGACATTGTGATTTATAATGTATCTATCTGATGCTTTATAATACTTCTTAAGATTTATTTGACATTTTAAGCAAAATTGTTTTGTTTTTTTTCTGTTTTATGTTGCTTTTGGTTCTCAATGTTTCAAATAAATTTAGAGTTGATTAAATATTGTATATAGATATTTGATACTTTTGTATTTTTGTACTAAGTTTTCATAAAATAATAATTATTATAATGTAAACTTTTTACTAGGAACTCACAAGGTAAATGAGTATTTTCACAATATGTACTTTCTTCAATTTCTCGCAATTCACTCCAGTACTCTTGAGCAGCAATGCACTGAATACTTAAAAGTATCAAATCTGGTGGCATCAAATCTTCACAACCACGACTAGAAATAAATGTATAATAAAACATAAAAATAATACAAATAGGACAAAAATGACATATTTTTTTCAATAGATATTTGCAGAAGTGTTATTATGCATTAAGGAAAGCACTTAATTAGAACATTTTAATATTACCTAGAATATAATGCTAGGACTTTATCTCCAACAAAAAGCATAAGATGATAATGGGAATGCGAGTGTTTGATCTCTTTTGATATAGATTTCAAAGCATTGAGTGCAGCACCAGTTGCTCCGCTCTCCCCAATCATACCACTTGCTCCAGGTATAGAATCACCTTTAGTACGGCTTTCTAACAATACTGATAACCAATCTTGGTACACAAGAGAATGTAAACTGCAAATAAAAAAAAATTGCATATTTATCAAGAATTTTAAAATCAATATAAAAATAGGTACAAATGTTAATATTACAAATTTTTCATAACACGTAGTACAAAAAGTATCTACATAGTATAAAGTGGTGATCAAACTACTCAAACCAGCTGTGTCTAAAATTAATCTATTTAAAAACCCTGATATATTACTTACAGGTTAATGTTTTGACCACAAATATGTTGAACAAGAGTCTTACAATCCAGAAGTTCTCGGTGAGCATCATCAACATCATCCTCACATATTATCATAAACACATGATCAAGCCACTAAAACATATCATATTGCTTTTTAACGAATAGTTAAACTAAAATTTTTGCATATAATATTAATGACACATTATATGACTATAGGTATAAACTAAAAATGGTATAACAACTCTAAAATTTCCATCAAAATTAAGAAGTAACAAATGAACAACATACAACTATTTTTATTTGCAATTATATATCAATAACAAACCTCATCAAATACAATAGTAGTGTTATCTTTACACTGCATTGAGGTATATGTATTACTAAATTGTGCAGCCATGACCCTCTGAGATGTAATAATAGGTGATAATAGCTGGGACACATGATTGCAATCACTTATATTATCATCTTTATCCTGAAAATTAAAAAAAAACAAATTTCTTTTATTGGTTCATTACCAATATGTATAGCTGATGGCATTATAATTTTAGAAAAATATGGCATAACATATTTAATACTAGAGACCGAACAAATAAGCATTCCCGTTCCACAATATCTTAAATTACGAAAGACTTACTTGGCCATTAAATGATTTCATTCTGCTTAAAAAATCATCATCCCACTTTGAAAAAATTAAATCATTGATACTATCAAAAATTAAAACAGCCTTCATTATTCAAAAAAATGTAATTTAGTGAAAATAACTTATTACAACACACAAGCACAAAATAAGTTATTATTTCGAATTGTACTTGTAAATATAAATAAAACGAATTAATTTAATTTCCGCAATCTCGTTTACTTTGACATTTGACAGTTCTTTTTTTTATTTATACTTTATAGCCTTGGAATCTGGACACTAGTCTTTTAAGTAGTATCCACGGCTTCTTCTTCCTAAATCCCTTATATATATACTGAATGCTGCCGAATATATGTACCTAATGTACAATTATGTACAAAAGAATATCCCATCATCTTGAGTGCTTTTGCCGTGTGGTCTGAACTCTTAACCACGGTAATATTACATATACATTACCGCGTGTCTCAACTCAAAGAGATTTTTTTAGTAGGACGAACAGAATTCAGAAGTGAAATAAAATGTTGAGAAACTTATTGGGCATTTCTTGAAAGGAGGGAGCTACACGTATGGCCTATTAACATTCATTCTGAGGAATGAAATGAAAAGAAATTTATTGTGTTATCTCTTTTATACCTGTTTTTTGATGATTCTATTGTGTTCGCATCTTATCTATTATAATGTAATACCTGGAAATTAGACCAGCTGAAGGAAGAATTGAGAAGGAGAAGTGCACCCTGCGGTGGTCCTGACTCCTGAATGACTGATGGATTAACACGTATAACTCGCGTCATCTAAAAAGAACGCTGGCTGCCAAGCTGCGCAGAAGCGATTTATCGGTCAAATTGGTAGTAAGAGGTGGGGAGCGGGGCGGTGCGGCGGGGCACGCACCGCGTGCTTGCCGGCGCGCTATTGGTTCGTCAGTTTGAAATACCATCGCGCACACAAAAGTTTTTAATTACGAAATGGTTTTATATATAGAAAAGAGAAAAAATATTTTTGACGTATATTGTTTTACAAAGAGAGTCTGATAATAATGCAGTTAATAATTTAAAAAAATGTATTAAACGTATTAATTTTTTTGTAAGTAGATTAAACATTTTACACTGAATCAAACATATTTTAATAATGAATAAAATTCTATTTAATGAATATCTCATATATTTTTTAATGTCCCTACCAATAACTAATATATGAATCCGCGAACGAAATGCTATGAAAAATAAAATAATAGGCTTAGTACTTTTGTGCGCGAGTATACCCATGCGCAAACATACCCTCTCAACTTTCTTCCAGCGTTCTTTTTAAATGAAGCGAGTTATAGGTAGTTTGTGATTAACACACAGCCTAAACCACTGGTCGTAGAAACTTGAAATTTGGAGAACGTATTCCTAAAATAAAGACATCTGATAAGAAAGGATTATTCAAAATTCATCCCGTAAGTGGGTAAAATAGGGGATTAAAGATTGTTTGAAAGTCTACTATTCCTAATGGGAAATAAACAGAAAGCGGTATTTACCTTTACGATAAAAAATAAGAATTTAGTTTTTTTTTTCTAAATTCATCCCATGAAGGGGTAAAAGGGGGACCAACAACAAGACTCGACAGTATTATTCTTCTATTTATTCTAATTTCTGTTATTATAGTGAAAGTTGACATTGCCATTGGCAGAATGTTTTGCGCTCGTTGATAAATCCCAATTCCCAAACCATTAAAAAAAATGTTGTCATTTAGCGAGAATTAGAGGTCAAAATTTTCCAATTTCCAGTTTATAAATGTCAATGACTAAATTCAGTTTACTAAACAATAATAAATTTATCTTTTGAACTCAATAGCATAAAATTAAAATGTTAACTTTACACCGTCATGTACGTATAGTAGCTCACAGGATGTGCTTACATACTGTAATATTTATAGACAATAATAATAGTAATGTATATCTATATATATATATATATATATATATATATATATATATATATATATATATATATATATATATATATATATATATATATATATTATAGGTTTTCACAAACATTCATCGCAACATTAAACCATCGATTATACCAAGCAGATCTTTTTGGGAGTACGTTAATATGATGTTTAATAAACCTGATCCAGAACGCATAAAAAATGTAGGACCAGACAGAGCCTGTGCAGAATGGGTATTGAAAAACGGAGGCAAGGTCGTATGGTCCGATGGCAAACAACTTGATGATTATAATTTATTACCATCAGACGACCAGTCTATGCCAAAAATCGTAGAAATAGATGGTACAAAGTCATCTATTTCTCATTATGGATTTCCACATTTAAGTATGTTAATATTTGTGTATTAAATAAAGTCCTTTTAAATTTTTACTTTTACTAGCGCCTCACCCTTGCTTCGCTCGGGTTTGTTTGAGTATGTTATAAATTAAAATTGTTTTATCTCAAAGGGTTTAGGCAGCGTTTTTGGTTGAAAACTCCAGAGAGCTTATTATTTTCAGACACATCCAACAAATATCGTAATATTTTAGCCAATGTATTCAAAAACTTAACAAATTATATACTAAAACCTTCCCCGAGAACCACTCTATCCATTGGTGAAAACAGCATCAAAATCGGTGCTGCAGTGTTTGAGTTTATTGTGAACAGACATATGCAGCGAAGGACTTTGATTTATAATATGTCATGATACTACAGCAAGTTTCAGGTGGCTGCACAAGATTGGAGAAATTAGTACTCCATGACAATAAGTATATTGATGACAGAGCAATGAAAGGTTTAGCTTATGGACATGCTACACTTTTATATGTACAAGTGTCAAAGTGTATAAATGTATCAGACAATGGTGTAAAAGAGATTAAATCATTGAAAAATCTAAAAACTTTAATACTATTCAGTCTGTCTAGTGTTAATAATCTTGATGAGTGCAAGCAATACCTTCAAACACATTTGCCAAACTGTAAAATAAAAGGTAAGAGCAAATGCAAGACTCATTTCTTTTTTTTTTACATTTTTACATTTAAACTAAAATTAATATTTTGATTACAGGTCAGGAAGAGAAATTGAACGGTTAACAATAAATGGAAAATACAATATAAGAAGTCCTAATAAAAATTATTACTGCAACTTTATTTAATAACTGCCTATATTTTAATAATTATTAATTAATATATGTTATTACTTTAAAAAAAATTAATTATCTTATTTTACACCTTTCCCAACAGCTCCACTAACATCATTGTAACCATCTTTTATTAATAATTGTGCTAGTTCCGATTTTATCTTGGTGACAACGGGGGGTCCGTGATAAATGAGAGCTGTATATATTTGTACTACACTTGCCCCGGCTAATATTTTTTCATAAGCATCTTTTCCTGTAAATACTCCCCCGACACCAATTATTGGTATGGTACCTAAAAATATTCCATGATCAAAAACCATAGAAGTATATAAGAAATATGAGTCAGCTTAATACTCAACAGTAATAAATATATATTAAATTTGAAGTACACTTATTTCTTATTAACCTAGGTATATAGTATAGAAGTTTCTTTCACCAGTTCTTCTCAAGTCTGAGGTTTCTTCTTTCCGAACTGGTAGTAGACTCATGATGTTCAGTAAAAAATTGTAATAATTATTCAATGCTGAATAAAATAATTTGAATTTGATGAGGTACCCTATATCTATAATTAGGTAAGACCCTCCCCACATGACATTATAAAAAAAAAATATCTTAATATATCTTATTAAATCTAAAAAATAAGTACCTCTTGTTAGTTTATACATTGTTCTGATCATTTCTGTAGATTTATTTGTGAGTGGTTTGCCACTAAGACCTCCTGTTTCTCTAGAAAATTCTTGATTTGTTAGTAAAGGCCTTTCAATTGTAGTATTGGAGATTATAAGTCCATCTATTTTGCTCTGTTTTTGAGTGATTACAGAGACTATGTCTTGAATTTCTTCTAAAGATAAATCTGGTGCTAATTTTAAAAGAAGAGGTGGTCTGTCTTCTATTTGCAATGAATTTAAAGTTTTATTAACCTCTGATAATAGTTTTTGTAATTCTTCTTTATTTTGCAGTGATCTCAATCCAGGAGTATTTGGACTGAAAATAATCCATACATTTTAAAAAGTATATAATATTCTTTAATTATTATTATTAAAATTTTCGGAAAACTTTACCTGCTAACATTTATCACAAAGTAATCTGCAATTTTATAGAATTGCTTGATTCCTAAGGTGTAGTCATGAACTGCATCATTTGATGTTTTATTTTTGCCTAAATTAATACCTAATAACCCATTTTGCAGTACAGCTTTGTCTAGATTATGAATTTTATTATATACTTCCTTATGTCCTTCACTATTAAAACCATATCTATTTATAACAGCACCATCTTCTGGAAGTCTAAATACTCTAGGTTTGGGATTACCAGGTTGAGGTTCAGGTGTCACTGAACCAATTTCTACAACAGAAAAACCTATATTCCTTAATCCTGTTATTGCATCACCATGTTTATCAAATCCTGCTGCAATCCCAATTGGATTATTAAGTTCATATCTCAAGAACCTGGTTTTCTAAAAAATATAAAATAAAATAAATAAAGTACAAAAACATTTATTAGCATGCAAGGTTATAAAAAACTCAGTTCACCAGAATAAAAAAAAAACATTTTAATATAATTGATACTTTATAAATTAAATAAGACTTACAAGAACTTTGGGGTCTTTGTAGTCTTCAGAAGGGAAAAAGCCATACTTTATTGCAAAAACACCTAGTTTATGAGCCCATTCTGGGTTAAGCCTTTGGCTCAATGGCTGGAGAATATTGTCATAGTACCCATTAAAGTCTTTTTTGTAATAAATAAATTGATACGATAGTGAACCCCCTAATGTTAAATAACACAAAGACTTGATTTTTTTCTGAAAAAAAAAGTATAATGCTTAAATAAAATATTTTCATAAATTATGCTAAATAAGATGGAATATACTCAGACCAATAAAAAAGTACTTTTTTATTGGTCTGAGGGAATTTACAAACTATATGTAGCAATATACTCTATGATACAAACCAAATTATTGTGTTTACGACTCATTTTAATGTCTGTAAGATTAATATTAACAAAATATATACTTTTCCTTAATGAATAGCGACTATAAAATACATTATATTATTTTGTACTATTTAAAAATATCGTTTCGCTTGTGAGCCACTAGGATGGACGGACAAACAACAAGTCATAAACCTATGAATTTTAATTTTTAAAAAGCATGATCCGAATTCCGATGAAGATGACAAATGACAATTAACAAATAAAAATAAGGGACTTGACAGTAGACACTTGGCAGAAGTCATTTATGACGGCCACACCGCACCACAGACTAGGAACAACAAGACACCGCACGACTAGGGCTGTTGTTGCCATAATAAACGGTTTATTTTGACGAATGACATGTTTTTTGCTAATAAAAAATACATGTTGTGCAAAAGAAATCTTTTCTTTGGATTTATTTTCGAATGACTTTTCACATGACTTTATTTCTTAATCCCTCCACGACCGCGGACACGCCGGGGTGTCAGCTTACAATAGATTTCTTAGACTTTGAATTATTTTCTTAGAAATTTACCTAGAGGTGTTCATATTCCAACGGCAAACACACATATTTTAATAATTGAACCCCGCGCTTTATGACATGTATAAATTACATTTACATGCTTGCCGAGGCTTGGCAAAAGTCTACAAGCTCCAGCCTCCAAGCCTTTACAAATGCTTGGATGATATTTACATGCTTGCGAGTGCATTACTGTGTTCCGGATACGGGACAGGCAAGCTGTGCAGACGTGAACGACTGAACGTTGAAGTTGTGTCGACTATTGCGTTTGGCTTGACATATTATTATTATATAATTTTATATATATAAGCTATATATATAAAGCTTATATATATATATATATATATATATATATATATATATATATATATATATATATATATATATATATATATATATATATATATATATAGTTAATTCTAAGTTGAAATTACTGTAAGTGATTTTTTATCAGTATATAGTATGAAAACAGGAATTATTACAAAATAAAACTATTATTTTAAAAAGTTATAATTTCATTTAATAATAGATACAATATTTTATATTAATTGATTAAAACAACACGACTCACTGTACATTTTTTTTATACCACAAGCTTTTACAATAACATGTCTGAATCATAGCGACTTAGCGCCGGATAAAAAAAAGGTACTTTTTATACTTTAATTCTGAGAGCATTGAAGATCAAGAGATTTAGGTTAATCATTTATATTAAAGTTTAGTCCACATACGTAATACTGACATAGTTTGAGTTCTTATAACTATTTAGTTTACGAGAATTAAACAAAAAACCAAACACTATAAAATAAGTGCTAAAAACGTTATCTCCAACTTTGGATCGCAGAGCAAATTCTGTTTAAATTTTCATTAAAATATATGAACATCTTATAATTTAGTGATATTTAAAATTAAAAAAATATAATAAAAAGACATGTTGTCTTATTAGAATATTTCAGAAATCAATTGTGAAAACTAACAATTTCACTATAAAAATTAAAAGGGACAGCTAAAAAAGCATGGATACGACCAATTCCATCACATCGAGCAGATTATGTTATGGAAATAAAATGATAATAAAAACATCAATACAAAATAAAACAAGTTCAAATATTAATTCGGACAGGATTTTTTTACTGTTTTTAACCTCCGACGTAAAAGCGACGGGGAGTTATAAGTTTGACGTGCTGTGTGTGTGTTTGTGTGTATGTCTGTGGCATAGTGGCTCCCGAAGAGATGATCCGATTTTGTTTTTGTTTTTTCTTTGAAAGGTGAATTATTCGGAAGTGTTCTTAGCTATGTTTGATGAAAATCGGTCCAAGATGGCCGCCGCCACAAAATAGCGGATTACATATTTTTTTCACACAACTCCCTCAATATGGATATCAAATGAATTAGGCTTGACTAGTATAATACACACCTTGATAAATTTCAAATCCAAGATAGCCGCCACCACAAAATGGCGAATTACATGTCGGGATTACTTTTAAATTTTTAATTTATATTTTATAAGATTGAAGTATTGTGCCAGTTACTGTATTGAGTATTTGATGGACTCCATACTTATAGTAGTAAAAAATATATAGTAGAGTATAAAAACTTTGTAATTAGTACTCACAGATGTTTTAAATCTGAAGATTAAAATTTTGGATGCCTTTTGTTAAGTATAGGACACTTTTTAATGAATATTGCTGGCAGGTAGAAGCTTTTATACATATTTTTTAATTTAAAAAAAATGATGAAAACCTACCCTAAAAGCAACAAATACTATTTATCACTAAGTAAAGATACATACGTAACTATACTAACCTTCTCCCATATAATGTTACAGATTGAGTATCTTCAGCTTCCACTATCGCCTTTAATGCGTCGTTACTGATTTTAGTTTTCGGGCGACCACGGGGTTAATTTTTTAAGATCAAAATTTCGATGTTGGAAGTGTTCAGACCAATATCGAGTCGTGCGTTCGTTTGTAGTGTTCACTCGGCACTCCCTACACGTCATTAATGTTGCGAGCCGTTTGTGCGGGATTGCTACCGCGATGGAACTCGTATTTCATAATTCCTCATATTTTTATTGTGTTCATATTGATGAAAAACAAATAAATGTAGTGAAAAAAAGCACTAATTAATAAACAAACGACTGAATTCAAAAATAGAACTCCATACTTTTAAAATAAAATTCATTTGAATTTAGAATTTATTGCCGGCCATTTATAAATTACGTTTCCAATGGCCACTAATTTGTAGAATTCTTGTAAAATGACAGCGACAGTTGAGGGGTTATATTATTATTTAAAATCTAATAAAAAATATACAAATTCAATTGTACGTAGTTATTTAGTTATAAATTTAAATCGTGTTAATAAAAATATTATGCTATCACTAGTGTATTTTTAATTCAGAAAAAGTGAAAATATAAGGACTTAGCGCGCGTCAATGCTTATGATGTTTGACAAATATAACAATTTCTGTATAAAATCTTCATTCAATACACATCCTATGAAATAAAAACTGTTAATTACTTACCCTTCCATCATATTCCAATCCTTATACTAATAATTTTACACTATTTTATTAATTTTTTACTCACAGGTATAGAGTTAGAAGACCGCCAAAATTTTAATTAATTTGTCTCACAAATTGCAAAAATTTATGTTATTGGGTAATTAATTTTTTGACATGTAGTATGATATTATTGCTTGTATTTTTCTTTAAACGTTACAAAAGTTAGATAAAAATAAATGTAGTTTAAATGCGAGAAATCACACATTAAATCACATCGGGAACAATCGACCTTTAAAAGGTCGCTTGACAGACAGGAGTCTTTTGACATCGACCTTTAAAAGGTCGATCGACAGACGAGGTATTAATAAAATTGTAACTAAGCTGAATCTGTACATTAAATATTTTTTGAAAAATCTTATTGAAATAGAAAATATTAACGATACAGAGGCCAAATGTAGTTTTTTTTAGAATTTTTGTGTGTCTATAACCGCATCACAGAAACTGGAGGGATTTTGATGAAATTTGGTATGATGATAGCTGGTTATCCAAGTCAACATATAGGTAGTACACTTTTTACTGAGTGAAAATATCTCATCTTTGAGAAATGTATTCTAAACGTTAAAACGTAAACATAAAGAAAGGAAGCGAAAAGTTCGGCAGACAATATGGTGGACGTTAAAAGGGCATAATGTTGTCATTTGACCAACTACTCATGGTTGATACGTAGTCGTATACAACACAGCGTAAAAACAACCGTTCAGCGCGAGCTCGTGAGCGACAGAAACACTAAACACTAGGCATGGAACATTTCATGAGTAGCAAGTGAAAAATCATATGAAATGCGTTATCATACGTAACACCTGCTACTTAAATTCACAGTGACTGCTACAAATCACAGCTTGATGAAATCACACATCGTATTCGGATTTCATGGTAGAATTAAATCGTCGTCACTCGTTATTGCTAATTAGAGAGCGAGCGAGTAGGCATGAAATGGGGATGTGGGCGACTTAGAAAGAGAAAAATATATGTTGCTGATGCGTTATTACTTGTAAACAATATTATACCGTCTAATACGACTTCGTGACCTTTTAAAATAAACCTTAAGTCCTAAAACATAAAGTTTCGATTTCCTTATTAATTTGAATTTGTAGCAGGCCACAATTTATCACAAATCACGAAATGAAATGAAATATGAAAGTAACAATAGTTGACAGTAATGATATTATTTTACTTGTCGCGCTAAATGATTTATCATTAGATAGATGTGAAATGTGAATTGCGATACTACATTAATACATACATTGTAATAGTTAGTGTAAATATTTAATATACCAATTTACTTTTGTGTTTTCGTTGTAATTATATTTAAATAAATATATATAGCAGTTACTAGTTAGTGTAAATATAACAATTTAGTTAAGTTTTCTGTTTTCGTTATAATTAGGTATAAATAACATTGGTGACATTTCATACTTCAGTTTAATAGCAAATAATATAAAGTGTGACACCAGACCGTCGAAATGAAAAATCATTGCCTGTGAAAAGTAGCAGGTGAAATCACGTGAAAAATATACGTAATTTTATCATATGATAATGATTTAAAAGTAGCAATCATTTCCATGCCTACTAAACACGCACCTACGGTTTATAAACGCATAGTAGTTTAGTTAAACGCATAAGTAGTGACGCGCTGAGTTTATTTTTTTTTTCTCACCCACAGTCTTTTGGGTATGGTTATTTCTCTAATTATTTCATCTTTTACTTCGCCCATAACCTCGCTTTAAAATAAGTTTAAGCACAGAATTTACGATTTCATTACGTTCTTGATTGTCCATCTTGAATGAAATAAAGAGCTTCTAATTCTTTAATTGAGCACAGATTACTTCGCCAATATCACGTAGAATGGAGAAGACAACTAAAGAGCTTAACTACTTAACTACTAAACACGTTTGGACAGCTACTAAAATATAAGTCACTTAAAATTAAGCTAATATTTAGTTAACTACTAAACTACTTAACATGTGTAAATCGGCCATTAAATACGCAACAAGCACTTGCCGCAAGCTTCTTTTGATCTGTTCAAAGACCGATACTAGCTCGGATCGTCACAAGCTCACGCAAGCCAAGAAAAATACCTACCCCGTTTACACGTTTGTGTTTGTGGACGCTTGTCGATGTCGAGACTTGCCAAGCGTGTTAAATGTAGCGTATAGCGATGGGTCGTCGACGTATTTAGCATAAACGAAACTAAACCGTTCATTTTCTTTCGTCGACTAGTCGATCGACTAGTTCAAATCGTATAAACTGTGGTTCACGTACGCTCCAATCATGTAGTTGTAGACGCTAGACAGTCTATGGTTACTAGTTTACGTTGCAAGACGGACTGTCTTAGTCTATGAATTGAACTAGTTCATTTGAAATACGTGAACCATCGAACCGTCGACGCATCGTCGACCGGTTGATTGAACTAGTCCGTTCATTCAACGCCCATCGCTAGTAGCGTAACAGTTAACACCCGTGTAGTTAACACCCGTGTAAGTTTTCCCCGAATCTAACATAACATAAAAAACAATCAAAATCAAATTATATAGCACAGATTTAAAATGTGCAAGCTGTTTTGAGTTTTTAAATAATATGAGTATTTATGACAATATATAATACACTATAAACTATTGATGAATTATAAATAATTTGATAATATATCAGTGTTAGCTGAAAACGTACTACTTGTTGTATTATAATCATTTCTGATAATACCACGGTATATATTTACACTAAATGTGAAACACTACTACATAAATAAATATGTAATCGCACAAAACGATTTCTTGATTTTTTAATATTATTTGTCAGTTACAATTAAATTCGAAACTTTATAGCACACGCGCTCGTTGTATTTACAAAACTCATCGCGCAATTTTCAAAGCAATCATCAGAGTTAGAGTGTGTAAATTCTTAATAAAAGTAATACTAAAATACAGAGTAGGGCTTACTTTAAAAACATGCACCAATCAATCTTGATAATAAGCTACTGTAATCAAAATTCAGGTGGATTATTTCGCACTATCACATCATGATGAGGCAATCCAAGAACGCTTATTTTATTTCAGACTAGATTCACCCTCGATTTGCTCAGGTACATATTAAACGGTAAGTATGAAATCAATACAACTTGTTTTTCCGTGGGAATGAGATAATCTCCCGCGGTAATGTCATTCTCCAGCCCTCCAAGTTCCAACTATCTGCATACAAAAAATCATGTCAATCCATCACTTTGTTTTGAAGTGAAAGAAGGACAAACAAACAATTAACAAATAAAGTCAACTTCAAACTGTATACCGTTGAAAGAGATAGTGTCAATTCACAAATCCATTCAAGTAGTTTATATTAATTTTAAGGTTGCGTTTATAATTAAAAAGTAGTAGCAAGGAAAACTAAAAATGTGATTTTTACGTTTACTGTACTGGTTGATACTTGATAGTTGATACAGTGAATAACACTCATTGTAATTTGTACTTGACATTTTTTGTTTGACTGTGACAGTCGACAGACAATTGACAGTTTAGAAAACTACGACTTTTCCGGAAAGGGAAATCTCATGTTTATAACTATAAAAATTAGTTATTAATTCTTTTTTTGAAATAATTAAAACGAAAAGTAATCACAATGTCTGAATCATATGGTAAAAAAGATTCATTATTATAAATTTATTTATTAACTGATACATTTCTACGTAGGTATTTATTATTATGTTTCAGAATACTTATTTAAGTTTTTAGTAATTGGGAGTGCTGGTACTGGAAAATCAAGTCTCCTCAACAATTTTATTGGAAACAAATGTAAGTAGTTAGAATCCTATGACTTTTGCCGACTGCGTACGAAATTTGCGTAATTCGAGTCTATGAACAAAAAAAAAATTAAGAATCTACATTAAACTTTTAGTTAAAGAAGATCGATGTCATACTATTGGAGTGGAGTTTGGATCCAAGATTATAAATATTGGAGGTAAATCAACAAAGTTACAAATATGGGATACTGCTGGACAAGAGAGATTTCGCTCTGTCACACGTTCATACTATAGGGGAGCTGCTGGAGCTCTTCTTGTATATGATATTACTTCGCGGGATTCATTTAATGCACTTTCAAACTGGCTAAGAGATGCTCGCACTCTTGCAAGTCCTAATATTGTTATATTACTTGTTGGAAATAAAAAAGATTTGGAAGAGTCTAGAGAAGTAACTTTTACAGAAGCTAGTCAATTCGCCCAAGAAAATGGTAAGTTTGTCCATATATATGTAAAAAAATAGATAATAATAGACTTAAAAAAACAATATTATATATTTTTCCAGAATTGATGTTTTTAGAAACTAGTGCTAAGAGTGGAGAAAATGTTGAGGAAGCATTTTTAAAGTGCTCTAAAACAATTCTGGCTAAGATAGAAACTGGAGAATTAGATCCTGAAAGAATAGGTTCTGGTATACAGTATGGTACAGGCACATCAAAGAGATTATCAGCACCAAAGAAACCTGTGAGAGCACCATCGGACTGTGTTTGCCATGTTTAAAGATATTAAGCTATTTTTAATCTCAAGTTTACTTAGAAAATATGCAAGAGTATGATCTATTGTTATTGTCTCTATTTTTGATTGTGATGTATTTTTATTTTGTTTGTAACTTTAGTAGAACTAAGTGAAGTTGAAGTAATAATTAAGGTATTGATTTTAAAAGTCAATAATATCTCACTTATAGTAAGTAAGTTTGTATCATTTTATGTGAGCCTCTCTCTGTATTGATTTATTTATGAATGTATTTCGATAATTTATAAGTGACCATGTGTACTAAATAGAATTAATGTTAAGAGTTTTTAGTGGACTTTAATTACATACTAATAATTTTTTAACTCTACTTTTTCTCATTACATTTATTTTTGTAAAATTTTCTAAATTTTATTACTTAATAACTTTTAGTTGGCCATTCTTTTACTTTATAAATAACAATTATATTTTATTTTAACATTATATTACATATTGTAATTTACGATTTAATTATTTAAAAATTACAATTTACATTGTTTATGTATAAGAAGCCCCATATTATGGTACATAACCAATGTTATGAGATTTATGCAAGACCAAATACTAAAACACATTGTACTATTCTTGGAAAACTAAAACAATATAAATAAAATAATTAAGTATTATACAGTAATATTCATTTTTATTTTGCATATTTCTATAGAGTTTTTGAAGTTATCCTTCTTTTGGTACGTTTGGAAAAAAATATAAGAGTAAAAATTTTACGATGCGCTCACCACCGACAGCCAAAAACCGATATGATGAAGTTACCTGAAAGCGACATGATGAAGTTAATGGAATTGGGCGGTTACAACATTGACACAGTGCAGGAATTGAACCTGCGCCTTTTCGTAGCAGGCAGTTTCAGTTAATACGACAGTAAAACGAGGTGGGTTAATAAAAAGTGAGAATGAGTGTGTTGCCGGTAACTTTTATTAAAGGAAATCTTTGTTTCTTCGGCTATAAAACCTACTATAACACGACGATCTGCTGAAACACGTTTTCTACTTTTTGACCATTTCTTTACTATCGTTGAGGAGCGGTACGAACGAGGGTCGTCTTTGATGGATGTTCTTTCACATTTAAATTCGGTGCACCAACTTGTGTTGCCCATCGATAGTCGACATCGATAGCGTATCGATAATTAATCGATAGTGAAGTTAAAATATCGGTAGTTCTATCGATACCTTCTTATGTGACTATACTATTGACAGAACACAATACTATCGATAGTATTGGTGCTCACAAATCATAAACTATTGATAGTATCGATACTATTGGAGTTTCGAAATAAAATAATATCGACGCTATCGATAGTAGGTCATTTTACGATAGTATCGCTTGAAGGGTCGCGGATACGCCGGTATGTCAGTTAGCAATCGATTTCCCGGAAACTAACCACAGAGGCGGTATTGTACACAGTTCGCAGGTGCCACAAATCGATTTTTTTATACTGACTTTCGTCTAACTACATTGCTTTTAAAACTTACCTGATACTATCGAAAACTTAACAACTATCGATTGTCCAAAATTCAATAATATCGATTCTATTGATAGAATTATTTTTCAGAGGTTTGATAGTATCGATAATTTATAATTCATTAGCAGCATCTACTATCAATAGTATCGATATCATTGCAATCCGTTAATAGTGTTGTCGCATTTCGAGCTATCAATACTATCGATAGTAGGGCTGTTTTAGATCAAAACTATCGATAGTGAAACTATCGATAATTCGGTAACACTAGCACCAACTGTAGAATACGGTGGAGCATTTGCAACCAAAGTATTCTATAAGCCCTGACGAACTTGAAAATTTTTAAGTTCAGATACTCAATAACCGCGTGCAATTTGTTTTTTATCATTTTCGATAACACGCTACGAGAGACTACAAACAAAATACTTCCAGTATTAAAAACAAAAGACAATTATTTTCTTTTTTTAAACTAATTAATATTCTAGCTTTACCAGCCAGTAATAACTTTTTTCGGTTCTAAAGTTTGTACCTCATTCTTACTTTATTATGTATGCTCTGCGTGTATGATAGTAATATATAGGTTTATCCATTCCATACTAATTGTTGAAACGGGCTCACCAAACCAGTATTTTTTTTTTTCAAATTTATGAATCTCTGATATTTTTTTCGATAGCAAGAAATAAGAATATAAAGAATATCTGGATTTTAATTCAAATGTATAGGTTGATTTAATTACATGCAAAACGTTTAAAAACATATACAACACATTTTTTTAAAATTTATTCTTGAAATAACATCATTAACAGCTTTTACAGAATTAGAGTTAGCTAATTTTATAATCAGTATTAATTAATCTGATATCAAATAAATATTTATAAAATATTTTATACATTTGCCGATAAAATCATTACCTAATTTTATAAATCATATTAAATAGAATATTTACTTCAAAAAGAGTGTGCTCTTGGCCCTAGTTTCAATATTTTAATGGACATTCGAACATTAAAAGTGGAGATATGTGAATTTTTGCTAGTTTATGATATTAGCAAACTTTTAGTTGTTTGATGTTATTATTGCCTCACACTTGTGGAATGTAGCAACTTGCTATTTATACAGATTCAATTGTCTATTCTTACACATTTCACATCTGTAGCAATCATATCAAATGTATTTTCATAGAAAAAAAAATGTTGAGCAAAAATGAAAATAATATCTACGCAGAATATTTCGTATACATACTATTATTATAAAAATAATTTATATGTACAAGACATGTTTTTAGAAAAACTTCAGTACCTAATTATTTATATTGAGTTCATAATTCTGATATCTTTTCAAATAATATTTGAGTTTATAATGATAAAAACTAATTTACTAAACTGGTCGCTCTTATTTAGTGTAAGTACATTATAATTTTTTTTATAATATTTAAGGTACATAATAATTGTTAACCAAAAATCACAATATGATTTTTTAGAATTTCTTATTATAAAATGATTAATTAGCAAACTCTTTGTTTAAAGTATTTTTGTTGGAAATAAATAAGGATTTACAAAGTCAACATATTAAACATAATTCTTAATTAACACAATTATGTTACACTCCATGCAACAAAATTAATGACAAATACAATTCTTAAAATAAAATGCACCTATTTTTAACTAGGAACTATACAATGGTGTGATGAGTGTCATTCGCTGACCTAATATCGTATTAAGCACTTTAATTTCTTAAACTTATATTCACGATAATTATCGTATGAGTGATAGTTAATAATTCAAATTAGGTCTAATTTTTTTACCGGCTGTACACTCTCGCCGAGATATTTCCAAGTGCGAGAGTGTACTTACTACACGCCGAGCACGAAAGTGTATAATATTCTAGTTTCGTGTCAGGTTTATGTGTACGAATTAAAGGATTTCGGCTACCTTAGGTTTGGGTGTTTGCAACCCTAACTGGGTAGCCTAGTGTATTATAGAGAAAGTTGTACTTTCGCCGAGATACGCCGAAAGAGACTCATTCGGATGAGTGTACAGCCGCATTTATATTTTTTGCTTGCAGTGAATATCTCGATGTAATTCCTAATTAACTTAAACACTTTATAATTTAATATACTCAATTAATCACGAAACCAAAACTAATAATTTTATAGTAAATCCTAGTTCTATCACAGTAAAATATAAAAAAAACACTCACTTAAATCCACATAGATGAATTAATTCAATTTTCATGTTAACATACACTTGAATTGAATATTTAATATCTGTGTGTATGAGACAGTCATTTTGGTTTATCCGAAGCTGTTTTAATTTGTAACAATATCAGAATAAAAAAACAAGATAGACACAGCGTAGTAAAGTGACTCAGTCAGAGTCGGTGTCACGACGAGACACTGAGAACAAACTGTATTTTTAGAACATACTCACATTCTATCTATCTTATTGTTCTAGTCCAAAGCGATCCTACATACGCTATATGTTATTTATATACGTATGAGTTTACAATCTAATTCAGGATATTCTTAACTACTCTGTCCTTTTCCGACAACTCAATATATATAAGTAGATTCTCATTACAAGACCACCATTTCATTTTTAGAAACTAATATTCAATAAATATATAAGAGATACACTGTACTTAAACACTTGATAAAAAGTGAGCCGCAAATCAAAGCAATGTGCAGGGACAGTGCACTGGAAAGATTGACACTAAGATCACTTTACATAATTCTTTCTTATGTTAGTAGTTGTTCATACCATATTATGTAAGTGCGAAACGTTTAATAAAGTCAGTCTTCTTTAACATATAATTTAGCCCTATGTGACATTTTTCGTCGACTGCTATAGCAGTTTTAGTTTTCGAGTTAAAAAAAAATAAAGCCATTTTTTTATTAAATTTGTACTCTGGCTTTCGTGGAGCCAATTTAAGATGCGTGACTAGACTAATTTTTAAAGTACGTGATTTTTTTAATAAGTACGTGTGGATAAGTCCCTTTGTTAGCATTTTAATCTTAGTGTCCATCTTGAGAAATTTTACGTGACCATTTATATTTTTAAGGTTTATTGATTTTTTTTATGTTTGAAGTAAGGTTTTGTATTGTAAAATATAATTCATTCGTAACTGAATCAGTAAAATTCCTATCCAACAGAGAGCAGTTACAACTATCTGTCCAAGCACGCGACAACATAAGACTAAACTTATAAAAGTATAACCGATTTCTGATCCCTATAAATCGCTTGATTTAATATACTACAAAAATCTATTGCTAATTTGCTATACAATATACTTCGAGACACAAATTATAATAAAGCATCTATTTGCAACAGAGCAATCACACATCCGACTACGTAACCTCTGCTCCCAAGTGACCAATAACAATATATAAAAATACAAAATGTTTATATATTGTGACTTGATTATATTCCAAATAACATCAATAAAAGTTACCGTATATTGTGGCGTGGTCCGGGGCCGATAAAATTCTGCTCTTCGAATATTCGTAAATAGATTCTATATATGGTCGAAAAAATTGTAAATTAATAAATAGTATTATACAATAAAAAAATTAAAATTGATTTAATATAAGTAATATGTAAGTCATATATAAAATTAATTAATATAGTAAAATCAAAATACAAATTTTCGAAGTGTAGCAGTAAATTGTAGTTAGGTATTGTAGGTTTGTAAGTGTTGCCAGATGTCTCGGCTTAGCTTTTCGTTGGTATTATAATCCTATCAAGCCTATAAAGCTCTGCTTTTACTTTTCACGCTACGTTCTGTTATCAATGGCTTTAGGGATTCTTTCTTATTAAATCTGGCAATACTACTAAGAAGGCTCGGTGTTTTAGTGCGTTGCCCATTGGTCGTGTCTACGCTAACGCTTGTTGTCTACACGCGACTGCCGCGACTAGGGCCGCCCCGCGACCGCTGCCGTCCTCAGATAACATAAGGTCGAACTGAAACAAAAAACATAATAATAATGACTTCGATCACGCCGGCCAGACTCATTGAGATTAGCCATAATACATATACAACACATAGCTAAACAGGAGATAATATAGTGCACAAGTGTACGCGCAGACACAAGTGCACTCTCTATTCCTGTCACTCTCATACTCCGGTGGGACGACACGACCGGTAAGAGTTAAGGCGCAGGACCGACGGCTGTACGTGCTCTCCGAGGCACGGGGGTGAGACACCTCCAACTTCTCAACTCTGAACTGTTACTGAGACTTACTAAAAAGAAAGACTCAATAACTAAACTTGGCCCAACCCGGGACTCGAACCCAGGACCTCTCCATGTGCAGTCTATGAACAAATTGTGGTTAATTCGTTCATGGTGCAGTCGTACTTGCTAGCCACTACACCATCGAGGCAGTTAAAACATAATATGTAAATATTAAAAAGTAATGTCCGTGTGTCTCGTTTTCTATACGTTGTCGTATCGTTCTTTCGGTTTTAAATATTTGGTTGTTGCTATTACGTGTTTAATACTTACTCATTTAGTGGAAGGACTATTTAAAGAATTATCTTATCTGTATTATTTCATCATAATAACATGGGGTCTCATCACGAACAAAAAAAATGAGTTCAAATAAATGTAAATAGATGACAGGTATCGATTTGATATTAAAGTTGTGTTAAATTAACAAAAGATAAATAGATCCCAAAAAGGTGTATTGTTATTTAAAAAAATATTCTAAGTGAAACGAAATAATACGCTTGTAAAGCTTAGTTTTACTGATTATTGAAATATCCGTAATCAGATGATGGGTTTGTAGTCTTTATTAACAGATAGCGCTTTTACTTTTTATGAATTGTTTCATCAATCAACGACATCTATTGTCTATTTTAGCAAACAAAAAATAACCCAAATTAGCGCTGTCCATTTTCTTTATATGGTATATGCCATATGTACTAGTATAGTATTATGTGATCTGTGATATTACTAGTGTCCGACCGAAGCTTCGGCTTCGGCTTCGACCACCTTCGGCCAAAAAATCCACCTTCGGCGAAACATTCGGCTTCGGCCCAAAACCCGGCCGAAGCCGAAGGTCTCGCCGAAGGTCCGAGCGACCGTCGAGATTGAACGAACTGTTACGAAAGTCATGAGGCGGCGGGGAGTCACTGTCAAAATATCACATTGCATGCATCAAAACAAGTTCGTACGTGTATTTAAACGAGTGTTTTTGAGAGAGAAGGTTAAGAACAAATATGCTTAGTAAAATAGAATATTATATTATTCTTATAACTTGTTGTTTGCAAAACAGTCATTACCTCATTAGTTCTATTGTTATTGTTACATTTATTTTGAAATTTCTAATATTTTCTAAACTGTGCATTTAATTGACCAACATTTAATTATTTACTAAGAAGTTAGTTTATTTTATTTATTATTCTAGTTTTGGTCTAGTCGAGTAAAACAAAGATTGATTGGTCTAATTGTAATTTGTGAATTACATAATAAAGAAATGATTATTTTTTACCAGTAGGTAAATCACAAAATCACAAACTTTTATTTATCTCTAAACCAACCATCTCTATGATATATCATCTACTTCTATATGAGACAGTCAATATAAACCTTCAATATTGAGGTTATTTGAGGTATTGATACAAAATTAATTACTGAGTGCTGAGAGAATATAAACCTTCGGCTTCGGCTTCGGCCGAAGGTTGTGGCGATAGCCGATTAATCGGCTTCGGCTTCGGCCAAAAATAGACCTTCGGTCGGACACTAGATAATACTAACCACAAAACTGTATACTTATCATAGTGTATAATTATAATTTTATCGATAAATCTGTAAAGTTAGAATGAGAAAATCAGTTAATTTAATAATACTTTGTGAGCTGTTACGAAGAAACCGATAAAAATAGTAAACTACCTATTGTTAAGTATACAAATGACTATAAAAATAATGAGTTTATTATCTATAAAGTTTAAGCAAATGCTTAATTTATGGAATGTGTCTACTAATTTAGCTAACTCAGTTTTCAAATTTATAACGCAACTTTACAAAATGAAATAGTATTTACATGTTTTGTAAGTCATAAAAAAGTATCTACGCACATTTATAAAGAACCAGCATAGCACGCGGCTCCGCCCGCGTTCGGATGACCAAAAATCAAATTCTTAGGTTTTACATATTAGTATACTCTCACATATATCAATTTCATTACGCGCCGTATGATTGGTAAATAATGGTGGTGATTGACATTGCCACAAAGGTTCCTCCGTAAATCTTAATTTAATTTAGTAATATTGCACTTTTTGTTTTGGTTTTGTTTTGGGCGATAAACTTTCAAACTACTGAATTAATTTCAATCATTTATTTACTAATAGACAGCTATTGACTGTATTCAGCCCTTTTTAACGTCCCACTGCTGGGCACGGGCCTTCACCATGCTGGCCAAGTACGGGTTGGCTATTGATTAATTTTTATTTAAATAATTTTAAGTAAATGCTTTTTATTATTTTATATGGCTTGGCTAATATGATTAAAGTCCTTTAAGTCTTTTAGTTTTCAAGAAGTGGGTTCAAAAAAATCTAAAAAATTTGTGGTATAACAGTTTCTAAAATACTTTTATCGAAAATTGTCTTGCAGATATGGAATATTTTTAGTTACCCGCTTTGTTAGTTTAACAACGATAAACTTGTTTTCCATAAAATGTTAAAAATAATAATAATGAAATGAACTTATTTTTACGGTTGATAAAATGTGTCGATATTGTGAAAACGTAAGTATTATTCGTATTTATTTTAGTCTTAACCTAACAAAATACGTAAGTAAGAAAAACAACTTATATTATATTTTGTTATAAAGAACCTATAATTGCGCGAGTTGGATTTGCATTTGCCCAATTTTTACATTAAAGGATTTACAAATATTAACATTATGTATTTCCTAAACAATAAAAAATTACAAATATTTTCATTTCAAAATTGTTTCAGTCAACAAAATATTACTAATATGTTACTAATTTCTAGGCAAAATAGGTTTTATTTGAACACAGGTGGAGCGCAGGTAATTTAGTAGCAATTCTAATAAAATTATAGAAAGCTCATATCTGTACATTCAATTTTTTGGGATTAAAACTACGTATTTTAAAAACACAAGGCGACATCTTTTATCGAATATCTAAATAACACATAAATAAACGGTTTTAGAAATATTTTAATGAATCAAATAGTGCTATTAATATATTTTTTTCAAGATAAGGTATTTTAATAGTTTTTGAATTTTGCCATATTTAACAAGTTATCTTGCTAAAATACTTATAGTATCATCATGGTTTTATTCTAAACAGATTTTGTATTTTTTCTCAGAAATCAGATAATTATTTTCCAGTGGTAAAAAGTATCCTATATGTTGATATTTCATGAAAACCCCTCCACTGACGAACAGACAAAAATTTTAAAAACTATAGATTTGGCCTCTGTATCGATAATAATGTCTATTTCAATAAGATTTTCAAAAAATATTTAATGTACAGATTCGGCTTGGTTACAATTTTATTATATTATGTATAGCCTACTACATACCTATTTCGTAAAGAAGGCTGTTAATAAATATTACCTATCATCTAATCAGGTAAAATAAGAAATGTGGCGGTATCAGAAAATGCAATGATAGGTGTAGTATTTACTTCGTGATAATTGATAATATTATATGACATCTTTACGGTTCGTACCGCTATCAGAGCCATTTATTAAACGTATTTATGGGTTGTTCAAGTAACTGATGTCCATATTCCTTAATAAAAACCTAAAATTATTGAAATTAGGTACTTATAAATTTTATATTTTTCCCAATACGTCATAAGCGACGTTACAAGCGCTATCTGGTTTTTTATATTATGATAGATATTAAGGCAGGTCAATGTTGTCCAAAAGTTATAAAGTACATTTAGAAGTATTAGTATTGTATGTATTCAGCACTTTTTAACGTCCCACTGCTAGTCACGGGCCTTCCTTGAATACGAAGGGGATCAGGCACCACGCTGGCCAAGTGCGGGTTGGCGGACTTAACATGTCTTTCGAAAACTTTCTAGATTTTCTCAGACTTGCAGGTTTCCTCACGATGTTTTGTTTCACCGTAAGGCAAGTGTTAATCATGTTAGAAATGATTCGCACATGAAAATATCAGAGGTGCGAGACCTGGGATTTGAACCCGCTTCGCGAGCGCCTTAAAGCTGGGCTACTACTGCCTCATTTAATTAGTATTAGGTACATTTTATATTTTTCACAATATGTTATTATTGACGTTCGAAGCGCTATTTGATTAAACCAATTATTTTATATGATAGATAATATAGCAGGTCAATGTTGCCCAAAAATTGTATACAGTACAAAGTTCATCTTCAAAGGAGAAAAAACAATAACAATTACTATGAAATTATAATTAGTGCTTACGTCAACGTGGCGTGTTTACATTAGAACTGATGTAAGCAATAGGTACGATCCTACGAGTAAATACGAATTGATAATATTTGTTCAAAACAAATCTGGTTTGTTTCAATGGATTTTATCAAACGAACATTGAACTCTCTAGCAATAACACATTGAGTACGCACATAAAGGGGCTCGCCGGTGCGGTGACACTTATATCACTAATGATAACTTAGTTAAATCCGAATATAATTAATTATTCACGAAATTACTGGTATCGTTTATATTAGTAATCTTATAATAAACATTAAACAGATTACATACATTCTGTTTAATGAAAAACTTGATTTGCGTAAACTTGTGTGAATGACCTTAATAAAATATGCTTAAGAGTGAGCGCAAACGAGGCGCTAAATATTGAAAGTATTTTGAAATGATTTTATTCAAGGTTGATTTTTTTTTACAAAAGCAAGACCTAACAAAGAAATGCGACGTTATACGATATAAAATTATTTTGCCTATCTACGTTATGTTTAAAAAAATTCCTTGACATTTATATCACTAAGCTGTAAGACCCGCTTGTTGCGCCCAAATTGTATATTAGTAAATTTTTAGAGGTCATTGAATACTTAATTATAAGTTTTACTAAATTTAAAATTTGAATATAATTAATACTAATAAGAAAATTAATATTCTACAATTGCAAAATGATTTAGGTATTTTTTATTTAAATTTTAAAGTTCTGGCAAGATTATTTACAGAAAAAAATATTTATTTCTTTCATGGAAAAATTTCATAATCATGTTAAGTGTATCGTACATACATATTTGAAAAGTGTCTAGTAAGTAATTTATCTATAAGTCTGGTCGACTACGTCAAAATTGTTTGATTTTGTCATCTGTAATTCATAAATGGCCTTACTTTAAATCTATACATATAATAAAACTGTAAAGATTGAATGTCTGTACATAGAAAAAAAATGATAAAAACCGAGTCAGGAGAATGTCAGAAGAGAAATAGAACAAATCCCGATTTTGTCTGTTTGTACGGGCTAATCTCCGAAACTGTTTGACAAGTTTGTTTGAAAAAGATAAAGATATAATAAGTACCTACTTTAAGACAAAATCAAAAACACTTCGCAAACCTATCACCAACAACTGCAAAATCACCCCAATTCTCTAGCTTCACAACTAACACGTCGAGGCTATAACAGAAGGCTCAGAAGGAAGGATATAATCAGTGAGGACTGAGGCCATTGGAAATAAATGAGTAGATGTTCTCAGTGGAGCACACTCAAAGTACCCTCACACAATCTGCTTATAGTTAAACTGATTGGAGATACTAAAACACAAAAAAAAAATAAGTACCTGGATGCCAGGATTGACGAGTTGCGCGATTTTCTCGCACATGAGCGTGTGAAAGTGTGGGTGGAAACGGTACACGGAGCCGTCGATGCCGACTGTGACGCGGGGTTCAGCCATTTTGTTTAATAAAGTGGCTATGCCTGCTGACACTAGGTATGCCGCCCGGCGTGATATGCACTCGCACACATGTCGCACTGCCGACATGTCTGCTTCTGTAGCGTGGGACAACCCTGGAAATAAGCAAGTTAATTGTTACATCATATCCATACTAATATTATAAATATGAAAGTTTGTCCTTCCACGTCGAGGCAGTGTGAGAGATTGGCGTAATTTTTTGTGTGGATATAGTAAGAGGTCTGCAAAATGACATAGGCTAATTTTTACCGCGGGATTTTTCTCATTCCTATGCCAAAACACGTTATAACACAACCCAAAAACATATTTATGTATGTATAATTAAATAAATAATTTTAGCATTTTTTGAAATTCATCCCATAAGGGGGTAAAATAGGGGATAAAATTTTGTATCAGCCCTACCTTTTTAGAGGTTTTTTTGTAGTTTTAGCGCGAGCGAAGCCGCGGGTTCTGCTAGTAGTTTTATAATTGATCATTGTTAATATTTTTGTGGCGTGTGACAGCCCTGGTAATGAAACCCGAATATCTAAATGTATCGCTGATAGCGTTCGAGACTCCTAGCGCTAGTTCGACTCATTCCTAGTCAACTTTATTTGTTTATTTCTTTTTTTACTTTAGAGTGAGTATTATAACAACATTAAGATTAAACTTGACTAATTAAACTTTCATCTATAATTTGTGTTATACAAGTAAGAACTAATACAATTCTATACTTCTTAATATACCGATTAAGGCTGGCAGGTACCGTAAGTTTTATTAGATAGCTAAAATACATATTGTTATCTTTAAGATATTCGTAAAATTTAAAAGGAATATCGCTGCAGTGATGCACTCCTGAAATGTTTAGGTAGGTACATAATTTTTGTGATTATTTCTAAAAGTTTGTTGAGTATTTTCGAGTGCAGTGTAAAAAGTTACAAAAATGAATTCCCAGCTATTTAGGTACCTTTTAACGCCAGTTCTCATTGGTAAGTGTATTATACTACTATAAAGAATTTCAATATATGTATTTCAATTTGAAACACTTGCGTCATAAGTTAGTTTCAATAAAATAATCAAATAATTACTGTGTGCGAATACAAGTAAAACGATAACACTATCAAAGGTAGGTATCTATACAACCATTTATATGAGAAAATAGCTTCGTCATGAATAATGATTGACATGAGGATATTAAGTTTTATCCTTATGTCGGAACATATGAAAAACTTGTTTTGAAGATTTTTTAATATAATTAAATAAAGCAACTGAATTAAAAAAAACCATTTAGCTAATATTACGTTGTTTGGATAAGAAACTTTTATTTCTTTAAAGTCGTTATTATTACTATAATATTTACAATCACATTTAAATTTAACTTAAATATACAGTGACAGATTTTGGATAAATTGTTGTTGTATAAGATATTTTGAAATCTCCTTGCAAGTCAAATAAAAAAAATGCATTATCGGTCTTGATTGCATATCACTATTATATAATATGTAACAATTACCAATTATATAAAAGCTGAGAAAGCCTTATGTAATCAAAGCAAACGTTTCATAGAACATATACCTAGTGATTGATGAAAATGTTAAGTTACGTCATGGCATTAAACAATATTTTGTATGTAAATAGCAGTTCTTGTCGTCATCTTGTAAAGGGCTGGCTGTAGTGGAGTTACAAATACCTATTGTTTAATCATTGTATTATGAATTTTATAAAGTGTATTATATATTTTTTAATGCAACATTTTTTAAAATACGCCTAAATAAATACGATATCTAACAATTACTTACCAAGTTCCTCAAGGACATCCACACAGCTTGTGAAGTCGCCTGGTTTATCCGACTCGATCTCCGATACGTATTTTGTATAAAAACTTCCACTTTGGAATAAGAGATCAGATCCGCGTCCTCCGAAAAGTAATCCCATCCTTGTGAACTTGGCCAGAACCAAGCGAACTAATTCTCCCATATACATTCCAGATATCATCTTCTCTTGGCTGTAAATGAATAATCATCTATACATATAATAAAATCGTAACTAAGCCGAATCTGTACATTAAATATTTTTCGGAAAATCTTATTGAAATAGACATTATTACATACAGAGGCCGAATCCATAATTTTTATAATTTTTGTCTGCCCGTTTGTTTGTTACCACATCACGGAAAAACCACTGGAGGGATATAGATGAAATTCGGTATGATGATAACTGGAGATATTCGAATTAACATATAGAATACTTTTTACTGCGGGAAAATATCTCATCTCTGAATCCATAATAAACGTAAGTAGGAACGAACCCGAGCGGAGCGAGGGTGAGTCGCTAGTTATCAATATTATAATTACGTTTGTATCTTTTTGTTTGTGTTAATTCAATTATTCCGTCGCTTATAGTGAATTTATATGCGACAACCCTGGAAATAAAGTCTATTCATTAAAAAAATGTACAAACAGTTCACAATTGGCAACGAAGTAACATACATACACCTTGGCGGTGTGTCAAAATGTCTTAAACAATTACATACAAGAGAATATTTTTCTAAGCCAAACTTTTAAAGACAAACTTCTAAATAAATTAATTAAAAATGATAAAGAGCATTTTCGCACACATTTAAATTTTCCAAATTATGTTAATTACCAATTGTGTACTTAAAAATATAAATATAGACGTGTTTTCAACTAGTGCCCTTAAAACTTATTTAATAAGAGATTTTTATTATAAAAGTTAGACATAAACAAGATAAAATTACTTATGTATAAGTATTAATTGCGGTAGCTTGTATTTGTTTTATCTTGTCATGACGTTTTAAATGAGTGCAACTGCACATATAACATTTAAACTTCGAACTTATTACATTGACATTGCGGCCGTAGCCGTGAATCATGACAATCATAGGTACATTTGATAAAAATTATATAATGAAAAAATATGTCGTATTCCTTTTAAGTTAGGCAGCTGTTTCATGGACATTTCGCGATTTAACTTAAATCCATAGTGTGTGTTTGGTAACCGGTTAATGCGACAGATTTAAAGCGATTTGTAATTCTTTATGGCTTGTAGTTAATATTCTAGTAACACCTTTTTGTTATCTATATTTAATATTATAAGAGGAAAATTGTTTGTTTGTTTGTGCCGAATAAACTCCGAAACTACCGGACCGATTTAGATGATTTTTGGTATTAGATAGTTGAGACCCCGGGAAGGATATAGGATAGTTTTTATTCCGTAAATCAACCCTTAAGGGGGTGAAAATGGTGATGAAAGTTTGTATGGGGAATCAACCTATGGACGAACCCGAGCGAAACTAGGGCGAGTCGCTAGTATTTTATATATGTAGTTATTATATTTTCAGTACAGTATTTTTAAAGTTATCTTAAAATTTAACAATGAATCCGGCTCTTACTAAGAACTTTTGTTACGACCCACTTTTAGAATAAAGAAACGTGACTACAATTCGAAGTTTCATGTTTATGACTAACCCATGTTTGAGTCTACCAGTGAATGTAGTCTAGGTACCCTAATTAAATCACCAGTACTAAGGTCATTAACCTTTGTATACAGTAAAAAAAAACAGTTACTATTTGGTTTCTACGTTTTATAGGATTTAATTTCTTTATACAGGCTGGTCAAAGAATTGACGTGATAAAAGTTTTTTTAGATTCCTCATATCTCGGTGTATCCGAAAATATCCCATTGTATATTCCGCGATTTATCGTAGTTTAGAAGTTACGATTTTTTAATGCGTATTGCGAATTTTCTACCGGAGCAAATAAAAAAAATCGTAACTTGTTTTAATAGTAAACATTTTAAATGACGTCTAAAAAAATTATGCCGTCACTTCTTGGACCATCCTGTATATTGGAAATTTTCATTAAAAAGTTCATAACATTGAACTCGCCACAAATACTTAAATGTTTGCCTTGAAAGATAATTAAAAAGGTTAATAAACATTTTATTTATTGATTACAAAGATACAACAGACAAGCTTGAGCGTTTAATGATTAGATATGTAATCAATTTAATGCATTGGCTGCTAATATTGGCTAATAAAAAGTGCTACAAGATGCAAATAGTTATCGCCACAAATGTGGTAATATAAATAATAAATTAAGAAAGAGAATAAAATACAAAGCGAGCGAATATCTGTGAGCGACTACAAAATCCGAAAACTAATAAAAGATTTTTAAACATAATATACATATGTATGTTATTTACTATTTAAGTTTATAAAACAAAAACTACGACATCGTTTGAGTGACCTAATTTCTGATTGAATATGATAAGGTTATATGCCGTATTATATTTAGGTAATATTTTTTTTATACTGAGCTGCATTTCCTTAAGATTAGGGTCACCTACCTACACATTTCTTTCCGTCAAGTAGTTTAAATCCCTACTTCCATACTAATATTATAAATGTGAAAGTGTAGTTGTTTGTTTGTCCTTCTTTCACGTCGGAACAGAGTGCCGGATTAGCGTAATTTTTTGTATGGAGATAGTTGGAGGACTGGGGAGTGACATAGGCTTCTTTTTATTGCAGGAGATTATCTCATTCCCACGGGAAAACACGTTATCACACAAACCAAAAAAAAATTATGATCAGAATTACTTGAAACTTGGTATAAATGCTCTTCAATAAAATTAAATAAATACGTATTTTACTATTTTTGGAAATTCATCCTATAACGGGGTAAAATAAGCGATGAAAGTTTGTATGAAACTACCTTTTTAGATATTTTTTTGTAGTTTTAGCGCGAGCCAAGCCGCGGATTCTACTAGTACTGCATATATTTGAATACTCACATCTGTTTGCCAGGATTGATAGAATTGACATCGACGTCGCGGTCGAATTCTGTCCTTATAAAGTCCAAAGCCCCATCGTCGCCGAAAGCGCCCCATTCGGTGTTTATCAATAGTTCAGGCTTGCCCGGTTCTCCATCGAATATTTCACAGTTTTCTGTCTTTTCCACGTAACATGCGTTACTGCCAGTACCTGGATAGATATAATCACAGTTATAAATAAATACTAAAAATCAGGATGTATGAGTATTGCTATAAACATAAACAAGTAACATTGTAGTTATAGGGCAGAAGCAAATATTAAGTTAATTAGGTGCTTAATTTCATAAAAATTTCAGAAATGTATACGCACGTAACCGTATAATTAAAGAAAATAAACAATTAAAAATGAAAAACCAAAAGAGATAAAATTTTAAATGGAATGTCTGTTACCAGATATTAATCAAATATTACTATTACTGGTGATAAGACATGCGTTAGAGAAAATGGATATGAATCATATCTAATCGTCTTGTTCCGAAATGCATATTAATTATTTAGTGATAGTTGCAATATTGTTATGTTATGATAAAACCCATGAACGCAAGCACAGCACACTGCTACAAACAAAGTAGACCTACCAACGATGAGTCCTATTTTGCAGTTATGGTTTTTCCACGCGCAAGACATCAATGTGCCCGTTGTGTCATTCAGAATAGCACATATATCAATCTGTACGTCCTACAAGAGTAGAAAAACACGCGATTTAGATATTGTTATTAGCAGAATAGGGATAGACATCGGTGATTCGTTGAAGATGATCTATAGAGGCTGTTTGTTTTATGGAAACTCAGTCAAGCTCAACTGTTATTTCGCGGTTCGCGGCGCCTTCAAATAAATAGATAATGCATGTTAAGGTGTTACCGTTTAATGTTAATATGACGCGAAAAGAATACCGATATGCGAAGACCTACTTGTTTTCCTTATCATAATATAAATAATAATGAACAACCAATTTCCAAAGAATCAACAAGCAAGCCGTGCCCATAAATGACATCGAATAAGAAATTTAGACAAAATAATAGAACTGTCCAATGAGTACGAAATAATTTTGACCTATCCATATCATATACATGCATAAATTTCAATTCAATAGAATATTTCTTGGGAAAAGTTAAAATGTTATTTTATTAGCATGCATTACGATTTTTGTTACAAATATAAATTACTCATACTCTTGAACCGAGATTCCATATCGGAAGCCTCTATTTGGCTCTCATTGGCTTTCGGACATGCCTTATACTAAAGAGAGCTGAATCATCATCAACTCACCGATTATAATTCCTATTCGACAATGGGGATCTTTATGCGAACAGGACATTAGAGTCCCGGTCGCATCGTTAAGGATGCCCATCACAGATAAAGAGAGATCCTGGAAAGTGTCGCAATCATTTTCATTTAAATTTTGAATTTTGATCATTCTCAATTTGCTCAAATTATTATTTTGCGTTAGTATTTTTTGTGTGTACATAATTATAAAAAAGTCAAACTATATTAGTATAGTTATATTATACTATATTAAGTAGTAAATATTATATACCTAAAATATAATATTGTATTTTCTGTTTACTATAAATAAAAATTATTTCTTTAATAAACATCAAAAGAACTTAGCTACCTTGGGCTATTATTTTAGAGTCTGTATGAATTGATAATAGGAATATATGTAAGTATAATGAAATTTGTTAACTTACCCCTCTTCGTGCTATAGCATCTTTGAGTCCCTGTACGACGTCCTCTCCTACAACGCCCGAACAAGAAAAACCCTTTGTCCAACGCTGTAACAGCCCTCTTGTGAGACCGAGCTGTTTTAGCGGAAAACTAAACGTGAAACCAAGGGCTAAGCGTTCTTCATATACGTCATGTTCCTAAAAAATGATACATTATTGTTATTTATAATGATGCGCGTACATATATCACACATTCATCTTCTATTTATTAAAAAAAGTAGCGTCAGCATTAAAAATTATTTTTTGCTTTCAGAAATGTGTTATTTTTACCTACCTTCATGAAATTTGCTAAACATTCAGCAATATGGTCGAAAAGGGCGACTCCTGTACCAGTCATAATATGATTAGGAATGGCATAGATTTTTGATTGCATGTCGAAGTGATTTTCCCCTAAGTTTATTATCAACACTCTAAAATTGGTTCCACCCAAATCTAACGCCAAAAATTTACCTCGCTCTGTAACAGATAGACATATATTATTATTAAAAACCGATTATTCTTAAAAAAAACTTATGGAACCAAAACAACGTAACAATATGTATAACCCGTATATTTTCCTTAAATTTAACTTTAATGACTGTTCTTCTCTTACTCATTATTACGATTCGGTTGAAGGAATATGATCAATCTACTAACAAGATAATTATATACCTACATAATGTCACATAACTGTATGTACCTATTTAGTTTTAAAGATCTAATAATCCTTTCCTTTTAACCAATATTACACGAACTGACGTTTTCTAAAGGGATTAAAGGGAATATGTACATAAATTTTTTTTATTACCTTTTCCATTAGGTAAATCTTGAATATATGTGATCCAGCACTTCACAATAGCATTTGCGTGTGTGTCTTTTCCAAGGCCTTTTAGTAGGTCATTGTGGAGTCTGTTCATAATCTCCCTGAGTTGTTTGTCTGATAGATGGAAGATTTCGCATTCTTCGCGAATCTGTTGAATCAAACACATAATGACTAAAAAGATTTTTAAACTGGTTGCTAATATGTACACGTATATTCAGATTTATAAACTGTTATAACCGACTCTTATTATTGATATTAAACGTAACAATTCTGGTATTTATTTTTAATGCAAAGTGGTAATACTAGTTTTATATAATTATATGCTAGTTTTCCTTGAATTTTGGTTACACATTCTCTATTTCATAGGTATTTTACTAAAATAATTTCTATAATTGATGTAAGTTTACCATAATTGATGTAGGTACACAATTACTCAATCAAAATAAAGTTTTGAAGTTTGGGTCTGGAATAAGTTTTCATTCTTTAGCGAACTTTTATTAATACAGTAACTTACTTTACTATCTGAAATAACACCTTCACTTTGTACCTATTTTCAGATAAGTAGTTACCGTACAAGTTCAACCGAATTTATGAATTTTTCGCAATATGTATAATAATAGTGTATTATCGATCATACAATTATTTTAGGTCTAAATTTAAATATTTTTTTAGCGCTTATATACTGTAAATAATTATAAGTTTATTATTTTTTCTATGTACAACTATGGACTACTGTCGGTAAAATAATCGTCCATTTTATCGCGAGCGAGTTTCACAAGGTCAAAGCGGTCATTACAACATTACTACTGTCGCGTATGGTTGCTTTCCAATAATTAAACCCGGCTTAAACCTTTAGCGACTAAATCTAATTTTACATTAAATTTAAAGATAAAATTAATTTATAAACACTCACCTGCGGCAAATGATTAATAGCCATACCCATTTTAATTTTATAATAACAAAACTGCTCCAACTATTTAAACACTGCGCGAGTTATGTGTAGTGTACTGTACAACTTGCCAAAGCTGCTGAGAAATGAGGAATACGACTCCGTCGCTAACACTATGACTGTCGAGTGTCGATTGTGCTTATTTCCTACAGACTGACGCGTTCTTTTTCATTCATGATAATAAACTCTTGTTATCTCGCTCTAATGTGCAAATATGCATCGCGTTAGAATAGTGCGACATTATGTTGTGCAATACAATGAGTGAGTGTAAAATAAAAAAAAATAACGTGTACATTCCATTATTTTTACGACATATAGATACGTTGGATATTTTATATCAAGGTTTTTTAAACAATTTATCCCATATAAGTTTTGTGTCAATCGGGATATAATTTATGTTTATCGTATTTCCTCCGGCGCGCCTCTTGTTGTATGTTTCTGATTGGACGACGCGTGGGCTCGCTCATGACGTCACAGAAATTCCTCGAGTCGATGTCTTTCTATATTTACAATTGCAATAGTATGTGTATGGGTAGTGGTAGTGAAGTAATGTTGTGTGTTAAGTAGCGGCATATCTAATTAATTTTTTGGGTCACCCTAATATAATTTGAGATTTATATGTAAAGTATAATACATATGTATTATCATGACGTAATTCTTATTCCTGTGCAAATTAGATTAGTTACTAATCAATTTGCTCTTGATTCGTTTAATGTGTTATTATTTTTTATGTGGTGGTAGTTCCATGACGTCCAGTAAAAAATTGTGACAATTTAATGCAGGGTAAAATATTTAGAATTTGAATATGTTTTATTCTATCGTTGGATACACAATAATATAAATAGTAGTCAATTAAGAAGGATTTTTGTTGTTAACCGTAATGTTTTTTATATCATGTTATGTTTTCTATGGTATAAGGAGTACCTACCAAAGAGCCGACATACCTATTATAAATATCTATACATATAATAAAATTCTAACTAAGCCGAATCTGTACATTAAATATTTTTTGGAAAATCTTATTGAAATAGTCATTATTATCGATGCAGGGGCCGAATCTATAGTTTTTAGAATTTTTGTCTGCCTGTCTTTCTGTTTGTTACCGCTTCACGAGAAAACAACTGGTCAGATTTTGATGAAATTTAGTATGGTGATAGCTGGTCATCCGGGTCAACGTATAGGATACTTTTTACTGCGGGAAAATATTTATCATCTTTAAGAAATCTATACAAAACGTTAAAACGTACTCTCGCTTCGCTCGGGTTCGTCCCTACTTATTTTATATATTATGTTGTCATTTTTAATTTTCTTAGACAGCTCTATGATTGCATGTAATTTGATTTCTTTCATGGTATTCAAGTAGAGCTAGAACACTAGTTACTTATATTGTAAGAAGTAAAAAATATCTGTCATAAACAGTTAAATAGATGCCACATGAAAATGGGGTGATACTTAGGGGTGGACCGTGGGGTGATTTGCGTGGGCCGTTATCACTTATCTCATTCAGATATTCGAATGACGTACCTACGTCAATGATAACTAAATATTATGTAACTATGTATAATATATAATTAAAAATAGGTAGTTCAAGCTTATGTAGTATGACAGAAGCGCTACAATAGGCACGTGTTATTCAAACTAGCTTAATGTCGCAAAATATAATTGAATGGCTTAATCACATATGGTTATTAAATATTTAACCGAAAGGATATACGTTATCTTTGTCTATATTAAGAAATATTTATTTATTTCTATTGTTTAGATAAAGAGCTTTCTTACAGAGCGATTTTAATTTCTATCATTTTTTTATGTATACGTATTTTAACCAAACAAGATGAATCTTTTCAAACAATAAGCTCATTTGAGTGAATGTCCTGTAGTCTTGGCAATGGCTAGTGTGTACGCCTTGTTTATTTTCGTGTGTCTCGTGATTGCTAATGATAGCGTCTGCTAACGTAACTACTGAATATATTTAAGTACAGTTTGCTTAAAAACGCACGTCTAATTATATTTATTTACATACAAGAAATGAACTGCGAATTATAAATGTAATTACTATTACTTAATACGATGGCATTAGCAATGTGACTAATGAAACATGAACGGGAAAATGACTACTGCAAATTTTGTTTACGGTATTTCCCCTGCATAAAATAGATATCTTAAATATGTAGTTTGCCAGTAAGACTTGATTGGCTAAGGCTAAACGATTTATGACACTAGATTAACATCTATTTATGCATATAATTATGCACAATTTGTTGTAACGTATGTGAATTTTATTTATATATTTGTTTACGACATAACTCTAAAACAATATTTTTCTTTCATTTTCGCAAAAATACCTTATAAACGTATCATCCGGTTGTTCAGTCATTTTAAAGGTTCAGTCTTTTTGTAATTGAAAAAATAAGATTGCATGGACATGAATTGCGGAGGCAACTGCTAAAATTGTTTTGGAAGCACTATAATCTCAGTTTTGATTTTTTTAAGTATCGAGATTTTATGATAATAATTGTAGCGCGATCTCTTCAATAGTTATTATCGCAATGTTGCTATTATTATCAGCGATTCGTACCGCGGTCCATTAAGGTGTTTCGTCACGCTACTTCAGTCTGAAGTATTTAGATATAACTTCGAATTGGTTTTAGATAACAATTTTCATAGTGATTCATACGTCGCGTCGATAAGATAGCTCTACATATCATTTAAAACTTTCCATTCAATCTTAACTAAGGCCACACAAAAGAGTATTTTTCTACTGCGACAACATATTATAAGTATCTTTATAATATATCTATAGGATAATTAATATTATTCACATAATTTTTTCTTCTTCTCATCTTATATCAAGTTTATAAAATATTTTTGATATTATAATGGCAATATCTTAAATCTAACACATTATACATAGTTGTATCTCGTTTACAAAAGGAATAAGTATAATGTCAAATAATATGTATGATGGTGTAAACTAGATAGGTATAGAGTACCTTGTTCGTGATTAACAACTTATCAACAATATATCCGTTGATGTATATTCTATTGGATAATTCGAGTTACAAACTGGTTATAACTTAGAAAATCCATTATACCTAATAATAAAAGCGTGTACTAAACGATGTAATGATTAAAAAAAATAAAAAAATAGCAGTCACGATACATAACTATATCGAATACTTAATATCTATATCGATATAAAGAAAAAAAAATACTTAAACATACATATCTGATTTACGAATATATAGAAAATTCAATTAAGTTAATCAATTCAATTAAGTATAAAAAAAAATATTTTCAACTAGCGACTTACCCTCGCTTTGCTCAGGTTCGTCCCTAACTTGATTCCCCATACAAACTTTCATCCCCATTTTCACTCCCTTAAGGGATGATTTCCGGGATAAAAAATCCTATCTCCTTCCCAGGGTCTCAAACTATCTTCTTACCAAATTTCATCTAAATTGGTTTAAAAGATCCAGAGATTACCCCCTATAACGTCACAAAATCACAAACTCACAATCTCACAAATTTTACCTCTTTTTAATATTACTATAGAGTATAGATTGGTAAGAAAACGAAAAATAATACATTACCCTCCTTTGCGTAGTCGGGTAAAAGTTCAAGATACTAGGGGATAATATTATGTCAAAGGATACAATTGACGTTTGACCTTGTGGCTTAACCTTGACAGCCGTAACTGATTGTTTATCTGTAGGTATACATACATATATATGTATAAAATGTCAGGTCATTTAAAGAAGAACAATAATAGACAGCAAATTGCAGCATTACTAGTGTAAATTTTATGTTAAAACTACATAATATATACCTAACATACACTTAAAGTATTACTTTTTAAAGTTAATTAAGATTAGCTATTATACTCCGTATCTTGATATTGTAAATTTAATTATGTAAGGCTATTTCTTATAGATCATTATTTCAATTCTATTGTAGTCTGCAAGCGTTCCAACAGGAATGAAATTTTTTTTTACCTAAAATGAATACCTAAATATGTTTTGGCCGTACCTAATGCACATAGATAATATGTGATGTGTTTGGGAATACATATTTTCTTAATTTTTAACAAATATTTGGCATGGTATTAGGTACTCACGACGTCCCGCGCTTGACGCATATCGATTCGTCTTGTCAGTCGCGACGACTGAGATAAGAGGTGATAAACGAGGAGCGTTGGCGTCCACAGGGTGCTGTCATAAATTCCACAAGGCACAAGAACTGTGTTGATATCCGCGTTTAAGCGAATACCGGTTCGTCTAGTCCGTAAAGTCGACGAGCAGAAGTGAAAGGAACGGATCGCAGTACCGAGCGGCGCAACGCTAGCACTTGTTAGGTGAATCGAGGGTCACCTTGAGACGAGGCAGCCGGCGCATGTGCACCACACCCTCGGCCTCGCGTCCCGCGCGCCGGCCCCGCGTGACGTCACGCCCGGCCCCCGACCGGCCACGAAGCCGCATGTCTCACGTGATGCCCTTCACGCAATATCGCTTCAAAATAACGCAAGCCGCTTACATACCGCTTGTGAAATTTTGATACTGACTGGCGAATACCGTGCTTGCTCATCGCTCGTCACGGCGTTATCGTTCCATATGATTTATATTATAATATTTAACTACGTAGTACTTATAACATACACTGTTATAAAAGTAAAAATAGATATAGAAAAATATAATATTAATCACTAAAAGAAAACTAAACTCATAGAATAAAATTAAAAGGATTTGATAATAATCATTGATAATTATTTTTATTAGTCACATGAAACTTTAATCCGAAAAACATTATCTAAAGCTGTTATAAGGTGAAAGGATTGTATAAAGTGGGTGTGGCGTAGCGACGTGCTCGTGCGCATGTGTTGCTTGAAAAGGTTCCGTGAATAAGCGCACGTGTAGCTTCGGCAAGGATATATTTTGTACATTAAATTATTTACTGTTAAAGTTATAGCTATACACTTACTGTATGCCTGTTACTATTCGTCCGATAATCGGATGAATAAAAAATATATTATTCGTCCGACTATTGTCGGTTTGTACGAATATTTACAACTTTTTTGATTTCTAATGTAAAATAACAGATTTTTAGGTGCATTGAAAATATAACCTTAACCTACCGAGCTGAAAACTTATTCTTATCAAAAAGAATGATTTTTAAGTTCAAGAGTTTAAAAAAAAATATTTTTAGGTGCAGGAGTTTCTGTATGCAAAAAAAATAACTTACCGAGCGGAGCCGAGCTACTTATTCTACTTACTTATTTATATAGTCTATTCGTCCTTCCTTATAATTTATATACCTACTTTATAAAGGACGAATATTTTTTTTATTCGTCCTATTAAAGGAGGAATAGACACTCCGTATATTTAAGTATGGTTATAGTGAGTTTACGATAGGTACTTAGTGCTTAGATTTTAGAACATTGTTATATTTATCAGTGTGTCGTGACTCATAAAGGTTTCAGATTGCTATATTACACCACAACACTGGAATGCGCTTAGCATAAAATGTAATATTAATATTGTTTTTAAAATCATATCATATTCTCAATGTTAGTTCGCAGGTTACAACTTTATCATACTCATAGGTATGATTCAACTTGTCACTACCCTTATCTTTTACTATTTGTTATTACATAAAAATATATGCTAACAAATTGGGTATGGGTTACTATTGGGTAAATTATAGTATATTTTTTAAAATCCAGGTATCTCATTTTTCAAAGTTTTATCATTTATGAGACTGTAGCCTATATAACTTTAATAAACTATGGATAGTGGATACGGATTTCCGCACTACCATAACGAGTTTTACAAAAATATCTACATTTCTTAGTAATTAATAATAGTACCTACGATATGCAAGAAGTTTAATTCCTAGTGTTCTAAAGGCCTTCCTTAATCTTTATCTTAACTAAAGTATAAACTCGAAAGTATATTCGGTGTCTATCTTGATATTTCGTTTTAACAGTCAAATCGATAATAAAACTGATATCGATGAAATTCGGTACTCTGTATTCTAGCTTAACATGACTGATTGTAGTGTTGTTTTGAATGTGTTTACGAGTTCAAGTTAAAAAAGTGTATACATTGACGAAGACAATGCTTTTTTTGAATGAACAATACGTTAAAGAGTGATATCACTGGCACGGTAACATTACATATTACATTATCGTGTAAAGGGTAAAGGGGAATACCCTAACGTAAAAGAACGCATTTGAATGAGGATCCGTAACGTTTTTAGTTGAGATTTGAGAATTCCGATTTATAGAGCTAAGAAATCCTTAACATACTGTGCAAAAATTTTTGTTCTACGACAATAACTGGCGAAGTTATGAAGAAATTACTAGCGAAGTTCACCGCGTGGCCGCCGCGATAGCTGTGACGTCATAGTGACGGTCGCTGCCAGTAAGCTGCAGTAAGTGCCAGTGACGCTGGCAGCTGTAAGGCGCGCAGTTTTATATATGTAGCAATATACTCTATGCGCGCAGTGTTTTAATGACTTTGAAACAAATTAAATGCTCGATTTGTGTCTAATTCACCTTTTTAATTATGTACAAATATTGTATAGTGCCGAAATGTACAAACACTACTTTTAAAACGCCAGAAAAACTATTTTTTAACGTACCGAAGGACCCAAAACTTCGTAAAAAATGGTTTTCCGTTGTAAAAAGAGATGATAAAACTCCACCCTCTGCCCAGGCTACAAGACATTGCTGTGAAGATCATTTTGATGTACGTAACTACATAACTATACTTATTATTTAGTACTAGTAGATATTTATACATATAATAAAATTGTAACTAAGCCAAATATGTACATTAAATTTTATTGGAAAATCTTATTGAAATAGACATTATTATCGATACAGAGGTCAAATCTATAGTTTTTAGAATTTTTGTCTGTCTGTTTGTCTGTTATCGCATCACGGAAAAACCACTGGACGGATTTTGATGACATTTCGTATGATGATAGCTGGTTATCCGGACCAACATATAGGATACTTTTTACCGCGGGAAAACATCTCATTTCTGAGAAAAAATACAAAAACTGTATTATGTAAGAGTATACTAATATGTAAAACTGATGTAATTTTCCATATCTTCTTATAAATGAAAACTATACATATAATTCTAACTAAGCCGAATCTGTACATTAAATATTTTTTGAAAAATCTTATTAAAATAGACATTATTATCGATACAAAGGCCGAATCTATAATTTTTAGAATTTTTGTCTGTCTGTTACCGCATCACGGAAAAACCACTGGAGGGATTTTGACGAAATTTATTATGATGATAGCTAGTTATCCGGGTCAACATATAGGATACTTTTTACCGCGGGAAAATATCTCATTTCTGAGAAAAATACAAAAACTGCAATGTAATAGTATACTAATATGTAAAACCTAAGGACTTGGTTTTTGGTCATCTGAACGCAGGCGGAGCCGCGGGCAATGCTAGTATAAAATATATATGTATATTTAAATTTATTTGCTTCTAACAATAATGCATAGCTGAGGCAGATACATAAATACACAGCTATTCAAAAATATTATCATTCACTATTTGCTTTTTACCCGAGTTTGTCCCTGTGTCATTGAACTTGGAATAATACATAGAAATGGGAACGGTCGAATAGGTAGGTATGTAGGTTTATCCACAAAACTAATAAAAAAAGTAGTTAGGTTTTTAATAAATAAGCATATTTAAAATAAGAAAATTCATAGGTACATTTACACTACACGTAATAGTAAGTATCAACTTATTTATTACTAGCATTGCCCGCGGCTCCGCCCGCGTTCAGATGACCAAAAACCAAATAAAATAGAGCTATTGTTATTTTTTTTCAAGATAAGCTATTTTTAATTGTGTTTGCCTTATTTAGTACGTAAGTTACCTTGCTAAAATATATATAGTATCATCGTGGTTTTATTCTAACCAGTTTTTGTAAGACAGACAGACAGACAAAACTTCTAAAAGCTATAGATTCGGCCTCTGCATCGATAATAATGTCTATTTCAATAAGATTTTCCAAAAAATATTTAATGTACAGATTCGATTTAGTTAGAATTTTATTATATGCATAGATGTAGATACTTTCGAAATATATTTAAATATCATAAACACACTTGAAAAAACACTAAATAAGTAATTACTAAATATAGTAGCCAACCGAGTCGCGCGCTGCTCCGTCGGATTGTGAACTAAGAGTCCCGGGCGGTGGGCCGGCTACGTTCGGACCGTCACAGTGACGTCACACGCACCCGCGTACAGGGATTTTGTGGGCAGAAACGGCGTAATGTTTATTACTTAATATCTTCGTAAGTTATGGTCCGATGTAGTTATTTCAAAAAGATATATCATTCTTATGTCTAGTTCTATGGAATTTGCTATAACTGTACTGATCCTAATAACAAATGTCATTTATATTATTACTAGTAAGTATAATATGATTTGATCTGAGATATTATTCATATGGTGAAAGAGCAACGCTAATTACCTCTGAATGTGAGTATGTATATGCTGAAGTCAGTGAATGCTGGAGCAGGAAAAAATGTTGCCAGTAATCATTCATTAAATATTCATATTATGTATAAATTTAAAATAAATGTAAAATGAGAGATCGGGAAAAAGGTTTTAAGGCCAAATCAATTATTTAAGAAAATAAAGTTTATGTTTAGGATTTTTATAGAATTAATTAGTTTTTAATGTACAAGTAAATAAATTAATTATTAGATATATATTTAATAATTTAGATTTAAGTAATGCGTACTATCCTATCCTCATTTGTATGTATTTGTTTAATATATTATGTATTTATTAGTTTCAGTGGTAGCCGTTGGTAGCACGCTCAAAGCCAAGAGAAGCGGGTTCAAATCCGGGTCTTGCACCTCTGACATGTTCATGTACTTATCATTTTCAACATGATTATAATATGCTTTTACGGAAAATATCGCGAGGAAATTTCATGTCCGAGAGAACCTAACTTGTTTTCGAAAACTGTGTGATATCTGCCATTCTACATTTGGTCAGGGTTATGGACTATGGCCTAATCACCCTTTGCATTGAGGGGAGGCCAACATCCATCAGGCGGTTCATATAAGGGTTTAATTATAATGTTTATTTAAGCACAAATATTTCCTTATAAGAATATTGTAAAATTGATGAATGAGAAGAGTGCTCAGAAAAACATATTACGTAGGTATATGACATTGAAACGTAATATAATGTTTTTCTATAGTCAGTGAAATATATAATTTTGTTCACTTTACTATTGACTGCCAACATAGTATGCAGAAAGTAGGTATTCTACTATCAATAAATGGAAGAATAGGTAGTTAATTTATCTAAGTACATATTTAATTGCTTTTACATGACAATAGATGACTGCTTGACTTATAATTTATTCTAGAACATTATTTGTTTGAAAATATCAGTATATCTATTTACACAAACATACACGGGTTATTTAATGTTTCGCCTATTTACTCTTACACGTTAGAGATAAAAGATTCTAAATAATCTCAAGCGACGCGACGCGGCGTTTAGTAGGGGATTATGATGTTTTATAAGCGAAAAATTGCTGTATTTTATCAGAGAATTTTTATGAATATTAGCTGATACCTGGAAAGTCCCTAGTACGTGTGCAAAGAAAATGTGCAAAACAATTAATTTCAGGAAAAATATCTTTTGACAAGAATAGATAAGAATATTTTTTATGATAACTATATTTCTTAAAATTTGTCGTTCATCTATAGATACCGATGTGGCGAAACAGTAAAAGAGTTTTTGTATGTTGTTTTATGTGTCGACCGATTCGAAAAGAAGAAAAAGTTAAGTTAATTATATGTCATGAGTTTTATTAGGTTTCCATATTATTAAACTGGTGTAAATAATATTCTATTGGAGTTGGTGTTAATTTCTCCCATACTACTAACCTATAAGTACATATATAATATAAAACGAAGTAGCTTTCTGCCTCTGTCTCTTTCACTACTTACTTCTTCTAAATCACTTAACATATCATTTTGTACAATATGGCTGAACTATGACGGTATGTTTTTTTTTCAACGAAAAAAAAACTGTTTTCTTACGCTCACGTGGATAACGCTGGCTAAACCATAAAGTCCACAACTCATCGAAACAATGTACTAGAAAATTGTTGGTCTTAAAAAGGTCCATAGAAAAGTCCGCGATAGCGTGTGTAGCTTCTAAGGTACACTCACTTTAATTTAAAACGTACCTAGGGACCCACACGAGCGAAGCGAGGGTAATGCCCGATTTCACCAACGTCACCTAAGTTTAAGGGATCCCCTAGGGGGCTGTTACCTAACCTAAATGTTAAAAGGCCCCCTAAATTTAGGTGCTCGAAATATGAGTTTAAAGACGATGGTAAAACGAAATTTAATTTAGGGGCTAGTTTAGGAGAATTTTAAGTTAGAGATCCCATACGTAGGTGGTAGCTTATGGGTTGTTGGTGAAATCGGGCATAAGTCGCTCGAATAATATTTGTAATGTAGAAATTTGGATTTATTATTAAGTAGGTACCTATTTATAACGTTATATTCAATTTTAGACTTCCGCATATTTATAAAAAAAGATTGGTAGAACCCGTAAGAGTGAATCTATCAATAAGCTGTTTTTGAGAACAAGGAGAGCTATTAGATTTTTCATATCATCTCATCAAATGAGTAATTGACTTGGAAAATTTCAATATAAATAAAGTAACTGTCGCATATATTACAGATTATAATTAAAGCTATAATTTTGTAATATTATTTCTTGAAACTAAATAATTATTAAACCTTTAAGTTAAAAAATTACTTGTGTTTGAAATCTGCCTCTTTCCTTCTGTTATCGATTGATATTTACAGATAGCATTATTTTTGTTTTTTTATATATGGTAAGTAAATGTGTAAGCAATACTAAATGCTTATTTTTAACACACAGAAACACACACTGACAGACAGAAAAGAAACTACTTATAAAAAAAGATGGTTGCCAGTTATATAATTCTTTATAGAATATCACATATATTTATAGAAAACATATTTTAATATTTCAATATTATAAAAAACTGAAAAGAACTGGTGTATTTTTACAAAAAAATAGTAATTAATTACCTACCTCCGATAGCACTAAATCTTTAGTCATTTTCCGTTTGAAGAGTTCGACCCACTCAGCACCGCACTTACAGCGTTATGAATAGAAACGTTTTCTACGCCACTTTTCTATAATGTCTCTTCAATAAAATGCTTTATCTTAAGTCACCACAATATAATCTTTATCTAAATTAAAAGCTGCAATTGCCGCAATTATATAGCGTCGATATGAATGATAAAATTACAAGAGTTATATTGAATATTCTTAGGGGGGCATTATGCATGGCATATTATATATGCCTTGAATTTAAAAACAATAAATTAATTCACTTTTACAGGGTTATAAAGGTGTTTTGTTCGGACTTCTGTGTCACTTGTTTTAAACTAAATAAGGCCGTTGCAGTTAGGTGCCGGGAATCTATTTGCTTGGCACGATACGGCCCCGATCTTGGATCTCTACCAACTAGGAATGGACTGTTGACTTTGGGAGTATCATTGATGTACCTATCTAGTCTTATGTTTACATTTAGTTTATTAACTTATTTACAAACAAACGTTTTATGATCATAAGTAATATTTAATTATCAGATCATTGATTATATAACGTTGAGTTATAGGTAGGTACTTATTGAAGTTCTAATGTATCTATGCTCTTTATGCTACAACTAGCGACTCTCCCTCGCTTAGCTCGGGTTTGTCCCTATTCCCCATACAAACTTTTATCGCTATTTTCACCCCCTTAAGGGATGATATCCGGGATAAAAAGTATTCTATGTCCTTCCCAGGGTCTCAAACTATGTACTTACCAAATTTCATCTAAATCTGTTCAGTAGATCCAGAGATTACCCCTATAACATCACAAACTCACAAACTTTACCTCTTTATAATATTAGTATAGATTAATAAATTAATGATTAAAAAATGTATTTTTCAAAATAAACTATCTCGTCTGTATTAATACTTGCCTAATGTATCAAGAGCTCTACATGTCTTACTCTACTATTTTTTTTTTAAATAATATTATTGTTATCGCGAATCTATTTGAATTTTTGATTTTTTAAAAAAGTAAATTTTTTAGTTTTATTTAAAAATCCGTCAACCCGCACTTGGCCAGCGTGGTGGACTATGGCCTGATCCCCCTTGTATTGAAGGGTGGCCCGTGCCCAGCAGTGGGACGTTAAAAAGGGCTGGATGCATTTAAAATTTTAAATATTGAGGTAAAGTTAAGAAAGTTTTATTTTTTCAATATAGGCAGTAGGCACTATAGATGTTTATGATATTTTTGAGACTTTTATATAACTTTCAAATGTCTAGGACGAAATCTTAATTTTAGTTTTCAAAACAAATTGTGTCAAAAAGAAATTAAATGAGGTAATAAAAAATATTTTTTAATATACCTACAAGTACCAAACTACGTACCTACCTATAAGCAACTCACAGACATGTTTACATATTAGTAAAATACCACTTTAGCCATCTTACTGAATGGCATGCCAATTTCTTTTTACAAATTTACCTCATATTTTGCGCAAGAGAGAAATATTAATAATAATTAGCCTAAAAACTAACGAATTAAAAGCTAGTCCTAAAACATAAAATCATATTATTAAATCTATCGTATGAATTATGTGTCTTAAAAATTTTGGAAATGCCTATTAATATATTGTAATTGTGCAACAAAATAATAAACACTATCTAAATCTTACTTTTTATTTCATGCTCAATAGTGATATACCTACTAATAAGGTTTTATAGACGAAGATAAGACCGTACAGTGTTATACCATTTATATTTTTTTAAATTTATTTAGGTACAGATGGTTGTTGAGAAAAATGCAAAATAAATCTAAAAAAATATATTATAAAAATAAAAAAAACCAGCTACATAAAAGGTAACTAAAAGTAAGTGCGTGTAACCTTTACGCGCGAATGAAGTAAAACTTCTTCGCTGTGGCAGATACCGCAATTACAAAACGAATAAAAATATAAAAATAGTAATTTTTATAACATTATTAATAATAAATATATTATATATTTTTATAAAAAACGTGTGTGTGTACTGTGTACTTATGAACGCGCTTAAGAAGTTATACTTCTTTGGCGTAACAGAACAAAAATAGGTAAAGATTTCGTCCGGTATGTCACAACTCTTTGTTTGTAAAAGGAATGATAAATTTTAATTAAATAACGCATATTAGGCATATTACAATATATATTTATAGAATATCACTTAAGGAAAGAATATTATATTATATATCATTTGTCAGACAATAACAACGGTTACCATGGCAACAAACGTTCGCCTCGCCCGATCACACTTCGTAACGCTCTCGCCACGCATTCACCAGCTTACTCCTCAAGTCAAGCGTGCGTAAAGAAGTTTTTTCAAAAATATGAAAAGAAGTTGACGAAGGAATTAGTATTATGCAGTCGCAGACATACACGTTTCATTCTTGCCGCGGATGTACCTACATGTGTATGTCTCCAACTGCATAATACTATATTGATTCCACAACTTGTTTTCATCTTTGTTACCTTTTTTTATGTACTCGGTTTTTTTTTAAATATATTTCTTTATTTACTGCTTTTTAGTTTTTGCCAATTAGACATATGATGTAATATTCAATCCGCCATTTTAATTTTTGACCATTTTTATAAGGCCTATAACATTCGCGTTATCAAGACAAATCTAACAACGTATGAATCATAAAATCGGCCCACGCTTTTGGTCTCTTGAATGCCATATAGGAACAAACATACATTCATACATAAACTGATAAACAAGTTACCCTCCTTAAAAAGCACACACACCACATGTACATCGTACGCTTAGGTGGATATTTGCCATTTAATAATAATGTTTTGAGCGCTTGAATAGTTAGTAAATCTATACATATAATAAAACTGTAGAGGTCGAATGTCTGTACATAGAAAAAAATTGCTAAAAACCGAGTCAGGGAGGTGTAAGAAGAGAAATAGAACAAATTCAGATTTTTTGTTTCTCTGTTTGTCTGTTTGTACGGGCTAATCGCCGAAACTGTAAAACCGTTTTAGCTACAATGGACCAAAACTAATCGATGTAGCTAGGGCCGACCTCGGCACCACACCCAACCAAATAATAATAATAAGACCGTTTTAAATGAAATTTTGCATGGTGGTACCTTATATCCCTATTCAACATTTTGGATACTTTTCATCCCGAAAAATTAAAGAGTTCCCGTGGGATAGTTAAAAAACTATAATAACTTATACAGCTTAGTACACAACAACTTATGCACCTAATTTAGTAAAATTTGGCATGCTGATACCTTATATTATACTTTTATCCCGGAAAAATGAACGGTTCCCGTGGGAAAGATCTGATTGTGCCACTTATAGTAATATTATAAACGCAAATGTTTCTGAACGTATTTATAATTTCTACACTCATTTGACTTATATCCAGAGTAAAAACACAGCTTTATTATTATTATTATTTCTATTGTATTCATGCTACTTAGGTGGAAAGGCGGCAAAGGCTAGTAGTGTATACAGTATAAATAAACAGTGGAAAAATTTACTTTGAAGTTTACTTGTCTCTACCGTGCCCCATATTTAAATGACACATTTTGTAGTGATATTATTTTTGGGCCATACGTCATCCCTGGACAACGACTACTTAGCCCGATAGACACCTCACGCAAGGCGAACACTTTCAGTCAACACGTTAGACAAATACGTCTGACTTGAGAAAACGATCGCGCGATTTAATTCAGTAGCGACCACATCCGTGACCCGCGAACACATTGCTTGAGACTCGTGAATTTCCGACACAAAAAATACAACAGACGCGCAACATGGCTCCCTGTACAATAAAATGGTGTGGAAATAGTAGCCAAACATGTAATTTAAAAAAAATGGTATCACTTTTCATAGGGAAGTGAATTTTAATTTCCAAATTCATTAAATGTATGTAATTAAATCAGAGCTCAAGTTATATTGGTCGCGACGCAACTCGCGTTGATGTATTCGGATATCTTCGGACATTCTCGGATCATGCATCCTTTTCTTTTCAATGCAGTTCATTGTTGCTATACTTTTCTTTAATTACCGGCACGTGTAACTAGTGCTGTATCAGTTAAACTATAAAATTTTTAGAAATAAGTTATTTAATTATTATAAAATGCATGATTGTTAATCTTAATTATTGTATTTTTTTTGTTTATAATGATGATTTTAATTTTACTTCTTATTATTATGTATTATTATCAATTTCTTTTGTATTATGACATTTGTCTATAATAATAATTATTTTTTTTTTAATTTTTTGTACTTTTAATTCATCAATATTTATATACACTAAATGAAAAGAGTAAATAATTGTAATAAGTACCTAATGTATTTTTTTATAAATAATAGGTTCATGTAAATAAGTAGTAGTTTAGTTATACAGAGTGTAAGGGACAGTTTTCCGAAAACTTTAACCATTGATATACCTGTAAATAAACCTTGAATAAACCTGTATAAATAATAGTAAGTATTCTATTATTATTTCATTATAGTAAAGAAAACTTGTCTTAATTAAAAATATTATGTAGAACAGAAAATTATTTTACTAAATACGACACCTACCTACGATACGATATAAAACTTTTGGTTCCCATCACTATTTGTATTGAATTAACCAATCGGCGTGCATTTCAACCCGCCTCCCCCGTAACGCTTACCTCAGACTTTTGACTGACAGGTTTGGATGCAGAAGCCAGAAGTACATAAATTAGGCGTCTATCGGGCTGAGTGGTCGTTCTCCCTGGATATATTCCATTCTACAGTCAACATATCTACTGTAATAAATATCATAAAAATTAAAACAAACTCCATGAAGATAATTTATAAACATAATAAAATCGAGTCGAATCTGAACGTACATTTATTATTTTTGGAAAATCTTATTGAAAGTCATTATTATTGATACAAAGGCCGAACTTATAATTTTTATAATTTTTGTGTCTCTCTGTCTGCTTGTCTGGGAACGCATTACGAGTAAACCACTGGACAGAATTTGATGAAATGTTGTATGATCAATGATCATAGCTGGTTATCCGGGTCAACAGACAACATATAGGATACTTTTTTTAGAATATCTCATCTCTGAGGAATCTATACCAACCGTTAAAACGTACCTAGCGACAAATCCGAGCGGAGTGAGAGTGCTAGTATTTTCTAGAGGAGAAGAGAAGAAAAGAGTTTAAATATTACTAAAAATACACGGTCTCACTTAACATTTCTAAGAGTACCTGTAGTTATTTTATAGGTACATGACATGCATGCATCGTAAATAGATTAGGTATAGAATATAGATTCTAAATATTTTTATTAATAGTATTCTTTGGTATGAAATGTATAATGCTTTTATTAAAATTTAATTGAAAGAAATATCAAATGTTATTATGGACTAATATTGTTTATAAGCAAATTGCTATGGCCTATGGCGTTTGTTAAAAGGTATACACCTATTTAAGACATAGGAAGAGGAAGTTAAAAAGCAAACATTTTAATTTCCTGAATGTATGATTTTAATACACATTAAATACTTGTACTTATATCAGGTGTACCTATCTGTATCATGTTTTTATCACACTTCTTATTATTGTTATAAATTAATAAAAATATTATGTATTATAGTATACAAGTAAATAAATTAAACTCTAATAACATTTGTTACTTTCGTATATTTATCTAATAATTCTAATAATACATTCGAATTTTTATCCACATACCTACTATGTACATATATGTACTAGGTATTTATATGATGTACTATGTGTGTAAATGCTGATAGAATATGTACTAGTATATTATAGTATTATATGATCTGTGATAGTACATACATTACCTATAGGTATAATACATATACATGTACTATGTATATACCCATTATATGCTTGATAAATACTTAACAGATACTGGATACATCTGTTTGTTTGAGCTAATCATAACTGCTTTTTTTGGGTTACTTTGAGTTTTAACCATCAATATACATACATAAGTTCGAATTTCGACGTTTTAGTGACGTTCCAAGGGCTTTGGAAATACGAGTAGATACCTACTCCATTTGTGTCGATTTTTTTACGTTTTTATTACGTCATATTTTGGCCGATTGTCAAATTGATACCGATTTTCTTCATTTTTTTAATCATATTAAAATAAATTATATATAAAAAATTATAATATATAAGTACTTTCTCAATTTCTCGAAAATTTATATAGAGTTCTGGGGTCCCAAAAAAATCGACTTCTACGGGTAGAATATTAAACTTTCTTAGACTTATGCATACATATATTTATATGTTCTTTCGTCAACTTGTGTTCATCTTTTTAGTTTTTTTTACGCAGTCGTTTATTTAATGGCAATTGTTTTTTCATCGTAAAAGCAAAGTGCACTTATATAAAGCATATATGAAAGACATTCCTGATCTAATAAAAGTAACTTAAAGTATTATGAGAAGTACACATGCGCGAAGACGCGGTACCTAATATATTAGTTAGAAATAATTAATTTTATTAATTTGACCCCAGATAACTTCGTTATACTTTGACGTTAACCCATAAGTTATGACGTAGGTACATTAACCCCTTTAATAATATCAATAATCATAAATACCTATCTAGTATTAATGTAACAGCTTCATAGCATTTTCACATAGCGTATATGTGTTTTTTTATTTGTCTCCTTTTGAGTTTTGATGGCTGGACATGATAGTAATCGCTGATCATAAATATAAACGTGCCATAAGTGTGTTGTTCATATGTATATGGTTTAATTATTTTTTTTCTAATATTTATAAAACTGTAATTATATCTATACCATTATTTTTAATTTAATTAAATTTTATTGTATAAATTAGTAACAAAAAGTGCAAAATACGCGTGGTAAATTAAAAATTGCGAAACGCAATAGTAATAGAACAAACTGTGACGTTCAATACTATGTCCACAGATTTAAATTGTTAATATTTTGTGGTATTGGTTTTTACATTTGGTTAGAAAAAAAAACGTGTGTGTGTACTTAGGTACGCACGTAATAAGTTATACTTCTTTGGCGTAACAGATCAAAAATAGCTAAAGATATCACCCGTATATCAAAACTCTTTATTTGTAAAAGGAATGCAGCTAACTTCATCATGTCGTTTTTGGCTGTCGGTGTGCGCGCGCATCGTAAAAATTTTACTCTCATATTTTTTTCCAAACATAGGTACTAAAAGAAGTATAATTTCAAAAATATTGATTACAAAAAAAACTTAGTTAGTTCTTCTTCCTGTGCCCCTTGTTCTGGGTTGACAACGGTGGGATACTTTGTGCCTTTACATATTTCTCGACCATGGACCAATAAGAGACTGGTGGTCCATTATTTGGAACCCTTTCCTGGTGGCTGATATTTTCCTCTTTTCAAGAAGTTGCGTCTTTGAGTTGCTTTTCATACTTCTTCAAAGTGGGCCATCGTTCAGAGCCATATAACGTGGTTACATTGTAGACTGACGATAGTACATATAGAACATTGCCTTTTAATAAGCATTTTGAGGTCACAACATATATCTGACAAATATCTTCTTTTCAACAAGCCCGTACTGACTCTATGGCCCAAGGTAGGTAATTGTTCCAGTAGATTACTTTTTCACATCCTCCAAATTCACATTCCATATATTGTCGATTTTTGATAACCAATTTTCTCTATAATTACATTGTCTTTAGCATACTTCACATTCCACGGCACCTTTTATACTTCCTGCGTTATGTAATCCATTATCAAAATTAAATAACATCGTACTTAGAGCCGATCCCTGGTGCTCTCAAATTTAGGCCAGGAAAGGGTATTTCTTTATGGCTTTATTGCGGGTATAAAGTTTCACTTCGACCATTTCTCGTCTGTTGCGATCGACCAGCTAACGTAATCCACTAAACCGTGCCGCCGTAATAAACACACTCCATAATGTATTTCCTATGATGAAAACTGCGCTTGTGCATAAGAGGTTCACACTTCTTCAGAAGATGGAGTAGAATTTTATTTACCTCTATACATCTTCTGTTTTATATATACTTTTCCATGACAGTCTGTATGGCCTCCGTTGAAGATCTTCCTGTCTTAAAGTTGAACTAGTTTTCAATTATTATGCTTTCGCCAGTTATTTTTCTTTCGCCAGTTCTTCTCAGGTCTGAGGCTTCTTCTTTCCGAACTGGTAGTAGACTCATGACGTTCAGTAAAAAAATGTAATAATTTAATGCTGAATAAAATATTTTGAATTTGATTTTTTTGATTTTTTTATATTAATCATGTTTTACTTCTTAGGTGAATTAGATTTCTATTTATTAAGAGATGTATACTTTATTTTTGAACCATACAAATATGGCTTATGTAAATTTTGTATGCTAAAAATAGCGTTCTAAAATAGATATATAAACAAAACAAACATTACAACCTAGTCTTGTTGTTTTTTTTATTTTTTAAGAATAATTATAAATAATATATATTTATTTTGTGAATACATTAAATAAGATTTAATTTAAAGGCTTAGATTAACATTTAGAGATACATAAAGATTTTTAAAAACATAACAACAAAATCAGCGACAACTTCTTATCTAATAAGGGTTTAAGTGTTAAAAAACAGAACTAGCCATTATTAACTATTTGTGAGCCAAAACTTAAAAAACAAAATTTATGAATTATTTATTTAAGCGGACCTGATGCATTTGCGCACGCGTTTTAAATATAAAATGTGGATAAGTCCAAAAATAAAAAATGATTACGTCTAAAAGCGGACGTAACGATGACGCTTATTTTCAAACACAACGATAGGTACATAAATTAGGCAGATATAAGTAATAATTAGATACATGTCAATTTGTAGATAGGATCTAATATTATAAAGAAACCTAAATTCATATGAATTGGATAAACATTTAAAAAATACATCTAATAAGTAAGTATATATCGCGGTGTCACGGTGTTTCTGATTTTAATTATTTTTTTGTAAGTATATTTGGTAGGTGTGCGAATAGGCCGTAAAGTATTTTTCACCCTCCTACCTCCACTCCCCATTTTTTAATCGCAGTTTTAGTATTTTTGTGTGAATAATATTATATTAATACATAGCGACGAATCCAAATGAAGTGAGTCGCTGTATAACATAAAGCCAAAGAGTTTTTTTTTGTAGATTGAACGCGGGCGTAGCCGCGGCTTCTGCTAGTATTAATATAAATAAATACGTTACGACGCATATTGACTTTTCATCTTAGCTTGACGCATTCAGTAACAACATAAATATTATTTCAGTAATAAATAATAAGTAACTCAGTATTGCCATCTATTTTTTAGATTAGCAAACCTACTTAATGAAACCGGAATTTTGCACTAATAACGCCATCTAGTTAGTACAAGGAAAATTTCGTAAAAATATCTAGTTTACTTGTCATTTTTATTTATCTATGCATATTTATGTACAAGCTACAACAGATGGCGCTGTTACTTTTATTACGCAAGAATCTTATTTAATAATAATACTCAATCATATTAAAACTGTTTTAGCTGAACTGACCCACCTAAAGGCTGTAAATATTTAAAAAAAAAATGTTTTAAACGTTAGGATCTCATTAGGAACAAGGAAAAAATATTTTAATTTAATGTCAACGATATTTTATTAATGGAGAAGAAGTTTAAAATGCTTGAGCTCTGTCAGCAGGCTTTAAGACTTAGACTAACATACAAATAAACAGGGAATATGCGTGTTTTTTTAATACAAAAGCTAACACCGTGATATACTTAATATGTAAAAAAAAATATCCAGCTCTAAAAAACTAAAGTTGCTTTAAGCGCCTGCCTTTTCGCGCGCTTGGCGTGATTGAATAAAATATTTTGAATTTTTAATTTTTATAACTTCATCCTGTCGCTTTTTGGCTGTCGTTGTGAAAAAAGCAAACGCAATAAAGATAATAAAAAAAAATTTCACCTTTATTTAAATCACACGCGTGTTCCCTATTGGACACCTTTAATTTGGAATATAATATTCCACGTGTTATTTTTATTTTCGTAAACTGTCGAACAATAACCGAGCTACTATTATGTACCTATATCTGTAGCTGAACCGATTTAGATTAATCTTAGCAGATAGAATATGATGATGACCTCGAATAACACAAGCTACTGTTACGCACATGGGAAGCGAAGCGTGGGTAAGTCACTAGTCAGTACTAATATTTTAAAAAGGTAAAGTTTTCATGTGACAGGTAAATCTCTGAAACTATTGATTTGATTCTGAGAATTATTCTTTCACTAATAGGAAGCTACGTTACCCACCGAGTGCTATAGACTTTTTTTTATTTCACTAAAACTGTTTTTTACAGAAACCGTGATAACATCCTTAAAACCGGCGTGCGTTACAAAACAGGTTCAAGTAAAGTAATAAAATCTATAGCAAAAAGACACCTACAGGCGCACCCGAGCGAAGCAAGGGTAAGTCAATTTTTCTATATAAATAATGCTACTGTCTAGTATAGTATTATATGATCTGTGCATGAACGAATTAACCACTGGACCAGACATATATGCGGACGTATCTTTAACGGTCATGTCAGTAACCAGGGAATTTTAGCCTAGGTCGTTTGTTTCTTCTGTCAGTCTCAAGCACTTACTTGTCAACAAAACATCTCCCAAAAATGACTAAATGTTCTGTTAAATGGTGTAAAAACTATAACGGCGGAAGCAGCACTATTTCTTTTCACTTGTAAATACATTATTTTATTACACTTATTGTTATTTATCACAAAATTTAATTAAATGTAAAATAAAATATCATATTATCCAACTATGTTAAATATAGTCGATATTTCTATGTATTGTTGACATCTGACAACCATCATAAACGGGCTGGATTATACCATTCAGAACAAATGACAAAACTGTCGAGTGAGTCCATTTGACATCGACTAGTGCTTGACATTGTCGAAAAATATCGATATATTTGACGAAATAACTGAACGAATTGTGTTATTTGTACAGTACAATAACATAAAATACTTTTATCACAGTATCCTACAATCTGATGACAATAAATTTATAAAAATATTTTCTAAATCAAATAAAAAATATAAATGCAAAAATTATAATTAGTATGTGTACTTAATTTTTTATTTTATTTTATACCACATTTATATACTTTGGAATATTATTCCATTGTAATAATAATAAAGATCATTTTATTTCAACAAATAAATTACACAAAATCAAACAATAATGTTTTAGCACTAAACTTCTGGGTTGGCGATTTGTAATAAAACACTTTACCACTTGCACTAATTATTTTACTTTCACGATCCAACACTCACTTTTTCACAATTTGCAATCACTTTTTCTTTTTCCTAATTTCACAAATGTTTATTAAGAACTGAGCAATATTAGGACAGTGTCACATTTACATAACTACCCGAGACAATCAATTGCCAATTAAAATAGTCCAAAAACAGAATCAACAAAATCACTTTATTTAATTAAATTAGCTTAATATTTTTTTTAATTTTTACATAATAATATTTATTATATATTAATGAAATATACACCCGATATTCACTTGTTCATTAACATTATTTTAGGCCAACAGAATGTGCCATCAATGCCATCGTATTTATATAAATCAAATTAAAAAATAATTATTATTTGACACATTATTATTGCCTCTTTAATTCATTTATTTTACTTTATTATAATAAATACAGATATTTTAAATTAAAAGTTGTAAAATATGATGACTATGCTAACCAATGTCTAAAATGTCATTCATTGGTTCATCGATATATGTATTTTATCGATTACGTTCAAGCACTAGAAATATTGTATTGTGTATCAGTGTTTATAATAATGTAATAAAATCTTTGTGTGCGTTATGCGTCACTTGGTTGAACTAGTTTTCATACATTTGTATTTTATGTCAGGTCCAGTCTCTAATTCGTCCATGGATCTGTGCTACTGTGTAATAAAAATATCTAGCGAGATGTGTCTCATTATAGTGTTAATGGGCAGGACGAATTTTGACTATTAAGTTCTAGAATGGTTTTTCTCGAGGTGGGTATTTAAATTACAAAAGCTTATAGGAATTATCCTACTACAAGTACAACTTGCTGCAAAAGTGTTGAGATTCAAAAGGAATTTTGTCTCACAAATCCGGAACGTTTTTAGGAAATTTCACAGCCCCAGAGAAATGTTTATGAACTATATTCTTGCTTAATACTCGATGATAGAGCCGACTTGTACCTATTATGGTAGGTGAGAAGCCTTCTCGTTAGATCTTTTTTATAGAACCCATAACCCGTTCTATTCACAGTTATGCATACAATATAAAATTGTGTCTATAATAAACGAAATGGCCAAACGTCGTGAGTCTAATCATAAAAAGTAAAACATTAAATGATATGATCAGTATATAGATACTTTTATTGTAAAATGCCACCATTTCATAAAATCATTGACTGCTTCATAATAATATTTACCCTATGGCCTATATTATATGCCCTAAACACACAAACCACAACACATTTGAAGCTTATCTATTTCCTATTCTTACAATATAACAAAAAGAAAACGAATCTTACCGCTTTTAATATTTTTTTGAAAAGACACTCATAGATGAAGCCGATATTTGTAGATGCAAGAACGACGGATTTACGTGCTCTCCGAGGCATAATAATTATGCGTCTTAACTCTCACCGGTCGTGTCGAGCAGTCGTCCCACCGGAGTATGAGAGTGACAGGAATAGAGAGTGCACTTGGGTCTGCGCGTACACTTGTGCATCATAATATCTCCTGCGCAGTTGGCTAGTCTTAATGAGATTGGCCGCTGTGGCCGGAATCGGTCAGGAGGACATCATCATCAATAATTATTTACACTGATTCTAATTTCTAAAAGGGTTTGCATAATACTTTCTTAGATTTACGCGAATATTTGACATTTTAAATAAAACTATCTTTTCGGATTTTTTCGCGGATTTATTTGGATTTTTGGCTCCCGACGTTTCGAACGTTTTACAGCAATCATGGTCACGGGAGAGACTGTCAGTTCAGTCTCTCCCGTGAAATCCGCAAAAAATCCGAAAAGATAGTTTTATTTAAAAGGGTTTGGTTTAACAAACGTATTTATTAAAAAATAAATAAAAAAGTTAATGTGTTTTAATTAACCTGATTATATGTAATGTCAATTAAGTTATTTTAAAAAATTAATTATTGGATAGATTTATGCTATAATTTAGTTTAGATTCTTAAGTTTCCAATAAATAATATAAATAAACAAAAGTAGCAATTTCATAAAACCTAGAAACAGAGATGAAATCATTTACAAGTGGAATGCAGTTAGTTATAGCGTGGGAAGTCTGGTAGTTAACTAATTGAACGCGGTGTTAGGATCCACCATCCAGTGCTGGCCTTGTTCGCTCTGATATAAAGCAACATAAACTATTACATTAGGACATTAGGTCCTTTGAGGTCAATGAGACGAAATAGTATCAATCTTATAGATTATATCAATTATAATGAATAATTCATTAGGCACGTGTTTTTTATATTGATATAACTATCAGTATATACAATATACATAGAAATGTGTATTTGCGTTTAATGTATAAAAATGAAATTTATCTTAATTATTATGATATTTTACCAGGTCGTATTTTTATACTACACAAAGTATTAAGATTGGCTAATATCAAGTATCAGAAATTAAACGGTCAGAAAAATCTACAAGTCAATCATGAACAAATAACACAATTTCAGTAGATAAATGTATTAAATTACAATTAATAATGCTCCACCTGTAAGTAAGTAAACCAAATAAATGTATTATTTGACTAATCATAATAGTTCATTAATTTTTATTATTTAATACATATGTAAATGAAAATCAAACGAAATGACAACAGGTAAAGGATAATTAAAAGCGTAGCGCCCAAGCGTAGCGGCGTCGTAGCGCGGACGTTTTGACGGCGGGCGCAGTCAGTACACGAGTAGCTTTTGCTGCGCACGCGCATATTAACAACACGTCGCACTGCGCCTAAACTATTTAAATACGAACGTTATTTCAAATTGCGTGCGATATAGCACAATTAAAAATATATCACAATAAAAATTTTAACTAGTGATTTTTAAGTGTGCCTAAAAATATAGAGTAATATGACAATATTATGAAATTAAACAATATAAATAAGTCATGTTTAGTGTTTTTGTGTGATCGTAAGCAGTGACGCTCGGCGGCGGGCACAATGAGTCCGCCGCAGAATTGGCACAAATGGCTAGTGTGGTCGCTGTTCGGATTGGCTTTGTCCGCTCACACAATTGACTGCGATTACATCTCCATCACCGAGAAATTTGGAGCGGAAGCCGTGGCTCGATGCAATGAAAAATGTCCTTTCCAGGTCGGTTTTGCATACCATTTCCTAATATTTCTAATAGCTTAAAATATAATTCACTATTGAGGCCGATTTTTATTTTACCTAAAGTATATACTCTGTAATTTTATAAGACCGCGTTTTATTTAACGTCTATTTTTTGTAATATTTATACCAACTATACAAATAATATTGTTATTATATTTCATTAAAAATAATGTAATAAACCTTTAACTTAAAGGTTATCAAATATTGTGTCTCTGTTCATTATTAGCGTTCAAATGATCATTCACATAATTATTATCGAAATAGGGCCGCCAATATGTCATACTGGCAAAAGAGCTGTTCATTTCAAATAGAATTAATCTATTGTCGGATCAGCGCAAATCGCGATTCATCGTTTCACTTGCAGCGGGCGGCGCTAGCGAAGGTTCAACGCACAACTAATTGTTGACAATTAGCAAGCTAGTAATCAACGAGATCGCGCTAAATATAGAAAAGCGTGCTACAACTGTATTGTCCAACTCCCGCCTGGCCTTGGACTATACAATCAATGTGGGGCACATCAGCCTAGTGAAAAACATGCGCGGGATTGTTTATTAATCTGTAAACAGACAATTTTATAAATTGTATCAAATGTTCAGATATTTTATATGTAACTAGCGGACCCGACAGACGTCGCAAAACAAGTTGGCTTTTCGTTTGGGTGGAATAATAATTGATTTCGACAATAAAACAAATATTATAAGACAAACACACAAAAACTTTAAACATCGAAATCGGTCCAGTCGCTTAGGAGAGTTCAGTGATATAAAATTACGCGTACAGAAGAATATATGTATACACTAACGACTCACCCTTTCTCCATTCGGGTTCGACCCTATGTACGTTTTAACGCTTAGTATAGATTTCTTAGAGATTGAGATATTTTCCCGCAGTAAAAAGTACCCTATAAGTGGACCTGGATAGCCAGCTATCGTCATACAAAATTTCATCAAAATCTGTACAGTGGTGGTAGACAGACAGACAAACAAAAATTCTAAAAACTATAGATTCGACCTCTGTATAGATATTAATTACTATTTTAATAATATTTTACAAAACACATTTAATGTACAGATTCGACTCAGTTACAGTTTTATTATAGGTATGTAGGTATAGATAAAAAGATTGTAAGCGTCGTATTTTCGGAGACAAGATCTTATAGTTTAACAGTAAAATAACCGTTGGATATTAAAGAGCTTTACATTGCAATTCTAGATTTTCCAGCGTTTTCCCACAGTGCCGTCTGCGTTGGCGTTGGTGGTTAAATGGTGTATTACTATTTATTATATAAATTATAATCCTGATGTATAAGCTATATTACTATAAAGTTTCATCAAAATCCGTTTAGTAGTTTTTGCGTGAAAGAGAAACAAACAAATACCCATACGTTTTCACATAGATGCCTTTGCCTTTAATAATATTAGTAGGATTACAATATTCTTTATTTTCAACTTTTATATATACCTTATTTGGGAGCGCCTCGAGGATTATCACTTGAGGAGCCGATGCCTTAGACTTTTTTTAAATAAACCTTGGTGCATGGCAGATCTAGGAATCTTACCTTTTTCATTTTAAGAGTATAGCTAATAATGAAACTACAAATTTTTTTAAACGAAAATGTACTTGCTGGTCATACCTTTTTTGCGCACAAACGATTCGAGGTTACTATATGATCGACCACAGTTTTTGAGCCTGAGCTTATGACATGGGCTTTTTATACCGGCGCTTCAAGTGGTTTCAGTCAATACTTTATTGTTGCATAAAATAACCTAAGGAATCTCTTAAGTTAAACTGGTTTCTAGTGTGTTGTAAAGTCTAGATGTATCCTATAAAGAGCTAGTGTCTATGCAGATGAGTAGTAGCCACAGAGTACTCTGTTAAATACAAGCTTCTTTATGAAAGGTAAAGTTAATCACGTTAGTGCGATATTACGAGTGACTTGACTAAATAGTCATATTATGTTATTGAATGAAAAATTATATAAAAAATGTGCGGTATAATAAAATTGTGGATTATCAATTAAATACATACATACATATGTACAAGTTTTAAGGGACTTATTTTAATATATTATATTCATGATTAACTAATGCCTTTTTTTTGACGCTGAGGAAACCCATCATGGGGACCCTGCCCGCCGTCATAACGAACAGGGTACTGTGAGACTCCTACTCACTAAAACCCACAGCGGAACCCATCGCCGCAGTGCAATGGGGCGTTGCAGGATCGCTTGCGCTTTCACTACAACACCCCTGCGGATGATTAAGTTATGCCTACAATAAGAGTTTTATTTTTCTTAAATTGTACTTTTTTTATGGAAAATTAATTACGTATTGTTAAACTTTTCAATCGTGTATTTTATAGAGTTACTTAACAAAATTAAACGTCCACTCAAGTATCATCTGTTAAACAACTTTTTGATACATTAAATAGGATATTAATTTCAAACGGCGAACTTGTTTTAAACTTTTTGCCAGCGTGTGACCGGAACCGGCGGTAACTCCTGCACTTCAGAGGTTTTACAATGATATTTGATATTCTATGGTTTATTTTTTTAGAGATTTCATAACCCTCACAAAAACAGCATTTGATGCTGCACCAATAAAACATTAAGTTTATTTTATAAGATAGTAAGACAAGAAATATCTGTTGAAGATTTATTCATTGTTCCATGGATTTGCGTAAATGGTTTTATTGATGTTTTGAAATTGAGTTTAAAAGTTATACGGTTGTGTAAGCTTCGAACCATCGGACTTTTAAACTGTAATGCTTTTACAGTTGTTCAATACAGAATTATAGGTTTAGGTACTATTGAAATGAAGAACTCGTACAAAATTAACAAACAAGTTTTTTTTGTCTGGTACACGGCTTAAACTACTTTACTACTTTCAACACATTATATAAATTAAGGAAACAATTTTTTAGCGATATAAATTTAATTATTCAAACTTTATATTAAAAATATAATAAAAAAATAAATGCTATGAATGTCTGATCTAAATCTCTAAACATTTTTATATCATCATAGTTAATGACGTCTCTTTATTTCCTGTAACGTATCTCAGCTCCAACGATCAAGCCCTAATGTCGCGCAGGCACGCTTCGTTGCGCGTGCACAGCGGAAGCTATCAGGTCGGTGTCCGGTGGATGTTCAACCTGATTATTATCAAAGACCTCAATTTTACCTGTCGTTTTTATGCTTAGATTGTTTCGATTAACTTTCGACGTTTTTTCAGAACCGGACTAGCGATGGGCACTTCGATGTAAGCTGCGGATCTGATTGCAATGTACAACAAGTAAGTATGAATAATAATTGTACATTTTTTTTTACTTTTCCATTTATCAATTTTGCCGTGAAAGTCAAGTAAGCCAAAAAATCCTTAGCTTGCTTACCGAACTACCGTAGCGCTATACAAGATTAAGATGTCAAGGCGATATGTATATTAAAAATGAAAGATATTGACAACAATTGCATATTAAAGATAAATGTTTATTTTAAATCAATTATGCGCTATCAATTCAATTTATGAGCAAAATGTGCATTAAATTGTCAGAATATATCATGTTGTTCGTTGACATCGAATGCAAATGTCGTAAAATTCCCTTTGCTATCGATAAGTTGAGTTTATTATTGTTATATTTATTTTTATTTTATAACTTATGGCTTAACCGTAGTTTTATTTTAAACGGAAATGAAGTAGTATATAAAATTAATGATATTTTTATATTGTACCTATATTACCTATTTTTTACAATTTACCCTTAGTTTTGTTTAATCAGAAATATATTAAATTATAATGTAATTGATTGCAGTTACGTTACACATTGTTTATGGTGAAATAACTTCGTATGAACATATATATATATATATATATATATATATATATATATATGTATATATATATATAAATATATATATATGTATATATATATATATATATATATATATATATATATATATATGTATATATATATATATAAATATATATATATATATATATATATATATATATATATATATATATAAATGTCAAGTTATAATGCTCAGGTAATTTTAGGAGCACAAGTTGTTATCTAATTAATTATTACACGATTGACAATCGTAACTTTTTACGTAATTCCTCCAGGGAGTGCGGGCATCACCCCACTAATATTATCATATTTATTATTTAGTCCATGAAAAAACATTTACCATTTGCAAAAATAACACAATCAATAAATTATTACAGAGCTCAGTTACTATACAAAAATAATTACCTACGTTTATAATTACTTAAAGATAACTGAATCACATCTTGTCAACCTTTGACACATTTTACGCGATATAAGATATTTAATGAATAGTGGTTTAAAAACACTCGATAATGATATACATTAAGATTATGAATATTTTTAAAGTGACACTCCACAATAACTACCTACTAAGTTGCGAAGATACCTTGGTAACACGTTTCGGAACGGCGTTCTTGTAACATAATAGCCCTGCCCCTGATATTATGATAAATTCAATTAAGAATTAAAACGTACTATTATGAAAGTGATGTTTTTTTACATAAATTAATTTCATTGTGTTATATTTTACACTAGTGGTAGTCCAATAGTAACACACTCGCTTGGCAAACCGAGTGAAGTAGGTTCAAATTCCGAATCTCGCACCTCTGATGTTATATTATTTATGTACGAGTCATTTTCAACATGATTACCACTTGTTTTACGGTAAAGGAAAATATCGTGAGAAAACCTGCATGTCTGAGAGAACCTAGCAAGTTTTCGAAGGACATGTGAAATTCGCCAAGCCGCACTTATAACAATAACTAAGTATTATATGTAGGTAGGTACTGTTTATAATTATTATAAACGTATTTAGTAATCGAACTCAAATATTATATTTTATTATTTTATGGACTTGTGTTTTAAATATGTGATATATCTATTCATTTTCATATATAAATAAAATGTAAATATAATTATAACATCATCTTGCTTACTACTGGTTGCGCAGGTTGAGGATATAGGTTAATAAAGAGCTCGTTACAAACTAGTTACATTCATACGAACTAGAGCGCAACAGACAACATTATTGTATCTTTACAAAACAGGATAATTTCCACACATTAGGATTAACATTTGGTATCCTTTAAAAATAAATAGATAATAGGTAAAAAAATTACACATAAATTGAAACAAAATCGATGTGGTCCCAAACAGATTACACAAGTCTATTTGTTGTTTAATATATCTATTCAACGTTATCCATACGCATTGTAGCGTATGCGTAAATTGACATAAAACGGCAGGGCTCCCTAATTTTTGACAGTTACTACTGGTTTATGTCAAAATTATCAGTCTGCTCAATTTATGCGCCCGCGCAACGCAAAAACACTTAAGTGGCATAACTCGGGGCGCGCACCCACCCTCTACTAAATGATTGAAGTCAATTGACTTGTTTCCATTTCATTTTGAGCATACATAATTTGTATTCAAGTTTTGTCAAGCAATTTGTTGAAGTTGGTGAATAATAGGTATGTATATTTATTTTTGTCCTGTGTTCATTTATGATTGTGTTTTATTTGAATTTATATAAATTGGCGATTACTATAAAGCTTAAATACCTATAGATAAAACAAGATATACAATCTTTTTTTATAAATATTTTATCGTCACTAAATACGTTACAGAAGCATTTATATCTTCAGTGATGTCTTGGGGGAGGCGCCAATATAGTTCTTATCAAGTAAATATAATTGATACCTATATTTATTAAATGTCATGTTATTTCTGTATTCTTACAGTAAATAATAAATATTTAGTTAATATACGTATTGTAAGAAAATATATTAACGTTATATTTAGTTTTATACCTAAATAATTAGCGAATCACCCAGCTTCGCTCGGGTTTATCCCTGGGTACGTTTCAAGGGTTGGTATGGAATGGGTAGACTATATATTATGAGTTGTTGTGGCTTGCATTATAACGTGTTTTTCCGTGGTAGTGGGATAATCTCCTGAGGTAAAGTAGCTTGTCACTCTCCAGCCCTCCAACTATCTCCACATAAAAATTCACGCCAAACCGTTAGTCTGTTTCGACGTGAAAGAAGAAGAAGGACAATAAACACACTATCATATATATATATATATATATATATATATATATATATATATATATATATATATATATATATATATATATATATATAATAAAAAGTATGGATTTCCCTCGTTTTTAATGATCTTATGCATTGTAAAGATACTTAAAACCCGAGGTATTAAGTACAGAAATAACATGGACCTGTTAGTATTTTTATTTATTTACCAATGCATTTCAGTATCCAGACACAGAGACGCCTGCACGTTGTTGATATCTCTCATCGTATATGCCAAAGGTGTAAATGAAGATATACATTCCATATACCTGATTCATTATTTTCCGGATGCAGTTGTGTTTATATTATGGAATTCCTGTAAATACTCTAGTTAATATATAGGCTATTTATATATTAGGTATAATTGAACTACTAAACATCAAATAATTTAATGAGTTCTGATATTTCTCAAAATATATGAAAACGTTCATATTTTTAATTTAGATAAAATTTAGATAAAAAAAGAGATAACGTAATAGATATGGTAGGTTCTTTATATAGATCAAATGTAGAGCTTAAACATTAAATAGGTAACTCGCATACCTACTTAATTATTTACGAAGCAAAGTAAAAGACTGAAAAGTACAAATACTAATCGAATTAATTTTCGTGGTATTATTACACACTGCATTCCACACAAGTTTTCTCATACGGAAGATATATTTGTTTTGACCGCTTATAATTCTACTATTTGCGGAAACAGCGTAATACAATAAAGAGGTACGATTGAAAATTTACCCTATAATTTATTAGAATAGCTGAAAAGTAGGCATTAATATCTAAACACTATGTACTGTAAAGCAAGAAGATCTAGGTTAGTGACCCTGGTGACAAGCATGTAATGGGGGTCTATCCGGCGTGGTGGTCATCCACCATGCTCGCGGGCTACAGCGGGGTCGCGTGAGATCCATCGCCGGATGCGCGCAGGAAGGAAGCTGCTAGTTGCCTGCCTGCTCCCCTCGGATCTATTTTAGAGTTCATTTTATACCATTTTATACAACGCACTCCTGAACAAAGAGATCGTTTCCTATTGCAATTTATTTACTTGTGCCAAAAAAAACGAAACCACTTTATCTCTATCATTTAATGCATGTGATGTCATAATCAAATAAAAGTTGTAGCTGGAGAAATATCAATAGGAATTAGGATGTCCTATGTATGTATTGCGTTTTTTTTGGTAATTACATATTAATATGAGGTTAAAATTTGTCAAGTTTCTGCCCCTAATAATTTGATGCTAAAGGTCAATAAATTTTTAAAGGTGGAAAAAATATATCGTCTCTTGGACGGCTTCACCGATTTGGCAAAAATTTTGATATGTTAAAATATAAGGTACCTCCTAGAAAAACTGACAATTGAGAAATACTTTTTTCATAAAACACAATGCAATCATAAACCTTAATAAAGTAATATGTATGTATTGCAAGAAGAAAAGAATTACTTAGACCATATATATACTACACATACATTACTTAGAACTGATGTACAAAATTGATAGCCCGATTTTTTAAAGTCGATTAAATACTCTTTGTAATCTGTTGTTCGTGTTCTAGAAAAGAAAATATATTTCATACACATAATATCAACATTAGAATAAGCTTTTTGTTTTATTACTATCCTTTCATTTTTGTACCACATACCTATGAATATTATCAAATGATTAATATCACCTGTAAAATGTTAGCTTCCGCAATAAAACAATACGACGTGTCAGTGAAGTTAAATGATGGGTATAATTTAATGGGGTCGGTTATGTATTGGAACGCATGTCATTTATCCAAGTTTTTCATTGCATTTATTATTAAAATGTTCTTAAGCCAAAATCAATATTGTGTGATTTATTATATTTTTATAACAACGTGTGGTGTTTCTTGCTTTATATTCTACACGTAAATTACGTAATTAGGTAGGTGCATATGTATATAATATGTGGTATGTAATAATTAGGTTCGTACTAAATTATTACATCCCAATTAACAATCGAAATTGAATTATATTTTAATTAATATTTACCTATATGTAAACTATATGTAATATACGTATTTTTTAAGTATGCCTAATTTTAACAATTTCTTATAAATTTTTGTTATTAAGATTTCAGAAAGAATAGAAAAGAAATTTTCAAAAGATTAAATAATTAATTACTTATATGAAAAATATGATAATTTATAGTAGATTTTTATTTATAACTAGCGACTTAGCCTCGCTTCGCTCGGTCGTCCCTAATTACGTAGTAAATGTATATAGTATAGTAATGTAATAGTTATTGTGTACCTTAGGAGATAGACTTATGCTATTGTAGATTTTTCTATAGACCTAGACCTAAAATTTTCTAGTATATTGTTTTGATGTATCTCCTAAGATTTAGCCAGCGTCTCTAAGTCTTGCGTCCTCAGAACATGTCTAATGTTCTAAGGACGACTCGATAGAATCTTTTACGATGTTTTACCGAGGTAATAAATTTTAAATATTGACCCGAGTACCTCATAAGTTATACCTAACTACACAAAATTTAGTTTATATCGGTTTAGTACTTTTTGCGCGAAACGCGCACACACACAGACAATATTTTGAATAACGATTATTTTGGGGCTTATATTCTGTAGGTACACAATAAGTTAGTTATTTTTTAAATATTTTATGTACAGATTTCGCTAAGTTACTATTTTATTATGTGTATAAATAACAAAAGCACAAAAAATTTACGATTGATTAATTACATTACATTTTGTACTTTAATATCTACGAATAAATATTATTATTTATTTGTAGTTTGATATGTAGGTATGAATATTCATTGAACACAAAATTGTCGAATTAATGACGCCATTTAAATTAAATTAATGTAAATGTATACCGTAACATGAAGTAAAACGTGGGAAATATAAAGTGTTTCGATTCACGGATTATTAAAAAATAAATAATATATTATGCAGAGAGCCAGTAGAGCAAAACCGTCAAAACAATGTTTTAAAACGTAGCGGAACTGAAACAAGAACGGCCATTGCCTCACCACATACGAGTATATGCATTTATGAATATTCTGAATAAATATTTGCTCTTACGGTATTTAGCCTTACGAAATTGCTGAATTTTTGCCTTAAATAATAATTAATACTCCAATTCTTAACGATGTATTTGGCGTGTGAAGAGAGTAGTGTCTGAGTGATACTGGAGGTCGTTGATTCATTTGCTGTTTGGGGTAACTATTTGTACCTACTTCTTGCTTACATTAAATTATTTAAATATAAGCAGGTAGGAGAGAAAGTAAAAAAATATACACTTCGTAAATAGTTGGTAGTTAGAATAATAAAGAGATATGTATATAGGTAATATATTATCTCATATTATCTACCTGGCATTATCCATAAATATAATTATACCCGTATTTCTCAACAAAATGTCCTTAGCTTTTTTCACACGAGAACTTTCTCTGATCAAGCGTATGAAGATCATCTTTATCGTATGCTAGCAATTGGTCAACTAATTGAAACATGCGCGATAATATTATGAGGACGTCTCGGCCCTTTCGTTGGGCAATCGACGCTAATTAGCGCTGTTTGTTTTTGCTTTAGAGATTGTAATAGGTTTATCTATACATACCTATAATAAAACAGTAACTTAGCGAAAAGTGTACATGAAATCTTTTTTAAAAACAATGACGGTTAAGTATTATGTACAGAATATAGACCTCAAAATAATTTTTGTCTGTTTTTCTGTTTGTGTGCCGATTTTAACTAAATTTTGATAACTTTTTAATCGGGTCAACATTTAGGATACGTTTTACTACAGGAAAATCTTTCACTCCCACGGGAAAACACAATACTGGTTCTATCGAATCGTCCTTAGAAATTTACATGGCTAACGCTGGCTAAACTTGCTGGTTTAACAAGGTTTAACTTGAAAAGGCCTATAGAAAAGTCAGCAAAATCAAGCACGAGTCTATCACCTAAGGTACATTTGCAATAACTATTTATATTTAAAACGGGCCTAGAGACGCACCCAAACGCGAAGCGAGGGTAAGACGCTAGTGTAAAATAAAGAAGTGAAATGTAACCGTTGGATATGAAAACTAATTTACGATTCTCTCGGTTTCCCTTTCAAAGGTAAACTGTATAAATATTAATAAAGAATAGATCTAACGAAATTTTGTTGAACTCGTACTTACTATAAGCGTACCGTAGGATGCAATAGATGAAAAATAACATGCTTTGGTATTTTGTCGTTTGTTCGGATTCTCGTATGATTATTTTTTATTTTACAGGTAGTAACTAGTAATATGAGTAAACATACACTGGCGTGCAAAAAAATCGGGCCACCCTTAATTTTAAGCATAATTTTTTGTTGACAATTGTTTGGTGAAAAAAAAATACCGCAAAGGTAATTAAGGAGATTAGACGCCTTTGTTTCCTTCAAAAAAGCCATAAAATTCCTGGAAATGCACGTGTGCCCTTAATTATAGCTCTATACTCTCTAAGGTAGATAACCTCTATACTCTCTAAGGTGATGGAGCGCGTGATTAATACTAGGCTCCTAGCATACCTAGAAGAGAACCAGCTCATTAACGACCGACAATACGGATTTCGACAGGGTCGTAGTACTGGTGATCTTCTAGCGTATCTAACTCACCGTTGGGCAGCTGCTATTGAGAGTAAAGGGGAGGCGTTAGCACTTAGCCTTGATATCGCAAAGGCCTTCGATCGGGTCTGGCATAAGGCACTTCTATCGAAGCTGCCATCATATGGACTTCCCGAGAGATTATGCCAATGGGTCGCTAGCTTTCTTTCTGGACGTAGCATAAAAGTTGTCATTGACGGTATATGCTCCGACACTGTTCAGATCAACGCTGGCGTACCCCAAGGCTCAGTGCTATCGCCTACACTGTTTATTCTGCATATCAACGATATGTTGTTAACTAACAACGCTCATTGCTATGCAGATGACAGTACAGTCGATGCCTATTATACTGGCCGAGCTAGCATCTCTCGGGCTAAGGTTGAGGAGAACAGAGTCCAACTTGTGTCTGAAATCGAGACTTCCCTAGAGCAGATCTCCGATTGGGGCCGACGAAATCTCGTCCAGTTTAACCCCTCAAAGACACAAGTTTGTGCGTTCTCCACCCCATTCACTATAGCGCCAAAGTTCCAGAACACTTCTCTTAACATCTGTAAGAGTATCGGGATCCTAGGGGTCGAAATATCGAGCGACGTCCAATTTAGATGTCATCTGGAAGAAAAAGCCAAATTGGCTTCCAAAAAAATGGGTGTCCTTAACAGAGCGAAACAGTATTTCACGTCAGGGCATCGACTTTTGCTTTATAAAGCACAGGTTCGCCCTCTCATGGAGTACTGTTCTCATCTCTGGGCCGGCGCCCCCCAATACCAGCTTCTTCCATTCGACTCTATCCAACGCCGGGCAGTTCGTAATGAACTTTTTGACATGGTGCCACCGTCGCGCTTCTATCATCGCACCCTTCGCCGTCGGGTAGGATGTCATCCACACGTTTTAGATGCTTGGCATTCTACAAATGTACGTGCGTCTCGATCATTTTTACCCCGCACGTGCAAGATGTGGAATGATCTTCCTCCCGAGGTATTCCCTGAGCGCTATAACATGGGGCTCTTCAAGAGTAATGTCTATAGGTCTCTTAAAGGCCGGCAACGCATTCGCAACTCCTCTTGTGTTGCAGATGTCCATGAGCGACGATAGCCACTTACCATCAGGTGGATCGAAAAAATTATAGTCAATTAGCAGTAATTAGTGAATATTTGCATAATATGGATTGAAGCCACAAATACTGTTTTTTGTTATTTTAGAATCTTAGTTGAGTTCCAATTATTGAACAAGACACTTCTACTTTGATCTGCGATTATTAGAAATACTGCAAGATGGATCTGACCGATGCTGAATCATCTCGAATTGTGACTTTGCTTGAAACTAGACAAAGTCAACGTCAAGTGGCTCAAGCTTTTTCTGTGAGCCAAACTCACCCCTGCACATCGAATTGCAAGATTACTTTATGCCCGAGATCACGTGAATTGGAATTTGGAGCAGTGGAAGAAGGTTCTTATTACTGACGAAAGCAGAATGTGTTTGCATGGTGCCGACGGCCGTAATTTTGTTTACCGGCGACCAGGTGAAAGATATGCCCAATGCACTATGCGGGAAACAGTGTCATATGGAGGGGGCTCAGTTATGTTTTGGGCAGGATTCTGTTACGAAGCGAAAACCGAGCTTATAGGTATTCATAGAAAATGGATCCCTTACAGCCGCAGGTATATAACGGAGGTTTTAGAAGATCATGTGATGCCTTTTACTGGGTTCATTGGAAAAGATTTTCTGCTTCTACAAAATAATGCTCGCCCACATACTGCTACATCAGTAAGGCAGTATCTTCAAGAGGTCGGAGTGTCTACTATTGCCTGGCCAGCGCGAAGCCCTGACCTCAATCCGATACAACATGTATAGGACCATCTAAAAGAAAAGTTAGAAGTCGCGTAGTAGTCCCGAGCAACATTCAAGAATTAAAAAGCGCCTTATTGGAAGAATGGGAGTCTATTACACAAGATTATCTAAAAAAGTGTGTCAAATCTCTGAAAAACCCTTTAATAGCTGTAATTAAAAATAGAGGCGGTAAAAATCATAAAATCAATCGAAATCTTTTAATTTTCCCATTAATTTGCGGCTTACATTTTTATACCAAACTCGCGAAAAATCATTAAATTTGATTTTCCTCTATTTTCGAGCAATAATTTTTATTTAAATTATTCAACGATTATTGATTTAGGTACCTAGGGTATACAGCTACCCATATATAATAACAAAATTAATAAAAAAATATCATATCTTAAGTTTGTCCATTTTCTCTAGGTGGCCCGATTTTTTGCACGCCAGTGTATAATTGGCTTTAATTATAGTCGGCCGATTTTTAAAGTTATTGCGCGCTCCTACATGAAGGTAGTATATAGTAGAGATTTAGCTCTTTTTGAACAACAACAAATAGTAATAACAACAATAGTACGAGTAGATAAAACAACAGATAGTAGCTAGTTTAAAATAAACTTTTATGAACAATAATAATCAGCGGATTATTAATTAAGCTTTTATGTTTAATTAGCATATTAGTTATGTTTAATATGTTACTCCTACTAATACTTACCCTACCTATACCTACCGAATCTATTATACAAAACTAATCTAAAAGTTTACACGAAATGAAATGAAAAAAGACTGTCAAATAAATAATTTTACATACATATATAAGTTTATATGTAAAAAATAATATTTATAACAGAAATTATCAGTTAAATTTTTAGAGGTATTAAATTAATTAACGCTAATTAACTGCCAGACGGGCTTAATTCCTAGACATACCAGGACTATCTAAGGTCTAAATCCGAACAAAGACACATGCCTCAGACATTTCCTTGTGACTATTTTTAGACCCACAGTAGGTAGGTACATATTACCTACTTACAGTTGACATTGCTTAATTGAAGAAATAAGAAGTTTCTACCATTTTAGAAAATCATTCCTTATAAGATATTAAAGTTACTCAAACTCTGGCTTCTTGCTGTTCGTTATAATATCTCGCTAAAACTCGAAAATGGCTGAACCGATTTGAACAATTCTTTTTTTGTTTGGTTGGGGTTTGTTCAGGGGTGGTTTAAGTATAAAAAGTAGGGAAACCCCAAAAAAACAGCTGGAAAATCGAAAAGTTCAGAACTGTTTATTTTGTAGCTATATCTATACTATAATAAAACAGTAGAAGTTGAATATCTGTACATAGCAAAAAAATGCTAAAAACCGAGTCAGGGGGATGTAAGAAGACAAATAGAACAAATCCAGTTTTTTTTTCTAATTTTTTGTTTCTCTGATTGTTTGTCTGTTTGTAAAGTGCTAATCTCCGAAACTATTGGACCGATTTAAATGAAATTTTGCATGGTGGTACCTTATATCCCCGGTCAACATCTTAGATACTTTTCATCCCAGAAAATTAAAGAGTTCTCGTGGGATCGTTAAAAACTATAGTATCTTTATACTCCTTAGTACACAACAACTTATGCACCTAATTTAGTAAAATTTAACATTTTGATACTTTATATTGCCGGTCAAACAACAGGTTACTTTTCATCTCGGAAAAATAAACGGTTCCCGTGGGAACTAATAGATCTCTTTTAGTGTTTTTCTAGAGGCGAACCCGAGCGAAGCGAGGGTGAGCCGCTAGTATATATATAGTCAATCTATTCCATACTAACCTAAAACGCACCTAGTGACGAACCGAGCAAAACGAAAAAAAAAAAATAGATTTTAATATAAGTAGCTTTTATATGAAGATCACCAATTTAATTTTAAATATTAAATATTATGTAATAAAGACAGGATAATAAAAAAATAACATATATGTATGTGTATTCAACTCTTTTTAACGTGCCACCGCTGGGCACGGGCCTCCCTTCAATACGAGGGGGATCGGGACATAGTTGACTACGCATGACATTTCTTTCAGACATGCAGGTTTCCACAATGTTTTCCTTCACCGTAAGACAAGTAATAATCATGTTGGAAATGATTCGCACATGACAATATCAGAGGTGCGAGACCCGGGATTTGAACCCGCTTCACTCGGTTTTCCAAGCAAACGCGTTACTACTGAGCTACCACTGCCTACAGAAAAAATAACATCTAAACAATGAATTATGTAAGTGCATACATAGTGGAATTAATGAAAAATTTTGTTACTGGCTATGTTGACAAAGAACTAAGTGCATTCAGCTTCGTCGCCCGCTAATTCTTATTTCCTCATTAGGCGGAGCGTTCCCCGCCGAGCCGCGTATGCGCCCATTCAGCGTCTATCCGCACGTCCCCTCGTCCCTGCACCCCCCACACCCCACACCCCCGCCCCGTAAAACCGCTCATCCGCCGAGCGAAATTGTTGCGAGTGCACTCAACCATGGAGTGTTTTGATTTATTGTCCATTTATTGCTCTCTCAACGGCTGCATGCATAAAAATAGAATAATTCCCAACTCGACACTAAGCATCGTCAATTGTCGTTGTGTTAAGTCCTCCAGTTGTAAATAGCAATAGCGAGATTATAGCCATTTATACGATAACTTTTATATACCTTTACGCACATTGAATAAATTTTTAATCTACGACGAAAAACGAAAAGATAAACGGTTCACGAAGAGTTGAATTTTTTCAGTATGATTTCTAAGTAGGTCACAGAAAATCTTGAAAAGTTACTAAGTATTATTATTATGTTACTCTTTTGTCATTAAGTACAACTAAAGTGGCTAACGATATAACGTGATCGACTGATAGAGGCCAGCGAGGATACTAGAGCATAGAGAGCACTCGAGAGTGCGAAGAGCTGCCAACGGGAAACAAACCGGTGGGTCCCAATTTGCCCTAACATTATCCAATTGCCAGAACCAAGCGTTTGGCGTGGGCTAGCGCGTGACCTGCTCACATATTTTCAACCCTTTTAAATATTCATCATGTTGAAATATTATTCTGTTTAACATTTGATTTTTAAATTAAATATAATCTTTAACCGAATTCTGAATTCTGAAACATATAAAAAGATACATATTTAGGTATGTTGGCAGATGGTATACATAGTAGACACGCGTTTCTTTAAGCACCAACAGATGATCGCCTCGTGCTATAAAATAAATATAGGTTATTACATAAAGTATCTTAAAGTTTATCTAAGGTCAGTAACGTATGAAATTAGAATATAGAAACATCATCTTATCCACTGGCGCCAACGTAATAGCTATTATCAATATAAAAGTAATAAAATTGCAAACGGTTGTTATCAAAATAGTAGGTGCTACAATTTGCTTGTAAAAATCCCAAGTTAAAAGGTCATCTACTTTTAGTATTTATGCGTAAATCACGATTACTTTGTTAAAAAACTTTATATACAATTCTTATCTATATGTCAAGTAGGTAAAGCAAAAATTGAAAAATAAAAGTGTGTAATATTATTAAATATGAACATAGTATTATTAATTTGTTTTCTGAGCAAATAAATTATAATAACAAAATTTGTTCTTGCCAAATTCTTAAATGTCGCATTATACAATTATTCGTAGTATCTAGGTACACCTGAATAGGTCGCTGATGTCATTCCAATAAATGTTGTTGGCTAATTCTATGAATCGTTAAAATAATTATTTATTACTTTTAATATGATAATTAATAAATAAACAATAGACGCAATTTCACAGCCCTGCATCCGGTGTGCGCTTGCGCTCCCAATTGGACTTCCGAGAGCGTTTCCGAAATCGCTCCAACAATTAAGTGGAGCGACAATTTTAATGACGCCAAAGGGAGCAACTATTGTTTTGTTATTATTAGGGCACGAGACAGGATGCTGGCTAATTAGACGGTAATTTACTTAGCATTATGAGCTTAAGTGTACGACACTATTTTTTAAATGGGCACACGCGAGCTTTGTTTTATTTTTATTATCTGTTAATTCGATTAAATAATGCTGAATCATCACAAATACAACACAAAAACTACAATAGGAAGGTAAACAACAATTTTTTAATATTTTTTGATTATACTTATGTGTTAATCAAAATTTAAACTGATATAGGTATGTAAGTATTGATAAGAGGAAACATGTTGATTTCAGACCCTTTCCGTCTCTCTTAATAAAATACGTCTAAAACAATATTAGACTCGAGGGTCGATTTGGGCGGAGTGTTATGACACGACTGACAGCTATGGCGGAAAAGTCCTGTTAACGAACACGGAGTCAGGGCAATGGGCATCGCTTAATATGCCGTCTATTAATAATGGGTGTTAATCATTGACAGAAAAAATATTTTACTTTCTTAGAATAGATTTATTTTATTAAAGATCTTTGAAGAATTATTCATCATTAATATTATAATATATTATGGGCAGTGGTAGCCCAGTGGTGATGCTTTCGCTTGGGAAACCGAGTGAAGCGAGTTCAAATCCCAGGTCTCGCACCTCTGATATTTTCATGTGCGAATCATTTCCAATATGATTACCACTTGTCTTAACGGTGACGGAAAACATCGTGAGGAAACCTGCATGTCTGAGAGAACCTAGTAAGTTTTCAAAAGACATATGAAGTCCGCCAACCCGCACTTGGCCAGCGGTGGACTATGGCCTGATCCCTGTCGTATTGAAGGGAGGCCCGTGCCCTGCAGTGGGACGTTAAAAAGGGCTGAATACAATATTATACAATGAATATAAAGTAGGTACTATGGTCTATGACTGCCCAAGTTTTTAAGTGAATCATTAATGGTGAGTTTCTTATAATTATAGGCTTTAGTCTCCGATCCAATTTAAGTAAAAGCCGTGTTGGTGTACAACTATTTTACCTATAGCGCGAGCTCAGCTGCGAGAAAAAACTAGTACCTAATTAATAAAAGAAAATAAATAAAATATGTCATTATGCATCCGTACACGTAACTACGCTGATTCCCGTATTCTAGATCCCTGATAGGAGTGCGTTAGGTCACGACCCGTAATTACACACCCGAAACAAACTGCACTGATCAGGCACACTCATCCTCGCCCATTAATTGTTGTGCGACTAACTGACTCAACGACTACGTTCGTTGTAGTGATGGTGATTTCTTAATTTAAAAATGTTATCATTTGATACTGTAAAATGTAGAGCTTACAGCAAAAACAGAAGTACGTTTCAGAATAATTAGATTTCTTTTTAGAATTAACATATTGTTATGACTTTAAGACTGTGTACCTACACAGTCTTAAAGTCATAACAGTATGTAGTCTAAGTAGCCATAATATGTACCTACGTATGTATAATGTATATTACATATATTATATATTTAGCACCCTTTAAAACGTTTGTAGAATCGAATTCGATATAGTCCGTAGTTTAAAGTCAACCCAGACACGGTACCTACTCGAATACTTAATCAATTTAGACTGACTTCAGAAAAGAATTACATATACTTGCCTATGTTTTAATGTGTATTCGTTACGTTTTATATTTTTTTGTGCGTGTATTTCATCGGTTTAGTGTAGGGCGGCAGGTCCGGTGGTTTTGGGTTGGACTCTCTATTGGATTTTTCTGTCTAGAAATTCTGTCATAAATCCAAGATCGTACTAGTATTTTTATAATCGGTGTATTGAAAAAATAATAATAAATAAAAGTATTATATAAATATGTAGTTATAACAATAAATTATATAAAATATATAAATCGATATCAAAATCACTCAACGGTATATATAGATAATAATTATTGTTTTAATAGACTAAACAGTAAACAATATACAAGAAAAACAGGGGTGCGAGTATATCTAGCGGTAAGAAAAGGTAGAGAGAGGCACCTGTTACATCCTTGCGTGTAGTCTTTTCGAAACTCACCATCCGTAAAGGTCGTAAGCCAACCGTAAAAGTCCGTTAAAAAGCAGGGTAATGTGTGAATTCTCTACTACTCATGGTTGGTAAATCACATTAGAGTTAGCTTTAATGATTTTTTTTAAATATTGCCTAAAAACTACATACCTACCTCTAGAAAGAAACTATGAAAGTCAAACCACTTGAATTTTAAAGTAGGAAGATGCATGTGAATGTTTAAAAATTTAAAAGTTAAAATGAACATGTGCACGTTGACGATGTAAACACACGCGAAACACTCTCGCAAACCATTCAAATAAATCTGTGAACATATACTGCACACATTGCCCTAATTATAAAAAGCTGATGGTAAGATACAAATTATTAATTTATTACTGACCTAAAAGCCATAAAGTAAATAATTGGACGAAATTTATTACTGCCACATTTATAATTTAACAATTATAAGTACCTATATTATGAAAAACAAAATAATAGGCGTAATGTGCGTTGTATGTTAAATCGTAAATATTTACTAACTCAATATCTACATATAATGACTAAGTACTTTATTATACAGTACTAGCATTGCCCACGGCTCCGCCCGCGTTCAGATGACCAAAAACCAAATTCTTAGGTTTTACATACTAGTATACTCTTACATTATAGTTTTTGTATTTTTTCTCACAAATGATATATTTTCTCGCGGTAAAAAGTATCCTATATGTTGACCCGGATAACCAGCTATCACCATACCATATTTCATCAAAATTCCTCCAGTGGTTTTTCTGTGATGCGGTAACAGACAGACAGACAGAAAGACAGACAAAAATTCTAAAAACTATAAATTCAGCCTCTGTATCGATAATAATGCTTATTTCAATAAGATTTTCTAAAAAATATCTAATGTACAGATTCGGCTTAGTTACAATTTTATTATATGTATAGATATTATTATTTTGCAGTGCACGTATGGATGCAGTATATGGTTGGAAGGATTGGAAAACTCATGTCAAACTGTTTGCGTGAGTACCTCTTTATATATAAAACAAATATAATTATAATTTTACCACGTTTACTCATTATAAACATCATAATGTAAATTACGTAAAGGTTTTTTTAATACTCATATTATGTAGAATAGTATATTTCTAAAGAAGTAAGTATTACATGTACTTTAATTACTTAACTTTTTAAGCCTTTGTTGATAATTGTTTATTATTTTAATCCTTTAATAATAACTCGTAATAAATAACTGTTATTTACTTTACTTTTCATCGAGTCGATACAATATTGTTTAAAATCTATTATGTATTGCAGAATGTGACATCTGAAACAGTTTTTTCACGAGAATTGTATTGTGTTATGGGATGCAATGAAGCTCTGAATACATATTTTCAAAAAATTAGAGGTAAGGGGTGTCTGTAATATTTATCCTACTGAAATTGTTTATATCATGTACACTGAACAAGCTGTATAATACATGTACATATTTATTCTAATCCTTACTTTTATAGACTTGCTTGGCACGCCTCCCGCACCAGCTCTAGTAGCGGATAGCTTGACAGCAACATCATTATCATTAGTATGGGATGCACCCAATTTGGGAAACCTAAGTTACCTCGTTCAATGGAGATACGAGGAACTGCCTGGAAGCTGGCAGTACTATTCAAACTCTAGCCTTTCCGACAGATCTATTATTCATGTAGAGAATTTGCGGCCATACACTAAATATAGAGTAAGTTTCGTATTAAAATTCGATTATTTCATTCGTTTACAGCGTCAGTGTCAGTGAAAAAACACAACATAATTTTTGCTTTTTTTTAGTTTCGTGTTGCAATTTTACTGTCGGGACATAGTGGCGCTGGTGAGCCAGTATATTCAACGCCTTCAGTAGTAATATCCACATTAGAAAGTGGAAAGCCTAGTTCGGCACCGACTGCATTAAGAGCGGTGGCACCAGACCCTAGTAGAGTTGCTATTTCTTGGGAGCCAGGGCCTTTTCCTAATGGACCCTTAATATCTTATGTACTCAGACTTGCAGATACGCAACCTAATACAAATGATGCTTTGGAGGTAAATATCTTATATTTATTTATGGGTATTTATTGACTAATACAAGTATAAGTATTTTAATCCAAAATACTTGCCTTGAACCTTTTCATTGTTATTTAAATAAATTCTTCTTTCAACATTTACGTTTATTATTTTTCAGGATATGCCAGCATCTAACAATACCCTATTCTATATGTTTCAAAACTTAGCGCCAGCGAGGGAATATGAGGTATCAGTAGCAATGAGAAATTCTGTAGGCGAAGGGCCTAGAGCTTACGTAAGAATTAAAACTCCCCCTTTACCAACTTGTAAGTAATAAGAAGCTTTTGCTTTTTAAAGTTAAATTATTTTAATATAACCATATTTACCTGTTTAATAAATTAGTCATTTTTGTTACAATTTTAACTAATATTTACTCATAAATTTACTCTATTTATTATTTAAGACTATTGTCATTGTTCAATCATAATAAAAACTAATATATAATTATTATTCTTGAACGTGCAAAGAACTTACTAATTTCAGAAATTTTTCAGCTGTTCCCAGCCAGCAACCAGTTTTAATTTTAGGAGGTGAACATAGTATCTTAGCGGCGCCTGCTAACGATATACTTTCTGACCCTGTAGAACTTTATAGCACTGATCATAAAATTACGGGTAATATGCTTCGTATGACTAATATTACATAAGATAAGGAACAAATCAATATGCATTTAATTAATTTACGCTGTAATTTATTTTTTGGGTTCCTTATTAAAAAATATCGCGTCCTTTATCTTTGTTGGGTGCACGTTTTTTGAAGACGTACAATGCAATTCAAATCTTGCGTAATTTCAGGCGTGGGTCTCGACCTATACAGCGATTCGTTGTTTATATCTGTATCCAACGGATTTGTTTACCGAAGTTCCTTAACTAAGAAGGGTCAATCTGAACCCATATTAACACCAGGAAATATTTCATACAAACCATTAGACTTGTCTGTGGATTGGCTCAATCAACATTTATATGTACTTGGTGAGGTCTATTATACAAAAGAGGGGTCTAATTGGCCAAACACGAGCTTGTATTCTAGCTGGGAAATATTGAGGTGTGATTTCGATGGGAAAAATCAACTTGTGGCGTTATCGGGTTTTAATACCCGTCCAATACATTTCGAAGTTGATGCCTACAATGGGTAAGTTAATTTAAATACACCATGTAAATCAAAGACTATTGACAAGAACAATACTTATTTTTTAAACCATTTGACGTGCCAAATTAAATTACGTAATTTTTTTTATATATTTCAGATATTTATTTTGGGCATTGCAAGGTGTCGAACGAGGCGGATTGTACAGATTAGATTTAGCGAATATATCTAATGGAGTTCGACACGACGCTCCTCCAGAACTTATAGTGAGAGACGCTCATTTAGGAGCCTTCACAGTTGACCACGCTGATTTTAGATTACTAGTTGCACATTTGAGAAGGAATACAGTTTTAGCAGTTTCTCTTGACGGGTATGTAATAAATATTTTCAAACGAAAGTAACAAACTTTTAATCAATACATCAAGTTTATTTATAGAAATAGTTCTATGATATTTCTTTATATTATATTTTCATTTCAGACGAGAAGTAACAGATTTTCGAAGTAACACACAAACTCCAATGTTTTTTTCTGCTCGCTCAATAGCTTATGCTAATGGCTTATTTTATTGGACTAACGGCCAGGAAATGCTTACTGAAGAATATCACGGTCAAAGTGACAGTTACTTTCACAATGAATATCCTTTGGCATACAATACAAAGCCGATAGCAACCAGACAGGTTCTCGTTGCTTTAAGAAGTTGCCAACCGATTCCAGTACCTGTAAATCCTCCTTTAGGCGTTCAAAGCGTTATGGGCATTAATAGGGCTAAAGTTTCATGGTCTCCTCCACACCTGTTGGGCCATCAGGGCACGGGAGCTTGGCAACGGTGGACGTTCTATTTACAACTTACTGAACCTAAATCTGGTGAAATAATCAAAATGTTAGTAGTTGTTTTAAATTTCATATTTAATTTGAATCAAATTAATAATTAAAATTTTATTTGAATGTTAAATAAAGTGAAAAAGCATTATTATATTTTATGTACTTGTGTACTTTTCAGTGAGAATATAAATGAGTCTATGTACGTCGTTGAAAATTTGATACAGGATACTGAATATGTTATACGAGTGGCAGCGGTGACGGATTCAGGATCAGGACCGTGGTCCTCAGAATTTATTGGCAAAACCTTAACATTTTCCCCCACTACTTTACAAAGCACGTTGGTATGGTCTGGTCCTGACGGTTTGTTGCAAACTGATTTAACCGGAGATAACATGCAAATCTTAATTCATAGGTAAGATGGCCGTTTTAAAAATGATACCTATACAATATTATGCTTTAAGTTTTAAGTAAAAAACAAATTACAAATATTCTAACAATAGTTGTTTTGACTGTTAATATAACTAATTCAGAATGGATATCACTTTAAAGAGACCATCTGTTCTCGTTATCCAATTTTATATTTAAAATAAAGACGATAATATTAACATAATATCGTATATATCTATACAGATCTCGCCTTAAGAATGTGTATATCACTGATATATCGTGGTATAGGGACAAGCTCTACCTAGTGACGAATGCATCAACAGTGATGTGGTACAATATTACAAGTCATGAAGAAGGTTTCATGCAAGATATGGATAACGTGGGTAGCTTAGCTGTAGATTGGGTTGGCAAAAAGATTTATTGGTCCAATCCTAAGCAACAATTGGTAAGTCTGCTAAAAGTTCTTAATTAAATATTTTTTCTTTCTAGTATTATTTCTGATTGTTCAGTATAAAAACAGTACATATACAACATAATTATACTTCACTTTACTCACTTACTAATTGACTTTTTTTATAAACACGTAAAATTTGATACTCTATAAATTTTATCTCATTTTTATTATTTTGCTCGCACTATTTGACTTCGATTATAGAGCTTATTTCATCGCACATTAAGGAACTTATCTTATCAGTACTAGTATTTTTAACTTTTTTTATTAGTTAAAAGAATATTATAACGTTTTAGATAACAAGGGGAAATTTTAATGGTGGAAACAGAGAACCAGTTCCAATAGTAACTGTGGCAAAAGAACTTACCATCGATTCCATGGGAGCATACATTTATTGGAGCACCGGACACGCAGTTGAAGCCGCCAGATTGAATGGGGAAAATAAAATTATTTATTACCCAGCACAGTTATTTAGTGGAAAGCAAGGTATTTAAATAGTGAATTGGTTGTCACAATTAATTTTAATTATATTCGTCGTAATAAGCGTTGCTTATACAGAGTTCAAATTTTGATAATCGATAATTTTTTAGGTATACTCGTAAGTGAAAATTACTGATGTATATACTACTATTTTTATAGTTTTAGACTTCAATTTTCTGTCGTTAAGTTAAAACTTTTATTTCAGTGATGGGTCTTACAGCAGACTTAGAGAAAAAATGCTTATATTGGTTAGTGAGGAGTTACGATGGTTCAGAGTTGCATCGCGCTAGGACGGCTGATCAGATATCGCTCGGAACAAATGAGGTACCTACTTTTAATAGTTACTATTAAGTTGAATGCACTATATCCAACTTATTGGGAAGTAAAGTATTAAAAAATGAGAAAACAGTTTAAAAAATATATTAGAAACCTTACGTATTCTTTATATAGACGCTAAATTTATAATTGGCTTCAAACAAATATAAGTTTAAATACATATATTAGATTTTTATCAAAATTAGTAAAATGTAAGAGACATAAATTCAAAACATTTATTTTCTTTATATAAAAAAAAAAATTTAACCGCTAATTTATTCTTTGATAGTCAGACAATAGTATTTATCTGTGTAAATACGCGACGATATTGTCATTTTACTATTTTTATACATCTCTCAGGTATCTAGTTCACTCGTAACACGGCTATCAGGAACTGCGACTCTCGGTCCCTTATGCTACTACAGCGGACGGCTGGTGTGGGTTCAGGACTCATCTCGAGCCGTCGTGTCGGACCTAGCCGGCAAATATACCGCTGAGCTTATCCCTCGTGTTCATGTGATCGCTGTGAGGGATCCTACTTTGCATAAAGATAGCGGTAATTTCATCTTTTATTTTTGTTTAAGAGAAAATCCTGGGAAGGAGAGTGTAGGAGAAAAATACGAATTAAATTAAAAGTAGTTCTTATGAATCAAAAATTACATGTATTTGGACTAATCGTGAAAAAAGATGATCAGTGTAAGTCAGTCATCAAATCGGTTTTGGCATTAGTGAAATTCTTACAAACTGCAATTTATATTACTTAGAAAAACTAGAGAGTAGGGACAGATACCTATATAAAATTATTGTGTATGGTTTACAAGTAATGACTAATCTAAATAAATTTAATTAACCCCCGACTCATAATCGACGGGGTATTATAAGTTTGACGTGTTTGTGTGTGTGTCTGTCTAAGGAATTGTAGCCCGAACGGATGAACCAATTTTGATTTTTTTTTGTTTGAAAGGAGAATTAGTTGGGAGTGTTCTTAGATATGTTTGATGAAAATCGGTCCAAGATGGTCGGGTTTTTTTTAATTTGTAATTTATAATTTTTAGAATCGATAATCGCCATACCAGAAACGATAAACGCGTCTTCGATATCAGTGGGTGGGGAATGGGACACATTTAATGTGACCTGGGCACCTTCCGCTCGCGTCAATGTCAACAACAGCAAAGTGTACTACGACGTCAGTCTGCACTTTCACGACCAACCTAAGATCGAGGTAGGCGAGGAGGCTCTGACAAGAGCTGTGTGGTATTTAATTAACAATAATTAACAAATTACATGTAAAAGTTTAATTGACTGCACATTAGAAGGTTTATGGTCAATAAAAGCTCGGGCTTGAAGAGTTCTAATCTTAAATCTATCTAGTAATCCTATGTACAATATTTGCCTTATTCCAGGCCCCCATAAACAAGTTTACTTTCTACGATCGATATCTTCACTTCATATTATAAAGAGTTAAAGTTTCTAAGTTCGATATCCCTTACATCTAATCTCTGAAATGACGGATCCGCTTCTGAAAATTTCACTAAATAAGAACAACATTATCGTGGAGTGTTATAAGCTATTTTTTATTCCAATGAAAATGTGTTTACTCTCATAAATAATAATAAATTTAATTGAAGTCTAAGGAAAAGAACTGGCAGTTAAGTTGTTGTATAGGCTTGGCTGCTTCAACGTTTTGAAATAAAGCAATAAAATGTAACGCAAAAGATACCTAGAGACACGCCCGAGCCAAGCAAGTTTATGTCGCTAGTATATAATAAAATGATATATTAAATATATTGTCATTTTACCAAACCAGAAAACAGTAGAAGTGCCGTGGCTAGAGCTGAGGCCGCGGTCGGTCCAGCCCTACAGCCGCGTGGAGGTGACGGTGCGCGCGCACACGCAGTGGGGCGGCGGCGCGAGCGCGCGCGCTGCCCTGCGCACTCCGCAGGCGCCGCCCGCCGCGCCTAGAGCGCCGCGCGTATATGTCCAGCCTTCGCATAGGTAAGTGATGGTGTGAATCTGTCATAGTATTATATATGTTGTCTTAAGATACTTTTAGGAAGTTGTTTGAGAGATAAGCTACTCTAAGGCACTTAGGGACGGGCACGAATTAGCGAGGGTATGTCGGTAATCCATACCTAATATTATAAAAATGAAAATATGTTTGTTTGTTTGTCCTTCTTTCACGTCAAAACAGAGTGCCGGTTAGACGTGATTTTTTGTGTGGAGATAGTTAGAGGGCTGGAGAATGACATAGGATATTTTTAATCGCGGGAGATTATTTTATTTTTACGGGAAAACACGTCATAATACAACTCAAAAAAAATATTTATGATCAGAATTACTTGAAACTTGGTATTAATGCTCTTCAATGCAATTAAGTAATTTCGTATTTTAGCATTTTTCGAAACATCCCATAACTCCGTAAAATAGGGGATGACAGTTTGTATGAAACCTATCTTTTTTATAGTTTTTTGTAGTTTTAGCGCGAGCGAAGCCGCAGGTTCCGTTAGTATTATAATATATAAGCATAATGAACATCACCATCTATTAACCAAAGATGATTTTTTTTTGACTGGCAATCTCAAAAGAACTGGCCATATTACCCCGAATTACCCTATCTACAAACACAAAACATTTTTTAAAGTAAGATTTTATGAATAATAATTTAACTTAGCATTAATTGGTCTACAGCGGCGGTCCATTAAACGCAATATTCCGTTGGGAGCCGCCCTTGCGCAGTAACGGCGTGGTGCGCGGCTACGAGACGCAGTGCTGGGCCGCGCCGCCCTCCGCCTGCGCAGACGCACGTCTCTCGCCGCTGCACACGCAACTCGTGCTCACTAACTTGGCGAACGCTTCTGTTTATTATTTCCAGGTTTGTTTATCTTTATTTATTATTATCAAATCTATCGTAATATGAGCATTAAACTTCCAACACCTTAATATTTCCCTAGCGGATACTTACTCCTTTTGAGAAATCTACGTGCCAAATTTCAACTTTGTAGCTTTCAGACGCTACATATCTTATATATTTAAACGAACAATTATAATCTGAATCTCGGAAACGGTTCCAACGAATTTTATGAAATTTAGTGTACAGGTGGTTTCGGGGGCGATAGATCGATCTAGATTAGTTTTATGTCTGGGAAAACGCGTGTTTTCGTATTTGCATGCGGTTTTGTTTCGCATTATTCCACGCAAAATATGGTCGCTAATTCGCACGCTAAGACATAAGCGTGATGTCAGTGAACTTAGCAGATCATTGTCCAGCAGATCAAAAAAAAATGTGAGTTCTATTCGCATGCACCTGAGTTCTACAGTTCCTGATACTTTTTAGAAATAGTTCTGGCGTTTTTACCTTAAAAAAAGTCAATTGACAAAATGATCTGCTAACTTCCCGTAGCAGATCATTTTGCACAAAATCAAAAACAAATGTGAATTCTTTGCGCAAGGAGCCGAGTTCTACAGTTCCTGATACTTTTCAGGAATAGTTCTGGACTCTCGTCCAAGTTCCAGCAGATCAAATCCGAATTTTTGTTAAGTCGGATAATACCATTTTTAATGTTTTAAATTATTGCAAAAGCTTAGAACTCTTTCATTTATCACAGATCTGTACAAGAACTCTAATGTAGAACTCGTTTCGGGTCCAGAACTCACGTCCAAGTGCCAGCAGAGCATACCTGAACGTTGGAAAATATGAAAAAAAAAAACACTTTTCATTGTTATAAATTAGTTAGAAAGGCTAGAAGTTAGAACTCTTTCGTTTATAACAGATCTGTACCAGAACTCTAATATAGAACTCGATTCGAGTCCAGAACTCACGTCCAAGTGCCAGCAGAGCATACCTGAACGTTGGAAAATATAAAAAAAAAAAACAATTTTTATTGTTTTAAATTATTTAGGAAGGCTAGAAGTTAGAACTCTTACGTTTATAACAGACCTGTACCAGAACTCTAATATAGAACTCAATTCGAGTCCAGAACTCACGTCCAAGTTCCAGCAGAGCATACCTGAACGTTGGAAAATATGAAAAAAATATATTTTCATTGTTATAAATTATTTAGAAAGGCTAGAAGTTAGAACTCTTTCGTTTATAACAGATCAATACCAGAACTCAAATAAACATTTCGATTCGAGTCCAGAACTCACGTCGAAGTTCCAGCAGAGCATACCTGAACGTTGGAAAATATGAAAAAAAAAACAATTTTTATTGTTTTAAATTATTTAGGAAGGCTAGAAGTTAGAACTCTTACGTTTATAACAGACCTGTACCAGAACTCTAATATAGAACTCAATTCGAGTCCAGAACTCACGTCCAAGTTCCAGCAGAGCATACCTGAACGTTGGAAAATATGAAAAAAAATATTTTCATTGTTATAAATTATTTAGAAAGGCTAGAAGTTAGAACTCTTTCGTTTATAACAGATCAATACCAGAACTCAAATAAACATTTCGATTCGAGTCCAGAACTCACGTCGAAGTTCCAGCAGAGCATACCTGAACGTTGGAAAATATGAAAAAAAAAACTATTTTTATTGTTTTAAATCATTTAGGAAGGCTAGAAGTTAGAACTCTAACGTTTATAACAGATCTGTACCAGAACTCTAATGGAGAACTCGATTCGAGTCCAGAACTCACGTCCAAGTGCCAGCAGAGCATACCAGAACATTGGAAAATATGAAAAAAAAAACTATTTTCATTGTTATAAATTATTTAGGAAGGCTAGAAGTTAGAACTCTTTCGTTTATAACAGACCTGTACCAGAACTCTAATATAGAACTCAATTCGAGTCCAGAACTCACGTCCAAGTTCCAGCAGAGCATACCTGAACGTTGGAATTTATGAAAAAAAATTAGTTTGATTGTTTTAAATTATTTAGAAAGGCTAGAAGTTAGAACTCTTTCGCTTTTAACAGATCTGTACCAGAACTCTAATGTAGAACTCGTTTCGAGTCCAGAACTCACGTCCAAGTGCCAGCAGAGCATATCAGAAAGTTGCAAAATATGAAAAAAAACTATTTTCATTGTTTTAAATTATTTAGAAAAGCTAGAAGTTAGAACTCTTTTGTTTATAACAGATCTGTACTAAAACTCTAATATAGAACTCGTTTCGAGTCCAGAACTCACGTCCAAGGTCCAGCAGAGCATACCTGAACGTTGGAAAATATGAAAAAAAAACTAGTTTGATTGTTTTAAATTATTTAGAAAGGCTAGAAGTTAGAACTCTTTCACTTATAACAGATCTGTACCAGAACTCTAATGTAGAACTCGTTTCGAGTCCAGAACTCACGTCCAAGTTCCAGCAGAGCATACCTGAACGTTGGAAAATATAAAAAAAAAAACTATATTTATTGTTTTAAATTATTTAAAAAGGCTAGAAGCTAGAACTCTTTCGTTTATAACAGATCTGTACCAGAACTCTAATGTACAACTCGTTTTGAGTCCAGAACTCACGTCCAAGTGCCAGCAGAGCATACCTGAACGTTGGAAAATATGAAAAAAAAATATTTTCATTGTTATAAATTATTTAGAAAGGCTAGAAGTTAGAACTCTTTCGTTTATAACAGATCAATACCAGAACTCTAATAAAAATTTCGATTCGAGTCTAGAACTCACGTCCAAGTTCCAGCAGAGCATACCTGAACGTTGGAAAATATGAAAAAAAAAAAACTATTTTTATTGTTTTAAATCATTTAGGAAGGCTAGAAGTTAGAACTCTAACGTTTATAACAGATCTGTACCAGAACTCTAATTTAGAACTCGTTTCGAGTGCAGAACTCATGTCCAAGTGCCAGCAGAGCATACCAGAACATTGGAAAATATGGAAAAAAAAACTATTTTCATTGTTATAAATTATTTAGGAAGGCTAGAAGTTAGAACTCTTTCGTTTGTAACAGACCTGTACCAGAACTCTAATATAGAACTCGTTTCGAGTCCAGAACTCACGTCCAAGGTCCAGCAGAGCATACCTGAACGTTGGAAAATATGAAAAAAAATAGTTTGATTGTTTTAAATTATTTAGAAAGGCTAGAAGTTAGAACTCTTTCACTTATAACAGATCTGTACCAGAACTCTAATGTAGAACTCGTTTCGAGTCCAGAACTCACGTCCAAGTTCCAGCAGAGCATACCTGAACGTTGGACAATATAAAAAAAAACTATATTTATTGTTTTAAATTATTTAAAAAGGCTAGAAGTTAGAACGCTTTCGTTTATAACAGACCTGTACCAGAACTCTAATATAGAACTCAATTCGAGTCCAGAACTCACGTCCAAGTTCCAGCAGAGCATACCTGAACGTTGGAAAATATGAAAAAAAAAACTATTTTTATTGTTTTAAATTATTTAAAAAGGCTAAAAGCTAGAACTCTTTCGTTTATAACAGATCTGTACCAGAACTCTAATGTACAACTCGTTTTGAGTCCAGAACTCACGTCCAAGTGCCAGCAGAGCATACCTGAACGTTGGAAAATATGAAAAAAAAAAACTATTTTTATTGTTTTAAATCATTTAGGAAGGCTAGAAGTTAGAACTCTAACGTTTATAACAGATCTGTACCAGAACTCTAATGGAGAACTCGATTCGAGTCCAGAACTCACGTCCAAGTGCCAGCAGAGCATACCAGAACATTGGAAAATATGAAAAAAAAAAACTATTTTCATTGTTATAAATTATTTAGGAAGGCTAGAAGTTAGAACTCTTTCGTTTATAACAGACCTGTACCAGAACTCTAATATAAAACTAAATTTGAGTCCAGAACTCACGTCAAAGTTCCAGCAGAGCATACCTGAACGTTGGAATATATGAAAAAAAAAATAGTTTGATTGTTTTAAATTATTTAGAAAGGCTAGAAGTTAGAACTCTTTCACTTATAACAGATCTGTACCATAACTCTAATGTAAAACTCGATTAGAGTCCAGAACTCACGTCCAAGTTCCAGCAGAGCATACCTGAACGTTGGAAAATATAAAAAAAACTATATTTATTGTTTTAAATTATTTAAAAAGGCTAGAAGCTAGAACTCTTTCGTTTATAACAGATCTGTACCAGAACTCTAATGTACAACTCGTTTTGAGTCCAGAACTCACGTCCAAGTGCCAGCAGAGCATACCTGAACGTTGGAAAATATGAAAAAAAAATATTTTCATTGTTATAAATTATTTAGGAAGGCTAGAAGTTAGAACTCTTTCGTTTGTAACAGACCTGTACCAGAACTCTAATATAGAACTCGTTTCGAGTCCAGAACTCACGTCCAAGGTCCAGCAGAGCATACCTGAACGTTGGAAAATATGAAAAAAAATAGTTTGATTGTTTTAAATTATTTAGAAAGGCTCGAAGTTAGAACTCTTTCACTTATAACAGATCTGTACCAGAACTCTAATGTAGAACTCGTTTCGAGTCCAGAACTCACGTCCAAGTTCCAGCAGAGCATACCTGAACGTTGGACAATATAAAAAAAAAACTATATTTATTGTTTTAAATTATTTAAAAAGGCTAGAAGTTAGAACGCTTTCGTTTATAACAGACCTGTACCAGAACTCTAATATAGAACTCAATTCGAGTCCAGAACTCACGTCCAAGTTCCAGCAGAGCATACCTGAACGTTGGAAAATATGAAAAAAATATATTTTCATTGTTATAAATTATTTAGAAAGGCTAGAAGTTAGAACTCTTTCGTTTATAACAGATCAATACCAGAACTCAAATAAACATTTCGATTCGAGTCCAGAACTCACGTCGAAGTTCCAGCAGAGCATACCTGAACGTTGGAAAATATGAAAAAAAAAACAATTTTATTGTTTTAAATTATTTAGGAAGGCTAGAAGTTAGAACTCTTACGTTTATAACAGACCTCCAGAACTCACGTCCAAGTTCCAGCAGAGCATACCTGAACGTTGGAAAATATGAAAAAAATATATTTTCATTGTTATAAATTATTTAGAAAGGCTAGAAGTTAGAACTCTTTTGTTTATAACAGATCTGTACCAGAACTCTAATATAGAACTCGTTTCGAGTCCAGAACTCACTTCCAAAGGTTAGCAGAGCATACCAGAACGTTGGAAAATATGAAAAAAATCTATTTTCGTTGTTTGAAATGATTTAAAAAGGCTAGAAGCCAAACCCAACGTGAATAAAGTCTAGTACTCATCAGCCGAACGCACACCGGCTGCGTTTCGAATTATCACTTTCGTTACTTATACCTATTTTATACTTTCTTATATTTACACAAATATTTGACATTTTAAATAAAATTATCTTTTCGGATTCGATTCGACTTCGAAAATATCTGATTAAGTATCTATTCTAAATGAAAATCCCTTTAGATTTTCAAGTTATCTATACTAATATTATAAAGAGGTAAAGTTTGTAATCTTGTGAGTTTGTGAGTTTGTGGGTTTGTGAGTTTGTGAATTTGTGAGTTTGTGATGTTGAAGGGGGTAATCTCTGGATCTACTAAACCGATTTTCAAAATTCTTTTACCAATAAAAAGCCACTTTTTTTAAGTGTCATAGACTTCATATTAACTCGAAGAATGAAAAGACTTTTTCGTGGTAGTCGGATTTGCAAAGTAAGTCGGAGAAAAAACGGTTGAACGAAAACGTTTCTTACGAACGCTGCCTTAACGATGAGAGATATATGATTATGTTCTTGAGAAAAGTTGTAGAGCTGTATAATGCCTACAAAAAAGTCAGCGACAGCATATGTCTAACTTTTGAATTTAAGTCACAAAAAGTAGTTTTTTATATTTTTTTAATATTATATTTTTATATAATTTAAATCGGTAGGTCATGTTTATTGGTCATATTATCAACAATTATGAATTCTTATTAAAATAAGTAAATGTATCGTCTAAAATATTTAAAACAAAAGACTTTTCCCTTTTATTTATAAATAATTTATAACAATGAATACAGTTTTTTTTTCATATTTTCCAACGTTCAGGTATGCTCTGCTGGAACTTGGACGTGAGTTCTGGACTCGAATTGAGTTCTATATTAGAGTTCTGGTACAGGTCTGTTATAAACGTAAGAGTTCTAACTTCTAGCCTTCCTAAATAATTTAAAACAATAAAAATTGTTTTTTTTTTTCATATTTTCCAACGTTCAGGTATGCTCTGCTGGAACTTCGACGTGAGTTCTGGACTCGAATCGAAATGTTTATTTGAGTTCTGGTATTGATCTGTTATAAACGAAAGAGTTCTAACTTCTAGCCTTTCTAAATAATTTATAACAATGAAAATATATTTTTTTCATATTTTCCAACGTTCAGGTATGCTCTGCTGGAACTTGGACGTGAGTTCTGGACTCGAATTGAGTTCTATATTAGAGTTCTGGTACAGGTCTGTTATAAACGAAAGCGTTCTAACTTCTAGCCTTTTTAAATAATTTAAAACAATAAATATAGTTTTTTTTTATATTTCCCAACGTTCAGGTATGCTCTGCTGGAACTTGGACGTGAGTTCTGGACTCGAAACGAGTTCTACATTAGAGTTCTGGTACAGATCTGTTATAAGTGAAAGAGTTCTAACTTCTAGCCTTTCTAAATAATTTAAAACAATCAAACTATTTTTTTTTTCATATATTCCAACGTTCAGGTATGCTCTGCTGGAACTTTGACGTGAGTTCTGGACTCGAATTTAGTTTTATATTAGAGTTCTGGTACAGGTCTGTTATAAACGAAAGAGTTCTAACTTCTAGCCTTTTTAAATAATTTAAAACAATAAAAATAGTTTTTTTTTTCATATTTTCCAACGTTCAGGTATGCTCTGCTGGAACTTGGACGTGAGTTCTGGACTCTAATCGAGATCTATATTAGAGTTCTGGTACAGATGTGTTATAAACGTAAGAGTTCTAACTTCTAGCCTTCCTAAATAATTTAAAACAATAAAAATATTTTTTTTTCATATTTTCCAACGTTCAGGTATGCTCTGCTGGCACTTGGACGTGAGTTCTGGACTCGAATTGAGTTCTATATTAGAGTTCTGGTACAGGTCTGTTATAAACGTAAGAGTTCTAACTTCTAGCCTTCCTAAATAATTTAAAACAATAAAAATTGTTTTTTTTTTTTCATATTTTCCAACGTTCAGGTATGCTCTGCTGGAACTTCGACGTGAGTTCTGGACTCGAATCGAAATGTTTATTTGAGTTCTGGTATTGATCTGTTATAAACGAAAGAGTTCTAACTTCTAGCCTTTCTAAATAATTTATAACAATGAAAATATATTTTTTTCATATTTTCCAACGTTCAGGTATGCTCTGCTGGAACTTGGACGTGAGTTCTGGACTCGAATTGAGTTCTATATTAGAGTTCTGGTACAGGTCTGTTATAAACGTAAGAGTTCTAACTTCTAGCCTTCCTAAATAATTTAAAACAATAAAAATTGTTTTTTTTTTTCATATTTTCCAACGTTCAGGTATGCTCTGCTGGAACTTCGACGTGAGTTCTGGACTCGAATCGAAATGTTTATTTGAGTTCTGGTATTGATCTGTTATAAACGAAAGAGTTCTAACTTCTAGCCTTTCTAAATAATTTATAACAATGAAAATATATTTTTTCATATTTTCCAACGTTCAGGTATGCTCTGCTGGAACTTGGACGTGAGTTCTGGACTCGAATTGAGTTCTATATTAGAGTTCTGGTACAGGTCTGTTATAAACGAAAGAGTTCTAACTTCTAGCCTTCCTAAATAATTTATAACAATGAAAATAGTTTTTTTTTCATATTTTCCAATGTTCTGGTATGCTCTGCTGGCACTTGGACGTGAGTTCTGGACTCGAATCGAGTTCTATATTAGAGTTCTGGTATAGATCTGTTATAAACGAAAGAGTTCTAACTTCTAGCCTTTCTAACTAATTTATAACAATGAAAAGTGTTTTTTTTTCATATTTTCCAACGTTCAGGTATGCTCTGCTGGCACTTGGACGTGATTTCTGGACTCGAAACTAGTTCTACATTAGAGTTCTGGTACAGATCTGTTATAAACGAAAGAGTTCTAACTTCTAGCCTTTCTAAATAATTTAAAACAATCAAACTAGTTTTTTTTCATATTTTCCAACGTTCAGGTATGCTCTGCTGGAACTTCGACGTGAGTTCTGGACTCGAATCGAAATGTTTATTTGAGTTCTGGTATTGATCTGTTATAAACGAAAGAGTTCTAACTTCTAGCCTTTCTAAATAATTTATAACAATGAAAATATATTTTTTTCATATTTTCCAACATTCAGGTATGCTCTGCTGGAACTTGGACGTGAGTTCTGGACTCGAATTGAGTTCTATATTAGAGTTCTGGTACAGGTCTGTTATAAACGAAAGAGTTCTAACTTCTAGCCTTTTTAAATAATTTAAAACAATAAATATAGTTTTTTTTTATATTGTCCAACGTTCAGGTATGCTCTGCTGGAACTTGGACGTGAGTTCTGGACTCGAAACGAGTTCTACATTAGAGTTCTGGTACAGATCTGTTATAAGTGAAAGAGTTCTAACTTCTAGCCTTTCTAAATAATTTAAAACAATCAAACTAGTTTTTTTTCATATTTTCCAACGTTCAGGTATGCTCTGCTGGACCTTGGACGTGAGTTCTGGACTCGAAACGAGTTCTATATTAGAGTTCTGGTACAGGTCTGTTACAAACGAAAGAGTTCTAACTTCTAGCCTTCCTAAATAATTTATAACAATGAAAATAGTTTTTTTTTCCATATTTTCCAATGTTCTGGTATGCTCTGCTGGCACTTGGACATGAGTTCTGCACTCGAAACGAGTTCTAAATTAGAGTTCTGGTACAGATCTGTTATAAACGTTAGAGTTCTAACTTCTAGCCTTCCTAAATGATTTAAAACAATAAAAATAGTTTTTTTTTTCATATTTTCCAACGTTCAGGTATGCTCTGCTGGCACTTGGACGTGAGTTCTGGACCCGAAACGAGTTCTACATTAGAGTTCTTGTACAGATCTGTGATAAATGAAAGAGTTCTAAGCTTTTGCAATAATTTAAAACATTAAAAATGGTATTATCCGACTTTTCAAAAATTCGGATTTGATCTGCTGGAACTTGGACGAGAGTCCAGAACTATTCCTGAAAAGTATCAGGAACTGTAGAACTCGGCTCCTTGCGCAAAGAATTCACATTTGTTTTTGATTTTGTGCAAAATGATCTGCTACGGGAAGTTAGCAGATCATTTTGTCAATTGACTTTTTTTAAGGTAAAAACGCCAGAACTATTTCTAAAAAGTATCAGGAACTGTAGAACTCAGGTGCATGCGAATAGAACTCACATTTTTTTTTGATCTGCTGGACAATGATCTGCTAAGTTCACTGACATGTAAGCGTGGAGGTCAAGCGGCCAAGGCGCAAGTTTGACAGCCGCAGGTGTCTGGGTTCGTATCCCGGTCGGATACAATGTTTTTACTTTTGTTTTTTTTTGTATTTATTCAAATTTTTAGTTTTTTTTTTATGTTTTTTCGGCCAAAAACTCCGAGCGAAGCTCGGTCGCCCAGATACTGTATTTTATACTAAGATATTTATTACGAAGCAACAATATATATGAAGGCACTCATTTATTCATTCCTTCTTTATTTAGGTGCGTGCATATACTGACGCAGGATTCGGACAATACTCTGAAACAGTTTCTGCATCATCTAACGAGATCAGCCCAATTCCCAAAGTTATAATGTCCTCTCATGAAGCTCTCAAGATCCTGGACCTAGATTCTGGGGAAAGCGAAGATATCAGAAAAAGTACTGGAGTACCCATAGACTTTGATGTAGCCATTGAAGAAAATATTGCTTACTGGGTTAACAGCTTCCAAGAAATATTTTCATCTAGGATTAATAGTAGCGGAAATCATAAGGTAAGTTGTTTTATAAATACCTTCATGCTTATACGTATATTTATAATAACGTAATATTCTATGTACGTCAAAATATTCTCTACATTAACATTACCTTTTGCTATTTAGTTGACAACGATAAACGATACTGCAACTAGTATCTGCGTCGACTGGGTCAGTCGGTCAATATATTGGACCCAAAGAGAACTAATTTCCACCGAGTCGTATATGGTGTACCGAACAGTTCTTGGAATTCCGCATTCTGAACTTATCTTTAGTAGAAAGCGACCGGTATATAGTTTACAGATTGTTCCCTTGTTGGGGTAAGTGCAATATATTATAAAAATTTAATATTTAATATAAGTAAATCATATCTGTTTTGTATATTTTTTCAAAAAAAAATCTTAAGAGATCCATTTATAATATACTTATTACGTAATGAAACTTATTTCAGATCTTTGTACTGGTATGAAGAGATCAATCACTTGGGGCTAGGAGAGTTAATGACTGCTAAAATAGATGGATCGAATTTAAGAACTTTTTTTAATAATTCTGAAGGTTACATGTCAACAAAAGACTTTGAAGAACAATGTAATTGCCCTGAAAATCCACAGATATCAAAAAGTTTCGTCATTGACTTAACGAATAATAGTTTTGAATTGTATTATATAGATCCATGGGTTAATAACATTTTAGTCACAGATAAACATGGATGCAAATGTAGAGTGGTAGTTAACGCTACGGAAAAGAAAAAATATGGGTTTCCACCAATGTCGATGACTGTGGACAGCAAACACGTTTATTGGTACAATTCGACAGAAAAGCTTATTTATTATACAGATAAATCCAAGAAAAATAAAATAGAGCAAGTTAAATCTTCTTATGGGTATAAGATTATGGCATTAGACCCAGGACGTCAGCCATATCCCTCCTGGCACTGCTTATTCCCTACACCACAAAAGTTGATTGCAAAAGTGTTATCACACTCTGCAGATAGTATAAAGTTAGAAATGCCCACTATATCTAAACCTGCAACTTGTCAAGACTTACTTTATAACATGGCGGCTACAGAATACACAATATTTTATAAAAGACGATTAAAACATGACACAGCCGCGTGCGATCGCCAGACGTGTTCTTTTGTAGTAACAACTAAGGGTGAAGTAATTTTAAATGATTTGAAACCTTTCACAAATTATACTGTGATAATAGAAGCGACCAACTACTATAGCAAATTGCACGAGATAAAACCCGTTGCAGGCGCTGCATTCATTGTGCAGACCGCAGCTGAAGGTAAAATTATTTCCTGGATTTATAAACTATTCTCTGCTTAGTTAATATAAATCATGCAAAATCATACATAATTTTTAACTATCGCGTCAGTCTAATGATAGTAGCTAGCATGTGCAGCTGCAGTTAAAGGTCCTAAATTCGAGTCCGGGATGGATGGATTTTTTGATAAGAAATTCTCAGTAGCAGTGGAATCGGGTAGTTAGCGCCTAGAAGCGTTACATCTCTCTCTGATCTCTCACCACGAGTGTCGAATGGTCGTTCCACTAGAGTTTGAGGGTGAAGCTGTAGAAAGTGCACTTGTGTTTCTGCGCATACTTGTAAACTAAGCACATTATCTCTTGCGCAGGTGGCAAGTCTCATTGAGATTGGTCGCCATGACCGGAATCGGCCAGGAGGAAATGATTATTATTTTTATAACATATTTCTTTGTTGTAATTTTAACCACATTTAGAAAAATATAAACACGTTATTTAAATTATTAGCACCCACAGCACCGAAAGACGTAAAAGGAATAGTGTTAAGCCCAGTGCTCGCGCGAGTGGAGTGGACGGCCGTGCCCGGCCTGCTGTACGAGCTGCACTGGCGCACCGACGACGTACCGTCCTTGGCGAACCGAATGAAAGGTAATCATTTTACTATTCTAAAAAGGTCTTCATTTTTAAAATTAAATTCGGGATGTTTCCTTATTTTTACGCACTTTAACTAAAGTATAGTAATAAGTAGCGTTTAGACTTAACTTTGTGTGAATGTGTGTTTGTTACTTCTTAAAGCTGAAATGACTGGACCGATTTACATGAAATTTAATATACTGATAGACAATTACTGGATTATCGGTTACTGTTTAGGACCTAGGAACGCACACGAGCGAAGCGAGCGTAAGTCAATAACGAGTAATATAATACGCATATGTAGAAGTAGGTATGCGTTTCTATGTAGGTATATCATGTACAATAATTTAATCGGACTATCTACTATTATAAATGCGAAAGTTTGTGTGTATTTTTATGTATGTATGATTGTTACTAAAATATAGACTGTATAACTGGCATTTAGAGACACAAGTTGCTACTCACAAATAAAAAAATCGATTTTCTGTTTAAAGGTGGCTAAAAATCGTACAGAACTTACCTTGTATGCAGTATGCTATTAATTAACGAAAACTAACAGTTATAACAAATGACAGAACACAACACAATAGAAGTGACATCAGGCCACACGGCCAACATCACCCGGCTGAGCCCGGCCACGCCGTACCGCGTGTGGGTGCGCGCGCGCTCGCGGCACTCGCCGCAGCCGGCCGACAGCGCGCCGCTCGCGCTGCGCACGTACCCCGCGCCCGCGCCGCTCGCGCTCTACCGCGCCCACGCCTATCATCTGCACGTGCTGTGGCCTGAACCCACCTCTTATACGCTACACAGGTAACGTTTAGCACTTTTTAACATCATTTTTCTGGACACGGACAACCCCTAAATGCTAAGATCATGCCCATAGTTCACCACGCCGACTAATTGCGAATTGGGCGACTTCAATGTCATTCGAAAATTGTATAGTAAATAGTATATTTAATAACAAGTTGATAATGTAACTACTCTATAATAAAATTAACTAAATATAGACAATGTCGCTTTTTTTGTTATAAACGCTGCTTGAGGCTAATTTATTGCTAATTAAGATTTTTAACAATCTTGTGAATAGATCTTTAAGTAAAAAAATAAAATATTATTACGTGAATTGCAAATAACAACACATACATAATAAGAAATCTATGCTTACTTCAAGCTTTTAATTTAAAGAAAAAATATATTACTGTATCATAAAAAATTTGCATTAGTATCAAACCCGTACAATCCGTATAAAGTAGACTTAATAAATTCGAGACTCAATTCAGGTAATATGATACCATAAAAAAGCGAGGCGTTGCTTAAAATTAAAAAAAATGATTTACAGCTACTCTGTAGAGTATACAGAGGCATCCAACTTAAAGGACAATTGGACACCATGTGAACAAAGCGGCAACGCGGAGTGGACGGCGAGCGACTTGCGCCCTAAGACCCGCTACTGCTTCCGACTGAGCTTGCAGTACATCGCCGACGCGGAGCCTTACCACTGGCCAGATGACGACCGGTTTACATTTGAAACTTTAGGTACAGCTATATCATGCTTACTCAATAATTGAATGTGGTAATCGATAGTAAAAACTAAACCTAAATTGTTTAACAGTAAAATTGTGAACTGTGTGGTTATTATTGAACTACTACTATAAATTAAAAATGTGTACGTGTGTGTTTTTGGTGTTTGCTCCACGCTGGAACGGCTTGATTGATTTGGATTTAATTAGTATGCAAATAAACTGTCATTTAGAGTAACACTTAAGCTACTGTTAAGACCTACGGATGTACGCGAGCGAAACTAGGATAAGTCGCTAGCTATTTATATAATTTTTATAATGTAGAATAAAAATATGTTTACAGGTGACGTCCCAGGGCCACCCGGCGCACTGCGCGTAGAGGCGGTGGGCGACCGCGTGCTGCGCGCCTGGTGGGCCGAGCCCGACGCGCGCGGCGCGCCCGTCACCGCGTACCGCGTGTGGGGGAGACCGCACCATAGGTGAGTCGAGTCGTACTGTATAAGTGCTCATGTAGTGGCGGTGTAACCCTAATACGGTTACGATGTGATAACTGAAATAAAACAAGTATCCTTAGGATGACGAACGATTACACGAATTATTTAATGTTTTCACGTATTCGTACATGAAGGATGGATGAGGGCTCTTTTTTAGGGTTGACACAATGGATTACTGCTTTGAATTATATTTGTATAATTTTACATTAAAGCTTTTTTATTACTCTTAAAAGAAAATTATTATATAAGTAATAATATTTTTAGGATCAATTACATAGAGGATATCAATGTAAAGAATATCAGCGAATTGTTGCCAGATAATCTACCAGATGATATCGATGATGAAATGAAATTACGTATCGTTCGTGAGGGACTTGAACTACTGCACAATGGAACTGGTATGTGTCTTTTGCATACATATATCATAAACAATTTTACACCCTATATAATAATGTGATAATAACTATTATTTATTACGATAATGTCAAAATATTTATATAGAAATTTTAAAATTTAAAATATAAGTTCAATTGTGTTATTCTGTTGTCAGGTTAGCACAAATATACCTATTATATATGTTCTAAATTAACATCGATTACAGATATTTTTATCCTTTAGCTATCTTCTTTTTCGAAATTGGTTAAAAATATACATAACTAAAAAAATCTAAATTAAGTATAGTCCAATCGGAATCCGGCTTGGGAACAAAATATTGAAAACCTGAAGTTTTATGATTTTAAAATTTTAGCAGGTATATAAGGAATAAAAATTCGTAAAATGCCCCTTTATCTCTTTTATTCTATGTCTCTTATCTATCTTATATCTCTTATAATATACTCGGGGGTAGCTGGGCACCCCCGAGAAATGGGGGGGACGCATAGCGTTGAAAAATAGTTTTATTTCAATTTCCGGCTTACTGTGACGTTCTATCGAAAAGTGTTATCTGTAAAGTTGTAGCTCTAGTAAAAATCTACAACTTTTATAAATTACACTTTTTACAATAACCTCAAAGTTTTCGAGATATTTTCAACAAACTCGGTTTTTAACTTTTTCTTGATTTTTAATTTCTAGAATAAGCTTTTGATTTTCATGAACTAAGGGAATATAATCTTCAAAATACATATAATAAATAAAAGAAAATTGAAATTGAATTGTTTAGCCATTTCCGAGAAAAGACGTTTTATGGACTCGAGATGTTTTATGATCTCGAGAGGCTGAAAATCACCCCCAACTTCCAGTGAACGTTTAAAAAAAATTCGTTCAATTTCCAGATGTGCTCATTATTTTCGTCTTGAACTCGACTTCTTGAAAAAATAAAAACATGTATGGTCGTCCTGTAAAACACCCTTAAAAATTTTGAAAATTGGAGAAATCGTTAATTTTTAATTTGTAAACTACATTTATTTGAATTATCATTGTACAAGTGTACTTTAATTACCTAATTTTTATAAACTGATTATACCACCATCAGTGTATTTTTCGAGAAAAAACGAAAAAAGGGTCTCCTTAGTTTTTAATTTGACGCTTATTATTTATACAATGTCATCGTAAACATTCCAACTTTTGACGAGTCGTGAAAAAATAATAAAAGTTGGAATACACGTAAAGTAGGTATATATATATACGAGTACTAATCTATTTATGTTATTATTTTTTAGAATTTATCAATAATATTTTGTTAGTTTTTGATAGGTTTTGGAGATAATTTTATTGATTTTTTCTGAAAAATTTGATTTTAAGGTAATTACAGAAAGAAATTAAATTCATTCATAGTCTAATCTTGTTTATTTATAAGTTAAAATTTCGATTAAAAAAAAGTTGATATTTACAAAATTTAGTCATGGTTTTGTTAAAAAATCATAAAAAAAATGTAAAAAATGAACAATGAATTAATGAATGGGGGTCCCCCCATTTCTCGGGGGTAGCTGGGCATTTTACGAATTTCTATTTCTTATATACCTGCTAACATTTTAAAATCATAAAACTTCAGGTCTTCAATATATATTTTTTTCTCATAAAAATAAACGGATTCCGATTGGTCTAGTAATGTAGTTCTTACAATTAACTGTATTGACACCTCCTTTCAGGAAATTGGTAAAAAACTGAAAAAAAAATCTAAATTAAAAAATGTAAAAATAATATATTTGTACAACAGCATTGGCTGGTAAGCACAAGAAATAATGTAAGAATAAAATCAATAGCATAGTAGAGCCGTATAAAATAGTATAAAAATAAAAGCCTGTGTTGTACAACCGCACTGGCTGGTGAGAACATAAAATAATATTGAACAACAATCTGTGTTATAGAGCCGTACTGGCTGGTTAGCACGGGCGCGGTGGCGGGCTGGCGCGCGCAGGTGCAGGCGCGCAACAGCTACGGCTGGGGCGCGCTGTCGGCGCCGGGCGAGCTGCTGGCCGCGCGCGCGCCGCCCGCCGCGCTCGCCGCCGCGCTGGCCGCGCTCGCCGCGCTCGCGCTGCTCGTCGCCGCCGGCGTCATTTACAGTAACTATAGTCTTATTTAAGTAGATAGTAATGGTAGTAATAGAACTAGCGAGCTACCCTTGGCTCAGTATACAGGTACTTCTTGCGTAAAGTCAAGAGACAAAGAGAGGTAGCCCGCTTCAGTGGGCGGTGGGCGATGTACCATACAGGTTTCTCCTGGTACTTCAAATAGTATAGTGGACCGACGGAGCAACTCCTTGGTCGTGTTGACCGCTTCGGCAGACTTGCCGGTGGAGCGTAGTGGATGAGTGTGTAAGTGAACCTGCGGCAACATATATAATTACACGTATCTAAACTTAAATAAATTAACTAGCATAGAGTACGGATCTGTGAGAGCTCGCAATCTTTTTAAAACTTCGATACGTTGCATATTAATTCGGTGATTTCTGGTAGATGGTAGGTACGTGTTAATTAAACGGATTTTGCGCGTAATTTCTGAGATGGTGAAATATTAATTGGGTTTTTTGAGGGATGAAGAATTTACGAGAAACGTAGGTTATATTTTATGCCAAGCAAGATATTATACAATAGGTACATTAACATAATAACTATATCAACTTAAAAAAAGGCTTATTTATGTTCCTTTTTTAGGTTAGCAAAAAAAGCAATATTATCTTTTACATGATGTGAATTTATACGTCTCAACTCTTACAGCGTATAAGAATAGAAGCAAAAAGAAAGCGGCGGTCGAGAATCAATTAACAGCTAACATCGTCAGACGAGGACCTGACGTCGAGCTCGCCACGCTGCGCCAGCTGCCGATCAGACATTCCAACAATATTCTGTACAATCAGGTACTGTATTTTTTAACATATATTTTTAAAAGAATTTAAATATTTACTTTCGAACACTACGAAGATGAAATCAAAATTAATGACTGACAGACAGATGACCGAAGTTAAAATTCGTTAAGAATCGACCCATGGCTAGCATAAATGTCCAAACCTGTCAAGAGGAAGTTGTTAAATCTACGAGTATATCTATACTAATAATATAAAAAGACATAGTATATTTGTTTAATTTGAATAAATAAAGTTTGATTTAAATAAAGGTGAAATATTTTTTATAATCTTTATTACTTCTGAATTAAGCCTAAATCAATATTTTTAATGTAGGTACATAATTTCTTTTTGATAGAGGAAATAATTATTGAAATGAGCAAAAATGGGTAGGAAATTGAAAGTAGTTCATAGTTGAAACGCAACGCCATTGGTAAGACCGAATGTGACGTCAAAGTAATATAGATATAACAGAGCCAGTGTTGCCAATTTGGCGCTATAATCATACCAAATTTCATCAAAACCACATAGAGACAGACAAAAATTCTAAAAACTATAGATTCGGTCTCTGTATCGATAATAATGTCCGTTTCAATAAGATTTTCAAGATTCGGCTTAGTTACGATTTTATTATATGTATAGATTACCTAATTTCAGTTAGGCTGGCTGCTGTAACCGAAATCAGTTAGAGGGACATATTCGCGTTTAACTAAAAAAAAAACTAAAAAGGCCAAATTTCAAAGTTCACGACAATTACAACATATACGTATCTCAGGGCGTGCACTGTCCGTCGGACGCGGAGATCGCGGGGTTGCCGCACATCCGCCGCGAGCAGATCACGCTCACCAAGTTCCTGGGCTCGGGCGCCTTCGGGGAGGTCTTCGAGGGCGTGGCGAGGCAGATCAACAACGCTAACACTGACACTAAAGTTGCTGTTAAAGTTAGTGATGGGTTTATATTTACTTATTTCATTTCTAAAATATATCTAAATCTACGTACTAGTGCCTAGGTGCCTAACAGAAGCTTACGTGTTCCTCCAAGTCAATGTTCATGGTTTATTTGTGTACTCATCCAAATACGTCCAGCGTTGCCAGCGTAACGAAGTAACAATCATATACATTTTCGCATTTATACAAGTTGGTACTCCAATTCTTTGACGTATTCACAATTTTATTTTAAACCTCAATTATGTCCTTTTTAACAAAAAATAATATGTACATATATACTTTATATTCAGTTTAATATTAATAACGTAATAAATATTCGCTTACTTTAACAGACGTTACGAAAAGGAGCAACAGAACAGGAGAAAACAGAATTTCTAAAAGAAGCGGCGCTAATGTCCAACTTCAAGCATGAACATATCTTACGGCTCCTGGGAGTGTGTCTCGACAACGACCCAAACTACATCATCATGGAGTTGATGGAGGGCGGCGATCTGTTAAGCTACTTACGGGCGAAAAGAGCTTCCTTGGTAAGTGCACATACCTGTATAATGTATATATATTTTCGGAATGCAAGCGAACTCCTATGTTTATTTGTGGTTATAGCCAATCTTAGATAAATATCCAGTACCATCACCCCTGTCTAGGCGGTGTCCATATTAGTGATAAAATAGTTTTGTAAGTAGATATGGAAAAACAATGAACATTAAGCTCATACATACGTCTTCAGAGAAACGTGGGAACGTTTTTAAATATAAAACAGTTACTCAATATACCTATATATTTTATGAAAATTATATTACGTGTGACATTAACTTTCTTTAAATTGAAATGACGATTCACAAGAGCTTACCTATATAACATTAATAAAACAAAGTAATCATCCATCCATCCATCCATCGCATTTGATATAAACATTTGATTCCCACCAGTACACGGCGGAATCACTGACGCTGCTGGACCTGCTGAACATGTGCGTGGACGTGACGAAGGGCTGCCGCTACCTGGAGGAGATGCACTTCGTGCACCGCGACCTCGCCTGCCGCAACTGCCTCGTGGCGCGCCGCGGCGACAAGCGCGTCGTCAAGATCGGCGACTTCGGCCTCGCCAGGGACATATACAAGAATGACTACTACAGGAAGGAGGGAGAAGGTAACTATGCAGTATGTCATTTGAGAAAAAAGAAGATACAGAATAGAATCTTTAATGCTGTCATATCTTATGCCTTTTTTTCAATGATGGTCTAACGACGTTGGGAAATATATTTACGCATAACAGTTGTACAACAGGTGGTCATGTTGCGACTGACTGGCCAGAAAAGCCAGTATAATTACTAAAACCCAACAAAACTTCCCCCCCGTCTTAATGAGGATGGCAGATAGCATGGCACCAGCACCCGACGGCAGCGAGCCGAGGCAGACCATACAATGCAAAGAGGACCTCCCACTGTCTGCTCTACTATCAGAGCAGTAGCAGAAAGCAACTGGCATGGTACAACGCACACCGAGTTGAGGGCTATCCAAACCAAAATATCATATGTATATATAATATAGCATTTATTTATTTTATGTTATTCTGTACAATGCTGTTTAGGTTTGCTGCCCGTACGTTGGATGGCAGTGGAGTGTCTGGTGGACGGCGTTTTCTCGTGCCAGTCCGACGTGTGGGCGTGGGGCGTGCTTTGTTGGGAGGTAATATTTGTCTTTATTTTTTATCAAAAAGCTTTTAATTTTAATATAATTCTATGTGGATTACTTAATTAATATTGGATATTTAAAAAGGAGATTAATAAAAGATACAACACTCGATATGCCAACAATCATAGAGAGATTATATTCAATTTCACAGATTTTAATTTAATAATTATTTATTTAGTAATTACAATTTTTATTGTGTACCACAGACTATAAAATTACTCATTTAAACCTTTAATATACTATATTTGATACTTATTAAATATGAGGCAGAAAATGTAAATGCATTCAACAAAAATGTATTAACGTTCTTAATTTATGGAAAACCTATATGGTAGCCTTTGTGTTACTTTGTTAGATTATAATTTATTTTTGTAGTAATATTCATCCAAATCCATCCAACCATCCAGCTATTTCAGAGTGAAGGCGTTTCAAACACACAGACACACACACACACACACACGCGCGCACACACACACACACGCACACACGAACACACGCACTCACGCACACACGCACACACGCACACACGCACACACGCACACACGCACACTCGCACACACGCACACACGCACACTCGCACACACGCATACACGCACACACACACAGAGAAAGAGAGAGAGAGAAAGACACAGAGACACACACACAGAGACACAGAGACACTCACACACAGAGACACAGACACACACACACACACACAGAGAGAGAGAGAGAGAGAGAGAGAGAGAGAGAGAGACACACACACAGAGAGAGAGAGACACAGAGACACACACACAGAGACACAGACACACACACACAAGAGACACAGAGACACACACACAGAGACACAGAGGCACACACACAGAGAGACACAGAGACACACACACAGAGGACACAGACACACACACAGAGAGACACAGAGACACAGACACACACACACACACACAGAGACACATAGACACACACACACACACACACACACACACACACAGAGAGACACTGAGACACAGGTACACAAAGACACAGAGACAGACTGACACACACACACAGACACACACACACACACACAGACAGACACACACACACAGACACACAGACAGACACACACACGCACACACACACACACACACACACGCACACAGACACACACACACACACACACACACACACACACACACACACACACACACAGACACACACACGGACACGCACACAGACACACACAGAGACACACACAGACACACACACACACACACACACACACACAGACACACACACACACACACACACAGACACACACACACACACACACACACACACACACACACACACACACACACACACACACACAGACACACACACACACACACACACACACACACACACACACACAGACACACACACACACATACACACAAAAATACAAACTTTTGCCTTTATAATAGTACCTAATCCAATTTTGATTAGGAATAGTGATATAGTAAATTCCGTGTGCAGGTGTTATCGTTGGGCCAGCAGCCGTACCCCGCGCGCACCAACCGCCAGGTGCTGGCGCTGGTGCGCGCCGGCGGCACGCCCGACCGCCCTCCTAACTGCCCCTCCGCCTTGTGAGTCCTTACTGTATTATTGCCTTTGACTCCCGCTACTCTCTAGTGGCTAGTGTGTACGACTACAGATCCGAAGTTCCTGGGTTCGAGGCCCGGGTCGGACCAAGCATAGTTAGTAAATCTTGCTGTTAAAAAAATCTTAGTAACAGCCCGGAGTTCTCTAAGCTCTAAGAGCACTTAAGAGGTTCCGTTCCTAATCTCTCCCGTCGAATTGTCGTACCATCGGAATTTGAAAGTGAATGATAAAAAAGGTGATTTTTACCTTTAATAATGGAAAACTTGACATGAGAGCATCATATTGTTGATACCTTTTATACATACTCGTATCTACAAATAACAAAAGCAACACTTTATTAAAATTAAACCCCTGATTTTCAGTTACGAGTTACTACAGAAGTGTTGGAGCTACTCGGCTGAGGCGCGGCCGTCGTTCCGGTACTGTCTCGAGGTGGTCTCCGCGCTGCGCGACAAGACGTCGCCCAACATCACGCTCACGGCCAGCGCCGAGCCCGCGCCGCATTACCTCACTCTGCTGGGTGATGGTGAGATAACTTTCAAATCTATATAAATATAACTCTTAAGTTATATATATCTACCTCGGTGGTCTACTGGCTAGCATGTACGGCTGCAGACCTGGAGGTCCTAGGTTCGAGCCCCAGATCAGGCCAGGTTTTCTAATAAGAGAGTGAAAAGAGCAAAGTGCCCGTAGAGCACGCGCTGCAAAGTGCAAAATGCATTATAATATCTCCTGCGCAGCTGGCTAGTCTCAGTGAGGATTGATCGAAATCGGTCGGGAGGACGTTACATATTTCTCAAGTGGCTGGCTTTGGAACAAACGACTCATAATTATAAAAGCTATTAGCGCAATATATGGTTAATGAGGGAGCAAAAATTTGTCCTAATTTTGTTACTTATATGTATGTGTAGCATGTCTATGTCACAAAATGATAATCATTTTTTTAACCTATTTTGCGCTGGCAGCTTTAATTATTAAAGTTCTCGCACTAATTATGTTCTCATGAAATGAATAAGGTAAATAATGCACGTATGTCCTTTTAATTAACCACATGAACATTCTATGGATAAATAAAACATTTTTCATAAAAATACCGAACACTAACTGAATAAACTAATTGGTATGTAACTGAAATAAAGGTAAGTTATACTAGGTATGATACAAGGTTTTCTATTATAAGTTGTAACCCTTATATAAGCTACCAAGAAAATAATTTTATAAAAAATAGGTACCTGTTATTTTAGATTTAATTCATATTCATTATTACCATAATTTAAAAACATCAAATAGCATGTCACATTCAGCTCAAAAGTTGCATGTTTTCAATAAAATTGTGACTAAACATTATTGATCATTTAGAAATAAAACTATTAACTTAACTAATTGATATGTTGCATGGTCGCATGTTCAGATGCCGTCGACAACCGCACCTACCTCCTGGATGAGAACGAGAACGCTTTGGGTTAGTGTAAATACTTAAGTTAATTATTAAATAGTTTTTTATAAAATATTTTAACTATTTAAATTTCAACAGCGATAATTTAACGTTATAAATTATGAGATGATTAGAGTAAATTTAGTTAATATAGTACAACAATGTTCTACATTTTCACCATTTTGTCCGATGTAGGTAAAAACTCCCAAACACACGACATCCTACAACATCTATAAGTAGGCAACAAAATACTTCATATAAGTAGGTGCACCTAGAATTCATGAGTCCATGAGCTCGAATTGTAACTACTACAACACTTACCACACCTTTAATGATTATAATATTTTTTTTTTGTCAACAGATGAAGACTTCCCAGAGCACGAAATGGAGCCTTCACATTTACTGCCGCAACGTACACCTAAATATCTAGAACTGATGTACGACAGCGATTCCCCCGCGAATACAATAAGCGACGGCTATGAAATACCAAGAACACCGCTTTCATACGCGCCATTTTCTAGACACAGTATAGTGGGTGTGGCGCCGAATAGACTCATCAAGCCGCCATTGCACAGGACTCATTCCCTTAGAGCTAATACGAGGCCTCCCAACGCAACTATCATTCCTCTACGGAATGGCATCACGAAAAGAGCGTCTTTGGGCGAAGTACAAAGGTCCTTCCACGAGGCCGGGCCCTCGCGCAAACCAAATATAGACTTCGACAAACACATTTTTAAGACTACATTTTAAACTGTGATATTAGGAAATTCATTGTATAATTCCACCGAAAGATCATATTTTAATATTTAACTATTTATTTTATTGTAAATGTAAATATGGGGTCCAATTCGTTGTAAATATTAGTATAGGATGTAATGGGGTATATTTGAGATGGATGGATGTTTTAGATAACGGATCCAGTCCATATGTTTTGTTCAAGGATTTCTAATAGTTTATTGTTATAATGCGTAGATTATTAAAACTGGTCAAATGATTGTAAAATTTTATATTCATATATTCTTTATTGATACTTTTGGATCCGTCGTCATATATTAGGTACAAAATGAAACTATGTGGTCATAATAGTTATGCATTTATTATATTACTAGAACTTATCTTAATAAAAACTATGTATGGTTCTCTATGGTCTTCTGTAATTAAAATAACATGGTAAAGAATAACACAATATCTTATTTGCTTCTAACCTCATTTTACAAATAAACAAATGAAAAATATTGCAAATTAATTACCTTTTGCATTCAGTACAAGTAATAGTAGAAAATAATTTCAACGTGTGCTTAAAAATCCGACCGCTATGCAGAAAAAATTTAGTACAATAACCTGCTATCACCTGTCTCTGTTGCTCCCGCGTAAATATATTGCTGTCGCACTCGCACATATGCAATGATCGTCGTTTTAAGGTATTATAAACATTTTACCTGCGAGAGTATGGTGTATTTTTGTCTTGCCTTGAGTCAAAAAGCTCACCGATTGCTTGGTATTGTTATTTAATTTAAAATCGCACGATATTCCATTCTGGGATGCGCAAGTGATCGCTCTGTTATCGAACGTAGTGAAATTGTTTGATGTTTTTAGTGTTTTACTATCATGTTACGTTCTCTTTACTGTTTTAAAATGGAACCAGCGCCGTCTACCTCACGCCCATTCAAGTAAATAAATAAATATGTTGAAACATTAACACACAGCACCATCTAGTTCCATGGTAAGTTACGACGCTTGTGTTATGGATATCAGATAGTTGATACACTACACATGTGTATATAACATTAAATACATATTATAAATATAAACACCTAAGACTGGAATATAAACATTCGTGCTCATCACATAAATGAATGCCCCCAGCGGGACTCGAACCCGCGACCGCTGGCACAGTAAGTAGGGTAACTATAAACTGAGCCAAACGTGTCGTCAAGAAAATGGTGTCTCCGCGGAAGAAACGAAAAATATCACACTTCAGTGAAAGTGAGAAGTTGAATTACTATAAAAATATTTGTGACCATTGTCAGTAGGCAAAGAGGTCATTGTATGAAATTCTTTCTGCTCCGCGACCGGACTTTCTTTACATAGATATAATGGCATACCATATGAGATGGTATAATCAAGATACATTTTGTAACCCATTTCGATCTTCACACACATATATATTAAACAATACTAAATCTGTTCTCCGCTCTCTTTGAACAAGTCAAGAAAATGACTTTATTTGTTGATTAATATTAATGTACAGTCGGAACTACATAGATATGTCTAAAAATTTATTAAATTATTTTCTAAGGCTTGTTAACATTCAACGATTTAAGTCACAAAGAAAGTTACACCGAATGCATCAAAGCCCTCATGTTCAGAATAAATCTAGACACCAATTTATGATATATGTTTGTATCTTAATACTAAATATAGACATCAAAAGCCGAATAAAATGTGTAGTCTTACGAAAACTTAATTTCCTTCTATTTAAGGAACCCCCCACTAGCTTAAAAATAGTTTTAAATCTAATAAATTATACACAAGAACTGAGTCAAAACAGGAAGCCACTTTTTGGACGAAGGTATGCATTCATAAAAAAACAGTTCCTACAATTATGTTGCGTAATCTTCTACAGCATGTAAAGTCCTGCAATGGAATAAAATGTCATATATATTTTAAAATAATCGATTAAATTATTTATTTGAAATTAAATTATTTAATATAATAAATGTGTTTGTTTGTCCTTCTTTCAGGTAATCAATTAAAACAAAATTACGAACAAGTGCGAGTCGGACTGTTTAACTTTAATTTTCATTTTTTTTATTTTTTGTAATTTTTCCTTTATTTGTGCTTGCTTTTTGCCAAATTTCGTGATTTCAGGTCAACAGAAACTACCATATAGGTTTTTGACCCAAAACCTATAGGGTACTTCTAGTTGACCTAGAATTGTCAATTTTGGTTAAAATCAAGAAAGTGACAAGAGAGTAATCTTAAAAGGGTTCTTTTTTTTACCTTTTGAGGTACGGAACCCTAAAAACGGATCAATCGCATACCTTTCAAAGTGAAGAATCCTCAACTTAATCTCCATCAGCCACGGCTGCCTCCTTAGCCCTTTTCTCTATCTTGATTTGCTCAGTGGTAGTGACTGCGACCGGTTCCTTCTCATCGTCATCCTGAGCATCATCTTTACTGTTCTCGTGAAGTAAAACATACTCGCGTTGGGAGAAACCAAACTTCACAACGTCCCGCTCTAATAACTCTACATACCGACGCGGATCCAGCTTTTTGTTGTTTACAAATGTACCGTTTGCTGATTCTGTGGATAATTGTTGTTTGTCATGTAAATATAAACGTGTATATTGTTTAAACACAATGACTTATTTTATATTTTTCATAGCAATAAAACTAGTTTCATTGTTACAAATCATTTTTTTAGTACCATAACAATTGACTAATTTAACGTTGTAACGTATAAGAGGCAGTGGTATCCCAGTGGTAACGCGCTCGCTTGGGAAACCGAGTGAAACGGATTCAAATCCCGGCTCTCGCACCTTTGATATTTTCATGTGCGAATCATATCTAACATGATTAACACTTGCCTTATGGTGAAGGAAAACATCGTGAGAAAACCTGCATGTCTGAGAAAACCTAATAAGTTTTCGAAAGACTTGACTTCACTTGGTCAGCGTATTGGGAGGCCCGTGCCCAGTAGTGGCACGTTAAAAAGTGTTGAATACAATTTAACATTGTTGTAATATATGTTATATAACACTAGCGAACGTCTTACCCACGTTCACTGGGGTGCCTCCATAGGTGCCTAACAGTAGCCTATGTGTTTCATATATGTATACGTCATGACCGTGTCCAATTCGTAGTCTGTTTTATCCAAATCCGTCCAGACGTTTCAGCATGGAAGAGTAACAATTTATTTTGAAAAGTCCAATCTTATAAAGCATAATATTTCACATTAGTCTCACCCAAATCGATGATATAAGGTCGCACACGCCTTCCCTGCGAGCCGTCAGCGCGAGTGAAGGGCGTGGCGCGGTACTGCAACGCTGCGTGTTGCTTGCTAATGGATGGGTGTTCCAGGGCGATGTCCACTACTTTTTTGTCGCGTCCGATGAGGAAGCACGACTGTCGGTGTATGTATAGTATTGGTAAAGCTTTGTCGCCTTTGAATGGATAGAATCTGTAAGAAAATATTGATTTTTCATACATAATATATAATCTACTAACTATACAGATAAATAAAATTGAAGTGTCTGTATGTAATATCAAAGTAATAGCTTTTTACTAATGCATATGAAATTATGTACGGTACTCATAATAAAAACACATTTTTTTATTTTTTTTTGTCAGTCTGTTATCGGCTAATCTCCGAAAAGGCTGGACTGATTTTGACGGGACTTTCACTAGCAGATAGCTGATGTTATAAGGAGTGACTTAGGCTACGTTTATTTTATAAAATAGAATTAAAACAAATAAAACGTACCTAGGGACGCACCTAAACGAAGCAAGGATAAATCGCTAGTGTTATAATATAAAAGTAATATTTGTTTACACATGAAAACACAGTTTATTCTCTACTCTAACACATATTACGATTGAATTATATATCAGTCTCGTAAACAAAACGGGCTTGTATTGAAACATTCGTGACATACGCTGTCGCACTCATATATACTATGAAATTGTAAAGCCAACAGATTTTTTTTGTTTGAAGGCTAATCATTGAACTATGTCTATAAAATATTTAAAAATTAAGTATCACACGTTGCCATCACAACTCACAAACATACAAAGCAACAACCAAAAAACAAAGTAATTGTAAAAGTGCATGTCTCACCTCCACCTCCGCTTGGGTTGCTTCGCATCATCCGGCTCCGTGTACTTAATGACGACCCCGTTGACGGTGTTCGCGTCTGCCGTCAACTTGCCCGACAGACCGAAGTTCGGCTTCTCCTTGTCCCCGCCCTCCTTGTCTTTGTCCTTATCCTTCACATCCGTTTTACCCCAACTGTATTCTTTCTTATCGTTTTCATTGTCAAATCTGATGAGAAAAATTTTACATAATTTTAAGACTATTCTGGTTAAATAAATCACACAATTTAGTAAAATGAGATGAGAAATATAATTGACATCCCCAAAGATGAAAAATCTAAGACTATAATAAAACCATCGAAAAGGTCTTATAAAGATTTTTCTAGTTTAGTTTACGTTACCGTTTGCTTAATTCAAAAGATATTTTTAAAATAAAAAGAAAAAGATGACATTCGCTCTATTTAAATCGTCTATTATATGCCGAGCATGACTGCGATAAATTTGAATAATCAGCCAATTGTGTAACATGTAAAAATATTTGTTACTTTTTGTAATGCTATTTATTATTATCTCGAGGGACTACTGGAATAGGCCATAAACTACCTCTATCGCTTTGAAAAACACGTCAATGTATTATTACTTTGTATCTATGGAGGGTTCTACCCTCCATATTTGTATAAAAAAAAATAAATATAGATTACCTGGACTTCCGCTCACGAGGCTTATTCCGCCTGTCATCGCCCTTATCCGGCCGCCTGTCGTCAGGCGCTCGTCTGTCAGCTGTACGCCTGTCGACAGACACGCGCCTGTCGTCAGGCGGTCGGTGAGAACGTTCCCGTTTCTCCTCAGTCTTCTCTCTATACCGTTCCTCTTCACTTCTGGACCTTGACGGATCTCTGATTAATCGCAGAGACAGAAAACAATAGTATAACTGTTTTTTTTATTGGTATTAATCTTATGTTTGTTATATTATTATTTCAAACGCGTTCCAAAATTTTAATGGTCTATTGTGTATTCTTCAATCGCAAAGAATTAATTTTATACAAATATTAATTTTCTACTTCAACTTTATTATGATTAGACAAATCAATTTTAATAAAATAATTCTTTATTAATTTCATTTTATCACATTACTTTATCAATACATATAATAAAATTGTAACTAAGCCGAATCTGTACATTCGATATTTTTTTTAGAAAATCTTATTGAAATAAACATTATTATCGATACAGAGGCCGAATCTATAGTTTTTAGAATTTTTGTCTGTCTGTTACCCCATCACAGAAAAACTACTGGAGGGATTTCGATGAAATTTGGTATGGTGATGGCTGGTTATATAAGTCAACATATAGGATACTTTTTACCGCGGGAACATATCTCACTTTTGAGAAAAAATTCAAAAACTGCAATGTAAGAGAATACTTATATGTAAAACCTAAGAATTTGGTTTTTGGTCATCTGAACGCGGGCGGAGCCGCGGGCAATGCTAGTACCTAATAAAATTGTTATCGCATTGATCTGAATAACTGGTACCTCTATAGGACAGCAATGGTGTTACAATTTTTTACCAACTCTAAAAATAAGGAAGTACATGTTACACTATATTCTTCACCTGATGTGAATCGAATTTCACTTTTTTTATTGAATGAATAAGTTATACACTCTAAATAAACGCTAAGTTAGACGCTCTAAATTGACGATTCAAAAGTGCTTGTAATAAGTCTATTTGTATTCATATTTCATATCATTTCACTTATAACCTCAACGGTATTCCACCCCTGAATGTGAACTAATTTTAAGTAATTTCGATGTGTATTTTTTAAATAATATTGTTATATTTAATGATACTGAAAAGATTAAACTCATACAAAACCTTCTTGATAAACATATTTTACCTGCGAACAGGAGCTACTTTCTCAACTCTAGCCGGTCTCTCGCGACGCACATCTCTGCCTCTGGAATTGACATAATAACTTATCATTATTTGTAAATACGTATTACTATAACATTAAGAATAACAAAGCAAAATCCACATAATAAAATATAGGTACATAGTATAGGTGTTAATCGGAGTTTATTTACTAAAGCACATGACTCGATTCTTTCGTAGCGTTTACTTATTCCGTAGATATTTCGCCTTATATAAATACTATAGAAGATATAAAATTTCAGTTAAAAATATATAATAAATAAATATTCAAAATAATATCGAGTATGACATTTATTAAAAATATATCATTATTTTCAAATACTTTTTAAAAATGCACATTTTGTATGCAAAAAAATGTCGGTAACGATTTGCTGTACAAAAGTAAAATATGGCATTAGCTAATTTATAAACATGAAAAAAATCCCAACACGATGTATCAGTTATTTGACACTCCTTGTTCACTTACCATTTGTATACACTTGAAAAGTATGGTGAGTCAGGAAATACCTACTGATTTTCATCCAATCGTGGATATCTCTGTTAGAACATTCATATACATATTCTACGACTTATAAATAACGACGAACAATTATTACATGTAGTACACGGGTAGGATTAGCAGAAGAATATTCATACATTGCATATAATATATAATTATTACATATTTATTCTATTTAGTTATATAATTGTTACATTTCTGTTTCAAATCTTACAATTATATCTTGAAACATCAAATTCTCCTTTAAGACATATTTCCTAGTAAAATAGTTTCAATATGTCGGTATAATGATAATCTCCATCAATACTGAGGTCAGCAGATTTCAGAAGTCAGAATTTTTATTTAACATTTAACCATTCCTTCTAAATTATTCAATTTGCATTTTTTCCTATCGTAAAGCACTCCCATAATTAGATTGTTCTTCTTGTGTTTATATATCCTTTAGTATTTAAAAAAATCTATGGAAGATGCAAATCCTATATAAATCATGCAAGTCTTCTTAACATAAATAAATAATATAATCGTATTCATAGTTTATATACATCGTGTGGTTGTCGTCCAATATTATAAATAATCCTGTATTTTTCATTTTAAAATTCAGCCTTTCTTTTCAATGTATAGTCCATAAGTATCATGCAGATAAGAATTTACTCAGTTTCTTTTTAAATTTATTCACAGATATGTAATTTTTCATATTAAAAATGCCCTCCCGTATTCCATCTAATAAATATACATTCTTACACCTGCTGGCCCCATATTTCATTCTTCTAAACAAATTATAAAGTTGATATATTTCAAATCTTCTGCTCGTTTCATTTAGTTATACAACCAAAACAATATACTTAAATAATTGTAATCAGTATTCACACATTCCTCTATGAGACACGGTTTCCAAAGTTTCGAAAGTATCAAATAATACAAACATCGTTATATCCTCTTATATTGTTCTCTTCAAAAAAACAATGTACAAAATGATAAATGCAACTACATATCTGAAGACGTACGTCTGCTCACACGTGCCTAGAGTAATTATTAGCGTTTAAGGTGAAAACATTAAAATGCCTTTGCAACTGCAACATGTTGTGACCAAACTCATTATAATTGTCTGTAGAGATGTCACTGTAAAAACAAATACAGTCATTTAACGTAGCGACCTTCGGCACATGCACAAACGGTTTTATTATAAAAGCTAGTAATAACCCCTAACGATTTTGTTAATTATATTTTCAAACGTTTATTTAACAGTGACTTAACTAATGTGTTGTTTATAAAGTAACTAACATACCTTTCTGGTGAAAATCTTTCCCTCTTCTCGAACTCCTTGTCTCGATATCGGTCAGGCTCGGCTGGACCGCGTCTACAAATAAAGTTAATTTGGTTTAAATAATATTATAACATATTACATAGCTTTTTATTAATAAGTATGTGTTATTTTTAATTTAAGTTTTAAGATAAAATTTAATCAATACAATTGAAATAAATATTATGTTAATAATCACTTAACATCTTAGTTTTCATTTATGTAATAACTGAATAACAATTGTCGCAATGTCTTTGCTAACCGAGAACCGATTTTCGTGATCATTTTTTAAAGAATCATGAAAATAAATTACACCTCTATTTTATTACAAAATATATCCACCATTGAGAATGCATTAATTACTTTTAAAGTGATTTGGAAGAAAATCAAAATGTACCTAGGGACGAACTCGAGCGAAGCGAGGATGAGTCGCTAGGTAGACATTAAAATAGTGATTAAATGACAAAAATTCCGACAGAGCTAAATTTTGCTAGAGACCTTGGGTACACCAGTAGAAATCAAGTGCCAAAAGTCCCCATCTATCCCATTTGTGCTAAAAAAGTTATTCAAGATCAAAAGCCAAAATTGTTGGTTTTTAGGATTTTTCTCGAAAACGGTAAGTTTAATCAAAAATATAGTTCAGACAAAAATTGTAGATCATACAATTATCTACAAAAACTGTCCTAATATTTTTTTCCCTAACAATCATCATTCCCAAGATATAGCGATTCTAAAAGGTGAAGGTGTTTAGTGGTTGAAATATCTACTTTGACTGGGCTAATATGAATAAAAGTTATAAGTTGAGAAGATATTATTATTAATCATATACATGTTGGGACCTTAATACACAGCACCATCTAGTTCAATGGTAAGCTACGAGGCTTGTGTTATGGATACCAGATAGTTGATACACTACAAATATATAAAACTTTAAATGCATAAGTATTATAAATATAAACTCATGACTGGAGTACAAACATACATGCTCATCATACAAATAAATGAACCCGCGACCACTGGCTCAGCAAGTAGGGTCACCACAAACCGAGCTCAACGTGTCATCAATCAAATATAATTATACAACATTCAAAAATATTATATAGAAATACAGTACCTTTCGCGATAATCTCTTCCGTCTTCAAATTCTCGACGTTTCGGAGCCCTATCCTCATACCGATTATATCTGTTAATGCCTAAAAATTATACAACAATAATCAAACAATGCACACGCTTAATATTTTTATTTAGTTCAAATAAAAAAACAAACAAATGGAATACTGCATGGTGGTTACATCGAATCAAATATCGCGCGATAGAAATAAACAAAAAGATAAACATTGATCAATAACATGTCAACTCGAAAACAATTAATATATAGATTTTGTGAGTGAAACACGTGATTAAAAATCCACACATTTTTGTGAAGTTGACGTACGAAAGGTTCCTTTAGATAAAATATCTAAAGGAACCTTTCGTAGTCTAGTATACTAGCGGCTCACGCTCGCTTTGCTCGGGTTCGTCCTTAGGTGCGTTTTAAATAGATATAAATAGTTATTAGCCAACGTTATCCATACAAATTTCAATTTTTTTTGGTGAATTTTTCTGATGTTTCAATAGTTATTTAATGCTATTCGGGGTGGAGAAAAAGCCAACAAATCAATGATCATATGAACCAGTCCAGCCATTCTCGAGTTATAAATGGTGTAACAAACACGACTTTGTTTTATATGTATATATGTATAAGAAGATTCGCCTAGGCTCTACATAAATATAATGGCCAAGCATTCCAAGATTTTTCATAAGCAGTATTAATGATATTTTAATGAGATTTCGCAAGCATAAAAATTTGCAGTAACAGCACAAAACAATTCTCTAATTCAATTTTGAATAGTAATAATCATATTAATAACTCAATTACATACATTTATTTAAACACATAGAATATAATAATTGCAATGAATGTTATTTGATACTTACCTATAATATTACAACTTACAAATTACAATGCTAGGTGGATGCAATAAGCTTTACTAGCTAAATTATAAGTTTTAATTTTATAATATATGTATGAATAAAATGCAAATTCTTACTTTATAAGATGTTATATATGTATAAGCATAGAAAAATTTCAGTTCAAGATTAATATTTTACTCCACAACATATGAAGTAATCCTAGTAAAGTATAACTGACCTCTAGTATCTTCTCTAGGTTGATATGGCACCTCCCTGTCTCGTCTGTAATGGTCTTCTCCCCTCAAATGTTCTTCATACCTGGGGTGTCTGTTTAATATTTTAATATTTAATATATATAAAAGCATAAATAGAAAAAAATAATTTTAAAAATTATTCTAAAGTACAACAATAAAAAATATAATTGTAAATAAAAATAATATTATCTCAGAATATATACCTCTTATATTCTTCATATTCTCTTTGCCTCCCACTATACCCTTCCTCATTAGGAACAAAATGTGCATTAGAAGCATACTTATCCCTTTGTCTATTATACCTATCTTCTTGTTGTGGATATCTACAAATTTTATAATTTATGCTATGTAATGTAAAAAATATATATTATTATAAGTAGCAAAAAGAATATGCATGAATTTCTGCCTGGTGATAATACTATGTATATTAAACCATATAATATGTTTAAACATTGGTTAAAAGAGTACCTGTCATTTCTTCCTCGTTCATAATTATAACTGTCTTGGTGTTCATGATGCCGTCTACTTGGTTCTTGGTAATATTTGTGACCATCTCTGCCATGATCATATTCTTCAACTGATCCTGAACGGTGGTACTCCTTCCTAAAATTCATTCAACATATATATTATTGTTTAATTTAAAAATTAATTATAAAGAACTGCAACAAACTTAATGTTATTTGGTTCTTACTAACAATGATAACATATTTAAATTCAAGGTAAACATGAAGTACAAATTACAAAAAAATATGTTGTAACTTACTGATAATAAGTACGAGACGGTGGATTGCCTTCCTCTGAAGATGTTCTACGTTCTTTAACCACACTATGCAAGCGACGGTCCGAATGTTTTTCATACTCCCCATCTATACCATAACATATTTTGCATAATTGTGCTAATTATAATAATTATTAAATTATTTTAAATAATGTAATCTTTACATATAATTACCTTCACTACCGGATTGAGTTCGCTTAGAATGCTTATGTTTATGCTTCCTTCGTTTTTTAGGAGATATTTCGCCTTCACTTATTGATATAGCATCATCCGATACATCTTCGTATGATTCCGATCGTCTTTTTTTCTTAGTATGCTTCTTCTTCTTTTTCTTATGCTTACGTTTTTTAGCACGTCTTTGATCATCTGTATTACTGTCTGAATCTGAGGAATCGGCACGTTTTCTTTTTTTCTTATGACGGGGTTCAGATATTGAAGAATCGTCACTATCACTTTCAGACGAACTGCTGGATTTTACACTAGCATCCGACTCTTCAGATTCATCGGAACTATCATGGTGACGCTTTTTGGATTTCATTTTCTAGCGTTCAAATGAATTTATTTTTCAAAATAAGATGTTTTAATAATAAAATGGATTCAATAAAAATAAGATGGAATCCCTTGTATCATAGATAATATAATTCAGTGAATTCACAGACCAGGAACAACAAAATATTATAGAATAATAAACATATGGATAGACTGCACAGAAAATAAAAAAATCACTGTTACATACCACAGATAAATAAAACTATCTTTACGGTTTACTAAAAATTAAAAGCGGAATGTCGTGTCCATGACATTTGCTTGTCGAAGCAAAAGACACTAACGACAAGTGACAGATGACGTTTTACACTTTACAGTCGGTCTTTCAATTTTATAATCCTAAATCCATCAATTGAATGAATTTTCCATTTATAACTAAAATATTGTAAATTGTTAAAGATGGTAATTTAAGTGTGTTAAGCATTCTAAGATACCTTTATACAACAGAATTTTAATTACGTGTACAATAATCTATTGCATTTATTTTTAAAACAAATAAACAATTTTAATTTCTTCTAAAGTCAAAAAACTATGGCTACTCGAAAGAGAAGTGGTTCTGGATCTAAAAGGCACCTAAAGGAGAAAGTTGTGCAGATATATGAATCATTTTTTAAAGGAGAAGATTTAACAAGCAATAACCCTACATTTTGGGATGAATTTTTTCTATTAAAACCAAAAATACCCCAATTAGAAGCTGAAATACATAAGTTAAGTGTTGAACAATTAAATAATTTAAAGGATAACATTAATTTATTGGTTATACAATGTATAGAAATGTTAGGACAGGAACATCACATCAGGTAATGTTCAAAAATGTTTTATTTGAATAGTTAGCATAATTTGTTATATGGATTTATAAAAAAATTTATAAAATTGCAGATTGGTGTATGCGTTGCAAACCTTTAGTGCAATTTTGACTACTATGTACCAAAGAGCAGGACAAGATCCAACAGTAAATATAAAATCTATATTATTGGGAACAGATAAAGCCAATATAAAAATGCAAAAGCTATTAGAGCATTGTAGTACTGTGTTATCAGGTATATTTACTTAACTTACAAAGACTGTACAAAAGCTTTGTTATTATGATTCAATAATCTATTCTTATTTCTCTATTATAGGTGACGTTCCAGACAGCTTAAAATCAATGGTTTTGAAGTTACTTTTAATTATAGCAACTGGGTTTGAAAATATAGATGAAAACCCACTTGTTGAACATTTAATGCTACATTCACTGTTTGAACCCCTCATTCAGTTGCTCTGTACATCTACTGAAAGGCAACAACATGGTAAATTCATTAAAATTCATATTTTTAATCATTATATTTTTTTTAGGTGACAAATGTATTATTCTGATATTATTAAAAAATATATATCACATGTATATATCACAGGCTAATTTTCCTCCAATGGCTTCTCTAGCTTGTCACAACTTTTGAATATAAAAAAATAGCCTTTATGTTTTATTCAAGATTTTTTATAATTTAGAAGTTAATTTATATACATGGGGTATTTTTGGATACACCCAGATGTGAGGTATCTAAAAAAAAAATTATGATGTTACTTCATGGACCATTCTGTATAATAGTCCTGTTAAAAAATAATTAGTAGATAACTAGGTACAAACAGATATACAAAAATTTAATGATGCTACACTCTAAACTTTGTATTTTACTAATAACTATATGACCTTAATAAATCATACATATTATTAGAAATCATAGACTATATTTTTTATTTATAACTATTGATATTTTGATATTTTTTACAGTTCAAATAATATATTACAGTATTTATTCACAGTACAATACTAAATCATTTTCTCTATGTTTAGGTTATGATGTTGTTCTACTTCTGATGTTCTTAGTTAACTATAAAAAACAAGAATCTGCTAATCCCTATGTGGTGAAACTATCTATACTTGATGATGAATTAGCTTTGAATGGGTAAGAGCTCTTAACTGTTAGTATTCAGTAGCATATATATATATATATATATATATATATATATATATATATATATATATATATATATATATATATATATATATGTAGTTAAATGTTTATTGCATATTTAAAATTTCATATATTTATCATATCTGCTATTCAATTTGCTATTATTATGTAACATCTGAATGGATTTTCTATATATAAATATTTTTCACACCTAGTGTGAAAAATATTTATATAGAAAAATTATACTAAATATAACTTCTAATGAAGTTATAATTTAGTAGGTAATTGAGAAAAATATTCATATTATGTTTATTTTTCAGCTATGGCCAAGTGATAACAGCAGCATTAAATGATTTTGTAATGTCAACATTTGGTGGCATGCAAGCAAGTGGTGGCGGCTGGCTCTCCTCCCTTACAAGTATGGTGGGTGGAATATTTCTTACCAGTGATGAGACCCAGCCGGTTGTGCGTGGACAAAGAAATAGGTATGGCTTCATTGTAAAATTGGATTAATAAGAAAAATATTTCTTACTAGGAATTTTTAAAAACATATTTTTAATTAACTATCTGCATTAGCTATTTTTTATGTATTAGAAAAATATATGAATAACAAAATATAATCTTGAATTTAAGTACCAAATAACTCACAACATTGGAAATTACAGAGGTGTAAAATAAGCCTTGTAATGCTACATTATTATGCGAAAATGGCAAATAGACAAATAGGAAGCTCAAGCATTAAATGTAATTCATTGATAGAAGATTCAAAATGCAAAAATCGGAAGCAAAAACTCAAAATTAAACTGTGACAAAATTCGCTTGCTTAGGTAACCGAGTGAAGCGGGTTCAAATCCCGGGTGTCGAACCTCTGATATTTTCATATGCGAATCATTTCCAACATGATTACCACTTGTCTTAACGGCGAAGGAAAACATCGTAAGCGAACCTGCATGTCTGAGAGAACCTAGTAAATTTTCAAAAGACATGTGAAGTCCGCCAACCCGCACTTGGCCAGCGTGGTAGACTATGGCCTGATTTCCCTCGTATCGAAGGGAGGCCCGTGCCCAGCAATGAGATGTTAAAAAGGGCTGAATACACAAAATTCAAAAAGATGCATTTAAATTGTTAATATTATAGTGGCGGTGAAGAAGGAATGCTGCTAGCGTTGTACGAGGCGGCACACCTGAACAGGAACTTTATGACGACGCTGGCGCACTCCTCGTCCGCCGCCGCGTCCTCCGCGCCGCCCTCTCCGCCCGCCACACTGCCACCGCACCAGGTGGGTACCAGGACCTTAGAGCCGCTCTACACTATAGTGCCGATCACAGTCTGTTCTCGGTCTGATATCAGTCTGGTAAAGTAATTCTATACAAGACGTTGCTGGAGCCTGATTTGACCTGAACGTGAGTCTTACTGATATTGTGAATGCACTTACAATACTTTACCAGAACAATATCAGACCGAGAACGGACTGTGATTGGCACTATTAGTCTAGTCAACACATACAAAAACGTGAAAAATTAATAAATACGCTTTGTCTTTCCTTAAATTCTAACTGACAACAAGGCCATTGAATTTATATTATTTTCATTATTCCAGAGTCCTCCAAATTTAGCGCAGATTCAAGCACTGGACAACGAACAACCAACCAATTTATTAGTCACATTCTTTCAATATTGGTAAGTTTGCTTTAGCTGTAGATAGAAGGTTTGCCAGTTTATGTGACATTGCCGAAGTAATCTTTGTTCTACTGTCAAGCTTCAATGCTAACAAGAAAATTGAATTGAATTGAAGTTTAATTTATTATGTTGACATACAGGCCTACTACATATTATGTGCTGTTAATCACGAATATTTTAAGGCACTCGAATTTTATTGCTGTTAATTATTATTAGTTTTACAATTAAATTGCTACTGGACATTTTATAACAAAAAAAAACAGTATGGATTTTTCGTTATGAAATAGTATGCTCTACACAAATGTTCACTATAATTTGTTTAGTGCACATGGCTATTCTAAATTAGGGAGACATTATTATTAATCGTATATTTTACTTTTCAGTTCCATAGTAATGGCGGACACACGGACAGAAACAAGTATAAACAAGTGCAGTCTATGTTTCATTACTCTAACTTGTATCGTGGAGGAGCAGTTTGCCAACTCTATAATGCATGATCAAAATCTTACTTTTAAGGTACATAATATATTATTTGAACATATTTTTTAGAATTTCTTACTCAATAAAGGTGATTAACACGTTTATAATCGTTTAAGTATGTAGTAGGTAATAAATATTTATTTTATCACGCCATTAATATAAATGGGAAAGTTTGTGTGTGTACGAACTATATGCGTATATATAGCGAGTGTATGTAAGCGTCTGTTTGTTACTTTTCACGCTGAAAAAATATAATAATATTGTGTTAAAACGAATTTTATATTTATAGGTTCAATTATATAGGCTGCCAATGCGTCATAGGAAAATACTACCAGAAGAACCACCGTCACAACCGCTAGCTTCAACTCTAATTGGTAAGTTTAACTAAAGTTTATATGCAGTAATAATTTAATAACGTAGCTTATCAATTCTCTAATCAATTTTAGTTGATGTTTTTTTTTTGAGTTTTATTCACTCTCCTATTAGGTCCTGTTATTAGGTCTCCAGTCTCCTAACTCAGTAACTAATAATTATTTCTGAGCTAAGTATCAAATAATAACGAGGAATTTAATAACAAAATAAATGAGTCCAATGGTTACACCAAACCGGTCACCCATCCAAATAAGATCCTACCGTTACGTACGTTGTTTAACCTTCCTAATTACCAAACACAACTTCCAGATCTTTTAGTCGAGTTCATAATGTGCCACCTGTTGAAGAAGTTTCCCGGCGAGCTATATTCCTTATGTGTGGGGGTGTTATTACGGCTGCTAAGTTACCAGAAGCGTTGCCGAGTGCGACTGGCCCGCGACTGGCGCCCTCTATGGGCGGCGCTCATAGCTTTACTCAAGTTCCTAGTTACCAACGAAACTGTCCTGCTGAGGAGGCATAACATATTCATTATGGCCCAACAGGTACGTTAAGCTACTTCAACAGCGGCACCAGATTGATGGGTGACCACCGATAAGATGTAACTATAAAATACTATTTAACTCTCTCTTTGGTAAAGTGGAAATCATTTAAGTAAAAGATATACTTTGTGTTAATCCAAAAAGTGACCATAATTAAGTATGAGATTTCACTTTCGATTTAGTATATATCTAAAAAAAATAATATATAAATAAAAATGAATGGCTAAATGTGTTGCTAATCGTAAAACTCGAGAAGGGCGGGATCGTTTTGATAATTTTTTTCCAATATTCGTTGAATTCCGAGGAATGTTCTTATGAAGAGATAAATTGAAAAAAGTCACGGAAAAACATAAAAATCACATTTTTCTTTTTCCTTACTACTAATTTATAATTATGAATCTAAAAATAAATATAAACTACTTGAATGCACTTGTAGATTTGACACTTTTTCTTTCTACGATATAGTTTGACTTTGTTCGTCCTTTTTTTACGTCGAAATAGTGTGACGGATTGGAGTGATTTTTTGAATGTTGTTAGTTGAAGGGCTGGAGAGAGACATATGCTACTTTTTATTGCGGGAGATTATTTCATTCCCACGGGAAAGTTCATCGTGTTCTATCTACTTCATACTAACCGTTAAATAAATATGTCACTGCAGGTAGTAAATATCTTCAACCTGTTCATCACATTCGGTGACACGTTCCTGCCCACTCCGGCCTCCTACGACCAGCTCTACTACGAGCTAATAAGAATGCATCAAGTATTCGACAACTTATTTTTTATGGGTACGTATTCTAAATCCTCGGACTGATCCTAAAATAAACAAAGCATGTCAAAATTGTTGTCAATTTCAAAAATAGTATAATTATTTGTTTATACTATAATTTCTAATTGCGCAGTGAGGAAGTAACTCAATACTTTAAAGGGTTCCCAGATTTCCCATACAGTAGCCAAAAAATCGACCCTTATATTTTGTTTGTCATGTTCGTCTGTCAGTATGTTACACTGATTTTACTCGAAGACTATAAGAGCCACATTGATGAGGTAATACTGTATAGAAAAAAAAAAATGGTGGTGGTATTGCATGCAACTGAAAAGTGAAAGAAAAAGTTTTAACAGTGTGGATATTTCTAGTCTTTAAAATTAAGATAGATATTAATAAGTGATGATGTTGGTGATGTTTTTAGTTAAACCAATAATTTTAAAGTCGTTAATATTATTTTTAGTGTTTTAATATGAAATATTTAAAATTTAAGCTCTCCGCTATTCCACCGGAGACGGAGAATACAAAGCGGAGGCGCTCCGGCTAGCGAACTGCTTAGTCAACGTCCGTGCCATCATACAACACTTTTCTCCCAAAATCGATGCCTGGCTCGCCTCACAGAACCTTTCCACGCCCAGCGAAGATCAGGTATAATATGTTTAAATATAGATATATTCATAATTAAATATTTAAAGGTTTGATCTTAAAATACTTTTTTTAAAATAATACGAATTTATATAATAAATCATCTAGTACTTCCGTTCTTGTTGAAATTTTTCCTTTTTTACGAATTTTTGGTGCGTCCTAGGTACGTTTAAATATTTTTGAGCGGTACCCTAATTCTTTTTCTAATATAAAAGTAGCCAAGTTACTCCTTATAAAATCAGCTATCTACCAGTGAAAGTCTCGTTAAAATCAGTCCAGCCGTTTCGGAGATTAACCGGAACAAACAGATAGACAAATTTTTTTTTATAAATTATGTTTTCTTATAAGTACCGTATATAATTCCATATGCATTTAGTAAAAAGCTGTTATTTTGACATTACAAACGGACACTTCAATTTTATTTACCTGTATAGATGTGGTTGGCATCTTGCTACATTGCAAGTATATAAATCTGTATATAAGACTAGCTTGATTCCCAATATAAACTGTCATCCTCATTTTCACCCCCTTAAGGGATGATTTCCGGGATAAAAAGTATCTATGTCCTTCCCACTATCTCAAACTATCTTCTTACCAAATTTCATCTAAATCGGTTCAGTAGATCCAGAGATTACCCCCTACAACATCACAAACTCACAAACTTTACCTCTTTATAATATTAGTATGGATATATAAGATAACTATGTAACGTATAAGTAACAAATCTTCGAATACCTCACAGATCCTAGAAGTAGTGCGCAAGAACTACGACAGCCTGATCCTGAAGCTGCAGGAGGGGCTGGAGGCGTACGAGCGCTACGGCGAGCGCGCGCACCGCCCGCTACTGGCGCGCCTGGCCGGCGCCGCCGCCGCCGCCGCCCGCCTGCGCGCGCCGCATGCCGCGCTCTCGCACCACTCCGCCGTGCTCGTGCACCACTACACCACGCTGGGGTAACGCAATGCAATGTGGACCTTAACCTAGTGTCAATAAGGCTCTTTATTAAGTACACCGCCTGCGTTGTGCGCTCTCCCAACACTCCGCCGAGTTCGTACATCATTACACCATGCTATTGTAATACATTGCAATGTGGACCTTAACGTACTGTTAATAGGGCTCTTTCTTAAGTACGACGCGGGCGTCGATAGACGGGTCTATTGCGCTCTCCCAACACTTCGCCGTGCTTGTGCACCACTACACCACGCTTGGGTAATACCTTGCTGTATAGACCTATTATTATAAATATACCTAATAACACAGTATAAAATTTCATACAGTCCCAGTTCATATACCCGTCGTCAACCCTATAAACGTTTCCGAACTGTCATATAAAAGTAAGTATGAGAGTCAGGTGTGAGGACTGAGGCGCACCTCACTCCGCGTGATTTCCTTGTCTGGACTTAGGCTTCGCTAAACGACTCTAAGTATTAGTAGTATGTAGTGCTACTAGAAAGTACAAAGATATAAACATTTAAGGCAACGATTTTTTTCGCTACGAAAGAACAAGGTATGTATGTCGCGGACATATAGCATATTTATTTAATGTCAGACTTTATTGACTTAGTATATTCATTTAGAGACACCACAAACACATTATGTAAATTCTATTGCAAAAATCTTACGTGACGAAAATGAGAGTGCCGACATTTTTACTGCAACATACGATTATTCGATTACATAATAAATCATTGCATTGTATATAGTGTTTTACAATTTGTAATTTTGTATAATTTTCAATAAAGCTTTCATTAGTTAACAACGAAAATAAGTAGATTTCTCTTGATGTTGTTGTTGTAAGATTACGAAGCTAATCTCGTCCTATTTCCAGAAACTCCCTCGAAATTTATTTTCCTTTCTATTTTCTATGAGGAATAATGTAACCTACAATCTGGCCAGATGAGCTGCTGAGTAATATTCTTGACTATAAGTTGCTATATTACTAACGCTGGATTTACACTAAGAGCACTCGAGGCTAGTGCCCAGGGCGGCAGAATTCGAATGATAAAAAAAACTTCGCGTTATCGAAAACGTGTTTTTTACTTTAAAAAAATATATATAATAATTAATAAAAATTAACTAGCACATTTTTCTAAAGATTGTAAACATTTACAAATTATTTTATTGTATTTTTCAAAAGTTAATAATTAATAAAAAAATTACTTTATCAAAACTTTATCCATTTTATATAAAATTTCGATAATGGTTCGGCATTTCTTACAGTGCCCATGGGCGGTGCTAAGGTTGAATTAGTAATATAGGGCTATGTATAAAGTTGTATTAGTAAATATTTTAGTGGTGGTTCTATAAGCATGAGCCACTTCAACCAATAATAACCGAAATAATATCTAAAAAAGTATAGTATATGTATAGTACCGTAGTATATTATAGTTCTCGTAATACATTATATTATGTAATGATCATACAAAAATAATATAAACATGTCAAAAATTAACATAAGTTATATACCAAAATGAATGCTTAGCTTATCGCAAGTGTGTAATATTTTATATTTTAAGTGCTTTAATGTCTGTTTTAGTGCATTTCATATATTTTGTTGAAGTTGTATTTCATGTAAGAAATACCTTATTATTATAGCAATTAGCTTACATTATACATACGCTTTATTTAATTAATGTTAGTATTGTAGAGATATGCAATATGCTCATATCGAAACGAAATTATGATAATGTATTGAATGAATTACTTTAATTCCTAAGCAGGTTAGATTTTAAAACTATTTTTATAATTATTTAATATGAAATGTTGAAACTAACAAATCTTTAACTTATAAAATACATTCGACACGCCACATATGATAGAATATTGTGTAATTAATTTGGATAGCCTGTAATGGTAATCTCATGTCTAGATAAATCATTGAAAAATTAAAAAAATAACCAATATTTATTCTGTGTTGTGTTAAATTAAGCAATATATGGACATATTACATTAATGCATTTTAACCATTGTAACTCACTATCTGGTTTAGATCAAAGGTCATAAATAATGTATTTTCATAGAAAGATGTAAAAACAGGTACCCATTTGTATATGGGACAAATATTTATTGTCTTATCTTATTAAATGTTATATTTTTTTAATAAATAAAAGACTGAATGTATACATGATTTGTTTTAATTTTAATGGAATTTTAATTTGTACATTATAGACACATAAAATTATTAAGTAATTGGACTAGAATAGTTGCAACAATCTTTGGTAAATATGAGATTTAAATATATTATTTAGCTTCATCAAAAATACAACATAATTATTTAATAACGTAAACAAAAGTAAAATTGTAAATATGTAAATTATAACCTATAAATTATTTTTTCTGAAATATTTTTTTTAGATATACACATATTTGACATTTACAAGTGACATTTTTAAATAAAACTATCTTCTTTGATTTTTTCGCGGATTTATTTTCACGTTAAAAAGATAATTTTATTTAAAATATGTTTGTGACAAACATAACTAAAAAAGAATGAAAAATAAAAATTTATCTAATAGAATTTAGATTATAAAAATAATTGTAATGGTTTTAGTAACTTCCTATAATTTTAATTTACATAAACAATATTATTGAGTAGATTTCAATTCAGCGAGAGCTTCTTTAACTAATTCTTGTAAGTCTTGAGGTAGAACTATTTTGGAAGACAAACTCCTATCTTCATTAACATCTTCATAGTTAACATCTGACAAATCCTCCTTACTCTTATTTATTTCTTCATCACTATCAGTATATGTAATTTTATTTGTATAATTGGTATCCAATTTCTCTTTAATTTCATCTGATTTAACAGATCCCGAATCATTCAAAAGCTCCTCAATTAACATTTGTGATGGAAATGTAGGTATACATTTTTGACCACTGCACCAACTCTCTAACGTTTTTTCCAATTCTGTTATCCGATTGGCTAATATTCTACAAATTTTGAAATATCATATTAATTGTGATCTTATATGTACAAGTATGTTTTTTTCTTCATTATGGACACTTTAATATTATAATTTTACAATACATTCATATCAACAACCGAGTTGCATTATATTTATTAGTTATAAACTCACCTACTCACCCTAGCTTCGCTCGGGTTCGTCCCTAACTTGATTCCTCAAACTTTCATCCCCATTTTCACCCCCTTAAGGGATGATTTCCGAGATAAAATGTATCCTACGTCCTTCCCAGGGTCTCAAACTATCTTCTTACCAAATTTCATCTAAATCGGTGCAGTCGATCCAGAAATTACCCCCTACAACGTCACAAACTCACAAACCCACAAACTCACAAACTTTACCTCTTTATAATATTAGTATAGAGAACGACTGACCCTCGCTTCGCTCGGGTCCGTCCCTAGGTTCGTTTTAACGGTTAGTATGAAATACAAATTTTTAAATTTCACGGCTTTTCTGTACTATAATATGTATGTATTAACCTTCAATATATAATATATGCATGTATTAACATATAAACCTTCCCTTGAGTAGTAAAAGATTAAGCAAACAGACAGCGAAGTAACTTCATTTTAAACTATGTAAAGATTTCGATTGTTAAAAGTAATAGTTTGGAAACTAAAAATTGATTTTATTATTTTTTTTTAAGACAGCTGAAACCGCTGGGTCTAGAAGCATTAAATTTTTCACCTTAAATGACGTAAGTGTGCACTAAGAAGGGATTTTTTGGAAATTCATCCCCTACGGGAAAATTTGGGGTGAAAGTTTCTATAAACCTTGATATTAATGATCTTCAATTCAATTCAATTAAACTCGTGTTACTAATAACATTTTTGTAATTCATCCCGTAAATGGGTAAAAATGGGTAAAGTTGGTAAGAAAATCCGCCATTTTTATTGTTGAAATTAAGTATTCAAGATAAAAAATAAGCAATACGTGTTATCAATCAGATTATTCGAAATTCATGCCCTGAGAGGGTAAAAATATTAATTATATATCAGGGTCGAGATGACTTAAAAATCAACATTAATGATATTGACGCTTAATTAACGAAACAGTTAAATACTTAAAAAAAGTTTTTTTTAAATAAACAAATGCGTTTGGCTAATAGGGGGTTGGTAGTAGCTGTGGGCCGTGCCCTCATCTTGAAGTGCTACTACACTTTTAGAAGGTGGTAAAACTGCTTACGCTGCGTTTAAACTCCCGCTCAATCTCACCCGAGTTGAAATCCCCGTAGGCCGTACGGAATATATTTAAACAGAATAAATAGCTCAAGTTCTCCGAAAATGCACACTTACTATATAGTATAGAGAACAGAGATTATTTCAAATTCAAAGAAAAATTATGTGTAACTACTCGGCTGGCAACAGCAGGGACAACTATAAGAGACGGGAAACAAAACCTTATCTAGAGTGCGTTCTACTAAAGTATTTTGAAGAGTCAGAAATAGAATATAAGTTTGACGATACAGTGATACAAATGAATGAATCAGTTCACTATCCTGTGAAATTCCTTAACTATTACAGCCATCAAATAATTACTAATACATAGTATAAAGCCCAAGAGGTTTTTTGTAGTTGTAACGCGAGCAAAGCACGGGTTCTGCTAGTGGTACATAAATCTATACTAATATTATAAAGAGGCAGAGTTTGTTTGTTCGATATATTGATCAATAGATTTTTCGATGGACTGATCGATCGATTGATCGGCCAATTGATCGACCGATTGATTGTCCGATTTATCGACTGATTGGTAGATCGATTGATCGACCGACTGATCGATTGATTGTTTGAACGCGCTAATTTCAGGAACTACTAATCCGTTTTGAAAATTTATTTTTGCATTAGATTTTTCTTTTAGGAAGGCTCATATATCATATTAATAAAACTTATATACCATATTATTAAAACGTACCTAGGGAGGAACTCGAGCGAAGAGAGTTGAGCCGCTAGTATATTATATTTTTTAATAAGTACAATGTACATATTAAAACCAAAACTAACTTACTGATTTGTTTTCCTTTGATGTTGAAGAGCAATTGATTTGTCATTTAATGCTTCAAACAAACCAAGACATAATGATTTCAATTCTGCTGCTGAACTTCTCTTAAATCCAGTTTTAGAGTTTATATCTAAGAACTCTCGAACTAAAAAAGTCAAATGCAAAATTTACTTGAAGATAAGTTGTGACTCACATACTTACTTAATACTTAAATAAATTACAATGTTTGTAGCGAGAAATAACAAACAAAATGAATATTTATTTATTTCTTGTGAAATAAACAGGTACGATATTCCAAAATTTTATTATTTACCTTGTTTTTGAGTCATCACATCTAAAAATCCTTTTTTAATATTTAATGGATCATTTTTACTTCTATTATCCAGCAAGGTCTGAAACAATAATGCATAACAAAGATAGAAAGAAATGCAAATATTGAAATTAATTATAATAGTGCAATATTTGAAATAATTTTTAAATCTATTGAAATTACCTTGTATTTAGTTAAAGTTCTCTTTATAATTTCCTTTTCAACTAGCAATTGAGTTATTCTTTCATGTAGGTATTTATTTTCAGTCAACAATGCATCTATATCAACATAGGGTTTTGGAGGATCAATTTCTTCCATTTGTGATTTCACTCTGTTAGACAGGATGTAACTAATTTGATGATTCAAACGTTGAACTTTACTCTTGTAATAGTCCCGGTCTGATACCAATTCTTCTTTCTCATCTAAAGTAGCTCTATAGTCCAGTTGAATTTGTTGGTACTGTATAGAAAGTCAAAAACTTATTAAAATCCTCCAAATATACAATTTGTGTAATAGAATATCTATTTTAATGAAAATGGAAAATTTCTAATTAAGTAAAAAAAGATGTATTTTAAATGCAATAAATGCCTGAAAACAAGCACTATAATAACAAACCTTTTTTTGAATTTTTTCAAGTTCATGTAGCATTTGTTCATAATCTACTTTAGAAGTTTGAGACAATTTTTTATTTCCATTATATTCTTCAAAGCTTTGTTCCTTTTGCATTTGTTTTCTTAATGCAACTATGTCATCATTTGCTTCCTCCAGTTTACTTTTTAATGTTTCCACCTAAAATAATTTGCAAATAAAATATAAGCAAATAAAATTTTATTCATAATTATTATATTAGAAAAAATAAGAAAATATAAATCACCTCTAATTTTAGCATATTATTATGCTCTTTTATTCTTGCCAATATTTCACTACCACTTATAGTATTAGTTGGTGTAAACCCATCCCAGTTATTGGTTTTATCTTGTAAATTCTTTTTGCATTTTAATTGTTCTACTAATATCTTATATCTATCCCTTTCCATACTACATTTGTCCAATTCTTTGCCCATAATTGATAAGGCATCAATTTTACTTTGTAATTTACTCTTAAGAACTGAATTCTATAAACATAAAAAACATAAGTTACTAGCTGTAAAATATTTTAACTACACAAATGTATTGATAATTCTATCCTCCTCACGTCCTACCTCAAGAACATAATCATCTAACTGTTGGTCCTCAAATTGCACCTTATTAGTTTTGGTAAACATTTTATTAGACATTATTACATACTGAAAGAAAAAAAATTGTATTGATAATATTAAAAATTAATAACATTCAATAGGTAATTAATAACCTGAGTATAATAACGAAATATAAGTTTGGTATATAATATCTTACAGTTTTTTAATGTTAAAGCATTATGCCTTCAAATTTTCGGATTCTCTTAATGTAGGCAAAAATTATATATATTAAATGAATACCTCAAATCTGAAGATTAATTTTAAATAGATAGAAATGAGAATATTATCTTATATGTAAGAAATCAATTAATTATCGTGCTCGTTATCTAAATTGTACAACGATCAACATTCAATAATCAATTTGACACTTTCAAGACTACAGTAAAAAAACTAAAAAGTTTATTTTGAAGTTTCAGACTAGAGTTGGCCGTTTCTTATAAAACGTTGATGAGCAACGATGTCACGAACCGATGCCGGCATCCGTTGCTGGATTATCGATATAACGTTGCCCGCACCAACAACGACATTCGACAACGACAACTCACGAGTCACGCTGCACGCACGATGAATCGAATCGTTTCCATTCGTTTCGTTTTTTTATATATAGGCCTATTTTATTTTGTATCCCATTACATAATTTAAATTATCTCAACACATAGGTAGTCACCTACACGCATAACATTTGTAATTTAAAAGTAGGTAGGTATAATTGCCATAAACAATAGTATGTAGTAAATTAATTTAATTGCTTAGGTATTTGAAGTAAAAATGATTAAACTAGTTTATAATAACATCTATTTTTTTATCATAACAATGTCATATTATCTATTCTACACTAAACAACATCGCATCATATATACCGTTACTCGTTTACTAACTAAAGTTGTCGTTACATCGCTTGACAACGGCCATCATTAGCTATGTGTCGTTCGCGATTGACAGAATCGAACGACCCGGGTCGCGAACCAGGGTTGGATCCAGAGCCTCAAAAAATATTGTACATAGAGAATAAAATTATACTACTTGTCCAAAATTATACTACGTTTGACATTTCATGTTTTTCACGTTTCGTTTTACGGCGTTTTTGTATTGAATTGAAATAAACTTGCATAAGTAGCGAAGAAATGACTTTTAAATTTGTTTCGAAATATGTTGAACACGAATGCTTGTGGAATATTAGGTCCTTGCATTATAAAAACAAGTATATGAAACATTCCGCATATTTCGATCCATTTTCGTACCCATAGCTTCTATTTATTAATCACACAAATTTCCTCATCCACCTCTTTTAAAATAGCCGTTACGATCAGCTTAATCAGTTTATTTACTTTATTGCGTTGTAGGCTGTTCATCTTGCAAAACACCACTCACTTGTAAAACTGTACTCGACCAAAGTGCGAACGATTTTTGGTGAGTAGCGAGTAATTTAGCTACTAAATTACTCGCTACTAGACTAAAATACTAACTTAATGCGAACTAGGCTTAAGCCACTTACTAAATTTTGGATCACTCTCCCATTCGACTCCGTATATTTTTGTTGTCTATGTTTTTTCTTCACTTTTAAATCGCCTCTTTCAACGCGTTTCTTCTTTGGCGTCGAAACACCACACTCTTGTTCGCCCTCACTTTCACTCATGATTACAAATTGCGACTACATAAAAACTTTTTAACAAAAAAATAAAAACCGACTTCAAACAAAAGCACTAAAAAGTAAAAAATAACTGATTGGTAGTTTTCATTTACTATACATACCTAATCAAATGTTTTCGAAGTCGGTGTGCTTTGGCTAAGTAATTAAAGCCTACCTATTAAATACATACCTAATCAAATATTTTCGAAATCGGTGCCAGCCCATACAAAGCAAAGCACACCGACTTCGAAAATATTAAAGTAAATGAAAACTACCAATCAGTTATTTTTTACTTTTTAGTGCTTTTGTTTGAAGTCGGTTTTTATTTTTTTGTTAAAAAGTTTTTATTTTTCCCTTTTTAGTGTAGACAGTAGTAGCATAGTAAGGATTCTAACGTGTTAGGCTTGTCAAATCAAACAAAATAAGCCCAAACTCAAAGTATCTACTATTAGCCGTTGAAGAGTTCCACCTATCCACCTTCTGGCCTTACCATCAGATCAAGTCAACAATACCGAACCACTGTACTATCAACGGAAATAGAAATACTTGCAAATTTAAAGTTAATATGACAATTAGAAGTAGGTTAAATTCACCATTAGCTATTTTTCCACCCTTAGGGGTGGTATTTTTTTTTTGAAATTTAAATGGGACCAATCTGGAAGTATACCCTTTCAAACAAAACAAAAATTGTCCAAATCGGTTAATAAATGACGGAGTTCTGAGGTAACAAACATAAAAAAAAAAAAAACATACAGTCGAATTGAGAACCTCCTCCTTTTTGAAGTCGGTTGAAAATAGTTTATTCTCAAAATTGTCAAAGCGTAAGAAACAATAATGTACACACGTTACACACTACAATTTGTACTAGTTTAAAACTTTATATTAATGTATCTATACTGCAACAATTCACTGTCAAGTTTTATACTTAGTCAAAATATTGCTATGAACATGATATCGTCTCTCTCGCGGTTATTTATAAATCCTTCTTGTCAGAACGTATGGAATAGTAAAACATCACATGGGGAATCCCCGCTAACCTTCTCATTGCCTGATTTGGTGTTGTCGTACGTTCAGAAATTCCTAAGATTGTAGAGTTAATATTAAAAAGTAAAAGTACTCACCAATAATACAAGTCGGTCGACCTAAAGATAAAATTATGGTATTTTTACGTAGTATAGTGGCAATACGATACTACATACTACACACTATGAAATAATGGTACAAATAGTATAATTATACTACGAAATCCAACACTGTCGCGAACACTTCGCGAACGAACAGGTCGCCATGACAACAATGATTCGTTCTCGTTCATTCGATTGAATTCACAGTTCTGTGAACTGATGAACTGAACTTGCGAGACGGATCACGGACGGATCACAGAACCACCCAATCGAATTGAGCCGTCGTGACCGCCCGCGCCGCGCTGCGGTTATATTAGGCTTTGTTAATTCGTAATGATGACATTTTTTACTAAATAAATTAATAATCTTAAAATTTTATTGTTATAATTATGTAAAAGTAATACGTATTCTTCTACGTATTGCTTCCCTACATTACCCCTAGTACGAGTTTACAAATTACCGAAACGATGATAGTTTTGGGGAGCTCGATGAACTATATAGTTTTCGATGTAATCGGTAGTACGAATTAAAGTTTTCGAATATAGTTTACACGACGGCGACCATCGACTAGCTCGATTAAACGAACTTCACTTTATTTGCTTCATCTCTTTTACACACCGGCAAAATAAAAGAGACGAATGTTGTCCTTCGATATTGTTTAAATTGACGTTTTGGATGAAGTTGTGAAACTTAGGTAAGTGTTAACAGACTTAAGACTTCTTCTTAATCTTTTGCTTTATTAAAAACGTTTTAAGATGATGAGAACCAGCCCGTCGCAATTCGAAGTGATGGTAGATTTTATGTTGAGGTACGTAACAATCTTTTCTAATAATATAGACTATATTATTAGAAAAGATGTGTTAGTTTGTTTTAATTACATACAAATATTTTTTTCCCTTAAGGTAACACAGAGAAACACAAAGCTCTCCTTGGTTAGCCGATACCGCTGCACAAAGTGAGAGTCAGAGATACGGCTGGGCACGTTTAATTTTCACCTTCATACGAGCTCCTGTCGCTCCTCATCATGGTCAACCTCCACGCAAGATATCGTCTCGCTAACATAATTACTGTTCAAAGATATTCGCAAAAACAAAGATGGTCGCAAGCTCTCACCGATATTTACTTGGTGAGTACCAAAACGAAAAAAGTTTTCGAATACGTCAAAGTTTACTATCGTTAACTTGTCAAAGTCTTAACTCGTACTGCCAAAATGCAATAATACGCTCGAAAACTTTCATCGAGTTCGTTAACTATGATTCGATTGAACTCATACTGCCGATTTAGTTCCACCACGTTTTCGCTAGGGGCGCTGCACGTAAATGTATGGAAGAAAACGAAACTACATATTATCGTATTCGAGAACTGTCAAAAACTCGTACAAGAGGTACATACTTGTTCCAGGCTTAGGACAGGCTAAATAGAATAAAAGTATCATGAACTCATATTTAGGCGTATGTACTTAAAAGATCAACTGATTGTTTGTACACGATTATATTATATTATAATATTTCCAATCTGTGTACACATTATTTGGTATATTTAAATTTTTTTATTTAGTTTTAATTTTTTTATCAATAATAATTTTATTTACTAAACTGTATTTACATTACACAATTTGCTAGCTTGACCTCGACAATAACAATAATTTATAAAATAGGCCTATATAACACTCTAAAGCTCGCATTCAAATATCAAACCACCATAGTAAATATTAGAGTTGAAATTAATTTACATTCTGTTTTAAAAGGACAACAAACAAACTCCTTGTTTACTTACGTCTGTTTTAGTGGTGGGTGTTAAAAGTTATAACAGTTAATATAAACTGTTAACCAGAAAAAAACATTAACAGTGTTAATAATAAATTCTCTCTATTTATATATTTAACTTCATAGTTAATGATATTTTTTGGTATGGTTAGGTCTTAATTATTTATGATCGGCGCCATCTATTGAAAATCTTTATCTTTTAGTAATATACTCGATAGAAAGAATGTTAGAATTGGAAATATTAAGTAGTTTATGAAAGTGACACTAGATGACGTATATAATCTATTACTATTTATTTTTAAATTGAACTTAGACAGGGTGATCTATTGCTTCAACTCCAACGCCATCTACTAAGCTTTAGTACACTAACCTACCATTGCCCATAACAATTCTTAATGCAAAATAAAATCATTTTCGTAAGTAACGCTAGGAGGCTGACAAGAAAAATACAATGCAAATAGTTGTCTTATTTGTGAATATTTAAAGCCTATGTTTATTTAAATAAAGAAAAATAACATTTTTATATTAAACCTTAGAAAAATAGATCAAATTTGTTATTTATGACTTAAGTAGTAAATGTCATTTTCAGTCGCATGATAAATTAACTTTTAATTTTCCAAGTATTAAACGATACATTATTTATACTTATAGATACATTTCGAAAATGTTTTTTTCTCTGTTCAGTATTATTCAATTATTCATAACTTTCGCATAGCGGGGCAGTGACAAGTTGAAATTAGAATGTTTTTTATTGAGTTACGTTTTGGTTAATAAATCAGTCAGTCCTAAGCCTGTTAAACTACATAATATTCAATTCATACACCAAAAAGTTAAAACAGACTGTTTTAGTGTATGGATTGAACTAGCTCATTTGAAAAAGGTGAACCGTCGAACCGTCGACGCATTGTCGACCGGTTGATTGAATTAGTTCGTTTATTCGATCACTAGATCCGACGAACGATCTACCATACGCACGGCTCGGCGGTCACGTCATCAATCGAACGATTGAACGGGTCGAGCGAACCGGGTCATTTTCTGAACAGATCAGTATTGATCTAGATCTTTTAAATTGAACGATTGACACATATTTAGGGCGCGTACACATAGAACGTCCGATTTTACAGGATCCTTTTTAACTTCGCTATTGGAGGTAATATTCACACAGCATTTACAGGACCGATTTTAACGGATCCGTCGCTACTGGAGGTAATATTCACACAGCATTTTTACTTATTTCCGAATGACGACATCTACTTTTGATGACCTTCTTAAAAGATTATAAAAGGATGTAAAAAAGAAAGACACAAACTGGAGGAAAACCCCCGCACCCCTGTGCCAAGCCTCGCGCGGTTTCGATCCGATAAAACGGGTCAGTATTTCTGTTGTGTATGGGATTTTTTACTAGATCCGGAATAATGTCATGTGTGTGAACTGGCTCATACAACTACATACGCTAATAATGTATACGTTTAAACGGACCTGTAAAACGGACGTTCTATGTGTACGCGCCCTTAGTCAGCATCCACAACGCTATCGAGCGGCAGCTAAATATGTAGTAGGAGTGCACGATATATATCGATATTTCATAAAATATCGATATATGTTCGCGATATATCGTTTCAACCCGATATTATCGAATCATCTAGTATCGATATTATATATCGATATATTTCATCCGATATATCAAATATCGTGAGAAATTAAAAGCACATTTCCATTTCTATTTTTTATATTCATTACTTTATGGATGGCAACTTGAGTAAAAAAAAAAACGTAAAACCCCGAAGTATTGAAAAACTAGCCTTCGCAATAACGAAATGCAAAGACACGAAAATCAAAAACTATTCTCTTACTCTACGTGAAGGCAGACTAGTAGTAGTAAAAATTTTATAATCTGTCTGACTGTAGTCGTAACTCGTAGTGTATCTGTGCCTCGAGAGTCTCACTAACTTCCGAAATCCGAGTTCCCACTTCCGTTTCGTTTATCGTTCTCAGTTCTCACTTCTCAGTACAAATTACAAAATTTTATGTTATACAGTTTACGAAATTTAAATACAGTTAGTTTGCGTAACGATATATAAAAACGGTTATTTTAACTCGGCAGAGAAACAGACTGCAAGCCAAAAGAGTTAATAAAATTTTGTTCTTGCAAAGTCTAGAGAAAAAGTATTGGGATTAATAAATAAATAAAATGTTTTGTTTCTTCACTGTTTTTCTCATATTAACCTGCACTATCTAATATTTAATATTATAGACCAGTTAAATACAAACAAATAACTTACGACTTACGATATTTCGAAAATATTGATATATTTATACGATATATCGCAAAGTATCGATACAACAATACGATATATTATATCGAAAAAATATCGATATTTTTTTACATGAACATCCCTACTAAATAGGCTGACCTAAATCATAATCAATACCGGCAACGGTGCCAGTATCAACGATGCCGGCAACGGATGACATTTACGGAAAAACGTTGCTCACCGATGACATAATAAAGCGAAAACGCCCATAACTATGAAATAGTCTATGTCTGAAGACAGCTTTCAGGAATCAGGGCATAGATAAATCCACCATAAAGTATAAGCCGCCGTAAAGTTACATAGCAAGCACATTGACATTTTTTAATTTTTCATGCTCTCAAAAATTAAAGGCAACTGGCGCCTGGCAGATTTATTTTAGTGATGATATATTATAAATTTTAGATTTTTTAAAATAACAGATGTAAAGATACTATTTTGTACAAGTTCTACGCCATGAAATTCATAAAAAAGTAGTGAGTAAGTTTATTGTTTGTACATACTAATGTTAAATATTTTATAAGCTAGTGATTTACCGTCGCTTTACTCGGATGCGTTCCTAGATACGTTTTTCAATAAATAAAAATAAATTTAGGAGATAGATATACGCCATCGCAGCCTTTCCAATAGGTCTTTTTAAGACTTACAATTTTGTAATATATTGTTTCGATGTATCTCTTAGGATTTAGCCTTAGCATTAGCTATGTAAGCGCACGAAAACAGTTTTTTTGATAAAACAGTGTCATTGTTCAGCTATTCTATACAAAAAATGTACAAATTATATACTTACACAAAACCTGCCTCCATTATTGCTCTTTCTATTAGTAAAACTGTATCGAAATCCAAATGTGTGATTCTAAACCACAAGTTGAAGTAAGCGGAGAAACAGAAGCAGACAGCGACTTTACTTTATGGGCGGTTTACACGTGTTAAGTTGTTTAGTAGTTAACTACATTTTAACTTAATTTTAAGTGACTTATATTTTAGTAGCTGTTCAAACGTGTTTAGTAGTTAAGTAGATAAGCTCTTTAGTTGTCTTCTCCATTCTACGTGACATTGGCGAAGTAATCTGTGCTCAATAAAAGAATTGAATTGAAGCTCTTTATTTCATTCAAGATTTATTTATTTATTTATTTGCAAGATATGCCAACAATACATTGTACCTACATTCTAAATTATTATATTATAAGATTGCTTATTCTAGTACAAGAATTAATTATAGGCATAAACAGCATTAATTACATTTCCGGCTTTAAAACAATAATATATAAAATGTTAAATACAATTTCTAATAAATATTTATAATAGATGAAATTAAATTAAAGAATTAAACATATTAACTACTATAATTAAATAATCATAATATAAATTAATGTTAAAATTAGTATAATATGAACAATAAAAATAATTATTAATATTTATAATTTGAAACAACTACACTTATAAAATTATATAATTATACTAGTTCAGTCATACAAATAAATATATATATATATATATATATATATATATATATATATATATATATATATATATATATATATATATATATATAAATAAATTTTTTGAAGTTATTTAAAGTGTCGTTAAAAATATCAATTTCAATGCCATTGTCGGTATTTAGTAAACTATTGTACGCATTAATTAAATGGTTTATTGGGGAATATTTGCCAATATATATTTTTTATAGGAAATCTAGGAGTACAGTGCGGGACATAAACATTTATTTGACAAAGAATTGATATTGATTATAGAAAAAAGATGGAAAATCAACAACGTAATGAAATCGTAAATTCTGTGCTTAAATTTGTTTTAAGCGAGATATTTCATGCTTTTTACGTTCCATAAGCATTCTTTTTTTAAATATGCTACTTAACAAAAAAGAACGAAAAAAAAATTAAACTTAGCTCGTCATTACTTATGCGTTTTACTAAACTACTTATGCGTATGTAACTAAATTGTACTGTCCAAGTGTCCAAACGTGTCAAGTGCCAAGCCCCACCCACCAACTAAACCGAAAAAATAGGAAACATTCTAATTTAGTTGTTAAGTAGTTAACTTAATTTTAACTGGCAACTTGCTACTAAATTGTCTGTTTACACGCTTGTAATCACTTAAAATTAAGTTAAAATTTAGTTAACTACTAAACGACTTAACACGTGTAAACTGGCCATAAACCGGCCATTATACGAGTACTTTGTATAGAATTTAGATATAGATGAGTAATTTGCGCTCGAACTAAATTTTGCATTTTCTCATGAAAATGAAAGATTTTCGGCACTAAACTAACTGCTGCTAATAGTTTTGGCTAATAAAGGGTTGAAATTTTTCCATCAACTCGATTAAACCAGTTATTACGTTTTCCCGTTGGAATAAAAGATTTCCCTGTAGTTAAAGATATGATTAATGTTGACCCGATAATAAATTATTTTATTATTTAGCTTAATCTAAATAATAAAATTTAGGTAAAATCTCAGTACTTTTTGCGTGATAAGCAACGGATAAGCAGACAAAAAGTTTTGATTTGAGGTCTTTATTTTTATTCTGAACACATACGTGTCAGTCATTGTTTTTAAAAAATATAGTACAGTCTGTACTGTACTATATTTTACAGATATAGTACTACAGATTTCGCTTTTTATATTCGATTCGGTTAAATGAGGTCGAATCTGCTGTCATCAGTTATTCATTTAAAGTGCCATCTCCATTTTTTTTTCCACAAACTAAGTTTATTGCAAAATACGTCTGGATGTGAACTGTTTGTCTGTACCATGGATGACAAATAAAAGTAAGTACTCTGTACACTGTTGTCAATATATTTTCAAATTGTCAAATCGTGTTACGGTGTTTGCACATAAAACCAGGGGTCTTTGTATTTTGTTGCCGATGTTTAATAACTTTTTAAGTCGTGTTCATTTTGAATGCTTTTTTGATACCATGTTATGCAGGCGGTATCAAAAAATTAAATTTGGTTCATCCTAACACTTGGCGAGAATGGCCGCATCTGCTACAGAGATCGAAGACTTCTTAAGCGGACCTCTTGTTTCGTGGGTGAGTGATCAACCATCCGTGCCTCAATAGAATGATGTATGAGATATTTATACGTGCGTTCCATTTGATCTAAGCTAGATTCTTTATATAATTCTGTCCAATACCCCTAAAATATTATTCATACATACTGCTTGTAAGTTATTTATAGATACAAGTTTAAGTTAAAATAGATACGGTACAATACTTACATTGAATGTAAAGCTTTTAGTGATATGAAGCTTCAGGATTGTTTGTATATTTATAAAAAATGTCAATTTTAATTATGATTTATCTATTTTAGTTTAGGTCACTGATTTTTTAAATTTAATTTCAAATGTACTTTCGCGATTCATAATTTTAACATCAATGTAACATAATATATAAAGTCAATATAAAATAAACATCATAGGACCTTCAATAAATAATATACAAAGATATGTAATGATAATTAAACAAATATATAACACAATGTTAATAAAAGAGAAATCAAAAAAAAACAATAGCCTAACTTGACCTTTTTTCTTAACTTCTTCCCAGACTTGACACACATTAATATGATGGTGATCTTTTTTTGTTTTCATTATATAAAAGTTATTGCTATCACAGAGAACTTTCACATTTTAAATATATTTTCTATAAAACAGATTTACATATATTAGCTAAACTTATAAATAATTTGCATTATTAACTAAAATTTGTATGTATTGATATCAGTATAGTTATTTATTATATTATACTAAATTTTTATTACTGATACAAAAATTGTAGTCTTTATTCCCTTTCTCTCTTAGCTTAAATCATGTCTGCCCGATGCAGCAAGTATCAAGGAGTACTCGTCTCTATTCGATGGAGATATCCTTCACCATATCTACCTCCAGATTGATCCAGAACCTTCTTTTCACATTACCAAACTGACCGGGCTTGAAGATCAAGCCCTATTACTAGGTAGGGTGAAAAATTTTGATGCTATAGTGAAAAATGTGAAAGCATTATATGATGAGGAATTAGGGATGACACTTTTAGTGGTCCCTGAATGTATATGCTTAGGAAAAGCACCAGATTCCAGAGAAGGTTTGGAAAATATGAAACTTTTAAGCCTTTTATTACTTGGAGCCGCAGTGCAGTGCCCTAATAAAGAGATTTTCATCACTAGAATTAAGGAACTTGATGTTGACTTGCAACATAATATTGTGGAATGTATAAAACAGGTTTGTATTATTATTATGCTTGTTTGAATAGAAGTTTTCTTATGTAGACTTTCACTGTCTTTGAAAGTGATAGGGGTCTTATCTGGCATTAACATTTGCCCCTATGGAGGCACTGTGCAATGTGATAAATGAACAGTAAAAGTAATGAACATTTTAGTTAATATATTTTTCTATAATTTTTATATTTTTATTGGTATGAAATATTTAAACTGGCATATATTTCATAGAATAAATGAAACTTATTAAACAAGACAGTATTAATGTCAGTCACTTCAAGTAATAGGTAAATATTCAAACTGATATGTAATTTAGGTGAACTTATTTCAAGGTTTAATCCATTAATTTTGCCAAAAAAAGGAAGCAATTTAAGTAATGTATGCCACAGTAATACAATTATGTTGTATCCTTGACTTTATATACTTAACAACTCCATAAAAGTAAACATGTATGTAAATGAGTTATGAGCACTAAGCATTTTAGAACTCTAGAATGAATAGAGCTTCTGTAAAATCTAATTTAACATTCAATAATAAATATGTTTGATATTTTTATAGATTGTTTAACTGCATTTTTAGTCAAAAAAAAAGATTTATATTGATAGTTTATTAAACTAAATATTTTACAGATTTTTAATTTTGAAAGATAATACTTTTCTCATAAAATTATGAAAATAAATATATATTATATTTTGAGAGATAAAGTCTGTAAAATTTCTGTCACTTAAGTTAGTAGCAATAATTCATTACTAATAAATTATATTTTTAGGTAACAGACATGCAAACAGTAGTATTGACACCTGATGCAATAGACCTATTCCAATCACCAACAATGTTCAACCACATGAGGAGGCTAGCAAAGGAACGCGATCACTATTTACAAAACTGGGCAACTCTCGTCCTTAATGAAGGCCTATGTGAAAATGAGACTGAAAATAAAAATGGAAAAAGTCGATCAACACAGAGTGTCAATCAAAATAATGGAGAAAGTCAACATTTGGCTGTAGAGCTGGCCGATTGGAAGGCACGTTTAAGAAAACAAAGACAGGAATTGTAAGTACTCATTATATATTTTAAATGTCAATGGAGTTAGTTATAGTTGTTAACCCTTATTTTTGACAAAGTCAGGTTTGTTACAACACTTATAACTCGAGAACTGCTGGACCGATTTTTATGATCTTTGTTTTGTTGGATTTGTCTTCACCCCAAATAGCAGAATAACTATATATATTATATTGAAACATCGGAAAAATTCACGAAAAAAAAATTGAAAATAATATCTATACCATACTAAGCATCAAAACGTGCCTAGGGACGAACGTGAGCGAAGCAAGGGTGAGTCGCTAGTATGTTCTATTTATCAAAGAGCTATTTTCGAGCAAAGGTAAGAAATCGCGAAAGTATGGCGAATATTGAACAAGTATTGTAGTATTATGTAATGTGATCATTTTATTGAATTATAAGTATTCTATAAGTAATATTGACAAAACTTATTAATATTCGTGCCAATTAACCCTATTTGTTTGTTTGATGCCTTCCTTAATATTTTATACAATTGTGGTGAAAGGCACAAACGTTACTTATGGTATGAAGAATGACATATTTTTATATTTTTATCCAAATCATGAAAAGGTCATTTGAGATATTATTATGTTTTTACGGTCATTAGTCTTTGTGATATCATTTTCGTAACTACTTTTGTTGAATATGAATAAAAACGAAATTAAGTATTTATATTGGTTATTTTAAAGTTGTTTTATTATTAGTTATATGATGCTTATAGACCATGAGTGGACTGTAAGCTGTTACATATGGACAGATAGGATGGAATTATAGGTGTTCTACATATACAGTGGTTCTGCATTTGGATATGGAACCCTAGAAATGTTTACCATGTACCATAATTATATTTTTTATAGGGAAGAAAAATCAGAGCAGCTGTCAGAGTGTAGAGAAGAACTAGAGCACACGAAGTTAGTTCTAGCTAAACTACGCGCAGACAGTCAGGAATGGTTCAATGAAGCAAGAAAAGCAGCCGGATACAGAGATGAAGTGGATGCTCTAAGGGAAAAAGCTGAAAGATGTGACAGGTATTGAATAAATTATTGACTTACTGACAAGCAATGTAAAGCCTACTGGCTCTAGACGCTTCAAATTTTACATTCATTTCTTATAGAACAAAGGTGAGCACTTAAAACGTTTGAAAATCGGAACAACTTTTCAAAACTTTTTCTTTTGTGCTAAAAAAGTTTAATAGGGATTCTAACTTTGTATGGGTTGTATTGTATTGCTTATATGTATAAGTATGAGTTCCTAGTAATATTTTAAAGTTTAACGTTATACGTACATTTAACGTTATATGTATTGTAAACATAGAATTTGGCTCTGGTTTCCTTTGAAGCTTACACTTGGTTTATAATTAAGACTTGCTTACAATTTGCTGTATAATATACTTTATCCATTTAACCAATGAACGTGTCTAATAAATCTCGCAATAGAAGCTTTTAGGACATTATCTGTGATCATGTAAATACCCATGTCTCCTTTTTGTTATTTAATAATAAACTGAATGAAATATACTGAATTAATATTTCAACGAAATTTAGAAATATTAAGGATATGAATGAAATGAACGTTTTTTAGAATAAAATTCGAAAAAAGAAACTGTTATAGTTTTAGTATAATACAAGCAACATTAGAGTACAAAGAAATATATGAACATATAATACTTATTTCTCATTTTATTCCATCAGACTGGAACAAGAAATCCAACGTTATCGCGATCGGTTAACCGATGCCGAATATTATAAAACTCGAGTGGCTGAATTGCGTGAAGATAATAAAGCGTTGATGGAAACCAGAGACGCTTTAGAGGAACAATTGCAAAGAGCTCGCAAAAGAGCCGACCAATGCTTATCTCTAGAGGCAGCTATGATAAAGTTAAAAAGAGAGGCTAATGACATTGCATTGGTGAGTAAATAATTACATTTCAACTAAAATCCTGACTTGACACTTGACTGTATTCCAAATTTAATTATTTTAAATGTTTTTTTTTTTTAGGAAAGAGATGCAGATCAACAAAAAATTCAAGAACTAATCGAAGAGAACAACCATTTACAATATATTACCAAGTCTGTCTTAAGTGAAAGCAACAATAGCAATTTGGATACGGACAATGAGTGTGAAAATACTTTAGAATCTGGCGAAAATAGTTTATCTGAACAATTGACTAGTAATGCGCAAGCGCGTGCTTTGAAACTGGAATTAGAAAATAAAAGGCTTCTATCTACTATCGACAGTCTGAGAGAACACTCGTTATTAGAAAGTAGTGATAAAGTATTAGAATTGGAAAAAGAAAAGAAAAGATTAACACTTAAATGTGAACAATTACAAGAAAACTGCAACAGGCTCAAACAACAAAACTCAGAATTGGAAGAAGTATTCAAAAATGCTTTAGAGGAAAACAGGAAATTGCAAGATTCTTTAGATAATCAAAAATCCTTTATCGATAGACAAGCAATAGACAGAGATTCGGAGAAAAATAAACTGCAAGATTTCGAAAGACATCTGGAATCTTTAACTAAAGATAAACAAAGAATTCAAATGCTATGTGATTCAATACAGCGGAGAGCTGATGATCTTGAAAAAACTCTTGATGCTAGGACTAAGGAATTAAATGCTGTTAAACCTGAAGCCGAAAAGGTCACTCGATTCATCATACAGACTGAGGAGCTTAAAACTAAATTAACTTATAGTGAAAAAGAAACACACAATCTACAAAGAGAAGTTACAAAGCTTAGGGAAGCTGTTGAAGAAAAAGACGTTACGTTAGACACTATCACAACAGAAATAGAATTAAAAAATAAAGAAATCGAAAGATTAACGAGACAAATAGAGATTAATCAGTCACTAAGTAGTCGCCTCCAAGACTTGGAACAGAAAACCCAAGAATTAAAATCTAGCAAAAAAGTAGACACAGAGACAATACAAACTCTTCAAAAAGATCTTATTTTGGAAAAGGTTAATTTCGATAAGCTTAGGAATTGTATGGACAAATTGGGAATTAACACTTCCGATATAATATCTAAAGACGTCGGCGTTGAGGAATTGTTAGAAAAAATAATAACTAACGTTGATCATGAAACTTTAGTATCGGAAATTGCTGCAAAAGCTAACTTCTATAAGTTGGTTCCATGTAATTGTAATAATAAGGAAAAATCTGATGTCGAAGAGAATATAACTAATCCTCAAATAGAACAGCTAACGGCCGATTTAGCTGCTTTGCAAATGTCTCTGGAAAACTGTCAGGCGGAAAATGCAAAACTACAAGTGAATGTAGCAACATTGAATTCACAAAATGGCTCTCTAATATCGCAACAAATGACTTTGCAACTTGCTAACAGTCAGTTGGCTGCGGAGAAGGAAGAAGTTATCAAACAATTAGAAGTACTGAAAGACAAACAAGACAATCTCTTACGAGACCAAGTCGCTTTACAAACGCTCCATGAACAACTAAATACAGAATATGAAATGTTGTTAAGTGAAAAAGAACCTGTAAAGGCAGCCATTAGAGACTTAAAGATAGAAAATAGGGAGTTAAAGGAAAAAATTGCTACGTACGAAAAGAAAGTATCAGATTTTGAATTGGAACGAGAAAATCTTAAAATCGAATCTCGTAATTTGACAAACCTCAGAGCTGAACACTCAAAACTAAAGGAAGACTTCAGGAATTTATTCACTGCCAGCGATAGATTGAAGAATGAGTATAGAAATATGCAAGATGAATATAGAAACATTAGAAGTGAAGTAGCGCAATTAAAGTTGAAAAACACGGAAATATCTGGTGAAATAAATACTAAATCAGATATAATTACAAGTATGGAGTTAGAAATAAGTAAAACGAATCAACATTGCGAAATGTTGATTCAAATGAACAAAAGCCTGGATGCTGATAGAAGATCATTGATGGACCACGTATCTCAACTTTTAACTCAATATCACGAATTACTAGCACACTCTTTGAAAGACAAACAGCATTACCATGAAGAAGAAAAAATGTTTGCTGATAGAGTGAATGCCTTATGTCGTCAAAAAGAAAAGTTAGAAGAGAAGATTATGGAACATTATAAAAAACTTGATAATTGCACTACAAAACGACGAGGTTTTGGCGCATCATTCGTAAAAAGAGTACGAAAAGCTGGTACTGATTTAATAAACAAAGTGCCTTCAAGAAGTAACAAGAGAATAGAAGATGCCAATCGTTCGAAGTCTCAATTAACTCTAGCCGGTTCAGAGTCTGGGGAATCAGATCCTGGGAGTCAAGATCTAGAAAAACTGTCGAAAAATTCCGATCCAGAACAAGGGTCGTCGAATCCAAGTGTCGAATCTCCAAGGCATAGTGATTCAAGTTTTAGCAGACGATACGATGAGAGTTTGTTAAAGAAATCCGATATAGACATGTCGGGTTCTATTCATAGTCTTGATCCAATAAGGTTAAATGAGGGTAATTTTGTAAGGAGATTGTCTTCAGCATCTATTCATAGTGGGGGTGGAGATGATGCCCTTATAAGAGCATCTCTAAGACGAAGGCCGCATAAAGCTGTGCCGCCCACCCATAGAAATAGCTTCCAAGGTATAGAAGGGGAATCTAGCATACCAGCAGGTAATTATTATTGAATTATATTGTATATTCATGTTATAAAATAATTTGCTTTAATATTTTGTGACTATATGAGGTAAGTATTTATTTTGCTTCCACTAGTATTTTTGAGAGCTTTTGGTAGTCTTTCTGGTTTTTTTTGTAGTTTCTTACATTATATGAATTTTCCCAAATTTACGTTCTTTATTGCACTTTTAAAATTATTATTACAATAATTGATATACTGATAAATCTAAACAAAGGTCTATCTCTAATAGAGAATCTAGTCAGCCTAAGACAGTGAGAAATAGTTATAGCAGCGCATAATAATTCACTTATTTAATGTATGATATCGTGTAGAATCTATGAGTTAATAAAATTTACTATATGAAAATATGAACTTTTTTTCAGCATCTAACCCCTCCCCAGTATTCGGAACCGCTGGAACTCGCAGAACTGTATACTTAGCAGATGATAACCCAGAAGTGAACATAAACAACAAACCTCAAAGCACACCAGTTAAAGAAAATCCAACATACTTAGTCTACAATAGAATATCCACAGTGATAGGTGACGGTGCGTGTCAAAATGATAGATCAATGGAAAACCATAGGCCTATCTCGGAGCAGTCAAGACCTGTTGAGGAAAATTTAGAGAGAGATGACGTAAGACACGATAAAAGAACAAGTCGAAGTGATAAACCCGAAAATTCAAAGGAAACGGCTATTTGGTACGAGTATGGATGCGTATAAAGTATTGGTATGTACACTTATAAATGTTACTTATTTTTTATATGCTTGAGAAGTTTACGAGAACCGAAAATTCCTTTGAGAATTGATTGGTCTTTATGTTATACATCTGCTGTATAGAGGTCTTTCGAATGAAAATAGTGTACTTAGTGTTAAGAGATGCAACCTTTGGAAATAATTTGTGCTATCAAAAGTAAGTACAGTATATATCAATAACAGTATATACTGTGTAATCAAATATTTCATAATTACATTTAGAAAGTAATAGTAATAAGTGATGTTAGCATGTTATGGATTGGATAGACTGATGGGATGCCTTGAACTTCAATGTGAACTCGGTAACAGTGTGACTGTATTAATATTTTTATATTATTAGACATTTTTATAAAACACTCCTAATGTGTTTATTATTATATGATACCAGTATTAATTCGGCATTTATTTAAGAATTCAATACTCTATAGTGAAGTTAATTTTTGTAAATCATAAATGTACATTTTCATGTTGTGAAGTTCAATTAGTTTTTCACTTTCATTAATTTTTTTCTTTTGAGGCTATACTTTGTTATATTGTAATTAAATAAAATGACATGAATCTATAATAAATAATTTAATGTGAATAGTTTAATGGATTTTGTATGTGAAATGATTTTTAAAGATGCCCTTGCCAGTGGTCTGTGACAGATTAGTAATATTAACACAATATTATAATAACTTTTTTCACTAAAACTATTAGTATTATAAAATAATATAGGTATAATTTTATTTGTGATTGATTATTATGAGATTTTTTTAATTTAGTTATTGACTTTTCAATAAGCACACAGTTAGTAATAATTATTATTTGTTTTTAATAAACATTATATCAATGCAATTATTTTGCATAAACAAAATATTATTCCCAGTGTACCTTCATGTATAGTTGTTTTTTATTTAATATTTAATGATTTTTTTTTATATAATGAATACGTATTTTATTAATCTACATATAAATAAACTAATGCATTTAACCTTACATTTAACACAAAATTAATCACAATTATAATTAGAATGAGTAATATTAGATGATTTAATACATAACGGTAATAGAATAGGTTCAAACACATTTTAGTACAAAAAATATTTGAATGTTTATTTATAGTTTTCAATTAGTTTTAAAACATGCAATTGTTTTATATATTGAGACTGCTATTCTTCCGATTACTTCTTTATTATAAGCATATAAACAATTATGTTAATATATCAGATATTTCCATTATGTCTATATTTATGTTGTATTCTATAGGGTATCTCATATTGTGAACGTTAGCTCATATTATATATAGACTGAACAATAGTAATTCTAGTTAAATATACTTTTATAATTTCATAGTTGATCATTTTAATGAAATGTAATTATCAAAATTAAATTATAAATTATGATATTCATCATATTATATAGTTTGGATATTTTTATTTATTTAATTATATTAAAATATACTTTTGACACAATAGTAAGCAATGTTTAATGAATTTTCGCAAATTATAGCGTAAATGTAAAGAAGGAACTTCCGTAATGTTATACATTTAAAATGAAGAATACCTATGTATTATACATTTTTTTTAAATAATGAATTTAGAAGTCAATTGGGTTTACATTTTCATGAGTTTAGAAGTTGGTACTATTGTGGTGCTTTGTTTGTATGCAATTATTGGCTGTGAGCAGATTCCCTACCGGCAAGTAGTATAACTATTTTCGATCCTCCCAATTCCCAAAAATAATCTTATGATTTGTGTTTATAAAAACATAAATCAAAATATCCACAGAATTAAAAATTACAATTGGTTAATGTTAAGAAAGCGCCTAATAATGTAAACTACTCTTGTTAGTTTAGAAAATAGCCACTAGGGAAATCTAATCATAGCTAATATTTTTACATACATAATATGTATGTATTTGTATTATAACTGTATGTTCTGAAACATATCTTCTTAATAGAATGAACTAAATTCAGCAATCTGAATGGTCCCTATGTACTTGGCAGACATTGGTTCGTTCTTGAACGATATAGTTATAAGACGAATATTGTAAAATGATATTTAACTCGTAAGAACGACAATTTAAAAAGCTGTTTTTATTTTTGTATCTTAAACTTAGTAATGTACTTAATAATCGCCTCTCACCGAATTATACGTATCTTAGCACTCTTCTTTCAAATAAAACATCGAATATTATTTTGAATTTTATTATCTCACCTAATTCTTTATATAGATATCTACTAGCAGATTAAGTAACTGAACTATTTTTCCCATTCAATTTAAGTTAATATGATTTTTTGACAGTAAACATATTTTTATCGGAATAAATAAAAACTTTTTAGAAAAAAATAAAACCGACTTCCAGGCACTAAAATGTAAAAAATAACTAAACGGGGGTTTTCATTTAGAATAGATACCTAATCAAATATTTTCGAAGTCGGTGCCAGCCGACGCATAGGAAATCTAACATATTTTGATACGTAAAACACATATATACCTATTAAAATATTGTCCGCTGGCACCCATTAATCCGTTTGAATTATATGATCATAGTAATATGTAAATGAATTGTGATAATCTTATACATAATATTGAAACTCATGTTTAAATAATTTAATACTTTTAATTCAATAAGTTTACATAAAGTTATAATGCATAAATTAATTACAATTGGTGGCAGTGTTTATTGTCAATTGTTGAATTTAAGTAGTAAAGTAAAATATTCAGGCAAACATGTATGAAGTGCACATTACACTCTTAAGTCTACACTGTACATGTTTAGGAAGTGAGAAAATATAGACTTCTTAAAGTATAGAAGTGTCTATAAAATATTTGATATCCTATTTTATGTATTGGAATTGTTATTGTATGTATTGGTATAAAAATAACTTAAATAATTAACTGCCTCGGTGGTGTAGTGGCCAGCATGTACGGCTGCACACCCGGGGGTCCTGGCTTCGAGTCCCGGGTCGGGCCAAGTTGTCGGGCAATGTCTCTCACTGGTCGTGTAGAGTGGTCATCCCACCAGAGTATGAGTGACAGGAAAATAAAGAGTGCACTTGTGTCTGCGCGTACACTTGTGCAGTATAATATCTCCTGCGCAGTTGGCTAGTCTCAATGAGATTGGCCGCCGTGGCCGGAATCGGTCAGGAGAACATCATCACCATCATAAAAATAACATTAGTTTATTAAGTAGGTACAATTTTACTAAATAATTTTTTTTAATTATGTGGCACATAGAAATTTTCATTGAATTTAAATATGAGAACTGTTTTATACTTTGTTCTATTTGCTTATAAATTAGAAGAGATCAACTTAAGTACGACATAATACAGTCAACTAATAAATAGCAAGCTTCCTAACACTTCTAATTCTTTTAAAGTTCTTTCTCTACATGGTAATTTTGTTATTAGCTACTTTATGTTATTAGCTTTTGTCTAAGTTTTATTTATTTAACAAATGTCACAATTCCTTCTTATTATTCTTACAGATCCTTTAATTTATACAATTATATATTTTATACTTGCATTAAATATTTCATACATTAAATATTTTATAAGCAATAAAAGAAATAATTATTCGTCAAAGGTGTCCATTTAGATTTGGTTCAGTCTTTATTTCCCACTGCAATACTGGAACAGGTTGTAAAGAAACTTTGAACGGTACTCCAGACACAACAGCCTTATGACCAGATTCAACTCTTGGTGGTAGGTGGGAAATGACACACTGAAATTATAAAAAAAATATTATCTCATTTAGCTTCACCCAGGTGTAACTCACATTCCACACAATTCCTTTTATTATTACTACAACAATATATTTATAAATTTTATCTTAGTTTATCATTATAATCTTTGGACATTACCTTTGGTTTTGCAGTTTCTGTAGACATATATCCAATGCACATAGTTTTTGTTGTATGACCCCAAAGCAGTTCACCTTCTCCAATTTGAGGATTGAAAGTAAGTGCCAAAGTGCCTCCTAATCTTTCGGGTATATCCCATAAGAAAGGTGATTCTAGAAAATTTTCCTTTAAACATTTATCAAGTCCCAATGTAGGAGATATATGCAGTAAACTTTCTGCTGAGTTTTTAGCTAATTGTGTCCTAATAAGATGTTCTCCACATCCTGAAGTACAAGCTGCAATTGAAGGCTTTACACCATCTCTGCTCATAACAGCCCAAACACCACTTCCAAAGGAGGCTGCTTGACCCACTCTTCCTTCATGCTTTAGTGAAACACCTCCAGAACTTGCCCCAGATGCAACAACCCCTTTTGAATCAACACAAATAGCTCCCACAGTGTCCAATGGACTGAATTTTAAATCATTTTGTACAGAATATCTCTTTAATTTTCTCTTACAATGCTTATAGTTACGAAAGGCACGACTTGACACCATTTTATGTTCTTCAACAACTTGTAAACCCATTCTTTCTGCCCAAACTTTAGCACCTTGCCCAGTAAGAATGCAAGGTGGTACCCTTCCTAAAGAGAGACTCTCACATTGTTTAATACAAAGTTGTTTTGCTAATGTTATTGGATTCCATACATTGGATACTGCACCACATGCCCCAAAATGTAAAGTTTGTCCGTTCATTATGGAGGCATCACATTCTACTAGTCCATCCCAACTAAGATTGGATCCATATCCAGCATTTGTTAATGAGCTATTTTCTAATTCTGTAATAAAAATGTTAATATTATCTCAATACAAGAAAAACGATTTTTAATAATATATGTATAACAAATACTTTAAATATAAATACCCTTAAATATATGATCTTTAATATACATCTGTATTAATATTATAAACGTGAAAGTTTGTGAGTATAGATGTTTGCTACTCTTTCACGCCAGAATGGCAGAACGGATCTGGATGAAATTTAATAGTTTATAGTCTGGAATAACAGATAGGTTACTTTTTATACCGGAAAAATATACGGTTCCCGTGCGATAAGTTTGTTTTTGTTTTCCCAGTATTTTTAGTATAAAATTTAAATTTGATGTAATTTTTTTATCCTTAAATGTGGTTTACAAACCTATTATGGCTTTTTCAACAGCATCCACCGCATTTCCTCCCTGTGATAGAGCTTCAGCTGCCTTTCGACAAGCAACATAACAAGTCCTTTGATATTCTTTTCTAAATGAATCACTATGATATCCCGCTCCTGAGAATTAGAAGAAGAAAAAAACAATAAAAAATAGTTTTAATGTGTTATAAGATTAAATAAAAAATTAACCTACCGCAATGAACAGCTATGAATCCATTCATCGTTCTACAGTTTTCGTTTCATTTGCTCTTAAAACTTATGTAGAAATCATTATAAATCATTCAAAAACATTCTAAATTTTATATAAATATCATGCACACTACTCGCGTTATTTCAACTTGTCAAAGTCAAAACAATAAATTATTGTGATAATTTGACAAGCTTGAAGAATTACATAGACTATATAGAGCTGCACGATGCATCATGCAATGAACAGTCAACTTTTGGCTTTCTACGAAGAATTTAATGCTAAACTAAAATATATTCTAATTTTTAACATGTCTAATGTATAATAATATTATATGAGGCAGATTTTTGTTTGTTTGCTTGACGCGCTGATCTCAGGATCTACATGCGTAGCATTTCTATATAGTTTGTAGGATCTACTAATCCGATTTGAAAAATTCTTTTTGCATTAGATAGCCCGTTTATTGAGGAAAGCTATTGGTATTGGCTATATATTATAATATAATATATAGTCTATCTATGACGAACCCAAAGAGTATAATAATATACAGGGAAGACGAACCCGAGGGAAATGAGGGTGAATCGCTATAATATATAATAGTATCGCAATTTATGGCCTATGGAATATTTATGGGATATGGCCTGTTCCCCCTCGTATTAAAGGAAGGCCCGTGCCCAACAGTGGGATGTTAAAAAAGGGCTAAATACAATAAACTCCTATTTTTTACAAATGAACTATACTCTGTTCAAGGAGGGAACCATGCAAAGCACTTTTTCTGCCCCCCATTAGCATACAAACTGATAAGGACGGAAAACTGTCTAGCTCCGCACACTAACGCTTGCAACTGGTTTGAAATCTTAAGGCTCCTTCATGTTGCTAATGCTTTTGGGAAATTATTAATAATTTGTAATAAAATAAAATCAACATTAAAGTAAAAATAACTATTTCTAAATATTTGTATACATTATTTATTAATTTTTATTTTCCGACGTATCACCGTCATCTACATTGATAATAAATCAGATAATTGGAATGCAACGACGGACTAATAACTAATTACGACTTGCTTAATGCATTGTAAATTGTAATCGCGGCCAAGCGTCTTATCTACAACCAATCACGTGGAAGCGCAAAATCTCAGTGCTTGGTTCATTCGGTGAACACAGTATATAGACAAAAACAGGTATTACCAAAAGCTTTTTATTACAAACTCCACTCTTACAAACATTTGGTGTTAAAATTGCTTAATGTTATGTTGTTCTGTTATGTGATGAAGTTGGCCTTGAGATATAAATAAAATTGATACATGTTTTTTTATTTAATCTGCTTTAACATATAAAATTATGAAAAAATTAAAAATATAACTTATGACAATTGTTAAATAATATAATCAGAGTGAAGATTTAAAATACACTGTAATAAGTTTTGAGTCTAGTTTTAGTAAAATTATTAGATATTTCTCTATATTTTTCAATTTAAGTGTAGATATTTGTTTCAGCTTAAACAAACAATAACACTTATAATCTAAAAATTTTAGAATTTTTTTTTAACTTAAGGATATGAATATATACTACATGTGTTTCATTTATTTTATTAACATGAATATTTACTAAGATATACATTACTATTATACTAATTTTATATTTTATTATTCATATAGTGGCTTATAGTTTAACTTTAAACTACAGATTGTATTTTAAGTTAAAAAAACAAGCCACCATCTTTAAAAGATAGAAAGATTTTAAGAATCAAATTATTTTATAGATTTTCCAGTAGTCATTACAACGCCAGCAACAAGAGCTGCTATTGTAAAACCTTGTGCAACAATCCTGAGTCTCATCATTCGCTGTGACAATTTTGTTCTACCAGTACGGAAACACCATAAACCATATGTAAGAGCCCCAGCTGTAGCAAGACACCCTGTAAATAAATATAATTATGTAATAATCGTTCTCCTAGCCTTTACAATATTTAAAAGTTTGTGATATATTTTGTATGTATAGAAAAGAAAGAAGAAAACTGGAACGCGATATATTATAATAAAAATAATTTAATAGCATCTGTACCTATAGGAACAAATGGATTTTCACTAAATTTTCTTGTAAATTTTTCTTGGGTAGTTTCAACATGTTGTGCCGGACCCATTTCGCGGCGCAATTGTATCCAATCAAGATCAGTTGGTTCTTCTTTTGCCATTATTATATATGAAGTATTGGTTAGTAAGTATTATATATAATTTGCTACAATTTGAAGCCTTTAATACGTTTTTAGTAAATAAACGTTAATTGTATTTAGAAAGAAAAATAACAGTAAACAGAACTATCAACTATTAGTAAAATTCTGAGTTCTGACATTTTTATTTGCTGCTTTGCATAGATAAGAAATGCCATCACTAATGCTATTAGAATTATTAAAATCGATAAAATATCGATATCATTAAATTTTAATTTAATAATTTTATATTTATTGACGCCTGACGGTGATTAGATTACCCTAATGACTTTTTTAAACCAATGACAGCACAGCAGATTACTGTATTACTTAGACGTTGTGAAAGATTACTAAAAACACTTCTAATTATTTGCTGTCCCTGGATACGTTAATATTATATTTTACTTTACAAATCCAGACTATAAAATCGATTCACACGTATAGCCATGGGCAGTCCACGGTCCAGTCCAAGACATACAATTAGTGTTCATTAGAGAGTACATTAAAACAACTAAACTATGAGTAATGAGGTAATTCTTAAATATTCCTCTGAGTTCCCTTGTTTGTATACCTACATTCTATTCTTATTTTATTCTAGCCTTATCCTACAATCAAATCAAAACATACTTTATTGAAATAGACTTTTACGAGCACTTTTGAATCACTTTTCACAGTTTTAAAGTTCGTTAAGAATCTACCATCGGCTGGGAAATCAGTTCAACAGCTGCTCTTTTAAAATAACATTTGTCTACTATATTGTTATACAATAATTATCTACTTATTGAGTTATTTTACATGAGACCCATCACCCAACTAGCAATTAGTTAACAAGTATTCGGTGATAAAGTAATAAGTTTTACTCAGCCTGCACCTGCGATAGTTACCTACGTAAGCTATTCATGCTCATTTTTTTAGGCAGGGCCTTTTGACTGACTCCCCATTTAGTGACGCAAAAAATGAGGGATCTCCCCGGTCGGAACGAAGTTCCTTTCGTGGTTGCGTTGATTCAATGGAAATTTCTAGGTACTACGTAAATCGAAATATAATTTGTTGCAATTCATTTCCATACCTTTGTCCCTTTCCCGCACATATCTTTGAAGTGTGTGCATGTGGAGTGAGTTAGTAGCTCGTTGTCGTTTGAGAAAATGTGGTCGAAGACCTTTACATGTGCTTGCGCCGCTAATTGATTTGAACAATTTAGTTTATGTACAGGTTATTGTGGACTTGATGTGTGGTGGACGATCTATCCGCATGGAAATAAGCTACACAGCATCAGCAGGTATTATGCACCTTCCTACTACATAGAATTTCATCTCGCCTTGTCATCTTCCGCGCAGTTCTATTATTCCTTAATTAAGTTGCATCAATCAAATATAGGTGTTGTGATAGTAGTCGCAAATTAACATCACCCACGTAAACCCGTTTTTTGGTAGACGATGAAAGCCGTTGAGTCTTTCCGGCGCGCGGAAGAACTGTGTGCGGCGATGTATACAGTTTATACACGGCTGTAAGTGTAACTATAGCAAGAAGTGTCGGAAAAAAGTCTTATTACAGTAATACTTTTTTCGCTCATGCTCCCATCCACTCAAAGCGTACCACGCGCGATAAGGAACTTCGTTCCAGAAAATTTACTTTAATCCGATTTGAAAAGAAGGTAAAAAATCTACAATAAAAGCAATATAAATGATTACTTCAAAATTGACTTTGAAGTTGTTCTACTTTTTTTGTTAAAACATATTTTTTTTTAAATAGGATAAATAAAAGGATACTAATTTGCTACTTGAACAAATAAAGTCAAAAATTTACCTTACGTTAAAATTGATATTTTTACTTTCGCAGCATCTATCGACGCCGTAGATAGTGCTAGTAAGATAGACGTAAGATAAGTGCTATAATATTATTGTAATGTCGCTTTATTAATCAAACATTCGAAGCTCAAAATCGATTTCATACTTATAATATTTTGTATATCTGTGTACACTCGTAATTCATTTTTTTAATCTTTCAAACTTTAAGTATTCATCTGTCATCTGTGGTACTACCTACTCATTTTCCAGTGCTCATTTTCTACGTAGTATTGAACACTTAGGCGTTGTAAAAAATATAAAATGTTTTCTTGTTTTGTTTTTGTTGCTTTTAATACGGTAAGTTAGTGGTTTTAACTAATTACTAGTTTAGATGCTTAAACTGTATTCTCTCGTAACAAATTCTTTCGCTAATAGAATTTATACACGTGTTTTTGTTTAATGTTTATGATATCACATGTTAAGTGTTTTTCAACTAGTAATGCATTTTATGCGTGATAATAGTTATGTAATTCAATACTTTACATACAGGTGTTACTTATTACGTATTTTAAATTTTATAATAGGCATGATCTTCTTGCCAATCTATCAAGGACATTATAGCATCATGAGTTAAAATGGCGAATAATTAAAAGTAGGTATACCATATAAAAGTCTTGGCAGAGAAATTGTAGGTAATTTATTATCGTTCATTGTTTGTTTATTGCGTTTTAGAACCGCATAATTTGAGAAGTAGCTGGTTTGCTTATTATTTGAAAACTTAATTGATACCTAATATTAACATCTAATGCATTTTGCTATTTGCTTTGACACAATTTTAGTTTAAAACTAACCCCATATAAGCAATTATTGAGTTATTAATTTGTGTTTTTTGTATTTGTGATTTAATTTATGATTTGTGATTTTGATTGAACCTAAGTTTATTAGTACTATTGAAAAAAAATAATTAAATCAAAGTAACAAATATGAATGCTGTCTACATAATACTATGTTGATTATTTAAATATTTAGAAAAGAAATCTGACCTCAAACATGTTTGTTACAGATGCTTCTGTCATCTCTCAAGTTGAAGTCAGGTGCTTCCCAAAGAGTGTCTTGAACACTAAAATTCAATACTAGAGTTAATTTTCATAACAAATAAGTTCTTTAAAATACATTTTTTAATAATTCTTAATGTTAACCATCATATCAGTTTCTTATCATTCTGCTCAAGATAAACCACACCTAAGGAGCATATCATTTCTTGTTTTTTAACAGAGTTGTTGTGTTGGGTAATATCTTGTTTTTTTTTTTTTTTTTTTTTTTTTTTATATTATTTAAAACTTTATCATATAACAATATTTACTTAAGATGGCTTCAACTGATCCAGAACTAAAGGATGGATTTACACTTCCCGTTTGGATGAAAAGTAAACCCACCAAGTGAGTGATAATTTCTAATCTTTTAAATCTTTAAAATAATTCCATAGATGTTCTTATTGGTTTTTTTCCTAAGTGAACTCATTACATTGATGCATTATATGAATACTTTAAATTATATTAAGGAAATAATTATCTTTGAGAACATGCAAAGAGATAAATGGCAATTAAGACATGTATTAACTTAAAAGAAATTTAATATCAAAATTCTGAAAGTATAATCATATTTATCTTATAATATAACCAACGAGCATACTGTAAGGGGTAAAAAATATCTGTATTAAATTCATATAAAGATGAATAATTTATATTTATAAGGATTATTATTATGTAGTTTAAATAATCAGGTAAAACTGTATTTTAAACATCCATCAACAACAACAAAGAAATATATAAGTAAGTTATAGTACTGTTGACTTTTTTATAGAACTTAAAACAATTGTTCAGGTAGCCCACACAAAGAATGCTGTTTTTTTTTTACTTTTAGGCCAAAAGTTATGACATCTTGACAAAAAAAAATATAAGTATAATGGGTAGTCTATAGAACAGCTCTGGGATAATGCAGTTACCCAGTAGTCAAAGAATTATTAATATTAATTCATTAAATTCTCACTTTGTTGACTTTGTTTATATAATACTACAAACAAATAAATCTTTCTTCTTAATAATATGTATTAGTATCTCTATAATGTTATAGTATTTTTATGAAATATATACACCTGATTTACTAGTTTTATTTGCAAAGTTATGACTAAACTTAAATTAATTCAAACAACAAACAAGGTATTTGTCACAAACCTTCATTGGTGTGCTTACAATAACTCTGGTGAGTTCCTCTCAATTAAATGAATGACTCAGAAATATATTCTTGTTAATCTTACTACTATCTTACTTCTTACTAATCTTCTAATATATAAATATCTTGTGTCACGTTGTATATTTGGTAGGTATGAGAATAGGTCGTAAAGTATTTTTTACCCTCCTACCCCCACCCCCTATTTTTAATCGCGATTTTAGTATTGTATGAACAATATATAAATATGTACATAACGACGAATCCTAGCGAAGCGAGTGCGAGTCGCTGTATAACGAGTTTCTTTTGTAGATTGAACGCGGGCGTAGCCGCGGGTTCTGCTAGTATTATATACGAGGGGGTTTTTAAGTAGGCGAAATGGGGGTAAGAAGTAGAAATAAAAGTACTCATTTATTTTGCCTTTTCAATGTATTCACCTACCTTTATACAGTTTTCCGATTTTTCAATTAACTTACGTATATCTTCGGAAAAAATATTTTGTCTTTGTCTGAAAAATACGCCGAAACTGCATCCTTCACTTCTTCGTCGCTTGAAAATTTCTTCCCACGAAGACTTTTTTCAAGTTTGGGAATAGGTAATCATCGCTGGGAGCTAGGTCAGGACTGTAGGGTGGGTGAGCCAAAATTTCGAAGCCCCACCTTTTGCAGGGTATCCATTGCAACACGGCTCTTATGAACTGGCACGTTGTCGTGCAGAAGGAGGACACCTTTGTTCAAATTTCCTCTTCTCTTTGACTGCATTTTTTAACCGCTCTAGGATTGAAGCCTAGTATTCTCGGGTTATGGAGACACTTTTATCTTTATAATCGATCGACATCCCATCCCATGATCGGATCCCTTTTTTCCGGAGTGGTCACCTCGATCGGCCGGCCTGGCCGTGGGTCTTTAAGTGAGTTCTTGCTCTTTAAGTGAGTACTGATGACATCTCTTCTAGTATTGTTTGAACTGATTTCTTCAGTATTATTTAAACAGCGCAGTACTCGATTTTCTCCATATTTCACAATTTGTTCCCGATTAACTTGCTTGGTTGATGATAGTTGGTAGATTAATGACCTAATTACGATAAAACTTGGTATTTATACTAATAATGAGTTGCCTAATTCGTAATGACTCGAGTAAGTACCCTAACTAAGGACCTACCTACCCATTCCGCGAACATAAAAACGCACCCTCGTATGTAAAAGTTTAGATGGATGTTTGGATGTCTCTTATTCAATCACGTCAGAACGGCTGAACGGATCTGGATGAAATTTGGCACAGAGACAGATTATAGTATGGAATAGCATATAGATACTTTTTATCTCGTAAAAATGTATGGTTCCCATGAGATAGATTTTTTTAAATTGTAGGAGTAATTTATAACTTTATTTGCATAGTGGTTATTCAAATTGAATAAACACGCTCGTTAGCGCAAACACTAGTAAACTACATAAGTATACAATAATGTTACATATGTTAATGTTTATGTATTAAGTTTTAAGAGAAATAACACATGTTTTTCTTGTGTCTGGGTGTTAATAAGTTAAAATTCACTAAACAGCATTATATAGATCTCGATTTCTATAAGAATCTTGAAGGTATTAAATGTTGCAATATAGCAAATTAAGTGGTACCATACTACCTATTCAAGGTCATTGCCTAAAGTAGGTGTGGTTGCAATAAGATTTTGTAATTGGTCGGCTGATTTGTTTCAAAATAGATCAACCTTGCTTATTTCTCTTAAATAAGCAACAAATATTTAACTTAGGTACGTCATCCATTAGCTTTATTTAACGTGCTAATTTGTGACGTCACTAGTACTAACACAATAATTGTATTATATTAAATTTTATTATGTAAACATTTATCGTCATTTATACGAAGTAGGTATATACCTAAGTATAAAGATTTTATGATATAAATATGTACTTATGTATCTACCTATGTACTTATATAGAAAGTTGATTGCGTAGATTTAAAAAAACGCACATAGTAGGTATAATAGTTATAAATAATATAAGTTTATGCAATAACGTTAGTTCATTTAATTAAATGTAGTTATATGTATGTATAGAGAGAGAGAAGCCTTATCAATTTCACTGTGTACATTCGTCTTTTTAAATCCTATGACGTCAGCGTCAATCAATCTAGATCTTGAGTTATTGACATCGCGTAATGCATGTTGTTTTGATTCCAATGTAAGTTGATGTGATAATATTTTATTTAAATAATTGCTTATTACTGAGCACATGCATATGTACATTATTATTATAAAGTTTGTTTTTAATTTGATACAAGTGCTTCAAAACAAGCTGCTTATATAACTTAGACCTTAGTTGTTTACTAAAATATATAATATGGGTATTATACTCATTCTTCGAGCGTAGCAAAGATTTTTTTTTTTATGATGTTTCTGCACTGCAACTTGCCTGTGACTTATGAAATTATTTTATTATACCTACTGCATCGTTTAAATTTTCTAAAGGAATTGCTCTTAGCTCTTGATATATACTAAAAACTATTAATTACTACTTACAGGTACTTCTTAACTTACTAAAAGTAAAATGCTATTTATATTTAACTAGCGACTCACCCTCGCTTCGCTCATGTTCGTGTCTAGGTACATTTTAACGGTTAGTATGGAATAGATAGACTATATATCATGTATATAAATTAGCCTATAGCCTTCCTCAATAAATGGGCTATCTCATGCAAAAAGAATTTTTAAAATCGGATTAGTAGATCCTTATATTAGCGCGTTCAAACAAACAAAATCTGCCTCTTTATAATATTAGTATAGATAAATCAATTCTTATCAAAACTTATGAAATCTATTATTATACATATAGGTGGAAAAAAAATGAATTTATATCAGAATCTAAATAATGAAGATACCAATTTTCACTCAAAGAAAAACATTACTTTATTTTTAGAAAAACTTTTTAACAAAAAAATAAAAACCGACTTCAAACAAAAGCACTAAAAGTAAAAAATAACTGATTGGTAGTTTTCATTTACTATACATACCTAATCAAATATTTTCGAAGTCGGTGTGCTTTGCTTTGTATGAGCTGGCACCGATTTCGAAAATATTTGATTAGGTATGTATTTAATAGGTAGGCTTTAATTACTTAGCCAAAGCACACCGACTTCGAAAATATTTGATTAGGTATGTATAGTAAATGAAAACTACCAATCAGTTATTTTTTACTTTTAGTGCCTTTGTTTGAAGTCGGTTTTTATTTTTTTGTTAAAAAGTTTTTATTTTTCCCTTTTTAGTGTAGACAGTAGTAGCAAAGTAAGGATTCTAACGTGTTAGGCTTGTCAAATCAAACAAAATAAGCCCAAACTCAAAGTATCTACTATTAGCCGTTGAAGAGTTCCACCTATCTACCTTCTGGTCTTGCCATCAGATCAGGTCAACAACACCGAACCACTGTACTATCAACGGAAATAGAAATACTTGCAAAGTTTCAAGTCAATATGACAATTAGAAGTAGGTTAAATTCATCATTAGTTGTTTTTCCACCCTTAGGGGTGGTATTTTTTTTTTGAAATTTAAATGGGACCAATCTGGAAGTATACCCGTTCAAACAAAACAAAAATTGTCCAAATCGGTTAATAAATGACGAAGTTCTGAGGTAACAAACATAAAAAAAAAACATACAGTCGAATTGAGAACCTCCTCCTTTTTGAAGTCAGTTGAAAATATTAAAAATTATACATTTTTTATTTTTTTAAATATTTTTTAGGAACATTTTCTTCAGAGTGTTTGATATGTTCGATATTAAGGGACTTTTCTTCCATGTTCCATTCGTTTGTACCACCTGTATATTATGTAGATTAGTGATCTGAGTTTGTTATCTTATCATCTCATCAACTTGTGAATTGGATGGACAATATTATTCACGACAGTTCTAAAATTAACTTGGTATATCCTTTTTCAGTTATAATATTTTTTGTTTGTATGAACTATGTTGATAAGTGCCGTTTATTTTCTTAAATTTACTTTTTGTACACTTCTTTAAAGTAATTTACGATATAATTTTGATATAAATTGACGCGGTCACTGCCATTATGATAATGTAGATGCTAGCTTATAAGAAATATTTTTTTTTGTTTAATTTTAGTGTTATACGTATTAGTAGTAGTTCTGCGAACAGTAGACCTCGCATGCACATTTGAGGAACTGCATTTTGAGGAGCTATTCTGCTCATCACGCTGAAGATCCTCATCAGATCTTCACCAATTTTTTATGACACCAACTTAAAGTTACTATCTTTCAAATAAGAAAGAACACTCGAAATCGGATATCATAAGGCAAAAATATGCAGTAGCCCCCTTTTGCCCCTTTTTGGAGGAAGTACTCCTTCGATCATAAATTCCCGACGATAAAAAATTCTATAAAGTCGTAAAACTTTTCGAGTACTCCTACTCTATACAAGCAACCAAACTCTGGAATAGTTTGCCTGTTCATATAAAACGTTCCAAATCATTAAAAATATTTAAAAAATCTGTTAAAAATCATTTTCTAGATCATTTCTCTAAATGAGAAGTCGATATTGCACAACATTTATATTAATTATAATTTAAATATATATTAGTATAATTTGTGTATAAATATATATATATATATATATATATATATATATATATATATATATATATATATATATATAATATAGATATATGTGTAGTATTTATAAGTATTAGGTTGTATCGTGGTATGTATTGTATTATTTTATATAATATTTAATATTTACACCACCCATCCTGTATAGTCTTCCATATTTCGTAACCTTAAGGTTGTCTGGAAGAAATTGCTAATTCGCGATAAGACCGGCTTTTTGCGCACACTTTTGTTTTGTTTTATATTTTGTTAACTGTATTTACTTCATGATTAGGATGTACAGTAAAGTATAAATTAATAAATAAACTTGTATACCAAGTTTCGTCCAGATCTGTTGTAAAATACGACCGAGTGAAATTGTAGATGAGTACCAGCAAATTAACAGAGGACGGCAAATTTTGCCAGACTCGAAACTGAGACGCTCCGGTCGCTCGGTCAATTGATATCAAACTTTTTATATACTACTAGTGTGTGATATTTTCGAAACATTCCTAATTTATCGTATTCGAGAAAGTGAACGAGATATTCTTGCATGAATGCCAATTTATCTATTTATATCGCAATAAAACGCTCAAGTCTGTGTCTTCATAAATATTGTTCTGTTTACTACATAAATAACATGGAACGGCCATCAAGGGTTCTATGAATTGTTCAATAAGTTCCATTTTCCCCCCTAAAGAAATCATGTATCGTTTCGAAATTGTGAACGTATGCTTTTGACCTCTAAGTACTTGTATGTCTATGTAGTATACATATTAGTATTTAGTACGTGTTGTCGCTGGGGGAGTGCGCGTACAAACTTATACCATTGGTCGCCTGACTGTGACGTCACACGTTATTTTTGTTTCGTTAACAAGTCATATTATCGTGATAAGATTAACTTGTTAGCAACAGTATTTGCTATATAATAGTATTAGTTGTCGTTTACTCTTTTAGTCTTATGTGTATTTAGTAACCGTTTGCACCTTAACATATCCTTGTGAGATAAATCTAATTCATGCAATAATATATAATTAGTTGGTATTATTAATTAATAACTGCGTTATAATGATGAAAAATAGAAACATAGTAGCGGCTCAGTTCAATATTTTCAACAACCTAATCTCGTAAGTTTTAATATAGTGAAAATGCAGAAGCACTTTGTTTTAAAGTGAATACTTTATTATTTATTTGATTTTATTTTTTATATTAGCATAGCGTTCTATATTTAGAACAGTAGAATTATTTACAGAAGTGTATTAATTTACCATTACCATTTACATACTGTTATATTAAATGTCAAAGATTCTTTTTATCCTGGTACATTGGAAGTGGTGGTGGTGATCGTGGTCCTATGAAATAGTAGCCTTTTGCTGTAAATTAGTTACAGACGATGTAATGGTGTAAGGGATAGTTATAGCACACTAAATCCATTTATCTAAATTACCCCTATTTATTTTTTATCTAATATGAATTACTTGCAAAAGTGGTCTAAAGGTATTAAATAGATAATTTTTTTGTTTGCAGGGAGTTTGAACCATTTGCTTCATCCCCGCCGGCTCTAGAGGATTCCTTCTACATCCGCTATCCGAAAACAGACGTTTTGCTCGGCAAGACAAAGTTCGGTAACGAACTTCCGAAAGTCGTAACAGAAGAACAAAAAGATTTGACAGCGGCATACAATATTATCAAAGAAAAAGATTGGTCGAAACACACCAAGCCTTGTCAGGACGTTCTACACGGCATTGCTCCTATAAATACAGCTGGTAAGTATTCTAACTAGTTTTTTACGATATCGCTTAAATTAAAACTGTAAAAATACCACAAATCTAGAAATATACCGCATATTACTATTTTTCATTTACATTCCTCTTAGTAATTAATATAAAATAGTTTTTACGCATTGATTCATCCGTGCATAATAAACATATTATTTGTAATTTTAAGCCATAATTTTAAGTAAGGTATAGTTCGTAATATGAAGTGGTGCCATATATATAATATCACAAATTAGTATATACTTCAGGTATGTTAGTAAGGTGCTTGAGAATGTAGATCTGTGTAAATAAATAATATGTACTGAATAGTGAATATCATATACAGTAAGATTGTTATTGTTGATAGTTTGTATTTGTAAACACATTTATCTTTAAGGGAATGCATCATGTAAATACATAGTATGATAATTTTTCTAACATAGAAAAATGTGACTTAACCATACTAAACAATATTATAGAGCTAACTTTTCTTTGAATAAAAATAAGAAAATAACATTTAATAATTTTGAATCAATTAATATTTAGAACTTTTCAGAATCAAATAATAAATGTATTTTGTAATAATCTTTAATACTATCAAATTTACTTTTTTCTTTTTACTTCGATATTTTCATTGACATATCGAAATATATGTTAAATTAAACTGGTTTACATAAATCAAAAACCTAGTTTCTACTCCGTGCAGTATTAATTAATAAAAAATACATTAAATATGTAAAGAATGTGAATTTTAAATTCAAACAAGATTTGTTGAAAAAAATTAAGTTGCCTTTAAGATAATTATTAATTATTATTGTATATTTTGATAATGTATAAAAGTCAAAGTGACGTGTAAACATGCTCGTATGAAATAATATAATACTATTGCATAAGAAAAGTAAATGGAAGATGCTATTATGCTACCCGAATCAGATAAAACACTGATATAGATAAGTTATGAACTTATTTAACAGCTGTGATATGGTAACTTAAAAATTTAACCTACCTAACTTAAATGTTAACCTAAATTATTATTACTAATAATAGTACTTTTATGCACTTATATTATTGTTAAATAATAATTATACGGTAATGTCATTTTTACAGGAAACGCTTTGACAGCAGATAAAGTTAAAAAAAAATATCTAATGACGTCAAAATATTATCTTCATACTTACATAATTATTTTATTACAATTTTAAAATGAAATATATCTGATATAATAATTTTAAAATAATGCATAATTTATCGTCGTAAGTGGTCACATTTAAATGACATTTAAGTAGGTCTACGCATTTTCTTTTTCTAAATGATACATATAGGCCACAATAACTTGTTTTTCTACTTTGGCCATTGAACTATAGCGAAGTCTAGATTTTGCTTGTTTTTACAGAAGAATATATAAATGTCATACGAACCTTGAGCATTTCTTAGAACAGGATATTGATGCATGAAAGACAAAACATATTGTGGGAAAGTGAAACAAATTATATGTCATCGACTAAACTTAAAAAAATATTATATCTATACAGGAAAATTAAAAATTGAACATGTACAATATACATAATTGCTTGCACTCCAGTATATAGAAATTATAGTGAATCGTAACTTGCGTCATTGCTCTACCTCGTGCAATTTAGCTCATTGTTCATTTAAATTTATGTGGTGCTGCCGACTGTCAATTCAATAGCGCTTTATAGTCAACATCATAAAATAATTTTTTAATGGATTGAACTCTCACGTATAAAATATTTATTTAGGCGATTTTGAACACTACCGTAATCTATCGAGAGTAAAACAATATTCAAAAATATACTGTAAAATATAGCCTATATATATTACAGGAATAGTGTAGATGTGTATTAGTAAAATAATGTAAATACCTACTAAATATCGATGTATTAGTTACACGAGATTAATTATACTTATAATAAAATTGTAACTAAGCCGAATTTGTACATTAAATATTTTTTGGAATTTTTTATTGAAATGAACACATTATTTTCGATGCAGAGGCCGAATATAAAGTTTTTTGAATTTTGTCTGTCTGTCTGTCTGTTACCGCATCACAGAAAAACCACTGGAGGGATTTTGATGTTTGGCATGGTGATAGCTGATTATCCGGGTCAACATATACTTTTTACCGCGGGAAAATATCTTATTTCTGAGAAAAAATACAAAAACTGCAATGTACGGGTATACTAATTACTAATATGTAAAACCTAAGAATTTGGTTTTGGTCATTAGAATGCGGGCGGAGCCGCGGGCAATGCTAGTTCTATATAAATACACAAATTAAGTAAATAAAATTGTCTCTTTATAGTAGTGTAACATACGTAATTATAAAAATTCAACCTAACTTATCTACGTACCTATTCGGGTCATTGTAGTTTGCTTGTCTATTACTATTTTGTTTATACACAAATCTTCTATACAATAAACGGTTGTATACGTAAATTGTTTATTCGAAGAAAACTTATCATAACACAATACTTCCATTAGGTAAAAGATCGATGTTAAGTAATTCAATAGGCAATTTTTATTCAATTTTGTAATAAAATGATATTGTGGTACATAGGTCAATTATGTGTTTGTTTAATTTAGTTTTTGTATGAATATAATCTTGTGTTATTTAATCTTGTGTTCTTGTGTGTCTTATTGTAAATGTTATTTCTTCAGATAAATCTTCAAACGTCAAGACCAAGCCAGCTGGTACGGATGATGGATTCAAAGGCGAAGGCGCGGCGTGTGGTAGCTCTGTTGTCAAGGTTAGTAAACAATACATATCTATTTATAATTATATATTTATGTTTTTATTATTATTTATATATCATTTTATGTAATAATTGTGTTATTAATTTTAGATATTCGAAAATTTCAATCCTGTCCGCAATACGGAAGATAAGGTTAATAAGTAAACTATCATAAAAGGCATTTCAAACGTTTGCAATAGCTTGATACCATATAACGTAGTCGTCCATTTTGTTTCGTCATAATATGTTTCATTTATATTAACTTAGTACGGGAAAAGAACTGATAGCATTCCATATTAATTATTATTACCCACGTAGTAAGCAAGTAACTCAAGGTAGTTCCGACTGCATTGCTCTATTTCATTTTATGCGCATGCGCACTGCGCAGTGACTCAGCCATACGTTCACCTAAATAATTGTTAACATTTATGTATATTATAATGCACCTAACGTTAGAATGTAAATCGTTTGTGTTCAGTTTATCGCTTAAAAAAAAATAAAATAGTGCTATGTTTTCTGTGAAATAACACGCATGTTTGAAGAAAAAAATGAAATTCGTTGATACTTTCTTAGGTTTACGCGAATATTTGACATCTTAAACGAAACTATCATTTTCGGATTTTTTCGTGGATTTATTTTGATTTATGGCCATGATTGCTGTAAAGCATTCGAAACGTTGGGAACCAAAAATCTAAATAAATCATCGAAAAAATCCGAAAAGATACTTTCATTTAAAATGAAATTTGTTGATTAATGATTACCAAGTTTTTAATAACAGAGATGTGTTTTGTAGTTTTATTAATAAAAACTTTTTCTAACCTAAACCTAAACTTTTTAAAACCTAAACTTTTTCTTTTTAAGACTTTCAGTTCAGACGTTTTCAGATGTTGAATTCAGAACTTGACATTTGATACTTATTTCTTAGTTACCATTTTTCACTAATATGTATTTTTTAAGGCAAAGCCAAAAAAATGCTAAGTCTAAAGATATGACATTTATACTAAAACAATGTCTCTACACTTTCGTATCTCCATGTATATCCAGTTCTTTCTTTTCTTGAACAATATATTATAGTTATTGACTGATTTAAAAAAAAAGACAAAAGTGCTCTATTTGGGTGTATTTATTTTATTGTTTCGTGCCGGTGAATCAATTTAAAATAAATAGTTAATACACGACTTAAGATAAAATTTCAAGGAAAACTTTCACCACAAAGATATACCCTTTTAACCAGTAGAGACAACTGCTGCCAGTAAAGCCAGCTTATTTTATACCGTTGGGTCACTCAAAATATACCAAATTTAATTTTATTATACAAATTAACAAAACTGTTAAGAAATATCTGCCTCACATAATACTTTCTTAGATTTACGCGAATACTTGACATTTTAAATAAAACGGGCCGTCCGCAGGGGTGTTGTAGTGTGTGCGCAAGCGATCCTGCAACGCCCCATTGCATTGCGGCGACGGGTTCCGCTGTGGGTTTTAGTGAGTAGGAGTCTCACAGTACCTTGTCCGTTATGACGGCCGGCAGGGTCCCCATGATGGGTTTCCCCAGCGAAAAAAAAAAATGTGTTGCTTAATAATTTGTTTTTAAATAATAGCAATCTTAACTTTTTAAAATTACACATAGATCAATTATGTGGCTTATATAATTAATATATTATGATTTTTTCTTTATGGTTATAAATATAATAATGGCAACACTAAAAATGTAAATTAATAATTAATATTTTGAAAATTATAATAATAACAGCTCAAATTAAATAAATAATATTCCATATTGAATTATAAAGCTAATTAAAATTATATAAAAATGTTTAAAGTTAAAAGTTAAAATATTGTAAGGTACTTTAGTGCCATTTTTCAATTTTTGAATTCATTTTGTTAATTGTGGATAGGCTGTCTGTAACAACTATATAATACCTTAGAGACATCTAACACCTCAGTCTCTCCCGTGACCATGATTGCTGTAAAGCATTTGAAACGTCGGGAACCAAAAATCAAAATAAATTCGCGAAAAAATCCGAAAAGATAGTTTTATTTTAAATATCTGTCTGTCTGTGATGAATAAAAAATTTCAATAAAAATACGTAATAACTTAAAATGAAATATACATAAAAAAATAACTATACATATTTTACAATTTTCGTATCTAATTATACGATATGGCAGCCCTGCTTTTAATTTAAAAATAATTAAAATAACACCATTATTATATATAAAAATTTAAAGGTCGCACACCAGATGATACAAACACGTTCGCCGAGAGGCTTCACAGTAGCGACTCCGCTTGACGAAGGCGCGCCGGAGCCTATGTCCAGAGCGTTCGCGCGTCGCGGCAGCAAGAGTCTCCCGGCCACGCCCGCGCACTCGCCCCCATCCAGCCCCAATAGCAAGAAGAAGATGAATGTTAATCGGTAATTATGTATACATACATAATCATACTAGCAGAGCCAGCGGTTTCGCTCGCGCTAAAAATACAAAAAATCTCTCAAAAGGCAGGTTTCATACAAACTTTCATCCCCTATTTTACCCTCTTAGAGGTTGAATTTAGGAAAACGCTGAAATACGTAACTTATTATTTTAGCTGTACTCAATTCATGTGAAATTTCATGCAAATATGTCTAAGGAATAAAAAGTTTCATACAAAGTTTTATCCCTTATTTCACCCCCTTGGGGGCTGAATTTTGAAAAATTCTTCCTTAGTGATGCTTAGTGGATGAATAGATGTTTCACATCAAAAGAAAACTTATCAAAATAACATAATTATCTTTTATAGTTTCTTCACATCTCCGTTCGAGCCTGTCGAAGATACAAACAACAGATCATGGCTCTCAATCGCACTTCTTGGCTTCAAAAAGGACCTCACTACTTCTACTTCTACTTTGGCAGAGGAAGAAACATTTGAAAACAGATTACAAGGTAACTGTATATTAAATAAATATTCATTACAGTATTGTTTGAAGATATTAAATAATTATATTTTAATATATTTATTATATACTTAAGCTTAGATCAACAATACTACTAGATATCCGGTCGGCGTAAGAAATCCGTCTCGGTAAATATCAGCTCACTTACAAAATGAGCGTATATTTCGATTAGTTCTATTTAAACGCTGCCAATGTAAAGACGTTCACAATGCTGCAATATATATTTAAAAGTTGCAAAAATAATGCGCGAGGAAGAAATTTTTCAGACGGAGTGTCTCATTTTCGGTAAATATATGTAGATTAAGTCAATATTTTAAGATTCAACCTACGAAATAATATAAAAATGAAATTTTGAACAATTTTAAATCCGCTAAGAACGTTGGCCCAGGTCGGCCAATATACGCGCCAATATAAAGAAGCAAACAGAAACAAAACATAACGATTTAGCTCACAAAGCAAGAACGGGAAAAAGTGCTTTATGATTTTTGATATAAGGTTGATTTTACAATAAAGATTATAAAACTTACGAAATAATCGTAAGTGTATGATGATAATTTGAAGATTTGTGACTTTATTACAAGGTGCTATGGTGTTGATTAGGTTGAAAAAAAAAACTATTAAAAGACTTTGCTTTGGTTTCTTAGTATACAAATGAAGCTGTATAAGTGCATATTCGCGCGGACAGAATTTAGCTTTGTTTTGGTATGTGACACGTTATCTAGTAGTATTGTTGGTCGAAGTATACTAGCGACTTACTCTCGCTTCGCTCAGGTGCTTTAAGTTTTGCGTTTTTTTGAGCGGAACCCTTATTCTTTTTCTAAAATAAAAGTAGCCTAAGTTACTCTTTATAACATCAGCTATCTGCCAGTGAAAGTCCCGTCAAATTCAGTCCAGCCGTTTCGGAGATTAGCCAGAACAAACAGAGAGACAGATAGACAAAATTTAAAAAAATTAACTAAATATAAATAAATAATTTGTCTGTATAGATTGGAAATAGTCGAAGTAACTGGTAAATTCATTTTTCATAAATAATTTATTGGTTTATTAAATATGAAAGCTTTTTTTGATAGTATTGCACTAATTTATAATGTTAATGTAATTTTCGCTCTATTATTTTATCATATTGGCAGGATAACATTTTTTTTTAAAATAAGGTAAACATTTTGTTATCTTTGTAGCCTATTTATAGCCCAATTTGGCTTGTCTGATTACAGATTCCTTTATTATATTCCTTTATATCCGGGATCTAATATTTATACACATACACTACATATTATAAAGTAGCGACTCACCCTCGTTTCGCTCGGGTTCGTACCTAGGTAATTTTGATTTTTTTGAGCGGAACACTAATTCTTTTACTGAAATTTAAAGTTACTCGTTATAACATCAACTACCTATCAGTAAAAGTCCCGTCAAAATCGGCCCAGCCTTTTCCTAGATTAGCCGGAACAAAAAAATTTGAAATTGTGTTTTTCTTATAAATACCGTATATAATTCCATATGCATTTAGTAAAAAGCTGTGATTTTGACATTATAAACAGACACTTCAATTTTATTAATCTGTATAAATTGTACATATTAGACTTAAAATATATTTTTTGTTTCAGTTGGCTCCTTAGCAGAGTCAGTTGAAAATCTGGGGCCGGCTCCTAAAATGGAATCAAAAGACATACCGCACGGAAGTTCAAGTCAAGAACCAAAACTATCCAAACCAGCCCACACTTTCCGCCCGAAGCCTTCAGAATTAAGGGAAATGAATTTCTGGTCACCAACATCTATGTAAAGTAATACATCTACATTCTTTGTCTTTAAGTTCTTATTTAACACTACTTATTAATTCTAGTTTTTAAAATTTATCACTAAGCAGTTATTTTTGATAACATTAATTATAACTCTTACATTTGTTTTATGTGTAACTATTGTGACACCATTAATGGAAATTCTTTTTTTTTTTATAATTTAAACTCTTGACAGATAGATTTTATTGTTTTTTATAAACACATTAAGCTTTCCATTTTAATGGTTTATATTAAATGATATTCACGATACAATGTTTTCAGTATTTGCTATCATCTTTTACATCATAATAGTTGTTGCTAAAATTAGTCAAAATTAGAGAAATTTACAACATACATATTTGACAAATAAAATAATAATTTACGTTCTTTGGAATTGTTTTTCGATTCCTTTGCATTTGTAATGGACATGTTGATATGATACTGACAATCAAAATATATGAAAATAAGGAAATGACGTCATTGCTTTATCAGTACATTGTTTCAATCTAGATATTATTTGACAGTGATTGACGAACTATCACGTGTTTTTTTCTTTATAATATCTTTAAATAGAATAAAAAAAACTTGTATTATTATAACTTTGCCGTACATTAGTAAAGTGGGCGGCAATCAAGCATGCAATAATGACTTGTCGCGCAGACATTTGCGTACTTCAGAGTGGATATTTCTAATGCGAGTATTGTTTTATTCTTTAAATTGTTTATAGGGTATATAGAAAATATTTCTAACACAACCAGACAAGTGAAAGGGTACGTTTAATTAGCTATACATATTGCAAAGTAAATATATTCCAGCTATTGAAAAAAACACCCATATTCGTTTTAGTAATATGTACTCGGATCATGAACATTATTATATAATAAAAAAAATAAAATTACAATGACATTTAAGTGTATTTTTTTTAATGACAGTAATGTCAATTATATACAAGTTTAAGTTAAGGTTTCATTATTCTTGTAGGATTTTTCATTTATTTTTAATTTAAAAAATAATTATTATACACATTGTAATGTATGGAATGTCATTTTTGTAATTACATAATTGAATGCTTGTTAAATCTACAAGAATTATAATCCCTTGCAATAATTAAGTTGATTATATTAAGTTAATTGTGTAGAAAGTTTTTATTAAATGCATATGTGTGATTGATTTTGTATGAATATGACATGTTTATGTATTTTTTTGTTTTCAAATTTTGTTTTAAATTCTTGATTGATATCTGAATGTAGATGTATTATTATGAAGTTATAACATTCAATCTCAATTTCCATACCACCTCATTAATGCTTTTATCGGCATTTGACATTTCAAAATTTGAATAGATTTTTTTTTAAATGCTCTGTAAAATAGCAAATTAAGTTTAATTTATTTATATATTTTACTTATTCTGTATAGTAATATTTAGTTGTGTATTATCTAGAGCAGATATGATTTCCATTAACGATAATAATAGACTAATGACGGTTTATTCAGTATGAGTACAAGTAAATAAAATTTTTATCTCCCATACTCGGCTTATCATTTATATGCCTATTTCAATACTAGCGACTCACCCTCGCTTCGCTCGGGTTCGTCCCTGGGTTGGTTCCCATACAAACTTTCATCCCCATTTTCACCCCTTTAAGTGATGATTTCCGGGATAAAAAGTATCCTATGTCCTTCCCGGGGTCTTGAACTATCTTCTTACCAAATTTCATCTAAATTGATTTCGTAGATCCAGAGATTACCCCTACAACGTCACGAACTCACAAACTTTACCTCTTTATAATATTAGTATAGATAAATAATATTGATGATTAACTGTCAATAAATGCGTTACAATGTTATATCTCAGCATATTGTGACTGTTATTGTAATAATTAGCCTGCACTAAAGAGTGAGTGATAGTAAATTTGGAATGACAATAAAATAGTCAATAATTTTATTAATAAAAATTTGAATTATATTTTTGTGGTAACGGTATTGTTTAAATATCTATGAAGCTTTTAACTTTTTTTATTGACGATTAATCCCTCAACGACCGTGGACACGCCGGCGTTACAGTTAACAATAGATTTCTTAGAAATTTAGTTAATTTCTTAGAAATTTACCTGCAGGTGTTAAAAAAACCAGCCTTTTATGACCCACTGCTGGGCATGGACCTCTTTAAGGTGAGGAGGATCAGGCCATAGTTAACCACGCTGCACAGGTGCGGTTTGGCGCACTTCGTTGGTGGTATGATTGCAGGTTTCCATACAAAATAGTTTTTATAAGTTTTAGTATTTTCACGCTTAATGCGCTGAACCGATTTAGAAATCGGTTCAGCGCATTAAGCGTGAAAAGGTAACAGGTAGACAGAGTTACTTTCGCATTTATATATTAGTATGAATTGTGAAATTGAGTTTAAATATAATTATAAATTACATGTTTAATATACGTATAATAATATACATTTTATTCGAGCTGTTCGTGAGGCGAAGTCATAACATGTTCTTAGTAATTACAATGTTGTGACGCAAGTATCGTTTGCGTGAATGATAATTTAATACCAAATAAATTATGCGCTATTTCGTTGCGTTCGTGTCGACTATTTTTATTTCAGTCACTGGCTATAAAATTACAAGTAATATATATTTCTATGTCACAATATATATTATAAAAATGTATATGTCACAATACATATTATAAAAATACAATTATTGTAGCTACCGAGGTTTACCTGTGAAAAGTCACAGGCAACTTAACGGACAAAAGCCTGTTTGTGTATTTCTTAACTAAACATGATGCAGAATATTAATCAATAAGTACATATGGATCGAGATCCCACTGCAAGATTACTACGTTCATTGCGCATTTAATCGAAATCAATTTTTCATATACAATAATAGAAGGGACAATATGTTTTGACCGGGGTGCCTATTCAAATGTGCCCGCTAGTATGTTTAATTAACTAAATAATAGTTGACTTCTTGGAATAAAAACGATGCATTTGTTATTACAATGAATTATACTCCACTTCACAGAACTATACGTAGAGATCTTGAAAAATGATAGCTGCCGTTGCGCATTTGGCCGCAACCTCTTCGCAGTCAGGTATAAGCGGGTCATGTTTTGGTATGTTTATGCGTTCATAGCGTAGATGCATCATTTATTTATCAAATTAAAGCTAAATTCTTTCTGTACCTGATAAACTACGTCTGCCTATGTAAAAGTGGCCGCAAAAGTGGTTGCGAGTCATTAAAAATGTTTTTGTTACATTTATACGTTCATGACGTATATTCATCATTTATATATCAAATTAAAGCTATTTTTTTTCAATGCATGATAAAATACCTCTACCTATGTAAAAGTGGCCGTAATGGAAAGAAAAGAAGGAAAGAAGGCCACAAACAGATAACTAACGCGCTAACTCTCTTTCACTTTAATCTATCTTTGCTATGGTAACCGTTGTTATTGTCTGACAAATGGCATATAATATTATATTCTTTCCTTCTTTTAACTTGTAACCTATTGTGTACAAAATATCGACCCCAAAACAATAGTAATTAAAATTTTTGTCTGTCTGTTGGTGTGTTTGCATTTCACGCAAAAAGTACTGGACCGATATCGACTAAATTTTGTGTTGTAGATAACTTATTACTTGGGTCAAATAACAAATTTAGGATATTTTTTACTACAGTGAAATCTTTCATGTCCACGGGAAAACACAATAACTGGTTCTACCGAGGCGTTTTTAGAAATTTAAGTACATGCCATTACATAGCATAAGTCTTTCTTCTAAGGTATACTTGTAATAACTAATCATAACTATTTAAAACGCACCTTTGGACGCACCCGAGCGAAGCGAGTGTAAGCTTTAGTTACCTACTAGTGATTTAATATACATATGTATCTAATATATAATGTTTTAAAACGGTATCCAAATATTAACAGAATATTAATTTCTGTGTGTAAGTTTGTAAATGTTTATAAATAAAAATAGCTAATAGATTTTATTATATTAAAGAAAAAAATAAAAACTTTTTAACAAAAGAATAAGTCGAAGTCGGTGTGCTTGGCTTTTTATCGGCTGGCACCGACTTCGAAAATATTTGATTAGGTATGTATAGTAAATGAAAACTACCGATCAGTTATTTTTTATTTTTAGTGCTTTTTAGGAGTCGGTTTTTATTTTTTTGTTAAAGTTGTTATTTTTCCCTTTTTAGTGTGGACATAGTAGTAGCAAAGTAAGAAGAAAGTATTTTAATAAAATATTCGCTTAAACCTTTTAAGTTACTTTGATGCCAATTTTGATACGAAGACTTACAAATTAAAATTCGCTTTTATTAGTAACACTAAAATTTTGGCTCTAAAATCCGATTCTAACGTATTAGGCTTGTCAAATCAAACAAATTAAGCCCAAACTTAAAGTATGTACTGTTAGCCGTTGAAGAGTTCCACCTATCCACCTAATGGCCTTACCATCAGATCAGGTCAACAATACCGAAATACTGCACTGTCAACGGAAATAGACACACTTGCAAAGTTTCAAGTCAATATGATAATTAGAAGTAGGTTAAATTCATTATTAGTTTTTTTTCTACCCTGGGGGGTGCTATTTTTTTTGAAGTTCAAATGGGACATGGGGAATGGAAGAATACACTTTCAAACAAAACAAAAAAATCTCTAAATCCGTTAATAAATGACGGAGTTCTGAGGTAACAAACATAAAAAAAACATACAGCCGAATTGAGAACCTCCTCCTTTTTGAGGAAGTCGTTTGAAAAATAAATGTTACGCTACCTTTTTCAAGGGAAAGAGAACTAATGCTTAACCAAAAATACCACCCACTCCTCCAAGGGCCGCGTCACTAAACTGCAGCCCAATATTTTTTCTTAAATACTAAACATTTTTTGAGCGCACTTTATTAAAATGAAAAAAAATGTTTTAATATTATTACTTTAGTTTTAAGTGTTCTTACTTCTTAGTGTTTTAAGTGTGCTCATGCAATTTATAAACGTAAGTAGACTATTTTATTTAAATCTAAGTGTGTAACAGTACGACTTGGATAACGTAGGTTGAGAAGGCTAAGGCTGGAGCGAAACGTAGAATACTATTAAATCGTAGTTGAAGCCTCTGGAGCAAGTTCGAGACAGATTGGTTAAGATTTTATTATTTATTGTTTAATTTCAGGGCCTGCACTATACTCATATCACTTTTGGTGTATGTATGTAAATGTCTTACTGATTTTACGACAAAACTGAGAAAAGTGAGTTAGTTTTAATCTATAGCCCACAAATTATAGGAAAAGTGCTTTAAAAAATATTGGCACTGATTTGTTTTTACTGAAGTTTGACTGCAATGTTGCATGCCACTGAAATCGACAATTCCAAGTAATTGCTGCGATAACCCACCCGCATGGCCGGAATAAGCTTTTTATTTCATTTTCTAGCAAACAAAGCACTATTCCTGTCGCGTGACGGAATCTCGTGTACATTTTATGATTACCCAACCATTTGCCCAGTTTTGTTATCGCTTGGCTGTGACTTATAACGAAACTAGTTTATTTCGATCACTTCGAAGTATATAAATGCTTAATGATAGATGACTTAAGTAAAACATAGGTAGGTACTCAATTCGACGTTTTTTGTGTAAGTAGGTCACGCGATATCTTCGCGAAATCTGACCCGATTTTTTTAATTTTGTTTTAATTAATAAATAGATTAATTACCTTTACCTCAAAGGTCATATACATTTCAAGAAGAGTTGAAAAATCTTTTAAACTGATTTTGAAGTCCATTTATCCTTATAGTTTAAAATTTTATTATTTACATTTTTATTTAAAGTTTTTTTTTGTTTTTATTTTCCTATAGGTTCGCATACGGACTTGGCAAAGTAATTACACTCTGTTTTTTTTACAAGATTTTTTAATTTAATAGTCTTTACTTTAAACTTTAAAAGTTAATAATTTTCCTAAACTTTTTAAATTATTTCTCTAAAGTCATTTTATTATAAAGGTCGTGATAAATTCCACGTTACAGTGTTATACAGTTCACTGTATTTTTTTACTAAAATGAGTAGAGGAATCTACACGCGATTCCATCATTCTCTACACACGCACGGAATGTAGGTATGGGTTTCAGATATTAAATTAGTATTACAGTTAAAATTACCTTAACATTACAAAAATATATTAAAAATTGAGTTACTTATTTAAAAGTTGAACTTATTTTAAGAGATTTTTTTTAAACACAATTTGAAAAGGTTCCTATGTATGGTACATATATGTAGCTATAGCTTACATCGCTTTGCCCGCGTGCGTCCCCAGTGCTTTTTGTATCACCCTCGCTTCGCTCGGGTTTGTCTCTAGGAAAACAAAAACAAACCTATCCCACGGGAACCGTACATTTTTGCAGGATAAAAAGTAGCCTATGTGATATTTCTGACTATAATCTATCTCTGTGCCAAATTTCATCCAGATCCGTTCAGCCGTTCTGGCGTGAAAGACTAACAAATATCCATACTCACAAACTTTCACCTTTATAATATTTATAATACAGATTACGATGTACCTAAATATAAAAAATATATATAAAATTATTTCTATATTAGATTTTCAATTGTCCAAAGAGAAGTCCTACAAGTTTCTTCCTTTCTAATTAATCTTGTTTCATTACTCAAATCAGATTTGCATTCACGGCCATAGTTGTTGAGAATAGCCTAATTTGCGTCATCAAAAACTTAATTTATGATTTTTAACTTTTAATAAACTAAAAGTGTTGGAAGTTTAATATTTTATTTTACTTTATTCAAGCATAGGACGTTTCGTCTACCTAATATATAGAGGTACTTAAAAATGCTATTTTCAGTGTTTAATAATTTTTCATCTATTGTATGACGTGCTACAGACATGTGAAATAACTCTTATGGAGTTTTTGTCTTCCATTTTCAGTTAGTCGAAGAATACATTAATAATTTTGGTCGTAAGTATGTTTGATTTCAATTGAATATGAACTCTACCCCTAAGAATTTTAGCATGTTGTTTCAAAGCAAAGTCTCTATCAACAAATAAAGTGTATTAGAAGAGAAAAGATTTTTTGAAATCGATCTGTTAGTTCCAAAGAATGATTTCACCTTTATATGTTATATTATATGTATTCCTAGATATTTTTACCTCATTCACAAATGGAATATGTTATGAGAAGGTAATGTGAAACTAATATTTAATTTCAAATTGATTTGGGTTACTCCATCCGGGTTAGCAATCGAATTCCTTCCAACGCCAGTCACGTGCCGCCCTCCCTATGCATCCGCTCGGAAATCGAGATATTCTCTATATGATGGTAACAGGTAAGGGCATTTACCCTTACATATATCAGGACTCGATATTTTCAAATATGCATTGATTGTTTTATTAAATAAAGCCGTTTACATATAATTTGATAATTGAGTCCTCAGTCCAAAAGTCAAATATTTTGTCTACCTTCAAATAATTATTACTCTATTCATTGACTGTTTTCAAAAAGGAAGTAGTTTGTATGTTTTTTATAGAAATGTAACGTGATATCTGTGCCAATTGCAATCAATTTTCATAATTCTTTAGAATTTTTTAATCCATATGTAGTTTACAGAGGATCCCATAATTAATATATTTAAAAAAAATCCATACATCAATGGGTATTCTATCTTATTTATAAATGCTTTTGAAGTCAATGTTTTTTTTTGTTTATTAATGATACAGTATTAATTAAGTCACACGAAATTTACTGCGTACATTAAACCAATGAATCTTAATTACTTTAATTGTTCGCTTATATTTATATATTATTAACTTAAAGTAATATATTTTTAGCCTATTAATTCGTTAGTTGAATTGCAGGCTTTACTTTACGTTCGTTAAATATTATTATTATTAAATAAGTGATATTATTTTTGAAGTTATAATCCTATATCTTTAAACGAACAATTCTTGTATATATATATATATATATATATATATATATATATATATATATATATATATATATATATATATATATATATATATATAATCTGAATCTCGGAAACGGCTCCAACGATTTTCATGAAATTTAGTCTACAGGAGGTTTTGGGGGCTATAAATTGATCTAAATTAGTCTCATGTCTGAGAAAACGCGAGTTTTCGAATTTTCATGCAGTTTTTTGTATTATTCCACGCAAAATATGGTCGGTAATTTGCACGCTCGGGTATAAGCATCGTGGTCAAGCGGCCAAGGTGCAAGAACAACAATCACAAGTGTCCAGGTTGGAATTTCGGTCGCATACGAAGTTTTTACCTTTTTTTTTTAATATTTATTCAAGTTTTTAGTTTAAAAAAAAAAAGAAAAAAATTGTACTTTAGGCCAAAAAACTCCGAGCGAAGCTCGTTAGCCCAGGTACTATAATTTAAGTGATGTGACACTATAGGTAGCATTCATAGTGACTTGTAAATTCGTCTCTTGTTAATTATTATCATGTTACATATAATTATTATTCTATTACTTCTAGGTTCTAAATATACATTACATTGTTCTTGTTAGTCAAATCTCTAAAATAAAGTCTTACAGGAATTTGTTAGAATATTTTTTTTTGTGTAAAGCAATTTCAAGTTAGGAAATACGGTGAAAATTGTTTTATTTACGTATGTTCAGGAAGCCGTAAAAATTGACGTGACGTGAGTAAACGTCATGCCCTTTTATTGGTGTGCTTCACAGAGACTGGTTAGACGAGTGTATCTAATGACCACGGCCGACCATCATCACATTAATTACTTACGGATCCCATTTAAAGGTTCCGCCACTCGACCTGCGTCTATTTTTTCCTCCAACAGTAAATTAACCGTCTAATATGCTGTTTGACATTACAAAGCATTGTTAATAATTTTAAAAATATTAAGACAGAAATGAGAAAATGTTTTTGAAGATAAATTATTAATCTCTCTTAATTTTTTTAAAAGTCATATAAAGAATTCCTAGCAAGAAGTTACAAAAATAAATAAGATTTTTAAGTAAGAATAAACGACATACTCGGAATACTGGAAATTAATAGACACTTGACAATCACGTTAGTAAATTATACTAGACTTTGGTCAAAATATTTAAGTACCCAATGGTTTTTTTAAAAAACAATTATATAGGAAAAGCTTCGCCCAATATCTTAAAAATAACATACATATATCAAATTTTCTTTGAGGCAGAAAATCTACTATCGTAACTATTTTACAGTTTCTTCATACTTTAACGACATTTGGGACTCGAAACAAGAAACTTATGCCGTATATTACCGCACAATGCTCCTAGGATTACGCATTTGACAAGCTTTGTGTGATTCAAGTAATTGATATATTTAAAGTTTTTATACATTCTACTAATAATTGAATGAAGTGACGTTAGCTATAAAGCCGTTCTAGCGATACTTATATGCTACTTTTTTATCAGTAGATGAAGTAATTTCAGTGAAATATTATCTATTTCGCTAAGCGAGGGTAAGTAGATAATATAAAACAATGCTATAATAATTACTTAAAAAGTATATTTTCCAATAATACCTTCTTATTATAACTTTCATGCCATTATAAAACCGGTAAATATATCTCGAGAGATATCTTTAAAACGTAATAAAGCATTAGAAATACAGGCGGTGTTGTGTATCGTTTTACAATGCTCTTAGAACAATCGCCTAGGGAAGGCGCGCGGTGTCTCGTAGCGAATGACACCGTGACAACACTTCATTATTTATACGTAACATGTTATATGCTTATATAAGGACGGAATACATTTTATTGAAGTAAATGAAGATTTTCTCTATTTATTAAAAACTTACTGTAAAACCATTAACTGCTCTGCCTTTATCTGTACATACCTATTATAAAACTACTAGGGACTTACCGTCGCTTCACTCGCATGAGTCCCTGAATTTTACCTACATAATATATGTATTTGTTCAGCCAGTTTAACATATAGGTCGTAGGTATAAGAAACACACACAGATAAACTTTCGCATAGTTACGTGATAATAAAAAACCGTTTGGGTGGGTATATAAAGTTTGTTATAAAAGGCCAATTCATTAAAGTTTTTGAGAATAATTTGAGGGATTTCGATAGGACTTTATTTGTAAAGGTAAGTTTAAAAACATAATTTGTTTTCAATTATTGTTTATAGTGCTCTTTTATAAAGCTTCAAAAAGCCATGTTTCTTTATATATATTGGACTAAATACACACGCGAGCAATGTTCCTTAAGTAAAAAAGCCTGGAAATTACTGTTGTTACTGTATCGGACTACCATAACTTAATTACGCGGCGGAGGACGTAGCTCCAATATTTCCTACTTCTTCACTAACATTATAAATGGGAAAGTGCGCTTTTTGCCTTTCCTCCACAGCAACAGATAATCGATGTGATTTTTTACATTGAGATAGCTGTTGAGTCTGAAATATTAGTTACTTTTACTTAAAGTGAGTTTCTGTTGCAAATAGGACAACACGCGGGATGCTATACTTGAAACTTTGTATTGTCCTTTGCAGTTAAGACAAAGTAGGCATTTCACTACATCAGGACACGTCGATCGCAAAGCAATGAGCTGATGAGAAAGAAAGGTTTAATCATATTTTCTACGTTTATTTCACAAAGTTTAGTTAAGACTCCTCCACTGAGAACTTTAAGCTCTATGAAAGAGCACTGAACGTAGACTATCCTTATATTATATTACATGAGTTTAATTTCATCTGAAACATGCCTTTAATTTCATTTGAAACTTCTAATTTTTGTATCAAATCGAAACAATAATTTCTTCTTTTTCTTAATCATCATAAAAAACTTCGAATTTGATCTCATTTACTTCCTTTTGAGGCGGAGATACCTTTACAGTTGGGTACTAGCGCTTACTTTCAAAATTATTGCTTAATTATGTTACATCTAAGAATGGCCTTAAAGTCCAAGATAAGAATATATATAATAAAACTTCCGCAGTGCACGTATGACTAAATGATACGAGACCTAGACTTTGTTGAATCAGGCACTCGCGGCCTACGCGTTGATTTCCCCGCAGACTGTCAATTGCCAGTTGAAACACCACTATGCTTTCTACTTGATTAAATATATATTTTTAATTAACCTCTATTCATTATAATTTATTGCGAGTGGTTCTTTATTTACATGAGCGTTCATATTTTATGCTTTTTATCTTTGGTATCAATTTAATATTTAATGTGTACGTAAGTCAATGTAATAGAGCTAATAAACTGTGCGCATTTAAATATCCATAAAAGCTTTTAGCAATATTGTTATTCAAATCATGGAAGTTTTTTTTTATTTAGGCTTTGTTTCGCTGTCTGGTTAACTTTGTACCTAGTGTAATATTAGTTCAATAAATATATATGGTAGGCCACCTGTCTCTAACGTGGCTTAATTACTGGTATCAATAGATAATATATTTCTTTTCAATGAGCGGCTTTACACTATACAGTATACGTCCTCACTCTCACGAACACAGCAGTGAGCTTATTTCTTATCGACAAGCCGCAGAACTAACTTCGATGTTTAGTCACTACTTAGTCTATACTAATATTATAATTAATGTGAAAGTGTGTTTGTTTGTTTGTCTTTCTTTCACGTTAAAACAGAGTGACGGATTGGCGTGATTTTGTGTGTGGAGATAGTTGGAGACTTGGAGAGTGACATAGGCATGAAGAGCATTGATACCAAGTTTCAAGAAATTCCGATCAGTAATAAATTCTTGGATTGTATTATAACGTGTTTTCTCCTGGGAATGAGATGATCTCTCGCGATAAAAAGTAGCCTATGTCATTCTCCAGCTCTCTAACTATCTTTGCACCAAAAATCACATCATTCCGTCACTCCGCTTCGATGTGAAAGAAAGACAAACACACAAACAAACAAACACACTTTCACATTTATAATATTAGTATGGATATGGATATGAATGTCAAATATTCACGTAAATCACAAAAAGTATTTAGTATAGTTTATTTAAAAACCTATGCAATGCGTTCAATAAAAATGTTCTGATTAATTTAATTATTGTTCACTAGTAGAACCCGAGGCTTTTCTCGCGCTAAAACTACAAAAAATCTCTAAAAAGGTAGTTTCATACAAACTTTCATCCCCTATTTTACTCCCTTATAAGATGAATTTCGAAAAATGCTAAGCCACGTATTATTTCATTTTTATTGAAGAACATTAATACCACAACAATAATTCTGACCATAAATATTTTTGTGGATTGTATTATAACGTGTTTTCCCTTGAGAATTAGATAATTTCCCGCGGTAAAAAGTAGCCTATATCACTTTCCAGCCCTCCAACTATCTCCACATAAAAATCACACCAATCCGTCACTCTGTTTCGACGTGAAAGAAGGACAAACAAACACACTTGCAGATTTATAATATTAGTAAGTATTTTATGGATGTGAAAATTTCAAAATTGTACTCAAACAATATCAGCTTTCTTCATGACGTCATATACGAGTGGCACCATCTGAGCCACGTTTCGTATGTTAACGTTGGGATCTGTCGCACAAAACGTAACTTTCTAATTGCGCATTTTGGCTGTATGTACATTGTACATACTCGTATATAGGACAGCTATTAGTTGCTAAAGTTTTGTTCTTACACTTATGGAACTGACACAATGGAAAATATAAATAGACATTTTTGTAAGGTTTTAAAATATGGCTGTAACTATACTAAGATTTTTGGCAAATATTTATTTAGTATGTAATTTATCACCATCAATAAATTTAACATTTGATTGTTTTCTTTATTCAGTAAAAATTAATATGTACCTACATTTTTTTGACGGCAGTTGATAAATTGAGGTAGACTAATAACGACAGTTGCCGTCAGAAAGCCTTCGGTGATTAATCTTATTCCACATTTATCGAACCTAAACCATTTAATTTTTTATATTGGAACACACTTCCTATAAAAGTTAAGTGTCTAAAGTTTTCATAAAATGTTGTTATTAAAAGAATATTACCTGTCCCTTTCGCGCTTTCTTATTTAATTGTATCTATGACTATGTATGTTTATGTGTATTATGTTTGTATAATAATTACATTTAATGTTTTTAGATAATTATAAAATACCTATACTCATTAACAATACTTTGAAAAAAATAAAAAAAGGAATTATTTCAATTTAACCAAAAAATACTGTAAAAGTATTTTCTCATTCGAATATTTGACATTTTAATTAAAAGTATTTTTTTTTTATTTTGTTGTACCATATAGTTGTAAAACATTCGAAACTAAAATCGAAAATCGAAAAGTGCGAAAAAAGCCCCGAAAAATTGATGTATTTAAAAAATACCGTATTTCCCTTACGAGATCAACATGTGCCAGATGAGTCCAAATGAAACTCTCAATATTATACCTAGTAAAGAAAGTACAAAACACGCAAACCTGATAAAATTATCTACGTAATAGACACACGTAATAAATAGTCTAATTTAATTAGATATATAACAGTTAATTAAAATAACAGTTAATTAAAATTAAAGAGATTTTGATTTGATATATAATTTGATTTTATTGCTGTTTCGTAGCTAATTGAATATAGGTTATACGGCTCTATATAAAGTGCCTAATATGAAAAGTGCGAGCTTAGGTATGAACAAACAGAAAACAAACACTCGAGTTACCCTGGTCTTAGTATCATTTTGTATTATAAGTATTATAGTTTAAATTGGTAATTATAATTGTAACAAATTAATTAATACACCTTTCCAAATTTTGTAATTCGTACAAGAGTCAAGCACATGCCAGTTTTTTTGTTAAGTTATTGAAGCCGGAGCTCTCAATCACCCCTCACAGATTTCACACTGATTGATTGATTCCATTTTAATTTTACTAACGTTCAAAATGCGACAGATTGATTGATGTCCAAGTAACAACCGAAACCCTTTAATCCACTTTTTTATGAAAAAGGAAGAAAATTTCATAATATTTTATATAAAAAACCCAATATCGTTTATTTTTATTTATAAACTGTAATTTTATTAGTCATTAAACAAAAATTTCCAGTTTAGACGTATTTTATTATAATAAGGATATTTCTTAAAGGATACGAAATTTATTTCTCACAACGCTGCTGTTACGAGTTAAAATGTCTAAAACTCACCCAGTTTCCTTAAAATGTTTTGCTTTGGGGTGCACTTTTGTATTCAGGAATGCCAATCGTAATTTAGGATTTGCATATACTAAGCGATTGGATTTGCGTATATATTATTTTATATAGGACTAGCAAAACCCTCGAATTCGCTCGCGCTAAAACTGCAAAAAAACCTCTGAAATGGTAGGTTTCATACAAACTATCATGCAAAATGAAAAATGCTAAAACACGTATTTAAATTATTGTATTGAAGAGCATTAATACCAAGTTTCAAGTAATTCTGGTCATAAATAATTTTATGGATTGTGTTATAACGTGTTTTCCCGTAGGAAAAAGATAATCTCACGCTGCAAAAAGTAGCCTTTGTCACTCTCCAGCCCTCCAACATCTCTACACAAAAAATCACGCCAATCTGTCAAGCCATTTCGACGTGAAAGAAATACAAACAAACAAATACACTTTCACATTTCTAATATTAGTATAGATTTGCTTACATGAAATATAACAATTAAATTTATTTTAAACAGGAATCGCTAATCGCTGGATATATTTTAGTGAGATATTTTATTGGATAAAAATTAGTCTAAATAATAAGCATTCAATCTTTTGAATGTAGAATGTAAAACCTTCAACTTTTAGAATCGCGATATTTTAGGAATGGTGGTTGTTAGGAAAAAAGTATTACGACCATTTTTAAATTAAGTTTATGATCTACAATTTTTGTCTGAATCATATTTTTCACAAAACTTACCTTTTTTGAGAAAAAAATCCAAAAAACTGAAAATGTTGACCTTGAATAAACCTTGAATAACTTTTTTAGCTCACATGGGATCGATGGGGACTATTGACACTTTATTTCTAATGGTATATCCAAGGTCTATATCAAAATTCAGCTTTGTGGGAGTTTTTGTTATTTGAAATGTCTATTTTGATCGGACTATAAATTGAAATATACTTCAGGCGTAGAGTTAAATAGAAGGTTATATAAATGTAAACTAGATAAATTCTAAAGATTATTAGGTACATGTTAACGTAAATTTACCTAAATACAATATGGCTTTGTATACGGCGATTCTGACTACGACGCTCTGGGGCCCTGTAAAGACCAAGGCATTGTTACAATGTAATTAATTATTATCTAAGCTCACAAACCTTGCCATCGTCTAAATCGATTTGGGCCCTTTAAACAATAGTTCGATAATCTTTCCTAATACCAGGCTATTGGTAAAAGGGTTTTCGGATAAATAAAATACCTTTTAGTGGCTTATTTAGTAGGTATGTACCTATGTAAAAATAAGATTATGCCTACAAATGAGGTTACATTGTACAATTTGTAAGATAATGTTTTATGCTAATTGATCTTAATGATGAACAAAAATTTTTTTAATTAATTTATATTATGTACATAAAATTTAAAATAAAATGTAAAATGTGCAAAAGCAACAAGTTTCAATTTCATTGAAGTTTGAATGTGACTTAAAAAGTCCTTAAAAGTAGTAAAGTTCCTGTAAACATGTTCTTCTTTATTAAACATTTTAACTCCTTTCTTATAAAGTAATCCTTGAAGCAACACATGACTATACTTACGTAAATAAAATGTTCTTATAATATTAAGATGCGGAGCACTACTTTATTAATTAAGTTGTATAAATCTCGCCATAAGACGAACAAAGCATAAGGTTTTAAATATAAATTTTCAAATGTCATTTTATTTTCAGACGGTTAATGGATAAATCCAGAAATGGCTTGTGCATTATATAAAAGCCTCCACCGGTAGCGGGCACGAATAAAGCATGATATGTCAAAATCAATTTTCACATTCACGGATCGCTATTTCGATTTTAGCTATAGTACAGGAGCATATTTTCTTATTTTCCCATAAGTCATTTTATGTAACCCGTTTTTAAAATAACAGGGTATATTTTTTATTTACTTATACTATGTGTTTGGCTTGAAGTCAAAACAAAATAACTCAAAAAAACATTATACAAATATATCTCTGTTATTAATTTCAAAATAGTTACACAAAAGTGTATTCGCTCTTGGACTAGAACGAAGTCTATTTGAAGAGTGACGGCGGCGTCCAGCCACGACAGGCTAAATGCAGCGAGACTGCAGCAACAGCGATCTGCACTTCGCGCGCTGAATTTTTAATAGTCAGTTATTTCGACTCGATGCCTAATTTACTTTTGCAAATCATGCTGTGTTTACGTATAATTATCCGGACTAATTATATCTAATAGTCAGCTTGAATTCGTATATATCCATATTGGTCTCGCTAAAACTCGGTTATTCTTTTTAATGCTTTGTGTAGAAATGGTTAAAATAAAAATATAAAATTGGTTTATCGATATAACACAGAAATTTAATGAATATAAATACTATATAATATGATAAATACTATACCTATTCTAAATTATTTAGATAGATATAATAAAGAATACTGTTTATATACTAACAAAAGCGATTATTAGGTTATTGAATAAAAAAATCATAATATGATTTCGAAATTAATTTATCATAATTTATATATTCACTAGTTTTTCCCTGTTACTCGCGTGGTAGGTATATCAATAAAATTTGCGTTTGTGTTAATTTATAATATAAATTGTGTCCATTCAATTTTTTTTACAAATCCGCACGTATTCGCTAGGGATGCTACAGTGTGAAGACAAGACAATCACAGTTACCCAATCGTATTACTGATATTAGTAATGTTTGTAATAGTTTAAGTGAACGTAACACTTTCTTTTGTGAGGTAGAGAGCTGTTTTTGACCTTTGTTGGATGGCGGTGTGCAAACAGATGCGACTTTACTGTCTTCTTTTTAGAATGCTATCTACTCAATAAGCATGAATTTTAATTTTTGACATGTACATTATACGTACGAGTACATATGCTAAATCACCACGATTCCTTTTTTAAACAGAAATATTTCTGTTTCGATAGACATTCATTTTTTCTTATAATAAACTGTGGTTACTAGTACCACAGATCACATAATACTATACTAGCTAGTACAAACATAATATGTGTTTAAAAGTCTGTAAGTATGTATGTATCGTATTATAAGACACTTAAATATGATTTATCACGTCAGATACTACTACAATTGCGCATGAAGACTTTAATATAATTTTGATATTTTTAATTTAATTTAAAAGTGTGTAGTGTAAATTGAAATATATATCGTATATAATTTATAGGTTTAAGTGCCTAATATTTAATAAATAATTATTAAAGTTAATACTGATTATGATTTGGAATTATTAGACTTGTTACAGTAGAAAAACAAAACTTGTTACAGTAGAAAGAGAAAAACGTAAAGAAACAAATAAACAATAAATTTAATTTAAATAAAAGTATTATTTTAGTTAAATCAATCGTGATTTCCATTGTAGGCATTGGTCCACTTCACCCACGCCTTCGTACGCCCATGACCGAATTTATTGTGTTATTTTATACTGTTTATACTGACGCACGGGGTCTTATTATTTAATCAAGCAATGTTTACTCTGAGAAACAATTTTTATTTATAAAAGGAATAATCACTTCTTTATATAAATAATATTTTTTGTTAACAATAATTGCTTTTTGATACGAACACAAAACAAAACTAATATCTAATATATATTTATCATATTTATACATATAATAAAATTCTGAGTCGAATCTATACATTATTTTTTTGGTGGAATTTGTTATGATGATAGCTGGCTATCCAGGTTGACATATAGGATACTTTTTACTGCGGGAAAATATCCCATATCTAAGAAATCTATACTAAACATTAAAACGTAAATATTTATATATTTGAAGCAATAGATGTACGCCTTTAAAATATTAAGAATTCTTTATATGTACCTTAGGATATTATGTTTAGATTTTAGCTTCACTGGTCATGACGTGAGCGCAGCAAAAATAAAAGTTATAGAAGGTACTTCTAATCTAACACACTTATCACCGGAAAACAAGTCTTTCTATTCTTAAGTTAAGACATTTAATAAATGTACACTCTCCGGTCTCATTGCAGAACACATCAGTTTAACTGTCACTTGGCGGAATTCTGGTTCAAAACAATTCTAAAAATGAAATATTTTAAAGCCATTAGCTAGAAAGCCTTTCTAGTGCCAGACTCGAGTTATCTTTTATTTATCTACTGGAAGGTGGAGTTATACTGAGCAGGATTTAAAAATAAGTAATCAATAAGCAAGTGCTATATGAAACAACGAAATTTTTAGTTTTGGCTATCATCATTTGATGACTTAAATACGAGATAAAAAAAGAGCTACGGATCGATGTGATGTATGTATATATATGTATGTAGATAATTTGTTGGAGTTTTGATCCCTCCCTCACATTAAGTGTATCTCGTGGGATGCAAGTCTGTTGGAAAAAGTTACTAAGCGACACGCCTGAGCAAAGTAAGTGGCATTAGAATAAATATAAAACTAAATATAACCATTGAAACGTAAATATATATACGTAGGTACGTATAATTAGTATGTAATAGATAGACTATATATCATATATATACAGAGGTATGATGAGTATGAGGTATGGTGAGAACCCACAACAAGGGTTGTGCTATAACGTTTTTTCCTGTGGGAATGACATAATCTATCGCGGTAAAAAGTAGCCTAAGTCACTCCCCAACCCTCACAACCATCTCCACACGCCAATCTGTCACTCTGTTTCAACGTGAAAGAAAGACAAACAAACAAACACGCACATTCATAAAATTAGTGTGTATATTCATAAAAAGTAGTGTATGTTTATTACTCTTTCACAATAAAAGGACTCTATAGATTTGGATGTTTAGTAAACAGATAGGCAAAATTAATAAATGGGGAACATTTTAACAATGACTCAATGTATTTTGCGAACAATATTTAATGAGGTTAGTGTATACATTATACATACAGAAGAAGGTACTGTCCCATCAAACCGGTCAATAACGCTGGATTAAAGGCTTAATACCGCTGATGAATAATTGTGTCCGCCCGACCCGGATTAAACTGCTTTCTGTTGATTTAATTGACAATCCGGATATAATTGTAAGCTATTAATAGTTTGAATACGTCACTTGTAATCACATGAAAAGGACTGCATTAGGTACGAGTACTTTAATTAACTATTCATTGGAATGTATGGATTGGTTGCAAAAACGTCTGTGTATTGTTAGATCTAATCAGATTAACATGCCAGTACATAATGATACATTTTGAAGTATATGTAGAGTCTGGTTAGTGTAAAGTATTTTTTTATAAGTAATAACGGCATTTATAATATGTTTCTTTATTTTTTGTAACAAATGGCTAACGATATCACTGTACGTTTTTTTTACATAGTTCAATAAAAATATGTCGCAGATTTCGTTTTCGGACTGGCTAAATTGAGGTATCCATGACTCAAATGTTCAATTTTTTAATCCATTTTACAACTGGAAATATTTTACCGATATTATCATTTGTTGGGTTGAGTTAATCACGTATTTTGTAAGCAATTTGACTGTATAAAATATGACGACTAATTTCTCTTCGAGTGACGTAACATTGTATACTTACACTAAGAAGCTTAACTTAAAGTAAATAAACTTTTAAATGCATTTACTCATAAAGCAGCGCAAATTTGTGTCAATATAATTTTATATTTAAACATTGTCAGCGTACTATTTGGTTACAAAATAATAAAAGGCTCAGCGTAAGTACGCTTGCTCGCTAAGTACCTAACAGGGTAACGGAGGTTAGCTGCCAGCTAATTTCTCTACGATGTAGATAGAACACGTTGCCATTTGCTTCAGGCGCTTTTCCTTTTGTCACTTTTATAATTTTTGTTGAAACGTGCGCGAAAAATATATAGGTGGGACGTAACTTTACTCAAGTTAGTCAAATTTTATTATGTTAGATTTATTATAATTTTTAACGCCTTTATTTGTGTTTTTTTTTCTTAATTATCTTTTGCCTCTGGCATTGACGATTATTAAATATGTTCTCTTCGTAGGCAGTGATAAGAGTGCGTAGAACGAGAACTTTTTTTTAACTCTTCTTATATATTTGTTCGGGTAATAGAGAGTTTTGCTATTAAAATAATAATAGTAGTATTACTTTGATCTTGTCATATTTTTTTGATTTGTTTGTATAATTAAAATAATTCGTAGGTATACGAAACTTTGTTGTAACTGATGTATTATCTAGGCATGATACTACTTTTACTGTACTTTGTGTTCTCTAACAATGTAGCGTAACATTTATAGAAGAGTAATAATTAGATTCAATTAAATTAACGAATTTTAATATGATTCATAATTGTTATAACGACGATTTTTTTTACCAATAAAATTACCTTAGAAGGAAATATTGGTGGATCGATTTCGAAAACTTTTTGCTATCTTTAAAATTGTTTTTTTTTTTAAATTGAATTTATTAATTCGTGAACCAAGTCAACGAATGACGTGGAATAATATATAGGTGTTTCAAATAAATATTTCAAATCAAATATAAAATATATCACGTTATTTTATAACAATATAATAAACGTAAATATTTTTATTACAAATGTAATTAATTATAATTTAAACTATAAAATATTTCAAAGATCGAAAAACGATAGTAGTAACACATATTCAATACCGCTTGTGTAGACCCATGTCTGAATACGACTCTCTAGAGCCCCGTTGATGGCATTGTGTAAGTGTAATTAATTATCTTACTCTGTAAACTTTATCCACCGTGTAATTAATTGATTTAATCCTTCATACAGTATATTTAGTTCAATAAGTAGCGCTGGATCTCATTTGGTCTCATTTAATTAATTTGAAACGATCAATGAACTATACATACTATTTACTAATCAGACGATGACCACCTGATGCCCAGTTACACAACTACCAAACATGAACCCTTCATGTGAGTCTTTCATTACGCTACGCGTTGTAACTGTATCCGGCTCCGAAATTGTATTTTCCAACCCTTTTAAGTAGCAAACTTCAAATTTTCTAAATGAAATAGTATACAGAAGCTTAAATGGTTAAATATATTTGTGAAATCTTACAAAGTCATTTTACAAAAGCTCCCGTAATTTGTCAATTTATATGAAATTAATAATTTTCATGTTTATATTCTGATTTTCTCTAAAATATTGTTTGTGTTTTTTATTAGGAAATCACTTTAGGCTTCTAGCCTTATAGGATAAAATAAGCCTATCCGTTTCTTAACAATATTTACTTTGCTCAATAAAAGGTTTTAATGCAGTGTAAAGACGAAAATGTTCCTATTATAAAGGTGAAATATGATAAAAAAGTTAAAATATAAAACGATGTGCGTGAGCCAATTCAAATCATACCAACCTGGAGGACTTCTATGAAGTAGAGTGTAGACAGTCACTTGGCGCTCGGCTGATTCAAAATGTTCAATAAAGTACATACACAAAGACGCGCAATCACCATATTTTAAATTTTAAAATCATAATGTAACGATTTCAAATGTTCTACCTATCATGATATGTCATTCCTAAATTGTGATGTGCTTCTAATATTACATATATCAACTAGTTTTTATATTATACCAATTTTTAATGTGCCTATTCGTTTACTTTGCTTGAACGAGTTAAAGTTTTGTTTGACTAAGGTCAAGGCTGGAATTAGAGATGTACGTGCCCGTACGTGGATTAATAATATTGCAAAATATTTAAAGAGAAGTTTTAGGCTTTAATATTTTTAACTTACCAAATTTACAAAAACGCAAAAATGGAATCTAGACATTACAAAATAAAAAAAAAAAAAGTATTTAACAAACAACACCTATTTTCTAATATGTTTTCACCGGTTGAACCAATCACTTCTCTCCGCCCTAACTTTGACTATAGGCAAAGAAAACACGTTAGTCATCCGTAGCTCTATGTGAGTATTTGCCAGAAGAAAAGCTGTGAAAGGCGTAAAGGTTCCTTATTATTTTCTTTAGTAATAAAAAATGTACCTGTTTTTACAGTGACGCGCACATATGATCCATGATACGATTTTATATTCAGTTGATTGTCGATGAAACATTTTCAAAAAATTTTTTATGCAATGTTCAATATCATTTAACTTTTGCCTTATTGTAAATTTATTATAAATATAAATTATTTAAACATCCATTATCCTTTTTACATTGAGCAGTGCGCTTGAACTAAAATCTTCTTTCTCTTAGTTAATATAACGGTATTTTAAGATAATCTTTAGATGAATAAAGTAAGAATTCCTTCAGATTAAAGAAAAACATAAACAAGGTCGCTTTGTAGCCGTTTTCTTAGCTACGACGTGATTTTACAGATTGCGAGGAAATTCTAACTTGTTAGAAAATTTCCCATAAAATGTCTATTATCAGGGTTTATCATAACAATATCATATTAATCAAATATTTATATTACTACAAAAGAATTTATATTTTAATAATCTAAGAGAAGGTCAAGGTAACTAATTTATCAAATATATAATTTATGTATGTAAACGTCATTATGTCAGGTAAAATTGTATTAACGTACGTAAGGGTTAATCATTTTTTTTAAGTTTCTTTATTGAAATCGTTTTTTGTCTAGAAATGAACTGAACAACCAAAAAAAAAAAAAAACTATCTTAACATATTGCATCCTTACGTGAAGTATTTTTCATATTTTCTATATAGTACATGATGATATTCTCCTAGCCGATTCCGGGCACGGCGACCAATCTCATTGAGACTAGCCAACTGCGCAGGAGATATTATAGTGCACAAGTGTACGCGCAGACACAACTGCACTCTCTATTCCTATCACTCTCAAACTCCGGTGGGACGACTGCTCGACACGACCAGTGAAAGTTAAGGCCCAGGACCGATGGCTTTACGTGCTCTCCGAGGCACGGGGGTGAAATACCGCCCAACTTCTCAACTCCGGGCTGTTACTGAGACTTACTATACAGAAAGATTCAATAACTAAACTTGAGCCCGACCCGGGACTCGAAACCAGGACCTCCGAGTGTGCAGCCGTACATGCTAGCCACTACACCACCGAGGCAGTTTAAATATAATTAAATATACCTAGTATTATACATTATACACGTTAAGATTATTTTAGTTTACTACAATACTATAATATTATTATGTACTTCTCTCAATTATAAACATAAAAGCTTATATATAATGAGGTATTTATCATCAAATTAATACACATCGATTGCTAAAACTCTCAAAATTCATATTAATTAACATACAGTATTTACAGGATTATTGTTTTAGAACATCTGATTGTAAGTTCATTCGATTTTTAAAAGTTGATATTAAAAATGAAAATTGAATGTAAATAGTATTAAAATCTTCAAAATACTAAATTCAAATAATATATTTTTATTATCAGTATAAAAATTTAAAAACATATATAAATTAGTTTATGTATATTTATTGTTTTTATATGTACTTATTATACCGCTGAATTCTACCTGCTAACGGGTAGCAAGCTAATTTCTAGTAAGACATTTGTCTAAATGCCAGGAGTAGTAAAAGTTATCCGTAAGCTATAAAGTTACTTATATTTTAAGCACCAACTTGCCGTTTCTTCGAGGAGAAATAGACACACAAGCTGGTAAACAAGTTTGTACAACTTCAGAAAGTGAATAAGATATCTTGTTATATATTTCCTATGAGACACAAGTAATAAAGTAACAAACTTTAGTCACTTTAAATTGGCTTTTGTTTATTTAAAGTATAATCGCGTAGGTAAAGATGGATTAAATTTAAATTCAGTTGGTTAAAAAATATGAATGTAGTAGATAGATAGATAAATACTTTCTTGCACACAAAACAAGAGTATAGAAGATGAAAAGAAGATGTATCAACACAGTTTGATTTAATACTTTCTTAGATTTATCTAAATAGTAGACATTTTCCCGTGTTTCTCCCGTGACCACGACTGCTGTAATGCGTCGGGAAATGTCGGGATCCATAAGTAAATCTGCGAAAAATCCGAAATTATAGTATTATTTAAAACAGTTTGATTTACAATATTTAATTAGCAATAAAGTAAAGATTCACGTTAATAGTTTGCCTCCATATAGAAAATAATTTGAATAATACAGACTTTATTTTTGAAGATTCCATTTGTGGAACGAAATGGCATGAATTGGCGTCCAGTTGCGATAGTATAAATGCAGAAAGACTGCAGCAACATCGATTTCTACTTTACAAGCCAGATTTTTAACACATTCATTTCTTTAGGTATTGCACTGAAATATTTTATTTAATTGCATATAACTACACATAATTATTATGTCATGTGAGTTATTTATCTGTAAAGTTAATGTTTTATTATTAAACTTTTCGAAAGTTGGAAATTACTTGATTTTACATACATAAAAATGTAAAAAGTATACTAAGAAAGAACACAATAATTGTATAAAAACATAATATGTACTGTTTAGAGTTTGTGCGGTCATTACTATTATAAATGTAAAAGTTTGTGTGTATTTGTTTCTTCTTCATATTGTAATGGCTCAATGAATTAAATTCTTTTGAAATACGTTATATTCTGAATAAATGCATAGGCTACTTTAATATTTGAAGAGAGTAAAGCCGTGGACCAAAATCAGTTAAATATCTCTGCAGTATACGTACAGTACGCTATATATTATTTGCTAAGGTTTATAATGATACAAATATGATTGTTTGTAGATTATTTGCAAAAAGATTATTGGATAAAATATTCTAATTATTTTTGAAAATATGGATAATTAGTATAATATTTTGTGTCACATTTAACAAGTTCAAGTATTATTAAAAACATTTTTAACGTTTAGTATAGATTTCTCAGAGCTGAGATAGTTTCCCGCGGTAGAAAGTATCCTATATGTTGACTCGGATACCCAGCTATCATCATACAAAATTTCATCAAAATCTGTCCAGTGATACAAAATCAGACAGACAAAAATTCTACTAACTATAGACTCGGCCTCTGTATCGATAATAATGTCTATTTCAATGCGATTTTCCAAAAAATATTTAACGTACAGATTCATCTTAGTTACAATTTCATTATATGTATAGACTATAGAAAAATCGAACATAATATAAATATTAGGGAATTTATTCCATACACAGTGCAACTTATGTTTGTTTGGTTTTCTATTCATTCCGCAAAACGGGTTGTAGCTGTTTGTAGCAGTTTTGTACTTTTATTTACTCGGGTGTTTGGTACGAACGGCCTCTGATACTAAGTAATTAAAACACAAGCTAGGGATCCGCTTCCAATAAACTGAATCTTCTCACTGTAAATAAGTATACATAAAAACTAGCGTCATACTTCGCTCGGGTGCATTTGTAAGTATAATATTAAATACATATAGCGCCACATTTTGGGTAATTTTATTACTAAGAGTTACTCGTGTGTTACTTCAGTTCATAGTGTGCTAAATTTCATCTAAATTCGCCCAGCCGTTTCAGGGTAAAGGAGTAATAATATCCACACACATATAAACTTTCGAACTTACAATAGTAGTGTAATTAAAATTAAAGAACTGTAGGTGTTTTTAATGGAATATTTATAAATTTTAAAATAACTAGATTGGCATAATACTTGATATTACAATGAGCAAAGATAATATATTTATTCTAAACTGGCAAAACTAAAAGAATTAAAACAAAGAACTGAATTAAATATAAAGAGATAATACGTACATATAAATTAAGACCTATTAGGCGTTAAACTGAACTCCGCATTTTGCTTTTACTAGACTGTTTTAAATGTTTGTGGTTCATATGGTCAATATTCACTTGTGTTGTGTAAGAACTCATGAGGTCTATCTAAGATACTAACAGTTACATTGAGGCATATGCTACATTGCAACAAAACCAAAATTATTTTTAAAAACGTACTTTTTAAAAGACGTCTACAAAACTCATTTAATCATACAATCATTAGTACAAGGAACAGTTATATAAACGGTAAGGTATGTAAAATAGAGATATACACACGATTTTTGAATGAAATATCGAAAGAAAACATTTTAATAACGTACTATGTGAATAAATCGCATAATAGAATAACAGTTTTAGTGATCGTAAAATTAAAAGCTACCTAAAAGTGCTCTAATACTTGGAACTTGCAGCACGTAAATAAAGTTCTCACTTGTCAGATTTTCCATTTTATAAGCCGTTGTATTGAGTCAATTGACCGTTTTGATTAATTGCGGCGAGCAAGCTGCACTTGAATGCTGAGATAACAGTATTTCGTTGCTGTTGAGATTTGCAATGATCATTTACGTTTATTTGCATTAAACCTACTCTATTAAAATTGTGGAGATAGAAAATTATAAATGATAAATGTAATATAAACTACCGAGCTTCCAGACTATGTTTATATAAACTAGCGAGCTTTCAGACTTATTCACAGATACCTTACTTATCTATACATATAATATCTATACATATAATACAATTGTAACTAAGCCGAATCTGTACATTCGATATTTTTTGGAAAATCTTATTGAAATCGATATTATTATCGATACAGAGGCCGAATCTATAGTTTTTAGAATTTTTGTCTGTCTGTCTGTCTGCCTGCCTGTCTATCTGTCTGTCTGTTACCGCATCACAGAAAAATGACTGGAGGGATTTTGATGAAATTTGGCATGGTGATAGCTCGTTATCCGGGTCCATATATAGGATACTTTTTACCGTGGGAAAATATCTCATTTCTGAGAAAAAATACAAAAACTGTAATGTAAGAGTATAATAATATGTAAAACCTAAGAATTTGGTTTTTAGTCATCTAACCGCGGGCGGAGCCGCGGGCAGTGCTAGTACTAACATAAATGTGAAAGTGTGTTTGTTTGTTGTTTGACCTTCTTTCACATCGAAATAGAGTGACGGATTGGCGTGACTTTTTTCTGTCGACATAGTTCGAAGGCTGGAGTGTGGCATAGGCTACTTTTTACCCCGGGACCCAGGAGATTATCTCATTACCACGGTAAAACGTTATAATACAACTCAAAAAAATATTTGTGATCAGATTTACTGGAAACTTATTATTAACGTTCTTCAATGCAATTAAATAGATGTTTTAGCATTTTTCGAAATTCATCCCATAAAGGGGTAAAATAGGGGATGCAAGTTTGTTTGAAACCTAACTTTTTACAGTTTTTTGTATGTAGTTTTAGAGCCAGCGAAGCCGCGGTTTCTGCTAGTACTTACTATATATATTATATTTAGTGATTTTTAATACAGATATTGACTTAGTTTTTGTTTTTAATTTGAAAAGTTATTCTATGGAAGTTGTTCGCTTTTTCGCAATAACTGCTAATAATATATAATTTGTTATTTCATAGCATGAATGTTGCAGCATTGAAAAAATAGAAATGATTCATTATATTTTTCATTAAGCTATAAAATAACATTTTATTTACGTATATGTGAGATAATATAAGTCTATTATGAAATATACTTAAGCTTCGTGAAACTTAAATATTTTTTTAATTGGCAGAACAATTATTCTCCTATGCAATGCGAACTTCAAGAAGTTATGATTACATAATTCATTTCCTTATATTTTACACTGTTCTATTAGCGATTCCGACTTTAGAATGCCATTAGTCTGGGTCTTCTGTATTTGTAAAGAGGAAAATCACTTTGGAGTAGTAAGCCTTTCAAATCTATTGCTGAATAGATGTTTCAATTTTCAGAATTCAGAAATTTCTCTATTATATTATTATCCTAAAGGATATTGTAAGATATGTATTCATGCTTCTGGCTTAACACTGACAGCGGACGCTAATTGCATATCTGTGTATAATTCACGTTAGGTTGATCCTTACAATTTCATGGAAAATTGAATTTTAATGCGGTACCCAAAGGGTTTACCAATACAAATATTTAAAAGCAAATACAGTAATGCCTCTTAGGCTATAGAGTACAAAATAATTTGCATTTTATGGCAACGGTAATAATGCCCAATTTACTCTAAATGTGTATAATTGAGGAGAGGATTGATTGGACTCTGATTTTGCGTTAGACCCTCGTATCAGACTTAGTACATGCTTAATTAAACTGTCAAACGTCGAGCTACGGAATTTCAATAGTATTTACGTCATTTAAGTTAATTATGTGAATAACGATTAATGAGAATAAACGCAGTTTGATATTAAACTATTAATAACATATAATTGAAAAAAAAATCATTTTAATTTAAGTTTTACATAAAATAAAATATCTGGTTGCCTTAAAGCATGATAAAAAAGATAACTTTAATATCCATAAAGTTTTACTGGTCTCATTGTATAGTCCTTTTAAACATAGAAATTATATTTTGATAAAGATAACGCCACGCAGCATCCATTTCCCGGACTTTACGTAATACGTTTTGAGTAGCGGTAGTTCACTCTGTCTGGATCTGTCGTTCAATATTTTAAAATACACCGTAAATTATTATTATTTATCGTACTATTATATTACATAAGTTTCAGTTGAATTCAACGTACAAATATTTACTTTTCAATATAAAGTCATATTTTGGTACATGTTACATATTGAAAAATATTAATATTACCGTGTTTAATTCACATATTACATACCTACATAGTACGTAGGTTATATAATAAACTTTAAAAAAGTATGTAAAAATGTATAGTCCAATAATAACAGATTTTTTTTGGCACTCACTTAATATATAATAATTAATCTATGTAGAACGTGACACAATAATTGATTCACACACTGCTATGGAAGCGGAAGGAACAGGAAATTGGATAAGGCGACTATCAAACGGTTCGCAATTCATGCATTTCCAAATGGCAAAGATTGAAATTCCGTTTGCTAATCGATACTAATTCGCAGCGATCTGCTACTTAGGTTCTGCAGGAGTGGGAGACGTCGGCGGCGCGATTTATGGCAGCATTAGACTCACATTTGTACCGCAGCAGGCATTCTACAGGCAAAATCGCAGAAATGTGTATGTAAAAACATCCTGAGGAAACCTATATGTCTGAGAGAACCTAGCAAGTTTTCGAAAGACACGTGTATATTGAAGGGATTCCCAGCAGTGGGTAGTTAAAAACGGCTGCATGTATACATTCAATATAAATAGAACTAGTTACAAATATAGCTTTTGGAAAATAAAAGTTTGTATATTTTATTAAAGACTGGCAACTTCGCTTCGCTCAGTTGTGTCTCTGGATACCGAACAGTAGCCCACACGTATTCAAAGTTTGTGTTTTATGTCCAGTCGTTTTAGCAGAAAGAATAACGAACATACACTCACATACAAATCGAATTAATAATAGTAGTGTTTAATTAAAAACTATAATAAACATCTTTCTAAAATTGAAAACTCAGGTGTGCGAACCAGGTTATGTTATATTTACATATGTAATGTACAATGTACTCTGTACATCCATACTAATATTATAAATGTGAAAGTGTATTTGTTTGTTTATTTGTTTGTCCTTCTTTCACGTCGAAACGGAGTGACGGATTGGCGTGATTTTATGTCCGGAGATAGTTGGAGGGTTGGAGAGTGACATAAGCTGCTTTTTACCGCGGGAGATTATCTCATTCCCTCGGGAAAGCTTGTTATAATACAAAACAAAAAAAAATTATGATCAGAATTACTTCAAACTTAGTATTAATGCTCTTCAATACAATTAAATAAATAGGTACGTGTTTTAGCATTTTTCGAAATTCATCGCATTAGGGGGTAAAATAGGGGTGATTTTTTTTTAAAAACCTACCTTTTAGAGTTTTTTTGTGTAGTTTTAGCGCGAGCGAAGCCGCGGGTTCTGCTAGTATATGTATAATCTAAAGTACCTACTATAAAATCGCGTTAATGTGATACTAAAATTTATGCTCTTAGAAATGTTTAATTTGTAAATTTCAGAACTGAAATATAGCATATTTTTTGTTGCTTCGACTCTCCAGAATTGTAAATAAAGCAGTAAGATGTAATAGCGCCGCTAGTTCTCCGAAGCGGCGACTCGACGAGCTCGCTCGCTGGCATTCGGCATACATTACTCACTGAGTGCGCTTTCTACCAAATTAAATTTTGATGGCTGTTTGGATAGAGCGGGAAAGCTGATTTTTTATAACAGTAATTTATGAAATGCCACTCCGTAACACTTACAAATTTTTCGACGTAATAAGAAATTGACTTACAACTTTACTTAGGAATCATGTCACTTTGATATTAGCGTTAAAATTTTGTGCGAGTCAAGATTACTTTAAAAGCTTAGATCATTGATGAATGTATTGGAATTTCTTTTTGATGTTATTGAGCTCTTTTATCATATGTGTAAAAGCAAGTTTTAGTTAGTTGTCTTATTTATTGTTAGGTAATTTTTCTTGTAGAAATAATCAACGTTAACTTAATCTATTATATAGAAAGCAACGAGTAACAGAAGTCAAATGTACAATAAATATACCTTATTAAAAGATTGCTTGTACCTACTGTCGTATGACTAACTGCTTAATATTTTATAAGAATATTAAGCTTTATTTTGGTAACCGCTGAAATTCGTGCTTAAATCTGATAACAAGGGCGCGCCCGATAAAGTGCACGATATGCGTGATTACTGATTTGACTTTCAGTGAACACTAGATTTTATCAAGGTTAATAGTTACGTTTAGTTACTTATGTATATGTGAATGATAATATATGTATGTTTAGAATACTTATAATTTAAATAGCGATCGTTTGAATTTTATGTGAAGTCATATAATATGTTTTTATGTAAATATTTGTTTAAATATATCTATCTATATGCATAATGTTTACAAGCAAAAAAATAGAATAGATTCGTCCGTCACACAATAGAAAAAAAAATGTTAAAAATGATTAAATTGAAAATACTGTTTCTTACGATTAATAAAATACTAACCACGGAAGAAAAAGCACTTTTATCTTCCGTAATAATAGCAGTATAAATTATGATTACATATGAATTTATTTAAAGACTAGAGACTCACCCTCGCTCCGCTCGGGTTCGTCCCTACTTACGTTTTAACGTTCAGTATAGATTTCTCAGAGATGAGATATTTTCCCTCGGTAAAAAGTATTTTATATGTTGACCCGGATAACCAGCTATCATCATACTAAATTTCATCAAAATCCCTCCAGTGGTTTTTCTGTAATGCGGTCACAGACAAACAGACAGACAGAAAGACAGACAAAAATTCTAAAAACTATAGATACGGCCTCTGTATCGGTAATAATATCGATTTCAATAAGATTTCCCACAAAATATTTAATGTAAAGATTCGGCTTAGTTACAATTTTATTATCTGTATGGATTACATTATTATATACCAGCGACTCAGACTCGCTTCGCTCGGGTTTGTCCCTAGGTTGCTTCCCCATACAAACTTTCATCTCCATTTTCACTCCCTTAAGGCATGATTTACGGGATAAAAACTCTTCTATGTCCTTCCCAGGGTCTCAGACTATCTTCTTACCAAATCTCATCTAAATCTGTTCTATAGTTTCGGAGCCTATTCGGTACAAACAAACAAACACCAAAAATAAATTTTTCCTCTTTATAATATTAATATAGATACATACATACATATCGATAGATTCACGTTATTCGTAAATTTTTACATCCTCCATAATAAATACTGATCTAAAAATATATTTTTTTGTAATTTGTGAAATATTTTTATTTTATAACTAGCATTTTCCGCGGCTCCGCCCGCGTTCAGATGACCAATAACCAAATTCTTAGGTTTAACATATTAGTATACTCTTACTTTACAGTTTTTGTATTTTTTCTCAGAAACGAGATATTTTCCCGCGGTAAAAAGTATTCTATATGTTGACCCGGATAACCAGCTATCATCATACAAAATTTCATCAAAATCTGTCGAGTGGTTTTCTCGTGATGCGGTAACAGACAGACAGACAGACTGACAAAAAAAATCTAAAAACTATAGATTCGGATTCTGTTTCGATAATAATGTCTATTTCAATTAGATTTTCCAAAAAATATTCAATGTACAGATTCGACTTAGTTACAATTTTATTATATGTATAGATTATTCCACTTTGTACTAAGAATTTTTATTCTTAAAACTCATTAGGGCTATTAATTTTAGGAGGGAGTCATTACGTCTTTAAAAGTTAATCTTTGTTTATAAATCGTGAGGCTAATGAGAGTTCTCGACTTTATTGTTGAAACTGAGTGAGAGAATATTACAAACTTCAGAACTTATTTGAAATAAATGATGCAGAAATGTACACGGTCATTTAGGTATGTTGGAAATACGTAAGCGACTCGACACTCTAGAAATTAATATTTTCAAAGCTGAGCTAAAGTAGCTATAGTGCTATTAAATATTATACAAATCCATACTAATAATATAAATGCGAAAGTGTGTTTTTTTGTTTGTTTGTCTTTCTTTCACGTAGAAACGGAGTGATGGATTGGCGTGAGTTTTTGTGTGGAGGTATTTGAAGGGCTGGAGAGCGAGCGACATAGGCTACTTTTTACCGCGGGAGATTATCTAATTCCCACAGGAAAACACGTTATAATACAATCCACAAAAATATTCATGATCAAAATTACTATTAATGCTCTTAGAAAATTAGTATTAATGCTCTTCAATAAAATTAAACACTTGTTTTAGCATTTTTCGAAATTCATCCTATAAGGGGGTATAATAGTTGTTTGTTTGCGTATGTTTTATTACTTAATTAAATATTTCGTAAAATTCATTAATGTTATGTATACCTTGGAATATTTCAAGATATTTTAAAACATTGATTTGGAAAACAAGAAGATATATAAAGCAATAGGCTAATATGCTATTTAATACCAATTGATAACCGACTTAATAATATCTTATAACTAAATAATTTTAAATTAGTAAATTAAATGCTTGTTCCTAGTATTTTTGTAAAAATTAAACAGCTTATTTATTAGAGTAACAATAAAACAAGATAGCGCTAGTAAAATAATATAAGAATAAATACTTAAAAATACATTTCAGTGAGACCCTTGTTACGGTCTAAATAAATTGCCGGATTTTTTAAGGGCTTTACGCGTTACTGTGATCAATGAGCAGGCTTTACAGGTTCCATTGGGGATTTTCCCTATCTCCTTCCTTCTTTCAGATCTGTAAATTTAACTATTCTTTTCTATTATCTTGGAACGTGTTTTTCAAGACCCATGAGCACTCGCTTGTCAATTCTTGTCAAAGAAGGTTTAGGCTGGTATAATTTTTTTGCCCTATACATATAGATACAGTATAAAGTGCCATATACTTAATATTATCGTTAATTTTAGCTCCAATTCTTATGAAACAGACATAATTTTAAATATAATTAAGTGAAGTAATACAAGTTCATACAAAGATCAATGTATTTGATTTATAAGAAATATATTCTACGAGCAGGCCTGCTCTGGCTTTACCATGCTGGTTTTATTTAATTCCGTCCCAAACTTATTGTTTATAAATATTACTCACTTTTACGTCACATTTTTGTCACTCCTTTCTACGTATTTGTAATTTCTTTCTTGCCTCGCTTGGTCTAGGCTTGGACGATTATGTCGAAAAAAGCAGTACATACAAATAACAAGCACTATTTGCTGGTAATATATATTTATGGCTGTATTCGTGATAAAAAATAGTTTTATTTATTTATCGTGTCAGAAGATAAAAGCTAACTTTGTGTCCTTCACATTGTTTCTACATACATATTTAAATTATTTCATCTTTACGTTAAAAGAGACGATAGAATTATTTAACCTTGCAAATATAATAAGCCCGCTCTATGTTAATCTTGTTGAAATCCAGTAACTTTACGCTTGACAGTTTAATTAACCGTGTACTAAGTCTGATACAAGCGTCTAAGGCGAGAACACATTTCTATCAATCCTACTGAACACACATGCATTTGAAGTAAAATAAGTTATTTATATATAAAACATGTTATTTAACAATATTTTTAATTTACATAATAATTTTATAATTTTATAAACGTGAATCGCATAATAGGTTATGTAGCCCGAGAGCTCGTGACGAATTTTGGGAAGGTCCTTTTGGCAAGTTGAAATTGTGAAAAAATATAATTTCGTGAATTGGCGAGTCCAGTCCCGCGAGTCTGGTATAGCTTTAGCGGTTATATCGCTACTGCGCAGTATACAATATTTGTAAAAAAATATCCAAAAAAACATATTTTTGGCAACTTGATTTTTGTTAAATCCTTTAATTTAGCTTTCATATAATTCAAAAAAAAAGAACCCCAGACGTTTTTGTCGGTTATAAAGTATTGCCAGACCTCTCCAAAGATTCATTTTTTTTTATTCCAAAAACATACTTTTGGCAATCTGAAATTTTAATCACGTATTTATTGAGTAATTTTCAATAATATTTGCAAATCGCCAGACGAATTTAGCAGTTTTAAACCCTTCCCAGACGTAAATAAAGTTTACAAATTAGTACTATAAAAAATTCTTTTTAGGTGTAAGAAAGATAGCTATATATAGATATAGAGGACCTTGGGCCCCCATCAGCTGCTGGCATACCTCGATAAGCTATCTTTCTTACACCTAAAAAGAATTTTTTGCAGTACTAATTTGTAAACTTTATTTACGTCTGGGAAGGGTTTAAAACCGCTAAATTCGTCTGGCGATTTGCAAATATTATTGAAAATTACTCAATAAATACGTGATTAAAATTTCAGATTGCCAAAAGTATGTTTTTTGGAATAAAAAAAAATGAATCTTTGGAGAGGTCTGGCAATACTTTATAACCGACAAAAACGTCAGGGGTTCTTTTTTTTGAATTATATGAAAGCTAAATTAAAGGATTTAACAAAAATCAAGTTGCCAAAAATATGTTTTTTTGGATATTTTTTTGCAAATATTGTATACTGCGCAGTAGCGATATAACCGCTAAAGCTATACCAGACTCGCGGGACTGGACTCGCCAATTCACGAAATTATATTTTTTCACAATTTCAACTTGCCTAAAGGACCTTCCCAAAATTCGTCACGAGCTCTCGGGTTAATGGAACAAATCTCTCATGTGGCAGAACGGCATTATTGCAGCCGAGTAAACTGCACGTTGGAATTGATCAAAACGGGCCATTCGCTCAGTACAATGTAGTAATAACGTTTATGAAGTAGAAAATCAGACAAGTGTGAACTTCATGTAATGGATATAGTAACCCACAACTTTATTTTACATAGGTATAACATATTGTCACGCTTTTTTTCCTACGTTTTTAATTAATTGATATTAATAATTAAGCACATAATTAAACGCATAATTAATTATATTACCAATTTTCACTAAAAGTGTAGTAAAAAATCAAAAAGCTAGTCCTTAATCTACTAATGTAAATGTGAAAGTGTGTCTTTCCATACATTGTTCTAAACTTCTGGAAGGATTCGACAAAATTAAGCATAATGTCACCCTTGTTTTGAGCCGAAGATAATATTCTTTTAATCATAAGAAAGAAAATTCAGAATGAAAGTCAATGTAAAACTCCTTGTAGCATTTATAGAAAAAACACCACAGATTTCGATGTAACTGAACAATTACTACTCAAAAGTTAACATATTTTTGAATGTCTTATTATATAGTTATACCGAAAAATAAGAAAATATTGTTTTTTTGTTTTTAATTAAACTATATAATAGCCGTTTTAGACGAAACACTTTACGCAACAATAATGTCGTCCTGACCGACTTTAGCAACGGCGGCCAATTTCACTAAGACTAGCCATCTGTGCAGGAGTCATCATCATCAAATGCAAATTCCGGTTTCCCACTGACAATTTAACACAACAATTCAACATGACCGGTGAGAGATTAGGTACACTATCAAAGGTTTTACGCGCCCTCCGATGGAGTGAAACAACGCTTCCTAACTCCGCCTGTTACTGAGAATTTTTGGACGGAAAAACTTAAATCTAAACGTAGTCCGACTCGAGTCTTGAACCCAGGACTTGCGGATCTGACTGAATCTTCGTGCATGATTGCCACTAGAACACCAAGGCAGTTAAGGCAACAATATTATTACATTAACTAAAGTCTAACTAAGTCGATAATCTTAGCAGGAGGATTACAACTTCGAATGTACAACAGCTCAAGCGGATGATTAGCAAAGTTAGTTAGCCAACTCGCGCCAAAATAACCAGGGCTATTAAAAATTCACAGCGCAAAGTGCATATCGTTGTCATTGCAGTCTGACTGCATTTGGCCTGTCGCGACTGGACGCCGTCTGTTCTTCCTGAAATAGAACCTTCGCAAGTAGCCTAGGAGAATGTAGTTTGTATTTAATATTGCAAGATATTATTTTATGCTCGTATGTATTATATTTATTTTTTTTTACTCTTTTCCATTTTCTCCTTCTTTTATTTAGCCAATTTTACGCTTTTAAGATGATTTTGAAGTCAGTATTTTTTTAAAATTAAATAGTACTGATTTATATAGTAATGGTATTAATGTTATAATTTTAAAATCAAAATAAAATTTTTCATATTTCTAGACTATTAGAGTTATATCGGAAATATCGGAGCTCAGTGTTTTATTTAGATTCACTTCAATCATACTGTTATTTATATTTTATACACAATATTGATCATTACCAATTTATGTTTAAATAATTAAATCGACTATAGCTTATAGGTAAATTAGCGACTCACCCTCGCTTAGGGTTCGTCCCTAGGTACTTTTTAAATTTAAATTAAATTAATTTAAACGGATATAGTATGTTATCCTTACGAGATAGACATATGCCATCGTAGACCTATATAAGATACACAATTCCACCATACATTATTTTGTTATATCTCAAAGGGTTTAGGCAGCGTTTTCGTTGAAAGCTCCTAGACGGCTCATTTTTTTCAGACACCTTCAATAAATATCCCTATAAAACCTTCCTCTTGAATCACTCTATCTATTAAAAAACGCATCAAAATCAGTTGCGTAGTTTTAAAGATCTAAGCATACCTATATAGCGACTTTGTTTTATACTGTAGTGGTACGCCTGGTTGAGTCTTTTTGGAAATTTCATATTAAGTATACTTAGTAATTAACAGATATGATACGAATTACTATTTTATGGTCATTATCATCATCATCCAGTGTAAAAAAATTCAAAACATTAAGAATAGCAAGCATATTAAAATTGCTTGTAATATTCAAAGAAACCATTGGAAACGGCTACAAATACATATTGTTCTATAGTATATGTAAATTATTTCCTGTTTTCAAAATATTGTTAATTTATCAATAAATATTAAGAATAAAAAAATGAACGTGTAATAAACACGAACGTGGAAATATAAAATATAACTTTAGTGTGTAATAAACACGCTAAAGTTAGGTATATTTATAATTAATTTATTCACTTAGTTTTAACTTAAGTTTTAGGTATGTTTCAAATTAGAAATATTGTTAAATCAGATAATAATAACAAAAAAATATTGTAGCCACTTACACATATTTTGAATGTAATAGAAAGATGAAAATAAAATAAAATACACTTTTATACCTTTAGACTTCTGTACTATATCAAGCTGCGACCCTCAAAATAATTATTTTGGTGAAAAAATAATTCACGAACTTTCCAATATATCTTATATATATATGAAGTTTTATTTACAATGAAGTCAAAGCGGGAAGTTATTGAAATATGAAAATATAAAAGTGTATGACAAGATGAATACAAAACTAAGTCAAGTAAGTACGCTGTAATGTATTGTACAAGTTCAGAAGTATTCTTCTACGAAATACTTTGAGCGGAGCAGCCGGCCGCAGTCGGGACTCGGGAATCGTTTCAAATGTTTCCACCCACAACTTCAACCGCCACAAAAAGGGGATTACGAAATGTCTTGTTTTCATTGGTTCGTTGTATTCCACCGAAGTCGACGAGCCTTTCGAAACTTTATCTGCAAATAAATTGTCTGACATGTTGCATGTTGTTCGTTCTTCTATTGAAATTGTAATATTCTAGCTAAGAACGCGACTACAAAGCTCGCTTATTTATACCATTCTTTTATCAGAAGAAAGAGCTACTCGTTGAGATTATCTTAAAATTCCGTTTTATTAGTAAAGAGAATGAAGGAATTTAATTGAAGTGCACTGTGTTCCAGTATACAAAGGCTATTAGACGTTTATATTTTTTATTATCTGAATAAGTAGTACCTACTCACTAACTTTACATGTATTAATACGACCTTAAATACAACGAAGTACTATATCCGAATACTTTGGTCGTTACTTTTATAAGATCTTATAGCTGACTCGACAGATGTTTTATTTAAGTTTCAATTTAATTTGTGATCTTGTATTTTTTTCTATCTGGGCAACGGGATAACTTACCATAATTTATAAAATATAAATAAATTTGTTGAGACATTAACACACAGTTCCATCTAGTTCCATGGTAAGCTACGATGCTTGTGTTATGGATACCAGATAGTTCATACACTACACATTAAATACATAAATATTATAAATATGAACAGCCATGACTGGAGTTCAAACAATCTTGCTCATCACACAAATGAATGCCCCCAGGGGGACTCGAACCCGCGACCGCTGGCACAGCAAGTAGGATCACTAAAAACTGAGCCTTTGGCTCAGTTTGTAGTGATCCTACCTTACCTTTAGCGGTACGTTTAGCGGTACGTTTAGCGGTACGTTTGTACCGTCATAATTTAACAATAGTTAAAAACTCTCCCACTTACCAGATGACCCCCTAAATACCTATACAAAACATTTCATCAAAATCGGTAAAACCATTTAGCAGGAGAAAAACTATTTACGCGCACACCGGAATTTTATATATAAGTATAAAAAAGTATTTAAATTTAATATTTACACCCCTTTTTGGGGGAAATATTGTATTGTTAATATTGTTATTAAAGAATTTTTAGCATTAATCAAAAAAGAAATTCTCCAATCCTGACGAATCAAACTCGCAACCAGACATTTAGTAAGTTGTCTATGTACCAGGCAGCCTTTATGTTATGTGAGAAGTGATAAAGTATTGATTAATATTATTCAGAAAGGTCACTACCCAACAGTAAATACTCTACAAGGGTTAGATTATTCATAATTACACTTTCATAATGCTTCGGATTTGTATGGAACTAGAATTTACGAACTGAGTAAATTCTGTAAAGTTCGTATGTAAGGATTTTGATATTAATTATACAGAAGTGCTCAGATTTGTTTGAGCTCGACAATGGAAAACCGGCTCTTCGAGGCACGAGGTGTCCTTTAGGTACTGATAATCTTTTAGAGTATGTGGGTGATATTGCGTGTTTTTTTATTATATTCACTTTACGTTAGCTACAAATATCTCTAGTAGAGTATATACTTTTATAACAATATAAGTAACAAGCGAATCGGTAGGCGGTTATCGGACAATTGGGGTCCGTGGCGCGATACAACTGTTATAAAGAGCAAAATGTATGCGTTAGCACTTTCGCTACAGTCTCGTTAACAGATAAACTCAATAACTTTGTTTGACTCTAACTAGGATTCGAACTTAGAATCATCGGATCTGCAGCCGGTGCATGCTAGCTGCTAGACCACTGTGGGAGTTAAGACCCGATTAAAAAAAGACGTACATACATATGTATATTGAAAGTACTTAGCTTACTTCGAATTGTTTGCGATTAAATATAATAGTACCTAGGCGACCGAGCTTCGCTCGGAGTTTTTGGCAAAAAGTACAATTTTCTTTTTAATTTGACTTAAAAACTAAAAAAAAAAACAAAAGACTTGAACAAATACAAAAAAAAAACAGAAGTAAACTTTGTATCCTACCGGTATTTGAACCCGGACACTTGCGATTGTCAATTTTGCGTCTTGGCCGATTGACCACGATGCTATTGTCCGAGTGTGCGAAATTAGCGACCATATTTTGCGTCGAAAAATGCAATAGAAAACCGCATGAAAACACTCGTTTTTCCGGACATAAGATTAATCTAGATCGATTTTTCGCCCCCGAAAACCGCCACATACCCAATTTCAGCGAAATCGTTAGAGCCGTTTCCGTGATCATCGGTATAAATAAATAAATATACAAGAATTGCTCGTTTAAGTATATTAGATATAAAATAAAGAATAAGAACTATTTGTTGTTTAATATTGCTACTTCCTCTAAATAATGAATAGATAAATGTTTCGTTTCCCGTTATACTATGACATTGTAATATTAAGAATATCTTTTAAAGTTCCAGAAACTAGATTCTACAATACAAATACTCTTCATCTATCTTGTAGCATGCTTTACTGTAAGCATAGGATAAATCCTTGATATTTGTCAGAAGCTTAAGCAAACAGTGTAATAGAGATTTTATGATAGTAATTGTCCCTTTACATATGTTTTCGTGTCTACGATTTCTGCTATAATTCATCATGGCGTAGTCTAAGGGATCACGTTTTGTTTATATTATCAAAATAAAAAAAGAAAAATATTAATAAATTATCCGAAAATATTATTATGAAAAAATAATGGTATTTGGAAACATTCAACGTCTTTATTATCCGATGTAAGCAAAGCCAATAAATGGTTAGAATGCTATATTTTACCTGCGATAAAATTTTGAATTAACAATTTTTATGACTACTTAATAGCTGCACTACTTTTTGCCTACGACATTTACTTAAAACTTTCTTTGTTTTCTCTTAATATTTTTGGGCAGCTCCGTCTATTGATAAGTTCAGAACTAAAGTAAATCTCAAACTTAAAGTATTAGTATCTAATTGCAATTGTGTCACCGGGTTAAAGGTGAACGTCTCAATACAAGTATATAATGGTTTATGTGTAATGTATATGTGTGCGTCAACTTTTACCTGTTTTAGATAAATGACAGGATTTAGAGTTAAAGCGATAATAAAGACAGTATAACAAGAGATAAAGGAGGAATATCAAATAAAACTACCAAGAGCCAATACTGATTTAGGCAATACTACAACGTGGTCTGCTTCAGCAAGCCTGCCATCGGGGCGTTGTGGCTGAGTGCGCAAGCAATCCTGCGACTCCCTATAAAGACGGGGGAGGTTCCTTTGGGTTTTAGTGGGGTGGGGTTTTCTAACTGGTGATTCCCATCTGTATGTATGCAGGTGGTATGCGTAAATGCATTTCCTAACGTTAAAAACGAGGCAATATCACAGCTAATATATTTGGAAGTATAAAAGTTATGGTCAAAGTTAAATGAGACACTGGTTAGACTTAAAACCATAAAAGCGAACGAAAGCGGTCCTGCACTCATTTTAAGTACTATGGAGAATGACATAGGTCAAGTGGCGAAGTGAGCGGGTTTTGAAGGTAATTAAAGCGACGATAGCGGCGCCGCGGCCATTCGACGGGTCTAACCGCATTCTTAATGGAGCTCTCCAATAAAATTGCACGGCACTTATCAGTTAGCATGATATTCAGGCTTCGTGCCAAAAATTGGAAATGAAACGGTTACTATTCTTCTCGTCATATTCTTTTTGCTATATAAACCTTTAGAACTGGGCATTACTGGATAAATTTTAAGTAAGAATCCTGCAGTACGGTACACAGACTAAAAATACATATTTTTAAAATCCTACTAATATTATAAATATGAAAGTTTGTGAGGATGGTAGATGGATGGATGAATGGATGTTACTCTTTTACGCCAGAACGGCTGAACGGATCTGGATGAAATTTGGCACAGAGATAGCCTGGAATAGCACATAGGTTATATTTTATCTAGGACAAATGTACGGTTTGCGTGGGATAGATTAGTTTTTGTCTAGAAATGATTTCAGATTATATTGCTATGCTATATTTATTATTACCTATTATATTATTATTTACTAGCATTGCCCGCGGCTCCGCCCGCATTCAGATTACTAAAAGCCAAATTCTGAGGTTTTACATATTAGTATATCCGTACATTGCAGTTTTTGTATTTTTTCTCAGAAATGAGATATTTTCCCGCGATAAAAAGTATCCTATATGTTGACCCGGATTACCAGCTATCACCATTCCAAATTTCATCTAAATCTCTCCAGTGGTTTTTCTGTGATGCGGTAACAGACAAACAGACAGACAAAATTCAAAAAACTATATATTTGGCCTCTGTATCGAAAATAATGTTCATTTCAATAAAAATTTCCAAAAAATATTTAATGTACAGATTCGACTGAGTTACAATTTTATTATATGTATAGATTATTATATATTATTAAGCCGACAATATTTTAAGATATGAATATCTAATAGATAAATACATATGTATTTTATGTTTCGAAATAGGTATATTAGATTTGTTTTTCATCGGCTGGCACCGACTTCGAAAATATCTGATTTGGTTTTTTACATTTTAGGGCCTGAAAGTCGGTTTTTTCGATTGAACAATTTATTTAAAAAATAATTTATTATTGATTTTTTTAAAAACCGCTTGACCGATTTCGATAAAATTTATATGGGACCACCTGGAAAATAGACCCTTTGAAATGAAAAAATATATAATCCAAATCGGTTCAGGCGTCTTCAAATAATCGGTCAACATACATAAAAAAAGAAGAAAAAAAAAAGATTCCGACGAATTGAGAGCCTCCTCCTTTTTGGAAGTCGGTTATAGAATGTGTGATACAAATATATTTTAAAAATATTGTAAATATTTCAACCTTTTGTTTATATCCTCGAGATCTTTTTTATTACGATTATGTGCTTTAGATTTTTGGCAGAGATGTACAATTAAGTACCTATCTACTATCTTACAATTTTGATTAATTATTCTCATAGCAGGTATATCTCATAGCATAATATATACAACTATACAACTATTGACTACATATTATTATAAATGAAAGTCTCCCGCCGCGCTGAGTTTATGTTTGTTCGGGCTAATCTCAGAAACTACTAAGAGGGTTTATATAGGTACGGGTTTCATCGATAGAATAAGGAATTATCTAGAAAAGTTATAATTTATAAATTTGCGAATAAAAGCTACCAATGCAATGATATAATTGTAAATAAAATCGGAATAAGTCGTTCATTCTGAAAGCTTCGGCAATATTATATATAAAAAATGTACCTATGTTGGTCACACTAGTAAAGAATAAAAAAATATTTTTATTTATGAATAATTGATTGAATATTTCTGAATATCCATCATATGCATCCATCATATGTATCCATCATATGTATATACTCGTATTGAATTATTGAAACAATGTAATGCCATGCCAACATCGCCACATGGATTTATTAATCGCTAAGAAGGTTGAGGATGTTATTAAATTACTACGAGTATATGTAAAATAGTAACGAGAAGATTAAAACTACATAAATCTTATACTCAAGCCACTTCATCTAGAAGAAGGGTAGGGGAGAAACGTGACTTGGGTTAAAAGAAATTCGATTGATGTCTCGGATGACCCCGATCATCCTATATCAATTTGGGATTTAAATTTATTTCTTATCAAAAACATACTGTATGTTTGTTTTATTTTGCGTTAAACGTTAAAGTGACGATGTCCTAGAATCTTCGAAATGTAATATTATTTGTTAAATAGAAGCAAAATAAATAATCTTCGACCAAAAGACTAGGTTTCTTTTTAAAATTATCCCTAAGTTGGAAGAATATACTAATACTGCAAAGGGGTCAAAATTGTACAAGGAATACATACTATATGTATTTTTATAAATATATTTATTGGAGGAGAAGATATTTTAGATATACTCGTCACAGCACTTAAAACAACAATTTTTTAAATATTTCATGTCAGGATTTAATTATTTTTTTAATTTTTTTTAATTGTATTTTCAGAACTTCAGGTTAATGTCCAATTTGAAAATTCTTTGCATACTTTTATTTCAATGTGTCCAGTAAATTCACATATACATCACTACTCACTCTCGCTTCCCTCGGGTTCGTCGCTAGGTTGCTTCCCCATGCAAATTTTCATCCCCATTTTCACCCCCTTGACGGATAATTACCGGGATAAAAACTATCCTGTATCCTTCCCACCAACTAACTAATCCCATCAAATAACTATCTTCTTACCAAATTTCATCTAAATCGGTTCAGTAGATCCAGAGATTACCTCCTACAACCTTACAAACTCAGAAACTTTACCTCTTTATAATATTAGCATGGTAATGTTATATATATATATATATATATATAACATAACTGTGATATTAATATAGAAGTATAGATAATGTTCCTGCTCCTTGTTTCATTAATCTCCTATTTTAAAATAAAGCAGACGTTCTTTTACACGAGTGATAGCAGTAGCACTAATTACATAAAATCACAGATAAGGTTATTGCCTAGTAAATAATTTTAAATATTGAATTAAGTTATAAAATTATAAAAAGAAAATTACTGTTAACTTTTTGGACTTTAATTAAAATTACACACCTAGTGAACGGAAGCGAAATTGTGAATTTCAATGAAAAGGAGCTCAATTTATTTTATGAAATGTGATAATATAATGACACAACTTTGTTATATTTAAATTTTGTCAGAGGTCATGAAGCAAGAATAAAAAAAAAAATTAACTATTTAGTATTTATAAATATTTATATATTTTTAAATATTTATTTTACATTTATAAACACATTTTTACATTTATAGAAAAATGTTTCAAACAAGTTGAGAGGCATTTCTAAGAGAATGTTGCAAATGGTCACCAAATTTGAAGCGCTAAGAATTGACTATATTTTTGATGGTGTGTAATAAATGCTATGCTAGCAGTCTAATTACTACCCAAGTATTATATATAAAAATCAGCTTTTATACTATAACGTAAGAAGAATTATGATTTCATGAAAAAGTTGTCTGGCAAGGGTTTGCCACGATGTTAAGTGTCTGGCATTGAATGACGTGATTTTTAATAATATTCTGAAGGTAATACCAAAAAATCACACTTTATTATTTGACGAATTTAGATCGGTATTTTACACACCTTTAGTACCGTGTACCTGCCAAAGCCACCATAGCCTGAACTTCATAATGGTCCATCGTTCTTATCTGTGTTGGGAGCATGTGCTGACAAACTTTCAGCTTTTATAAAATGACGAAGGTCTGGCGTTCACAGGCTCTTAGGCCATTAGTTTAGACTCGAAATTCGCTTTAATTCATTTTCAATAAAAGCTTCAAACGCATTAAGCGGCATCAGCTCTGTTGCTTATTATAAATCAAAAATAAAATTTCGAAAAAGTTTCTATATAATTATCTAATTTTAAAGTCACTGATTTATCAAACGACCCTCGTATATATAACAAAATTAACAAAATAGCATCATTACGTAAGCCAACATTTTATTTGACCAGATTTATTATTTCAAGTGCTTGAATTTTTCTATGTTAAATGATTAACGTCAACTTTAAAAGCTCTCAAAATTAAAAGCGACACTCCCAACTTATTACCACAAAAAATAAACTTAAAATTAAACTTGGGCTCATTGTTTTCACGACGAAAATTAGGCTGTCCTCGAGACCGCGGGTGTGAATGCAAATCTGATTTGAGTAATGAAACGGGGCTAATTAAAAAGTTTAAATATTTGTTAGTAATATATTCAGAGATAATTTAATCTAAACATTATATTAACTGGTATGTATATAAATAGGTACGTTTTAACGGTTAGTATGGAATACATAGACTATATATATTTCCAAATCGGATTAATAGTTCTTGAGATTAGCTAGTTGAAACAAACAAACCAACTCTGCCTCTTTCTTATATTAGTAAAGAATAAATAATTGTTTGCAAATATATTTGGAATCAATACAATAAAACAAAAAAATAAATAAATATAAATACAAAAAAAAAAACAATCATGTCGTTAAAATTCATAGATATAAGGGTTGAAGTTTAAATTTAATATTAAGTTAAAGTTTTTATATCCTACCATATTTGTGGCGCTTATTAAATTATATGCTTGAAGGCTTTCGTCTGAAAACTTAATAAAACCATTTCACTGTATGAAGGTATAAAAGTTAAACTTTATAGTGTGTAACTTTATTTAGTATGTACATATATGCATATTATGATGACTGAGTAATAAAACTACTTATCTACTTGAATTAGTGGGTTTTAATTTGTGACAATCGAAATACAATTTCTGAAAAGGTTCACTAATGAAAAAAAGCTTGAAAATACCTATGTCTGTGAAACATTTTCCTAAGTTCCATGCTTAAGCTTAATTAAGGGTACTATAAATAATGATATTTATAACGAACATAAAATGTAGCATGCGATTCATTCGAAATACAATGCCCATGTTTTCTTCAATAATCCGCATTTTAATGATTCAGGAAATTTAATTCAGGCTCGATACAAATATTAATTGAAAATATTACAAACTCGACGAGGGTATATCGTAATCTTAAGTTTATGTATAAGGTAGCTAACCTTTAAAATCGATAGCGTGGAGTACAAAATAATAAATCCTGTGCTCATGGATTAGGTAAACGGCTTTGCGAAACGTCCGCCAAGAGTGTGCGAGCGCGCTTCTCACAAATGCGAGTCTAATGCTGCCATAAATCGCCCGCCGGTGGCTCCCCACGCCTGCAACTCCTAAGTAGCAGAGCACTGCGAATTAGTATCGATTAGCAAACGGAATTCCAATCTTCCACATTTCAACAAATATAAATGTAAACATTCATTCTATTTAAAGAATACTTGTATATAGAGATGTCTGTGTAATTTCAGTGATATTAAATACCTATATTTTAATAACGTCAATAGATTATATTGGCACACGTGTATACGCATATATGTATAAAACTAAAGAGTTTGCCTGTTCTTTTTGTGTGTTTGTTTGAACGCGCCATTTTCTGGATCTACTAGTTATTTTTTTGCGTTTTATAGCATATTGGGTATAAAGGTTTTAGGCTATCTTACACTAGGTATATAACGGCCTACGAGAGTGGAGTAATTCTAGAAAATTAAACGTAGGCGAAGCCGCGAAAGGATGTTACTCTTTGAATAATATTACGAATATTTTGATGTTTTACGCTCTACGACGCGACGAAAGAAGCTACTATTTATTTGGAGTGTTCAACTACAGTTTTTGAAATATTTTTGCGCTATTTTCCCTCAGTTGTAGAAGGGATTCATGACTTATTGTTGCAGCAAACCTGGAGAGACGCTACGATTTCAAGTCCTCGATTCAATTTGGAGTCTTCATTCATTTTTTGATTAGAAAATGGAATAATAACTGAAATGTAATTTTTTTGTGTCAAATATATATAAAATATTCAACATGTTGCATAAAGTACAATGCGCAGGATAAAACTGCAATAATTTAAAAATTTAATACAAACCACTAAGGACTGAACGGTCGCCAAAGCGCGTACTTCCTGCAACGTATTTACTGGAATTTATGATTTCATTTGGTGTCGCATATTTCAACTATGTGCCATTTGCATCGGAATGGCTGTAGTATCGTATTGGATTCTCTTTGTTTTACTTATGAGCTTTTGTATCCTTTAAATAATGTAATACATTTCTCAGAGGTAGGAAATCTAAAATGTTGTGATTGTTTCTCAGATAAAATTCTTATATAAGTGCAAATTTTGGTCACGTACGTACTCAGGTCCAAGTCTACAGATAATTTTGTTGGTTATTTTTTGTAAAAGCAATAACAAACCTTACAATCCCATATTAAAATATTAAGATACATAAAGACAGTTCGTTGCTTATGAAATAAGTCGTTTCATTTTTAATTAACTTTTCGTGGCGTTATTTATGCCGCAACTCCCATTATTTTTAATATTTGTTTTCCAGAATATTTTCCATAAAACACAATAAGATATTAAAATCTCTTTACTACACAGAGATTAAAACTCTTTGTTATTTTTGTTAAAGAATTAATAAAAGTTTGTTGTTGTAAATATGTATATAATTATTACTACTCTTTTTCGAGGAAATCTGATAGTTGTTGTCTCATTGCATTGGACATGTTTCATAAATTATATTTTCACATTAACAAAACTATTTATATTACTTATTGAATAAAAACGTTCATCCATACTAAAATTGTCTTTGACATATTTATACCTTAAAAATACAATTGAGGACAATCGTTTAAGGGAAAACCCCGAATTGAGTGTCTCCTTCTTTTAAGTTGATTTTAATGTTTTAAGTAACAACCTTATTTTATTATTGTACTTAATAATACGTAATATCAAGTCGTCATTAGTATTAGGTAACCAATACCGTAACGATAGCCGATTTAGAACTCAGTGTAGTAACTTTCTTATGGAATGTTAGACAAGATAGAAGCTTCACCAATATAATGTCAAATTCTCTTCTAATATAATATATTTTCAAAAAGTATTTTGGCGTTCCATGAGATAATGCTGCCTATAAAATACAAACACATTTACAATCTAGAACTCTAACTTTAACACACAGCTGCTACAAAAAGTTTCATAAAAAATTATTTATCATGGTATCTATATCGATCATAATGGCTATGCCATAATTGTGAAAAAAATCATATATTTCAAAATGTAGTGAAAGAGAAGACTTAAACTTTAAATTATAACATACTAGTGATTAACAATCGCTTCGCTTGGGTCACGTCCCTTACGTTTCCAGGTACGTTTTAAATAAATATGAAAAGTTATTGCGAGTGTACCTTAGGAGAAAGACTTATGCTACTGCAGATTTCTCTGTGGGCCTTCTCAAGACCTGCAATTTTGTAGTACATTGTTTTAATATATCTCTTAAGATTTAGCCACCTTTATAGGTAAATTTCTAAGAACGACTCGACAGAACGAGATATTGCGGTTTCCATGGGAATGAATTTTTTTCCTGTAATAAAAGGTATCCTAAATGTTGACCCGAGTAATAAGTTATGATTACACAAAATTTTAGTTAAAATCAGTTCAGTACTTTTTGCGTGAAACGCACACATCGATTTAGCTAAGTTACTGTTTTATTATATGTTAAAAGTAAGTATTGCGAGTGTACATTAGGAGATAGACATGTGCTATTGCGGATTTTTCTGACTTCGAAAATATCTGATTAGGTATCTATTCTAAATGAAACCCCCCGTTTAGTTATTTTTTACATTTTAGTGTCCGGAATTCGGTTTTTTTAAGTTTTTATTTAAAAAAAATATTTCATATACAGATTTCGTTAAGTTACTGTTTTATTATATGTACCTATGTAGAAAGATTATTATTAAAAACAACATCAACAAATATTTGTAACTTAACGTAGTACGTAGTTATAATACGATGATAGTTTATAATACTGTGAATTTTGTATAGTATGCTAACAAGCCCTGTGTGCGTGCGTCTATTGTTGCAGCCGCGATGTTCGCTACAAACGCAGCTCCGAGTAACCTGTTGTGAAATTTTTAATTAAGTGTAGGGAATTCTGAGTTCTTTATATTTTGCCTTTGTATTGCTACTTTCAGCGGCTTCATTCGTTTTTCATTTACAGGATACTGTTAGGCTACGTATAAAAAGGGCTGATCTTACCTTCTGGGAACATTTTAATTTCACTTACTTGGAAGTTATAATTCACATATGTATATCCAAAGATAAGTCCATGTAAATTAAAAAAAATGTTGAATTAATTATATCGATTAATATTTAAATACAAAAGAATTGACTATCTATTATTGTCTCTAACATTATATTTTTGAGAGCACCATCCGTAATGCATGTATTCAAATCTTGTCAGCCGATGTTAATAAACTCCTAATTATCGTTTCGATTTGAATCTAAGTTCTATAGTAGAATATAAAATCCAGATCTATATATAATAATTTAGTACCATTGAGCTGAATTAGTGCTGGAGCCTGGAGAAGAATAAGCCCGCTCATTTGATTACTTTAGATGAGTCCTATTAAAATTGGTCAAAATCATTTTTTTTAAAGTATAATAATTTATATATTCTAAAACTAATTATTATATATATACATACATATATTATACTATAAATTCACACTGTTACTTATCTTAGACTAACTAAAAATATTCTTTTCTACCTAAGGGTACCTATCATTATTTTTTCAAAGAAAAATATATGTCACGTCTGATTGAATCCGCTAGTAAAGTTCCCGTTAACTTGATCAAGTCGTTCTTTTTCTGTCTTTTATCCTGCGGAAACCTTTTTCTTTTCACGGGAAAAATTAGAGCCATTTCGAAAATTATTCCTATTAGCTGATTTTTTTAGGGCTAGTTTGTGATGATTTTTATGAACTAAACTAGACTTTTGTGTGCAAAAAGTGGTGCGAATAAAAGGAATAAAATATCTGTTATGTTACAGATATGGACGGACAGATGAAACCATGACGAAATTATAAGAATTTCGTTTCTCCCTTTGACTACAGAACTCTAAAAAGATCGAGAGGACCAAACTCTATTTAGAATTAAAATTACACCATTCTTGACATACCTAAGTGAAGAAAAATATTATGTGTAAATTCATCTCAATATAAATAAAATGGCACCCAATTTCTTTAAAATCATCTAACCTTGGCTGAAAGCCAATGTACGCTACATCGACACCGATACATAATAATATTGGAGACTTATTTTGTAGAAGTTTTATATTTTCATTGTATGAGTATTTGATAATATTTGATATATAACTTTAACAATTATACTTTAGACTATCCTAAATAACGAGAAGTCTACTGAAAGTGAATATTAGCAGCCTGTTTTTAACATATCTATGATATATTCTGTTTAAGATATAACATATAAAAATTCATATACTAAAACTAAAATCGTTAAACTTTCTATCTTCAATCTATTTAAAATTGAATGTTGTAGGTACAACAGATATAAATTCCAAAAGTACGGAATTATTCATGTATGCTTCTATTTTCGTGTCTTTGGAGTGCACGCGATCTTCGTGCATGATACCACGTCCTACTGCTCAGTAAAAGTTTATAAATGTCAGTATTTCTTTATACAAATAATGCTACGCCATAATTTATCATCCAAATGTGCAGCTTTATGCCATAAGCGAATTATTACTAATACATATTAATATAATAAATGTGAAAGTGTGTTTGTTTGTCTGTTTGTTTGCTTGTTTGTTTGTCCTTTTTTCACGTCGGATACGAAAGTCGAGACGGATTGGCGTGATTTTTTGTGTGAAGGTAGTTGGAAGGCTGGAGTGTCACATAGACTACTTTTTACTAAACAGGTTATAACACAACCCAAAAAATAATTTTGATCAGAATTACTTAAAACTCGATATTAATGCTCTTAACTACAATTAAATAAATACGTGTTTTAACATTTTTCGAATTTCATCCCATAAGGCGGTAAAATAATAAGAGGATGAAAGTTTGTATGAAACCTACCTTTATAGAGTGTTTTAGTACTTTTAGCGAAGCAACGGGTTCTGCTAGTATATTATAAGTTTAGTAATTTGTTCATGGATATTAATTCTATTTCTCAGCTTCAAGTATATGAGGACAGAGAAAATATTGTGATTCTAATGATACTGCTTACCTTTGTAAGGTCATCATCTACTTACCTGACCTGAGTGACTAGGATAATTAACGTTTGGTTATCGGAGTATTTTGAACATATGTAGGTATTTATTTTATGTATTTTCAAACATGCCTTCGAAGGCATGCTTAATCCTAGGATACTCTCAAATATTTTAGAACTTTTACTGTGTATGTGTTATAAATGAAGTTTCATATAATTTCATTTATTATTTCAGTTAGATTCATAAATTAACAATCATAAAAAAAGTAAATGAATATTCATTCATTTAAATTAATATATTAAGTTCGAATTTTGTCTTCCAATAGTAAAAAAAAAATCTTTCTTTCTAGTTGCCATTCTGACCACTCGCACTTAAGCGCTATTCATCATCTTGCGCACAGCCAAGAAGTGAAATGTCCTGCCTGAGTCTGTTTTTCCGAGTGCGTATGATCTGAAACTCTGTAAGGTGCGTGTTAACAGGTGGCTCTTAGGCAAACTCGCTACATCGTAAACCTTATCCGTAAAGCCGATGCAAAGCAAATCTAATACATTTCGATATGATCTTAGAATACTGTAGGCTAGCACCGACTTCGAAAATATCTGATTAGGTATCTATTCTAAATGAAAACCTCCGTTTAGTTATTTTTTACATTTTAATGCCTGGAAGTCGGTTTTTATTTTTTGTTAAAAAGTTTTTACTTTACCATTTTTAGTGTACACGTAATAAGCAGGTAATTTGTAAGAAGAAAGTTTTTTAATAACATATTCGATTAAGCAATTTATATAAAAAAAATAATATTTATTGTTGATTTTTTTAAAAACCGCTCAACCGATTTCGATAAAATTTATATGGGAACACCTGGGAAGTATACCCTTTGAAACAAAACAAAAATTTTCCAAATCGGTTAAGGCGTCTTCGAGTAATCGGTGAACATACATTAAAAAAAATTCCGACGAATTGAGAACCTCTTTGTTTTTGGAAGTCGGTTAAAAAAAGGTAAAGTTTGTGATGTTGTAGGGGGTAATCTCTTGATCTACTGAACCGATTTAGATGAAATTTAGTTAGAAGATAGTTTGAGACCCTGAGAAGGACATAGGATACTTTTAATCCCGGAAATCATCCCTTAGGGGGGTGAAAATGGAGATGACAGTTTGTATGGGGTATCAACCTATGGACGAATCCGAGCGAAGCGATAGTGAATCGCTAGTATTATATGTGAATACTAGCATTGCCCGCGGCTCCGCCTGCGTTCAGATGACCAAAAACCAAATTCTTAGGTTTTACGTATTAGTATACTCTTAAATTGCAGTTTTTGTATTTTTTCTCGGAAATGAGACATTTTCCTGCGGGAAAAAAGTATCCTATATGTTGACTCGGATTACCAGCTATGATCATACCAAAATTTATCAAAATCCCTTCAATGGTTTTTCTGTTTTTCTATGATGCGGTAACAGACAGACAGACAGACAAAAATTCTAAAAACTATAGATTCAGCCTCTGTATCGATAATAATGTTTATTTCAATAAGATTTTCCAAAAAATATTTAATGTACAGATTCGGCTTAGTTATAATTTTAGTATATGTATAGATTTAAAGAATAACTTACTACTGGCTTACAAACACCTGCAACAATAATCATTAACTCAATAGTGTTATTACAGATGGTAACTAATTTGTATTACAATGGCAATGATAGCTAGTCTACTATATATGTACGTGTACATGCTTGTTATTGTATAATAATATTGAGCCAATAAGCTAATAATGCTCTAAAACTATAGAACCTAATCTTAGACAGTTTCTCAATCATGATCTTCGTAAGTAATTTATCTTTTTATTTAATGATATTAACACCTGGAGGTGTTAAATTTATTGAAAAATCTATTTACTAATAAGACGTAGTCTAAGTAGATAAATTTTAAATGTAGCAACATTTACGCACGTCACATATCTCAAATGGTTTCCAAGAGCTAGAAGTGTTCGTGATGTTCAACACTTAAGGCTATTCGATTTACGAGTCGATGTCGGTGATAAGTGGTTCCAAGTTTTGTATTGGTGTAACTACGAACGGAAACACTATTAAATAGCTTACATAAGATTTATAACCTACCTACTAATATTATCGTTTAAATTGAGTGAATAATAATATTAATAATGCTATGACATGAAATTTAAACTAAACATTTTTTTTTGAATATTTTATATAAATAAGAATATTCTTCTATATTGAACTATTTAACACATTAAAACAGTGTATTTTTTTTAATTTATGTACTTATTTATAACGAGCTATATCGAGTTAAGATCATAATCGTAGCAATCAAATAAATGAAAATAACATAAATCTTTGTAGGTGTTTCAGATATCGTCTGTCAAAAAAGTCAAGGCAAGTCACGAAGGCCCGGATATTGGAGGCCAGAGGCAACGGAAGGGCGCGCCATAACCGTAACTCACGACTGCAGTAGTGACGTCGTACGCTCACAATTTACGCATTCGCGCGCATGCTTTCGAATATCCATAGATGCAAAAGCTCAATTGGTTTAAGCTAAATAAAGATTACTAATTTCAGTTTTAAATGATATAAAAAGACCGATGTAGGATAACGGATCATAAGAGGATGAGCAAATAAGTATAATTGTGGTTTGATTAGGTACGTTTTTAGTTCGCGTGCTAAAACAAGTACGCAATTGCCAAGTAAACTCGTTGGCGATCCATCCAATTTGAAATTTCGCCCTAAAACCGCACGTCAGAGCCGCCATTTTGTTTCGTATCTTGTGTGTTTTTCATGTACAATGTAATGCGGATTTTCTTTCTTTATTGGCTTATATTATTTAGGTATATTTAAGAAATATTTGAGTTTTTGACATATTTACGAGCAATGACAATAAAACTAAGACGGCACAAGTGTACATGAAGTTTTTGAAAATTATTCGTACAGGGACATAAAATGTTGATTTGCTTTAGGAGAAAATTATTTTTTTAATAGTTGAATGCTGGTTTTCTTTCTGAAGTATATCCGCGAGTAGCACGCGAGTTAATGCAGTGTGTGCGTCTCCTACTTGTGAAATGTGAAACCTAAAAACAAGATTTTAAAGCTCGTAAGATTATCATCCCTGAAGTTTTATTGGGACAGTCACAACATACTACTCATCTACAATTTAATTTAAGCATGATAGTGAATGTTTGGACCAAGTGCTTAGTAAAATGCAGGTGTTAAGTCGTGGAGGGATTAACTACAATACTAACGTGTAGCATGATACTATTTTATTGTTAACATAAAACATACATATGTTAAGGATTTTAATGGTAGAATAATGTTTAAAAACGTATGCATACGATCAATTCATTTCAGTTAAGTTTTTTTTTTCTAGTCGATCTGGTAGTGATTTAAAGGGCATGAGAAAACTTACCCAAAGTGGAAACGAATTGCTCTCTGAATTTTCTCTCTTCTAATAGCAAAGAGCTATAAAAATGATTAATTTGAATGTTTATTCCGTTTCATTCTTTATCGATTTTTGCGAACTCTTCTTAGTGGATCTCGACCTCTTGGGAGCCGATCATCTCGATTTATGTATCTATTTTTAGGCTAAATCTAAACGTTTTCAGTTATAGTAACATTCAAATAAACTTAAACAAGACGGCACCGTGTTTTTGGCTTACCACTCTCGGTTACGATTATTTTATTCTCCCAAGCTTATGTGTTCATATTTATTATCTATATAAATCTACCTAAATAAAAATGTGAATATTCTTTTGTAAATTATCACAAATCTTCACAAGTTCTTTATAATAGCAATCGCTTTTAAATTATTTTAGTACTTAGATAATTGTTTTTATACTATTTATAATGTTACTAGCATAACCCGCGGCTTTGCTCGCGCTATAACTACAAAAAAGTTTCTAAAAAGGCAGTTTCATACAATCTTTCATCCCCTATTTTACCCCGTTATAAGATGAATTTCAAAAAATGCTAAAACACGTATTTATTTAATTTTATTGAAGGCCATAAATACCAAGTTTCAAGTAATTCTGATCATAAATATTTTTTTGGATTGTATTGTAGCGTATTTTCCCGTAGGAATCTCCCGCGGTTTAAAAGTAACCTATGTCTCTCTCCAGCCCTTCAGCTAACTCCACACAAATGATCACGCCAATCCGTTATTCCGTTTCGACGTAAAAGAAGGGCAAACAAACAAACAAATACACTTTCACATTTATAATATTAGTATGGATAAGTCGCTTTTACATGTTTAGTTGCAACGCATCAGCTTAAGAATATTTTTGCGTTTATTTCTTTTACTTTTAATCAGACTTAGACATAGTAACGAGGGTTCAGGAACAAACAGTACTTTACTAATATTTACTTTTTATAAATTATATAAAAAAAGTGTGTGTGTGCAATACACACACGGTAGAACGGAAACTTCAGAAAAGTAACCTACGAGAGAATGAGATGAATATAGAGTATCAGGAGTAGGATAATTGTAAGGTTTATGTTATTTTTATAATATTTTTACCAAACTTAAAAGTTATTTTACATTTTATTTAACATAACATGTTATTCAGTATTATTTTTATTATTGTTTACTTCCTGTCTAATGTATTCCATCCTATGCCGAGTAGTTTTAAATTTATGATTACCGTAAATTTTCTTTTTAACTTCCAAGATATCTCTGTTTTCTCGTAACATAATATAAATATTCAAGAAAAATCAGGCTATTTAAGATTCTAATTATTATATGTATAATATTTTAATTGTTATTACCAAAATGACATGATTTTATAATAGTTATTAATTTTTGTAAAGTCGTTTCAGCCCTCCTTTCAAATGTAGGTAGTTAAAGAATATCTCTAACTATATCGATGCAGTAATTCTCAAATGTGTCTGTATTTGGTGGATTGTAGAATTCAATAGATTTGAGATGAATAAGAGCTCTTGAATCCAAATAGCTTTCCTCTGTTGATTAAGATGTGTTATTGTTCTAGGAAGAGGATCTTATTTTATCACAAATGTTTGTATATGGGATGTTCAGTTTACAAAAGGTTAATATAATATAATCAGTCTTGTTATATATGTATACTAGCAACTAACCCTCGCTTCGCTCAGGTTCGTCCATAAATACGTTTGGACGCTTAGTATGAAATAGTTTTTTTTGTGAATTTTTAAAAAAAATTTTTTGCTATTCGAGGCGGAGAAAAATCCAATAAATTAAAGATCATAAAAATCGGTACAGCAGTTCTAGACTTATTAGTGTTGTAACAAAACCGACTCTGCTTTAAACAATATATATATATATATATATATATATATATATATATATATATATATATATATATATATATATATATAATATATATATATATATATATATATATATATATAATATATATATATATAATTTTATTAACAGTTTTTTTATATTATTAATAGTCTCCCAAGAATCATTATACTATAGAAACTTATTTAAATTCATTATTAACGTTAAATTCCGTCTACGCCCAAGTAGTTTTTTCATATAAAAAAAATCTAAAGCAAAGTAATGTTAAAATACAAATTAAGTCATATCCTTTTCCAAGGCTTTTTCATTTTAAATTCAGTTCATGGAATGATTAATAACTTGTATATTCCAATTAGTATTCGCTTGATGAAAATAAATAACATTTTCTGTTTTTTGAAATACTCCTAATTCGTATAAGCTAACAAAGTTCTTTTAGTTAAGCGCGCAATTAATATGTAGGGACATTAACACACAGCACCATATAGTTCCATGGTAAGCTACGTGGCTTGTGTTATGGATACCAAATAGTTCATATACTACACATATTATATAACTTTAAATACATACATATTATAAATATAAACACCCATGACTGGAGTACAAACATTCGTGCTCAAACACATAAATAAATGCCCCCAGCGAGATTCGAACCCGCGACCGCTAGCGGAGCAAGTAGGGTCACTACAAACTAAGCCAAACGTGTCGTCAACAAAACGTACAATTATATTATGTCCGTATCTACTAGAAATCCATCTATTATAATATTACTTTGTTGTTAATCTGTTTTATATACTACATATATACTACTATTTAAAAGAAAATAATGATTCATACTCAAATTATATATTGAATAATTTATTTATTGTATCTATAACGTGCAAGTTTATCGATTGTTTAATCAGTGTCTTATCGTCAATCATAAAATCTTTAATTACTATTTGAGATAAGAAGCTCTTACTTTTCTAAATCTATATTTAACATGCTGAGAAATATTACATGTAGGTGAAAGTAGTATTGATATTCTGGCATTAGTATACAGATCAGGGTCGCTTTCTACGCTTGTAGCAAATGCTATCCAACACATCTGGCGTACGTAATTGTGTTATGGGGAAAAACTTTCTTAATAAGAACGCTGCTTGCGAGCTCATCTGTTCTATTGGGACGTATGCAATAATTAATCACTGGGACCTTTTAATACTTTACAAAGTATAATTTTGACCAATATACTGTTTGCTAAATTCTAGAATATGTTTCTTTATATTTTTCCATTATGATAGTGAAAAAGAAGCTCAATAGTGGCGTGGAGGCCCATGGTGTGGAGGTCCGTGGTGGGGTGGCCCATGATGCGGAGGTCCGTGGTGGGGTGGCCCATAATGTGGAGGTCCATGGTGTGGTGGCCCATGATGGGGAGGCCCGTAATGATGTGGTGGGCCGTGATGTGGTGGGCCGTGGTGTGGTGGGCCGTGGTGGGGTGGCCCTAACGGAGGTGGTGGTGGGCCATGGGGATGTAGATGATGTGGCGGACCATGTGGTCCGTGTGGAGGCATAACTGTTCAAATAATAAGAAATATAATTTAAATATTTTTAATATTTTTAAAGAAGATTCTGTGGCCACACAGTGTGGTCAGCGGAAGGAACGCGAAGAAAACCTCCGAATTGTTGACCACCAAATTGGTATTGTTGGGGTCACCAATTTCGGGGTTTTATAGCAAGTTTTTTGTTATACCAGGGACGTCCAATTATAAGATGCAACAACTTTACAAATCGATTAATTTAATTAGTTTATACATTGCCTATTATTACTACGGGGAGGGACTGTCGGGGGACTTGCGAATCTAACGACAGAATTTTCAACTCGGCCAGACTCAAGTCTCCACTGTAGACCTTCCTTTCGAATTATTTATTTATTCCTTTTGTTTTATTAATTCCTTTTGTAGTAAAGGTCATAAAATTCATAAAATTATTGATTATAAAATGTTAATTATGTGCCGTTACACTCAAAGAATGGAGCAGCTTATTGGGCCAAGCTTACGAGGCATTGTAGTTTCGTTGAAATATAATCATAATATGCAAAAGCGTCAATAAACGAAATACTATAACCGTTCAGAACGTTAGCCTAGTTTATTTGGGTCAGATCAGTTTTTAGATTAGATAAAGATGATTAACATATAGATGACTTTCAGAATAATATTCGTGGCTGTAGTTTCAAACACCCAAATCCTTATAACTATACACAAAAACATATATTAATAAGAACTAAAAAATATTGTTTGATTTTTTGGAGACTTCCACTGAAAGGGTTGAAAAACTAAACAAAAAATAGACTTCTAGGCTTTAAAATGTAAAAAATAACTAAACGGGGGTTTTCATTTAGAATAGATATCTTATCAGATATTTTCGACGTCGGTGCCAGCCGATGCAAAGCAAATCTAATATATTTCGATACGTAAAACACATATTTACCTATTAGATATTCATATCTTAAAATATTGTCGGCTGGCACCGACTTTGAAAATATCTGAGTAGGTATCTATTGTGACTAGGTATCTATTCTAAATGAAAACCCCCGTTTAGCTATTTGTTACATTTAGTGCATGAAAGTCGGTTTTTATAATTTTTTTTAAGTTTTAATTTGTCTTTTTTTAGTGTACACGTAATCAGCAGGTAATTTGTTAGAAGAAAGTTTATATTCGATTAAGCAATTTATTTAAAAAAAAAAAATTGTTGATTTTTAATAAAACCGCTTGAGCGATTTCGATAAAATTTATATGGGACCATCTGGGAAGTATACCTAAAACATACATATATAAAAAAAGATTCCGACGAATTGAGAACCTCCTCCTTTTTGGAAGTCGGTTAAAAAATACACACAGACTAAAAGCTAAATGGAGATTTATGTTATTTTATACATTATATAAAATAATATCCATAGTATAAATAATGTATGTATATACCGTACTAAATCTATTTTTACTACTACATACTACTACTGACCACTACCTACCACTATTTCTACAGTCGTTACTAAAACTTGAGATTTTAATTATTACAAAATGTAGAAATTACAAAACTCTTGCAAAACAATAAATTAGTCATTTTTATTATTGTACTGGTATTCTTAGGATGGATTAAAAAACAAAAACCATTTAAAATGCTTAAGTGGAACATGTTCGACTTTAAAAAACATAATTATGAATTTGACTAGTAGATTCTATTTTACTAATAATAAAAGAATAATAGAAAAAGTAGTATTTTGACAAACAAGTGTAAGTGTACTACGTACGTACGTCAGTGTTAAGTGTACCTAAAGCGATAACGCTTACATATAATAATATAATTAAAAATAGTTACCAAAATTACCAATTGTTGATTTTTCAATAATAAAAATTGAACACAATAAAATTTACCACTCTCTTGATGATGCGGAGTTGAATACTGGTACTAATTTGTTCCCTTTTTCTATTTAATCTATGCTATATCAGTACCGATATGATAAGAACGCTATAAGTAATTGGAAAAACACAATTCGTCACTACTTTTCATACTGTTTTTTCCATTTTATTAGAAATATAATTTTATCGAATCGAGGTATTATTTTAATTTATACGAATTTTTATACTAATGATGTCTAGTATGGCCCCGCTTATGCATCAGCATGTGCCTATCTATATAAATTAAAATAAATCGCTTAATGTGTTGCCAAGCGTAAAACTCGAGAACAGCTGGGTAATTCGGCAATTTTTTTTATTCGAATTTTCGCTAAGGTCCGAGGAAGGTTCTTATGAATAAAAAAATTGGAAAAAATGTCCGGAAAAACTAAAAACACAATTTTTCTAAACCCGCTACCCACTTGATTTTACAGAACGAGTTCTGTTAGGTCCAGCTATTTTAATATCAAATATATATATATATATATATATATATATATATATATATATATATATATATATATATATATATATATATATATATATATATATATATATATTATAGCTAAGTAATTAAAGCTTACCTATTAAATACGTACCTAATCAAATATTTTCGAAATCGGTGCCAGCCCATACAAAGCAAAGCACACCGACTTCGAAAATATTTGATTAGGTATGTATAGTAAATGAAAACTACCAATCAGTTATTTTTTACTTTTTAGTGCTTTTGTTTGAAGTCGGTTTTTATTTTTTTGTTAAAAAGTTTTTATTTTTCCCTTTTTAGTGTAGACAGTAGTAGCAAAGTAAGAATTCTAAAGCGTTAGGCTTGTCAAACCAAACAAAATAAGCCCAAACTCAAAGTATCTACTATTAGCCGTTGAAGAGTTCCACCTATCCACCTTCTGGCTTTACCATCAGATCAGGTCAACAATACCGAACCACTGTACTATCAATGGAAATAGAAACACTTGCAAAGTTTCAAGTCAATATGACAATTAGAAGTAGGTTAAATTAATTATTAGCTATTTTTCCACCCTTAGGGGTGGTATATTTTTTTGAAATTTTAATGGGACCAATCTGGAAGTATACCCTTTCAAACAAAACAAAAATTGTCTAAATCGGTTAATAAATGACGAAGTTCTGAGGTAACAAACATAAAAAAAAACAGTCGAATTGAGAACCTGCTCCTTTTTGAAGTCGGTTGAAAAGGCATCACTATGTGCGTACCGCGATGTGTGAATTGCTATACGTGAGTTTCGTATACGGAAAAATAATAAAACAAATGTTTTCAAGTGATCAGCTTTGATTTTCCTCATATCCCAGATCCTTAGCCCGTAAAGAATATTTGTACTAATAAATAAAATTAAAGTATCTGTCTATTATTTGAAAAGATCATAAGCCAAAAGAGCACATAGAATACTTACTATGTTTAGCTCATATGGTTATTTGCAAGTGACTAAGCAAAAAAAAAAATGGATAATAAAAGTTTGTGTGTCTGTTTGCCTGTTGTTTATATTCAAAAAAGCCAAAATGTCTGGACGAACAATGGACGGGATTTTTACCGATAGGTTTTAAGCGGATTTGAGCGAGAGTGGACCTTTTTTTGGAAAATATAAAATACTCGAGATTTTAACTTATATTAAAAAATGTATCTAAATCTATTTTTATGTAATTTATTAAAATGTATTTAGTATATAGTATATATTAATATGTTTTTTAATGTGAATATATATTTTTTTTATTTTCAAATAAAGTTTTAAATATTTTACGAATAAACTTCATTCATTCATTTGATCGAACGATTTTTTTTTAATTCAATACTTAATATAGAAAATCACGAAAACTTCCAAGCACCCGCAGAATATCAATGTTTTAGTAATTGTTTAGAATTTTCATCGTCCGTTTGTTTTGAAATTTTCTCAAAGAAGAAAATTGTATTTACTTATCGCGCTTCGTTTACTTACAAGGTATTTAAGTCCGTGTAGTCTTTTCTCGGTTTTGTGTTTGTAAAATGGAGTTTCCTTGTTGGAAGATGAAGCGGAATACATAATCGATTCTTTGAAGTATTTTATTAGCCGTTTCGTTTGTAATGCAACACTTGTTTTCAAACTTTTAATAAAGACATTGATGCTCTTATACTTTTCAATAAGAGAGTATTTTTGTTTATAATCTAATTTTGCTTTTATAAACTGACTGCTTCAGAAGATTTCGTATTTGGACAAAAAAACACAAAAAAGTATGTCTCTTATATTAATAATTTCTTATATTTTTCAGTTTTTGAAAAATGATATAAATAAAGGAGTAGAGTATGTTTTATAACGTGCATTAAGGATATTGCATTAAGTGAACATAAAAATCATTGCACAGATACAGTCTGCTAGCAGTTTTTTAAATAAACTTTAAAATATGAACACTAAGATAGTGAATGAAAAGGGTGTAACGACGATGTTGAAGCCGAAGTGTATTAAAAGTGCATCCAGCCGAATTTCATTCATGTAACTTCCTCTTATATATTAGAAATATGTTATTTATTGGATTTCGCGCCTGTCATCGAAATGAAAAATGTTTCCATAACTTTAATAGTTACTTATCTAATTAAAGATAACCTTTGCAAATTTTTATTATAAATACTAAAATGTTTGTTGGTTTGTTTCTCTTTCACTCAAAAACGATCAACGGAGTGACGTGATATTTTATTAAGAGCTAGCCAAAAATGACGAAATTTATAGATTACTTAGCGACTCACCATCGCTTCGCTCGGGTTCGTCCCTAGCTTACTTCCCTATACAAACTTTCATCCCCATTTTTACCACTTTAAGGAATGATTTCCGGGATAAAAAGTATCCTATGTCCTTTCCAAGGTCTTAAATTATCTTTTTACCAAATTTCATCTAAATCGGTTCAGTAGATCCAGAGATTACCCCCTACAACGTCACAAACTCACAAACTTTACCTCTTTATAATATTAGTATATATGTTTATCTTAGTGCATTAAATGCCCTGTGTAATATTAAGCAAAAAGTTGTTTAGGAGAGCTAAAAGTTACTTAAAGACGCACCTGAGCCGAGCGAGGGTGAGTTTGTGGAATGTAAACAAAATAGGACAATATGGATGTCGTATATATTTAGCTCAATTTCTTTTTTCAAATATCTATCGATCGGGCATTATATCTCTACCATTAGTTTTATTTTTAATCTCATTAATTTATTTTACTTTCTTTTTTTTTTATTTATTAGACCACACCAGTGGCACTAGTTCTGATTTAAAACCCCAAAAATTGGTATTCTGTAAAAAATATTTTCATAACGGATATGGGGTTGTTATTATATACATAGATATCCTTTTGTGTAAGTTACAATTTTTTAATTATTATCTTACGCAAAGATAAAACCGACAAATATATGACAAGTACAAAAAAATTTAAGTTATTCACCTCGCTAAATACTTATCGCGTTCGCGATATCAATATTGATATGTGAATAATCAGTATATAACAAATATGTGAGCTGTATCATTCTATCAGTAATAGTACATTGTGCAAGATAAATAAGTAAGTTATTAGAATAATTATTTATTAATATTTAAAACATTTTAAATTTATAGCAACATAAATTAGTCACGTTAGAATTGGATTCACGTGTTAAGGGACTCATGCCACTATTTGCCTTACTAATTTTCCAATCGAATAGGAATAATATTGATAGATAGTTGAAATTCTGCGTGCAAGTTCGTCATAGACGAGGTTAGTTTTTATTATTTGTTGTTTTTATATTATTGACATTGAGTTTGACTCATTTTTTGTATTGCAGTATAAATAGCTGCTAATATATTAATTCTTTTAACTGAGATTTTAATAAATAATGTATTTAAATAATATTTCATTTACTGCTCTGAATTGCATGGAAATCGGGCTAATTTGGTCACTTCTTTCTTAACTTACGATTTTGTTAGCTCAATATTAAAGTGGTGTAATATGTACAAGCATCTTACATATTTTTAGTCCAGAGTGGTTATTAGACGTGCATTAACTGATATTTATTATTTTTTTAGGATGGTTCCTCCACATGGTTTACCCTGCGGGCCTTATTGCGGTAGTGCGGTTTGCTTGCCACACTGCATGTACCGTAACAGGCCACGCACACCAATTCAAGAGTGGATTCCACCACCGTACAGCCCCTGCCCAAATCCACCTGCGTGTAACTGTCCACCTTGCTACGGTCATCCTCATGGCCCACACTATCCGCATGGACCACACAACCCGTCTGGACCACAATATCCACAAGGGCCTCATAATCCTCATGGACCACAGTATCCACCCTATCCACAATACCCACCCGGAGCACAACATCCACCTGGGGCACAATATCCACAAAATCCACAATATCCATACAATAAGTATGATCACTTGATGAGATGAATTTCAATGTCTTATATACATGTCAAGAATTAAACAGAAGCTATTGATTATTATTTACATACTCATGTGAAAATCTCTATTTATTTATAAAATAAATTTATATGAACCTGAAAATTGACTTTATTGAATAGAAGATCCAGATTTTTTGACCCACTTCAAATTATGTAAATTTCATAACACGGGCTGACGTAGTTTTGAAAACAAAACATACTAACTAGCGACAAATACTAATAACTAATAGTACGAGCAGAGTAGGTATATGTAAGTTATAATGAAGAAGTTTCATTCAAGCCGTACATCTCCAAAACACTCGGAAACACGTGCGGACACATCGCGGAAGTCATGTGATTTTGCCTATAGAGTTCTAGAGTTTTGTGTTGTTCTGACTATATTAGAAATGAAATGAAATTGAAATGAAATTTATTTATTTAGTAACAATTCTTATATGTATTCAGTAAAAAATAATGGCTACGATGATACTGCAAAAATATAAACTGCATTATTGGTGCATATATTAAAAGACATGATGATTTTTTTCCGTATTACATTTAAAGTGCAATAAAGAATATAATATGAAATAGTAAACGCAGTAATGGCATTCATTATGAGTAAAAATATAAATAATATATTTTTTCGCTTCATACTTTCAACGAGATAAGAATTTGGATAAAACTCGGTTGTAGCTTCCCATCAGATTGACAATGCTTACTTTAAGTTGAATAAACGACTCAATGTGATTGTAAAAGTCAGTCTGAATAAAGATTACTTTGAGTTTGATATAGATGGAACATAGAGAAAAGAGAGGAACGGTACACACAGTAAAGAAAGACTTTTAAGGAGAGTTCATAGACAAAGTTTCACCGGCACATATTATATATTAGCTTTATGTGCTAGTCTATGTGCTATTCGAGTTTATAACCTATTTCTGCGCCAAATTTCATCAAGATCCGTTCAGCCGTTCTGGCGTGATTTAGTAACAAACATCTATCTAAACATTTAAACTTTATGATTTAAATCACTAATATTACCTAATTAACTACACTAATATTAGATATTCGTAAAATAATGTAAAGATATTTTGCAAATTTCACTCAATTATACTCGTAAATAAATGTCTAGTGTCAAACAAAATATGTTTTTAAATACCCGTAGGTATTTTCTTCGCAATATCAAATAGGTATATATCAAGATAAGTTAGCACATGAAGATAAGTTAGTAGAATGATTTTCTTTATTCTTTTGAATACGTGATATTTATTTTCTTAATTTATAAATATATATACATCGCGTACGATAAAAATAAGGCGTATGTTGTCGACAGAACGAAGTACGTAAAATAATCCCACATGTAGATAAATATTTTAATTCATTTTGATAATTTGATAATTGATATAAAATACCTTTTACCGCTCAACCTACTTAGTAATAATATAAACCTATGAGATTTATATTTTTACTGAATGTCGACGTTTTCTTTTCCACAGTCCACTGTTCTTGTTTTACTGATGAAATGACCTTTCATTGTTTTGCGTCATCAGAAGATACCATGTTAATGTGCACATTGCAATGATTCAGTATCGGCAAACAAAAAAATTGGTATATTTAACTCAACCGACATCGATGAGAGAGAGCTAACTACTATCATCGATGTACCGACAATTTAGTCTGCAGACTGTAGAGTATTGGAGCCTTAACGTACTATACTATAATTTTGTGACCAGCTGTAAAATGCGATACACTCGTAAATACCTGTGATATAATGAACGCGTAATCAAGTTTAGTTTGTGAGACGTTTAATATGACAATGAAAATCATCGGTTTCCGCCCGACTCGTCCCAGTACACAAATAATGACGTCAAACAAAAAAAATATATTTACAAAAAGGATTTTATATATATAATTAAACACTTTGTTCAGTAGAGCTTTTCGCTGTGTATTAAAGTACCTTTAACTGAATGAAATACGAGTACTTCTAAACGAGAATGAAGTACGTATTTAATAAATATTAATAATTCATATTTATGTATATCTATTGCGATCATTGGAGTATAAGTAAATAGTAGGTGTGCAATGGCACTATACTCGTGAGTTACGATTATGACGCGCTCTTCCGTCGCCTCTGGCCTCCAATATCCGGGCCATCGTGACTCGCTGTGACTTTTTTGGTAGACGGTATCAAAAACACCTAAAAATGATTCATGCAATTTTACTTTGCGCATTTTTACAGGCGTTAAATTCTTTTAGACTTTATTAGCACGGTACTTGGAAATGGAATATTTTACGATAAGTTCGTTATCGACTTCTTGTTTTGATTTTTTGTGCTATCTTTAATTATGTTACTTTTTTCAATTATCTGATGTTTTACGCAAGCTGTTTCATCTATTTATACACATAATGAAATTCAAACTGAGTCGAATCTGTACATTAAATATTTTTTGCAAAATCTTATTGAAATAGTCAATCAATATCGATACAGAGGCCGAATCTATAGTTTATAGAATTTTTGTCTGTCTGTATGTCTGTGACCGTATCAAAAGAAAACCACTGTAAAGATTTGGATGAAATTTGGTATGATGATAGCTGGTTATCCCGGGCAACATATAAGATACTTTTTGCTGCTAGAAAATATCTCATCTCAAAGAAATCTATACTAAACGTTAAAACGTAACGTAAAGTTATTAATATAATTTGTTATACAGACTTTTAATTTTATTATTTGTATACATAACACGTAATAAATATAATATATGCGTATTCGTAGTTGTGCAACTTGTAACAGATGTCGGTTTGTTAATCACGTAGTATCTGTTAAATATCCATCACGCTGCCAACTCTTACAAAATTATTTGATCATAGTACAATTTTTGGAATCTTGGATGCTTTAAATAAATTAATGTAATATATGTACAATGTACATGCATTAATTATAATCATTTACGCAATCTGTAACATATTTTTTTTACTTCCAACAACGAAAGATCTTATAAGTTTGACGCCTATGTACGTCTGTTTGTGTGATTGTCTGTTTTTTTCGGTAACTCCCATTTAATGGCTGTGGTGTTTTATTCAAAAGCAAGTTTACCTCGTTTGTCCTAGCTTAGTTAAAATCCTATCTATAGTTGATGAAAATACGTCCAGTTGTTTAAAAGTTAAGAACTCTTTTGAATTATATTATGGGGCCATTTATTAACAACATCAATTTTAAATACTAAAAATAAAATATATTCCTTATTTTCTATATTTAGGAACCGCTCTAAATTTCGCATGTTTTTATTCGTTTATTTTGAAATCTTTAAGATTTCTTAGAAATGCATTTTAGGATTAGGACGATCTTTCCATTTTTGTGTTATCGTAGAAATTGTAGTATTACAATTCAGAAGTGAGAAGATAATGCTAACTTTAAAGTAAAACAAAATATAATACTATAATAGTTACACTTGCGCTGCGATTTTTAAAACTAATAAATACTAAATATATTTTACAAAATTTTTATTTTATTAGTAAATTAATATTTTAGTGCGTTAAGGAACCATCTGTAAGTAAGCCTTTTTAGTATTAAGTATTTATTACCGTATTCCTTACAAACCAATTCGATAAACAAACGTTATATATATAATATAGAACATCATTTAAATATTCTACTTTTCTGAACGAATATACGCCAAACAAAGTTGGAATTAAAATCTTTGAGTATAATACAACATTGTTCTAAGAACATGAATATTAATTTAGAACATTGGCGAATAAATTTTTCAGTTATTGTTTTCATAATATAATAATGTTCTTGTAAAGTTTGTTTGCATATAGTATGTTTTTTCAGGTTCAACTAAAACATGGTTGTGCGGGGTGTAGTTGTTTCATCTTAACCACAATTTGTGTGTTTTAAATAAAACTATCTTTTCGGTTTTTTTCGCGAATTTATTTTGATTTTTGGTTCTCGACGTTTCGAATGCTTTACAGCATATTTCTACAAAATTTGTACTCATACTCTTCAATTAAACTGATGAAACACGTGTATATATATACTACAGAGTATATATATATATATATATATATATATATATATATATATATATATATATATATATATATATATATACATATCTTCCGCCAGTTTCGAAATTCCTACAAGGTATGGTAGACGGGTGCATGGCACGCAGGGTGGTGCAGGGCGTGCGGGGAGCGGGTGTGTGTGTGTGTACTAATTACTTATAACATAAAGCCAAAGAATTTGTTTTCAACCGACTTCAAAAAGGAGGAGGTTCTCAATTCGACTGTATGTTTTTTTTTTTTATGTTTGTTACCTCAGAACTCCGTCATTTATTAACCGATTTGGACAATTTTTGTTTTGTTTGAAAGGGTATACTTCCAGATTGGTTCCATTTAAATTTAAAAAAAAAATACCACCCCTAAGGGTGGAAAAACAACTAATGATGAATTTAACCTACTTCTAATTGTCATATTGACTTGAATCTTTGCAAGTATTTCTATTTCCGTTGATAGTACAGTGGTTCGGTGTTGTTGACCTGATCTGATGGCAAGGCCAGAAGGTGGATAGGTGGAAGTCTTCAACGGCTAATAGTAGATACTTTGAGTTTGGGCTTATTTTGTTTGATTTGACAAGACTAACACATTAGAATCCTTACTTTGCTACTACTGTCTACACTAAAAAGGGAAAAATAAAAACTTTTTAACAAAAAAATAAAAACCGACTTCAAACAAAAGCACTAAAAAGTAAAAAATAACTGATTGGTAGTTTTCATTTACTATACATACCTAATCAAATATTTTCGAAGTCGGTGTGCTTTGGCTAAGTAATTAAAGCCTACTTATTAAATACATACCTAATCAAATATTTTCGAAATCGGTGCCAGCCCATACAAAGCAAAGCACACCGACTTCGAAAATATTTGATTAGGTATGTATAGTAAATGAAAACTACCAATCAGTTATTTTTTAATTTTTAGTGCTTTTGTTTGAAGTCGGTTTTTATTTTTTTGTTAAAAAGTTTTTTTTGTTGTTTTAACACGCGCGAAGCCGCGGGTTCTGCTAGTTACACATAAGATCTCGATTTGTATTTTGTTTCAACACGAACTAAGTACAACCACTTTTAAGTATTTACAATATTAGTATTGATTATTCAGTATAAGCACAGATCACACAACCCATACTTCCATACTTATTAATATTATAAACTATAAATATATAAATATTATAAATGTGAAAGTTTGTTTGTTTGTTCTTCTTTCACGTCCAAGCGGAGTGTCGGATTGGAGTGATTTTTTGTGTGGGGATAGTTGGAGGGCTCGAGGGTGACATGCCTATGTCACCTATTTTTTATAGCGGAAGATTATCTCATTACAAAATAGGGAATGAATATTTTTATGAAAGCTACTTTTAAAATAAAACAATACGTACATATATATTAGATTTTTTCAAAATTCATCTCTTAAAAAGGTAAAAGGTTGTAATGTTTGAAGGAAAAAAATTATGAGTTAATGTAAGATTATGTTATTCCCACGGGTAAATATGATATAATGCAACAGAAAAAAATATTTATGATGAGAATTACCTGAAACTTAGTATTAGTGATCTTCAATTTAATTAAATAAGTACGTGTTTTAACATTTTTGCTGTAATTCATCCCGTGGTAGGGTAAAAATGGGTCGTCAAATTGTTACGAAAATCCGCCATTTTTATTGTTATAATTAAGTATTCAAGATAAAAAATAAGCAATACGTGTTATCGTTCAAATTATTCGAAATTCATCCCCTGAAAGTTTAAAAATAATATTAGGGTCGAGTTGACTTAAAAATCAGTATTAATGCTATTGACGGTTAATTATCGAAACAATTAAATACTTACAAAAACTTTTTTTTTTATAAAAATTGTGTTTTATTTAATTTTTAACATAAAACGTTCTCAATAAAAATTAATTTAGTACTAGTGTTTTAGTTCTTGTAATTAGCAAATTGTATGTGTTAATGAAGCAAATAAATAAATTAAATGATGTAATAGTTCATGTTCTATTTTAAAACAAGTGTTGATAACATCAATAGGTAATATAATAAAACTGTAGAGGTCGAATGTCTGTTAATAGAAAAAAATGCTAAAAACCGAATCAGGGGATGTAAGAAGAGAAATAAAACAAATACAGATTTTTTTAATTTGTTTGTTTCTCTGTCTGTTTATCTGTTTGTACGGGCTAATCTCCGAAACTGTTGGACCGATTAATGAAAATGAAATTTTGTATGGTGGTACCTTATATCTCCGGTCGACATTTTCATCCCGTAAAATTAAAGAGTTCCCGTGGGATAAATTTGATTTTATGATATATGATACATAAAATACCTAATCACAAAGTTATAATATAAAAACAAAGCCATTATTAGAATTATTTCAAGAAACATATTGTTAATATTAGAGGATAAGGAGATATACACTCAAGTCTCTGCCTACGATCTTTGATGAGTTTCTACCTGCGCGTTTCATCCCTAAATATTTAAGAACTGCTCACCATCTTGATAACCCTTTTAAACATTTAAACTTTAAACATCCCTTGAGTAAGATGAAATTTTGGAGCATGGTATTAGATAGAATAAACGTAAATGATATCTTTAAAATGTAATACGTTGCAAAAAGTGTTACAAGAAATATATTACGATTAATTCCAATTACTTACGTACGTATTTATGTACAAAACCTGACTAAAAAAAATGACTTCGAAAATATTAGAAACATTTTAGGCTTATATTTCAAATAAAAGATGCACAACGCACATACATAAATATGTGTTGTAGCTAATGAACAAATTTCGTGGTCATAACAACAAGAACGAAATAGACATAGACATATGAAGGTAAGTCGTAATATCAAAGGTAAAAAGAACTCAACGTTCTCTACACTTAATTAAAAATTTCACAACAGGTTGCTCGCCGCTGCGTTTGTAGCGAACATCGCGACTGCAACAATAGACGCGCACAGAGCTTGTTAACATGCTATAGAAAATTCACCTCGTTATAAACTATCCGCCTTTCTCTTGCAAGCAAACTCAAATAGATTTTTTTATTCGTAACAGAAAGTATTTAAGAAGAGGTATGCAATTAAAGAAATTGTTACGTTTGAAATATTGTTATTTTAGAATCCACATTTAAAAAACTTTATATTACACGTAGTTTTAAAAGAGATGATAAAAGTAGACAAAATTTGGCAATTTAGCTTATAAGTTTTTAATCAAAATATTTTCATGTTTTTCTTTTATATATTAAAATCGTTATAGGTTATCATTCGACTTATTAATACTGCATGGTGATCTAAATTATATACGATAAAACTTTGTTTTTATCCGTTCATAGGATCGCACATCATTAGAGAAATATAAAACGAACTTTAAAATAATGTTATCTAATTTATATATATATATATATATATATATATATATATCTAGACTATATATTATACCCTAGACTGTGCGTTTTAATGGTTAGTATGGAATAGGTAGAGTATATATTATATATTGCTCCACTTCCTTGAGTAGTAGCATGATGATATATACCCTATAGCCTTGCTAAAAAATGAGCTATCTTATGCAAAGAGAATTTTTCAAATCGGATTAGTAGTTCCTGAGATTAGCGCTTGCAAACAAACAAACGAACAAATCTGCCTCTTTATAATATTAGTATAGCAGTATAGTATAGTAGGCCTTACTGTTTGTAAAGGAGGAAAGTAAGGGACTACTAGTCTTGTCTGGCAAAGAAAATGTAGTCAAGAAAGCTTAAGCACCGGCTAAGCTACCGAGCTTATGTGAAACATTGATGAGTCATTTCAATTAATTGAATAGATCCGAAGTATAAAATGTAAATGTTCACAAACTTAATCTAATTTAAGAAAGTATAGGTGAATATTATAAGCTTATACTTGTAAAAATATAATATTACAGAAAAAGTGCTTATATGGATGTACATACATAAATACTTTACTTGTACAAGATGTTATTTCAATATCTATGGATTATTTAACATGAAATGTAGCTCGTACCATTTCACTTGGATATATTAATATTTTAGCAGAGCGACAGAAGTCGTATACATGTATACGTCATACAGAAATGGTTATTCATGAAAAAGTGTGCCAGGGGATTGCTTCGTTTTAGCCATTTTGTGTAAGAATGTTATTTACGGGGCAAACATATGTATTTATATGTACTTTTATACGTGTATAATGTATACTAGCACCTCATGTTAACTATTATTTGTGGGAATTTAGATTTAGTTCGCTACCTAAATTCCCAGTTCTAAATTATTTCTAGATAGGACTAAATAAGCAAGCTGGCTCTTTTAATGTTAGTTTAAAATATACATATGTACTTAAATTTACATCATATATATATATATATATATATATATATATATATATATATATATATATATATATATATATATACATATATATAAATTTGAAATCAGAAATAGACAAAAAAATATATGTTATTTTACTTTTGCCCTTGTAAAATATTATATTCTACGCTTCTATTCTATACTTCTTTATTATATATTAGAAAAAAGCAAAAAATAATAATAAGTTTTTGTCTATTTGTTTATTCGTATAGTGTAGTGTATACAAAAAAAATCTTACTACAAATGTGTTATATTAATACTGTTAAATTTTATTGTTTGTTAACTTAGTGGTTGCGAAATTGCATGTCTGATATATCATTATAGAATACAGCTTATGTAAAACCGAAACACGTTACTAGTTTAGTATTTTATCACGATTTATAGCAATGAATTAAGTAATTTAATTTGCACGGGAGATCTATGCTGGCTAACCGAAACAAGAGCCGCGAGTAATTTATTGCTAAATGCCTGTGATTTAATGTTTCGATGTGATTAAAGAACAATTGATTGAAATTATGGCATCTGTCTGTGACTATGACGTGTTAAATTATATCAAATCTATACTTCTAACACAAGTTTACAGTGCTTCTGTTGCCGGGAAAATTTTTGCTGTTGCTGACTACATATGGTATGCTAAGTTCAAATATATAATTAGAATTTTTTGATCAGCTCTGGTTTTTGAGTTTCAGCTATCTGCATTCAATACAAAAAATACTTGTATTAACTAAGAAAAAAATATTATAAAATTAAATTAAGCATTTAGTTCTTAAAAACTTCGTCTTAAGTCTCTCGCCTTATGAGTATTATTAGTCAGAATACATTTTTGTACCCTCAAAACCCTAATACCGTTCTTCCATAGCGCGTAAATCTTGATGCATACACTCACCCTGCTCGTCCCTCATATCTCCTAGATTTTCAGGAAACCTGTCCAGGTTACTATAGAGAAAGTGGAGTTTAAATACTCATATTGCATTCTAAATTTTTTAATTGTAAAAGGAGGTCTTCTACAAGTTCATTTTTATCAACGAGTTTTTAATATATGAACAAAAAGCAATATTGTCTTTCACGATAAAAAGTAACTTTAGTACCTAGAGAAAACAATTTTTTTCTATAAAGACTTATTGGCATTTTTTCTATAAAGACTTATTGGCTTCAGAATTATTGGCATCAAGACTGATGCCAATAATTCTGAAGCTTGTTTAGAAAGATTGATATCTCTTACAAGATCTTCTGATTCAATATTTGGTTAAGATATATTTTGGGGTACTGGAGACTCATGTGAATGTTGCACTGGACGCTGAACACAAGTAGTACTTGGGTAAAGCCATTTATGTTGACACTAATAAAATTACATTCATTCAGATGTTTTTGTGGTTCCCACAAATTGTTGGTGTTTCAAATTCAAAAGCACTTCTTTTGCTACCTTTCCACAATCATAAATATTCGACACACGACTTACAAATACAATTAGACGCCAAAGACTCAGGACTTTTATCCAAGAACATCTCAAAATGCAGAAAGTAGGTGTTTTTGACGAACTCTTACTTAACTTTTCTACAATTGTGAAACACATATTGTCCACATATATAGCAAAATGATTTGGATTGCTTAAACAACTTCTCCTTGAAGTACTCATGTAACAAAAACTTAAGATATTAATCTTAACAGAGTGAAAAACGCACGTTATGAACGGGCAAATGCGCTTAAATAATGAAAATCAGAAATAAAGTAATTTGAGCTGCACAAAATTTTTTAATGATAAATTTGAAAAGATTATGCCCTAAGTAAACAATATCAACTATAAAGTTCATGGCAACAAACGAAAATTAAAATTTTGTAAAGTAGTGTAATAAAACAGTAACTTAGTGAAAACGATGTGTGCGTTTCACGCAAAAAGTACTTATAGAACCGATTTTAACTAAATTTTGTGTAGTGATAATTTATTACTCGGGTCAACATTTAGGATACCTTTTATTACAGGATAATCTTTCATTTTCCCGACAAAAAACCATAACTAGTTCTATCGATACGTTCTTACATTTCTAACGCTGGCTAAACCTTAAGAGATACGTTAAAACAATGTACTAGAAAATTGTAGGTCTTAATAAGGCCTACAGAAAAATCTACAATAGCATAAGTCTTTCTCTTTAGGTACACTCGCAATAAATAGTTATTATATTATATAGATATAAATAGTTATATCTATATAAAACATACCTAAGGACGCCCATGAGCGTGGCGAGGGTAAGTCCTTAGTACGTAACGTACGAATACGTACGTACGAATCCATACGAATCCTCGTATAATATAATGTTACTACATATTAAATTATATTCTAACATGCAATATTTACTTTTATTCGGATGGCCTTTTTAAAGTTAGTTCTGCTTTCCCACTAAACTATGAGAAAGATGTAAATGAGATAACTGAATTTGTAATATAACTGAATAATAATTTTATCTAGCATACCCTAAGTGTATGCGATGAATTATAAAGAAATAATAAGTGAAACAAATCATATTATTTTCGACAAATCGAAACTCATATTATAATAGTATCTAAACTGTACTTTTTTTACTGTTTTTTTTGGGTTAAAAATCTACCAGTCAGTCTCAAGAACACGGTATATACAGGGGCTTAACTGTGAGAAGGTGCTTACCTTCTCATATGTGTGTGTGTGTTTGTGTATGTTTGTGCTTACACAAACACATACACACACGCACGCAAATGTAGTTATAATTAATTAATATGTAATATTTATATACATATATGCAATAATAGGGCAGTGGTAGCCCAGTGGTAACACGCTTGCTTGGGAAACCGAGTGAAGCGGGTTCAAATCCCGGGTCTCGCACCTCTGATATTTTCATGTGCGAATCATTTTTAACATGATTACCACTTGCCTTACGGTGAAGGAAAAACATCGTGAGGAAACCTGCATGTCTGAGAGAACCTAGGAAGTTTTCGAAAGACATGTGAAGTCCGCCAACTCGCATTTGGCCAGCGTGGTGGACGATGACCTGATCCCCCTCGTATTGAAGGGAGGCCCGTGCCCAGCAGTGGGACGTTAAAAAGGGCTGAATACATGCAATAATTACTTCGTGATGTTTTTTTAACTATATAAAACAACAATCTCATATTAAGAAACGGTGTATTAAGTAAATAATTTAAATATTTATCAGTATACATCATTAAAATCTTTAGCAAAATACTACCTGCTCTGATTTGATTGAAATACAGAAATCTGCCCTAAGATAGAAGTCCGCTAAACGATTTAAACCAATAAGCGAGTTAATTACAACCAGAGTAGCAAAGAAATCAGGAAATTAGGTGTTCGAGAAACTTCTTCCCGACCGGAGTGTTCACTTATTGACCGGAAACTCTCAGAACATCGTCGCTTTTTACTTTTCATTAGAGCGTTCTTTTTCGTCGAGCCATTATATTTTAATATAGCGAAAACAACTGTTGCTTTATTATTCTGCAATGAATTTTAATACAGTATTCTTAGAGGTCTAAATTATGCAAAAACTTAAAAGTAACTTATCTATACTTAGTAAGATGATTTTTATGATTTATTTATTGAATTGTTTGTAAGCAATGAGTTATATTAAAAAATATTTGTGCATACAAAAATATCAATTAATTCAATCATGAATAATGACCAAGAGCGAACAATTTCGTGTACATTCGGTACTTAGAAAATTCGTTTTTGTATGAAAAAAATTAATCCATATACTCTTTTGTGTTTGGATAAACATTTCAATCGAGAGGTTTTCATTGGCGTTGGCTATTCGGCCGGAACGGCGTATTCAGCTCTTTTTCACGCAACACTGGCTTTCGATGAATGAACTGCGGCGGGAATATTAGAGCTCATTCACAATATAGCCGGGTCACCTTTGACATGATATTTGGTAACAGTATTCGAACTACTGAGAATTCATATTTATATGTTTATTTAGGAAAACGTTTATAAATCTTACATAATATATGGATTATTTTATTTACATTTTGAGAATATTTTTTTGGTATACGTACAGTTGGAGGGGAAATAAAATAATTTAAACTTTTGTGTTATTTATAATCGTTAGGTAGGTACTATTTAATAGTGCTAAATATCTGCTTTATTGTTGTCTTTATTAGCTGCTACCACGCTGTAGCAATATCAAATTTAAAGTACAATAAAATTTTAATAACTAATTGGCTTGTCTTTCCATATTTAAAGGTAGCGGTAATTTCAAATCTTAAAAGTGTTAAAGTTATGAGCTTCATAAAATATTACATAAAACTTTATGCTCAAATTTCTGAACAGCCGTAAATGTTAATTAATGAACGTCTATCATATTGTTCAGAGAGGTAACAGTGACGAATAAAAAAAATAATAGACACAAATAAAATACTAATTGATTTTCAACTAAAAAGCTGCAAGGACTTAAACTATTGGCTAATAAGGCGCGCCTAGAAAAAACTTTTTTTCGACTTAATTCTCAAATACTTAATCTATACATATAATAAAATTGTAACTGATCGCTGTCCGTAGATGGAAGATATTTGAGAAAAACTATTATTAGGGATCTTCATTAACGGAAATAGTACCCAAAACAATGATTTTTAAAATTTTTGCCTGTTTTTCTGTGCGTTTGTGCGCGCTAATCTGAGAAACGGCTTAACCGATTTGGGTGCGGTTTTCACTAATGAATATCAGTACAGTAGTTTTTGAGATTAGCCTGAACAAACAACATAACTTTAAATTATATGTTTGTAATTTAATTTATAAGTGCAGTAATTATTCCACCCGGAGGATGTATTTCTTGAATTATACCCTCGAAAATTTAAAAAAAAAATTAAAATAAGGGCTTAATAAGCGAAGATATCGATAGATAAGAAGATATATAAGGTGACAAACACAAAAACATATTTCATTACATAAATATCAACTACTTTTATGTTATATGACGCAAATATACAGTAGCGACGCGTAACATATCTGTTTATTTATGAAATGATATCTATATTATTAGTATAGACTAATAACATATCTAAAGATCTATACTCATAATAAAATTGTAACTAAGCCGAATCTGTACATTAAATATTTTTTGGAAAATCTTATTAAAATAAACATTATTATCGATACAGAGGCCGAATCTATAGTTTTTAGAATTTTTGCCTATCTGTCTGTCTGTCAATGCTAGTTTAATATATGATAATAGACGAAAGTATTATTCTATAACACATAAAAATAATATACAATGAATTATATTACTAATAGTTTTCCATATAAAATAAATAAAAATATTTATTGCCTTATAATGTGAAATGTAAAGTAATAAAAAATATTAAATATGTAAATATTTATCTGTCTGAGTAAGTTTACTTTTAGTCTATTCTAAATTAGGATAATATAATGAATGTATAAAATATATTTACTGAATTTAGTAGAAAATTTTAAACAAGATTGTTTATCTAGAAAAAAATAAAGAAATAACATTTTCTTATACAGTTTGTGTGGGTCGCAAGTTTATTAAGTTGATTATATTTATTTTGTTCTCGTTTAATATCTAGGAATGGTAGAGAAAACCATCTGTTAATACTCCTTCATATTTTACTTATAATAATATTTGGTTTTTATATAAAAGTTATTCAATCGGTCTAGTGTATTATGAAATCAAGTTTCACAATTTGAACTTTTTTGTGAAACTGACGAAGCTAGGAGAATGGAGGTAATAGTGGTATGTGGACTAAATTAAATGCACGAGAGTATATCATAAATAAGTATAACTATTCATTTACAATTTTAATAATGTACGTAACTTTATTAATTTTAAGATTTGTTTTATATTAAAAAAAACAATATTTATATTAGCTAAAATGGAAGCACAGATGCAATTTATAAAAGGTATCTGAGTAAAAGAATGTGTAGTACTTTTACATCTTAAGACACAATATACGTAGAGGAAGTAAAAATTATAAAATTTTAGAACTAAGTACCTAATATATTTCAAGTAAGTAAAGAACTTTAAAAGTTCTTTCAATTGAAACTTAACATTTTCTTAAAACCAAAAGGGTTTTTTATATCTTTTTTTTTATGGGACTAAGGGGGCAAACGGGCAGGAGGCTCACCTGATGGAAAGTGATCACCGCCGCCCATGGACATCTGTGACACCGCAGGTCTTGCAGATGCGTTGCCGATAATAAAAATGGAAAATATAATAATTCTGTTGTAGCTCCGCTATTAGTAAGGCTCTATCATAAAAGCATATGAAACATTAAAACTTTTTTTTTAATACGTAGCTCAAAATATGATATTCAATATTTAAAATTTTAGTTACTTGAATTTTAAGATGTGCAAAACATGATATTCTCCTGACCGATTCCGGCCACGGCGGCCGATCTCTTTGAGACTAGCCAACTGCGCAGGAGATATTATAGTGCACAAGTGTACGCGCAGATACAAGTGCACTCTCTATTCCTGTCACTCTCATACTCCGGTGGGACGACTGTTCGATACGACCAGTGAGAGTTAAGGCGCAGGACCGTCGGCTTTACGTGCTCTTCGCACGGGGGTGAAAGACCGCCAACTTCCCAACTCCGGGCTGCTACTGAGACTTACTATACAGAAAGACTCAATAACTAAACTTGGCCCGACCCGGGACTCGAAGCCTGGACCTCCGGGTGTGCAGCCGTACATGCTAGCCACTACACCACCGAGGCAGTTATCTGTGCAAAACATATTAATTGATCGTAAAATATGCATTCTTTAATCGTTGAAATAAACGAAATTATGGAAAATTTTCATTACGTAGTATGTTTAAAAATGTTAAAACTTGCTTAAAAGTGGTTAATTAATTAGAAAATATAAAACATCTCTTACGAAGTGGCGCCCAACGTGGAACAGCAATTTTAATTTATAATGACTATAACGCTTGCATTAACATCTCACCATATGCGGTTCTTACAACATTGAGAAGTATCTTGTCATTAATAACTTTTATTATTTTTGTCCAGAAGCTTTAAGATTAGTTACAAGTGCACTTAAATATAAGAAAAATGGAAAAAAAATTGCAGAACTGATTATACATTTGAATGTTAAGGCCTTTTATGTCATACTTGATAAAAAATACAAGAGTAATAAAAGTTCCCAAGCAACGATGAGAAACCATAACAAAATACTTTATGAAAGTCACCGGTTTTATTGTACGGCAGTAAAATTTGCATCGGGAATCGAACTACACACTTTCGAAGAGATCGTAAATTTATCCTGCGCCGGTCACACGTTTTCATGAATAAAAAGTTTGCAATGAGGGTAGAGTTGTAAGAAAAACATGAGGAACATTGGTGAAGTAGAAAGATTCAACGTTTGATATTCCTACACGTTTCTTTTCTGTATTTCGTAATACCTAATTCGTATGAAGTAGTAAAGTACAGTTATCTTTTGAGTATGTAAATGTAAGAGAAAGTAAGAGAAATCTAAATAAATACCTTATATTTTAATATGATACCGATAGATAACTAATAATTATTAAATTTTGAGGTCTTAATTCTATCTCATATGTAATATGTAATTTTAGTGCGAATATTACATATAAGCATCTTATTCCAAATGTCTGATAACGAAATGGTATACTGTGATAGGGTTTTTTACATATTAGAGGCACCAGTGACCCAGAACAGTGCTATCACCTAATTTACCTGTACATCTTTCTTTTCACTTTATGTTTTAATGTTGTTTAACTTGTAAATGAAGAAATATACAATTAATAGTTACCCTGTTGTCAGAAGAAATATATAATTAACTGAACTGACATATACTCGACGCAGTAACTAGAATTTTTACACATCACTCTATTGCTACTCCAAACCATCCAAAATGATTATATCATTTTATTTAGATTAGGACTTATTTAAAAATAGATAAAACGTTGATTATTACATTCCAAGCATGTTTAAAATCTATTTTTTACATTTCTGTAAAGGATTCTTGAACTTTGCCCGAACAATCACGAAGTTGCTATTCGTTTTTTAATATCATGAAAAAGGGTGTAAGGAGATATTAGTATAGCTACAGCGCTGGCTTGGAGCGTACGAGAGTCACGTCTCGATAATATTTGCTGTACTTTTGCTACAATATTACACATTCAAAAATGGTATATTTATAGTTAAAAAGGTTATTTAAAGATATTGTGTTATCAATTCTATCTGATGTTTAAGTTTTGAAAAAAAAAAAAGTTTTTACAGACTATTTAATTCTTCATTAAATTATTACTAGTCTATTTCAAAATGCTAAAATAAAAGAACATTTATTAAATTCAGTATTTAAGAAAGCATCTTTTTTAAATTAATAAAAATATAGGATATTTTTCAATGGACATTAAATAAAGAATTTTTAAAACCAGTTTCATTATCGTGCAGCACAAGTGCAAATAATAAGTTCTAAATTAAAAAAGTTCCAAGCTTATCGAGTTCAAAAGTTGTTATAAACTTAACACATGTTTGACGCCACGTTCAGTTCTACACTATTTATGTTGAAACAAACACTAATTATGAGGTTTTAGGTTTGATGTTTATTCCAACTCTATTGTTTTACGGTTTTATTATGACTGCTACTATTTATGTGAACCTTATATTATAAATGAAGGCTGATTTTTAACAAAGAGATAAACGTTATCCAGGAACTAAATTATATGGTGACTAAAAATAGAGGACTTTTAACTTGTATTCATACAACCGCTTCTTCTTAATTTGTTTTTCTTTTATTTAACAAAGTTTTGAAAATCCAACCAACTTGCTCGAAACGCTCGTTCTACGTTTCTGAAACGAACTGCTAAGGTGTGGAACACCCTTCCAACATCCGTGTTTCCTACCACCTATAATTTAAGTAACTTCAAGGCAAGAGTGAATAGGCATTTTCTAGGCATGCGCGCTCTAACCTAGACCTCATCAGTGCTTCCCAGCGCTGATTGTAGTTAAGCGCAAGCCATCGCACAATAAAAAAAAGAATAATAAACGATCGACAGATCAGCTTGTACAGGTTACGGAGATTTTTGTATTTAATTCGTTAAGCTAAGGGGCATTATGCAAATAGTATATCGTTTACCTAAATTATAATTTAGCAAAGTATACAATTTTAAAAAATCTAACAAAATATGTGTGTACATAATCATATATTTTAGTACAATAGTATTATTGTCTATGGTTTTTTATAACAAGATCCATCTGTATAATTATGTAATGCAAAAGCTCCTTAGCAAAAGGAAATTGTGACAATTTTCTGTGCTAATGGATATCGTAAGTCCATTAGGTTGTTAAAGCTTAAACTATAGTTAAAAATTCTCTTCACCCAACTGGCTTAATGCATCTAGCAGAATGTGTTTAAAAACTTTTTTTAAACACGAGAATGTGTTTAAAAACGTGTTTAAAAATATTTTTTTTAAGTAAATCTTTGCAAAACCTTATGAGATGTGGTTAATTTAGTAACTATCATAGGTTGTTTTACATTTACGAAATATTTCTACTTTCTCTCTTTATTCTTAAATGATATTAGAAATTACAAGTATAGAAATATTCACTTCATTTTTAAAATATTCAAATGTTAATGTCAATATAAATAATAGATTTTGATTATTATAATTTTAGAATCATCCTTTCAGGCTAATGCTGCAATAAAACATAAGTGCTTTTTCATACATATTCAATATTTGACTGAAACATGAAAAATGCTACAAAGTGGCGCTTCAAAGGCGTAAAAAAGGCACGCAAGCGTCTTAAACACAATGCATCTACTTATCTATTAGTGAAATAATTATCGAAATTTATACTCTTATAATGTTAGTGTATATATAGATGTTTCTACTATATGATCTTAGCTGAGGACAAAAACTAATCCTACCGTATCATCAGATTTTTGCACAAACTTAAATAGATACGGCATTCTAAGTGAATCTTTAGTTGATGCTTACTTTCAAAGAAAAAATAAATTGCATTGAAATATGTAACTCTGTAAATCTGAAATAATGTATCTTCATTTATTTGTCGTATCTATAAATTGAACGTATAGTTTTATTTTATCAAACTAATTGCCTATGAATATTTAAATATGGAAGTGCAAAGTCGTGTCACTGCACCAGCTAGGTAGAAGTGGAGCCGTCAGGGCTTACATTTGGCTTGTCTGCAAAATGAACATGTCTGGGTCGTCGTGTATTCCTGGAATAGCATCGAACGCGACAGGTCAAACGGAAATAAAGCTAGCTCGCTCAGCAAAGTTTGGACACGTCTGATAGCTTTAGTGGCGGTATTTGAATAAAATACATGCTATTTTTGCTATTGAGATCGCTTTTCCTATTTCAAGCTTTCATCTTTGAACTGATTATTAATTTATGATGGCTTTTTAATGCTTAAAATTGGTAGGCGTACCTAACTTGCAATATAATTAAAATTAAATTAAATTAAATTTCTTCATGAATATAATATTATTATATTCATAAATTATTGTTGTGTTTTTATTATTATGTTACAATGAACCGAAGCAAGCCGTAGAAAGCTGGCACGAATTGCTGAAAGGCACATTTTATCTTTATCGATCAAGTCAATCATCTTATAGCAAGACACCCGTTATTTTTATATACTACGAGTAAAACAATATAGAATATGCCCTGCAGGGATGGTCGTCAACTAAATATTTTTCAAAGCAATAAGTTTTATCTAGTGGTCGATATTGATTAAAAATATATTGTGAATCTATTGTAATATTATACTTTTATGATGTAATTGCCTGATATAAAACAGTTTCTATTACCTGAGTAATTTAATTCGCTGGAAAATAAGGGGACAAGCCGTTACTCTCCAACCGTTGGCCGTATTTATGTCCAGACAATATGTTATAAAAATAGCACTCATTTTGTGGGGTTATGTATTTTTGAAATATTCGTATCTAAATTTTGTAGCTTTCATATTTTATGAGGCATATTTGTTTCTTTTACTATTATCTGAGATTCTTGAGAAACTAAAACGGATATGTTGTTTTTAAAAAATAACAAAAACCGAAATGATCACACACGCATAAAAACTATTCTTCTTATATTTTATCAAATCCGTTAATTTTAATGAAGTAAAATAATTTATTTTTCTACTTAATTAATATTTTAATGAAGTAGAAAAGCAGAATAAATGAAAAATTTTCAAATAAATAAAAGTTTGTTTTGACTATATTAACTCTTCGGCAGAATCTTCAAGAGTTTATCTGAAGTTTGCCTACCCGCACTTGGCCAGTGTGGTGGACTATGGCCTGATCCTTCTCGCATCGAAGGGAGGTCCGTGCCCAGTAGTGGAACGTTAAAAAAAGGCTGAATACATACAGTAGTAATGTTGCCCTCATAGCCAATTTTGGTTAAAGGGACACATCATAAAGTACAAATGTGAGATAAGATTCAGGATAGACAGCTTAACTGCTTCCGCATCGAGATAGGGGAATGAAAATACCGCCAACAAAACCCGAGAGTCAAACCCAGGAGCATTCGATATGCTGCCGTACACGCTATTTACTACGAGGTTATGACTGAGCATGTGTCTCACTTTTTTCAATATCATTACGACTTGTGTTACGCTGAAGGAAAACTCGATGAGGAAACCTGTATGTCTGAGAGAACCTAGCAAGTCTTTCGAAAGATATGTGAAGTACTCCAGCCCGTACTTGGCCAGTGTGGTGGACTTTGGTTTGTTCAATACTTTTTAGCTATTTTTACATGATATCTTCGATAATTTTAAATCGATTTTCATCAATTTTTTTATTAAAAGTTTCCTCCCAATGGTGGAGTAATTACTTTTCAACTGATTAAGCAGTCCATACTTTCATCATTATCTACCTACCCATTTCCAAATCTCCATACCTTATACTTATATAATTTCAATAATTATTATTATATAATTTATATACTTTATAATTTTATAATTTCAACACAAGATAAAAACTAATTGTTGTTACATTTCTACTATAAATTAAAATATTTGTTGTTAAATAAGTGCATGAGTACTAAGCGCGAGCACACACGGACAGTGCATGTCTGGATCAGCAAGAGTCACGTTCCGGCAATATTTACTGTGTAAAATTTAGCAACTGCGTCGTTTCGTGGTGTATTATGCTACAGATAGTGACAAATGTACTCTCCAAATGATAATATCATTTTTATACAAGTTATAAATTTATATATATACATTATTTATACAAGTTTTTGTAGAATTTTATTAACGTTAAACAAGTAAAAAAATTGTATCAATTAGGTAATTATAATTTCAATATATAAATAAAAGTAATACTTTCTTAGATTTACGCGAATATTTGGCATTTTAAATAAAACTATCTTTTCGGATTATTTCGCGGATTAATTTTGATTTTTGATTCCCGACGTTTCGAATGCTTTACATCAATCATGGTCACGGGTCTCTCCGAAAAGATAGTTTTATTTAAATAAAACTATCCGAATGTATAAAGTAAGCTTATTGTTAGCTTTATCAAACACTAAAAATGTTTTGAAAATGATTAAAAATGTTGATATTCTCAGTTAACGTTTAAACAGTATTTCTGAAAATATATTCACTAATATTAATCTACATATAATGAACATACTTTTATATTTCAGTTTTAGGGACTTTTATCCAAAGAGGTAAATGATGTTTTACTTGGAGTGATGTAAAGTTTTCAATTATTATTATTTTATTTATCAGATCAGTGAGTCTGGTTTGCACTTGTTTCAGTCTTTTCTTAGTTTTTTTTAATAATCAACCTATATCAATTTGATGTACGTTCTTTGTAGAATGGTTAAAGAGAAGTTAATATGGTGTTTTAAAACAAACTAACAAGACGTGCCATTACTTTTAAATATCTATTATCTACTTTGTCGAATAATCAGTTAGCTTGTACATAAAAGTTTATATTTTGTAGTTAGCTTGTTACTTAGTTACTGTATTAACAGCTGAACGGTTACAATGTAATTAAAGTGTCGAAACGTTTCCTGCTGCAGGGGAGTACGGGCTCTACTTCTCTGGAGAAAATTTTATTCCAAGACTTATAATATTGTGACTACTCTTTTTTCTTAACGATGTGGTTTTTGATTTGTTGTTTTATATATAGCATTATTCTTTTAATCGACTGCCTCGGTGATGTAGTGGCTAGCATGTACGGCTGCACACTCCGAGGTCCTGGGTTCGAGTCCCGGGTCGGGCCAAGTTTAGTTATTGAGTCTTTCTTTATAGTAAGCCCCAGTAGCAGCCCAGAGTTGGGAACTTGGCGGTGTTTCACCCCCGTGCCTCGGAGAACACGTAAAACCGTCGGTCCTGCGCCTTAACTCTCACTGGAGTCGTCCCGCCAGAGTATGAGAGTGACAGGAATAGAGAGTGCACTTGTATCTGCGCGTACACTTGTGCACTATAATATCTCCTGCGCAGTTGGCTAGTCTCAATGAAATTGGCCGCCGTAGCCGGAATCGGCTAGGAGAACATCATCATCATCATTCTTTTAATACTTTTCTTCATACATATAAGTAAAGAATTTAAATCAATCTATACTTATGTAATAAATCCGGAAGTACTTTCATTTGTCTATGGACCTATTTGTTCACTTTCCACGCTTAAATCTCTGAATAGATTTTGATGTTTGACAACGACATAAATCACATAATGTAGATGAAAATTGACCACTTCTTAACCCCACCTGATTATCAAGGGAAAGGTGCCATGGCCATTTTATAAATATTGCAAGCTAATCTGTGTTTCTTTAAACTTATATAAAAATTATTTGAAGTTATTATACACCATATATCTACATTTTTATGAGTAGCCCATAAAATACAGTTACATTGAACGCTCTGTGCTTTACTCGCTCTTGCTCATATATTAAACATTATTGACTTGAAATGCTTTGTTTACTCACAAGGTGTTTTGCTTCGAGTTTTCCGTTTTCAGTTTTGTTCGAATGGAATTTTCCTGTTGGGAGACGAAGCGGAATTCCCAATAGTTTTTCGAAAAGAATGCTTTGTAAAAGCCCTTTGGTTAACGTATTTATTTCATTTAACATCCCTTGCTTATGGGTTTAATATATCAAGATGTAGGTATTTTTCATTGTAGTGCACATATGACTTATCCACTAATTTTTAAGAATTTATGTGGTTAAATTCGAAAGAGTATAATTAAAACCTCTTTTATATTATGTAAACAAAGATACTTTATACAATATTTCATCTTTACAAAACTATTTTGAAAAATGAAATGTAGTTTATCGATATCCCTTTGTTTTATCCAAAGGGTAGATTTTTATTGATAGGCTTGTTATGAAACTCAATTTTGGTATTTCTATGACATAAGCCCAATAATGAAACTTTTCTTCCCATTTCCGCGGGAACCTCTCGCTAAGAAAATAGTTATTCTCGTCATATCTAATTCATTCATCAAATAAATGCATCAAGTATTTAAAATTGTAACAATAATATTATAGATATAATATCTTATTAAAATTTAAACAAAACAACTCATTTAATATAAAATATATACCGTGTACAGTCATTTGAGGAATATAGTTTTGGTTAAAGCTTATTAAATTCCTCTGCATAGCAAGTCGTAAACTTTATACGAATGTGTCTTGCTTTGATCCAAACATCACGAAAACTTAAATTTAGCACATCTTATATAACTCTATAGCTATGACTAAATACATTTTGGTAAAGAATTTATAAAATATATTCAGAATATCTATTTGTATAAAAAAAGTCGTATTAAGTATACCATTTATAACTCAAGAACGGCTGGATCGATTTTGATGATCTTTGATTTGTTGGATTTGTCTTCGCCCTGAATAGCAGAATAACTATTAAAACATTAAAAAAATACATAGCTAACGCTGCTAATAACTATTTATCTCTTATTTCCAACGTATCTAGGGACGCACCCGAGCGAAGCGACAGAAAGTCGCTAGTATTATATATAGGAAAGTACAGAATTTAAATATCAAGAAATACATAATGGTATATTACTAGATATTATGATCCTTGTAGTTTCATCGTTATTCTGTAGAAAATATGTAATTGAAGAACTATACTAAGTATATTAGTTAAAACTTTTGAGGTACTTCAAGAATCTTAGCCTAGCCTAGTACAAAGATGTTAAAAGTATGTCAGCTGAGTAGAAGTTGCCGGATATTGAATAGAAAGAGTACAATGTCAAGTAGAAAATATTTTATGAAAGAGTAGTGACTCGCTGGCTCGTATCACGTACCTCCTAGCCTTAGAAATGTATGACATAAAACAAGTAACAAAGACTACAAAATGTCGTAACTATTGTAGAATAACATTATGTTGTCCAAAATATTCCTAAATGAATTCTCGTAAAACCTTTTTTCAGCACTTGTTCATAGTTACTTCACTTATACATATTATAATAGCGGACCCGACAGACGTTGTCCTGTCTACACGTCTTTAATTTGAAAATTTCAAACTTTTTGGACAAAATTGTGAATCTAAGCCATTCCCAGATCCCCTTGAACACACACAAAAAATTTCATCAAAATCGGTCCAGTCGTTTGAGAGAAGTTCAGTGACATACACACTCACAGAAGAATTATATGTATAAAGATAAGCCATATCATACATAATGTTTATTGAAACATAACTTATTATTTCTTTGTATATTTTTATGATATTTTTCTGTTAGAGAAGGTTTTAAATAAAGCAAATAACAGTTTTTAAAAGTCATACTTATATTTCAGTGTGGTTGCTAAAGCTTGACTGTCAGCGCTCCACGAAAAACCTGTTCTGTATATTGAAAATATACCTATATAACTGCACCTAATACCATATCTAGAGTTGTTTGTACTTTGCACTCTCATGTTCAGTAAACATAAACTGTCTTCAAATTAGATAATCTCCACTAGATAGTGGATGCCATAAATCCTTCACATCCAATTCGTCGGCCAAAGCTTATAGTTATATTTTTATTCACATTGAATCTTAATAGAATGATATATACGCTAATATCTATATAATATGCCACCTAATTTTATAAGCAGTAACATCAAAGGCATGTCACCGCAGTGTGCAACGACGACGAAATGTCAGGGACTGCGCTTTTTAGAATTCAACTTGTTTGATGTCATGAAATATCATAAAATAGGACAATTCAAACGGAAATAAAGAAGGTTCCCCGCAGTTTGGACATGTTGATAACTTTTGATGTGACATTTTAATAAAGCAACGAAACTCATTGTATGATATTAGCAACATAATAATAACAGAACTGTGTAGTGTGTATGTAATGTTAAAATTAGAAATTTGTTATAAAATTTGTTTATCTTGTTTGTTATGTCTTGCCAAACGAAGTACCACTGAATACTTTGTTTCGTATAAAATCACGATAATAATATTCTTTTTTATTTATTGGGTGTATTGAGAGTCATAAATAAAAAAATCTAAGTTCTTAGAATATATGTACACATTATATACTTCCTTGTATTATGTTGTACAAACAATTCACGAGATAAAAAACTGTGGTCCTGTACTTACTACTGAGTAAAGTATTAAACAATATCAATTCTGATCTTTTTATTGTAAATCTCAATAGTTGACGACTCTACAATAGGACGTAAGTGTTTTACTTCACAGTATAATTTTATATGGTGAAACATAGCCAGGCAAGCTGTTGCTCATAATCCCGGCAGTCGGATTTGTGTCAAGACGTATGTTATAATATAAAAATGGCACCGCAGTTATTATATTTATTGTTACTTTTATTGTATTTAATAATGTGTTGTAATTTAATGTGACTACACTTTTACGACTGCATCTAACCTACTTTTTGATAATACAAAATTCAAAAGCTTGTAAAATCCACCTCATGATCAAATTGCACCCAGAAATGTACTCTGTTCCAATTATTTAGATACTTGTACTTCTTAACTTTTGTTTGTTATTAACGGTGCGCCTTTGCTTCGTTCAAGTGTAGCTGTAAGTATTATTTTGCACCTGGCCAAAAAATATTTGATGTATTGTCATAGGATTAATAAGACTCTATGGCCTATAAATTATCTGTATCCAAAGAGTAATCCGATTTATTTCACCTTTGAACAAAAAGGACAAACTAATAGACTTAATTTTTCGTTAATGTTTTATTAAGCCCCTTTTCAATGTCCCACTGCTGGGCGCGGGCCATCGTTTAATACGAGGGTTGTTTCTTTCTTCACGGTGTTTTCCTTTACAGTAAGACAAGACGTGGTACTTAATCATGTTGGAAGTGCATTAATAGAGTAATAATGAATTGTATTATGTTGTCGCCTCACTTGTGAATCAAATTTGTGATCATTATCGTAGTTGATATTACCAGTCAAAAATAAATCACTTTGTCTTACAGAATATGAAAAGAAAAGGCTCAAACAATACATCATAATATGAATTATTGAATATGTAAAAGAAATGAATGTGTGCAAAAATAAAAGCGAAAAATATATTCGTTTTTATATAGAAGCCAAAGTTTAACATACTCATTTAAAACTCGTTAATACCTCTCATAAAACTTTCGCTTCGATACTCGACAATTTTATATTAAAAATTATAAAAATTTTATTTCACAAGTTTGCACATAAATCATGCTTTTTTTTATCATCATATATCATACGTATTGAGTAAATATTAAAACTAATAAAATTATTCATTTTAATAAAAGCTGTATGTATGTAAAATTTGTATGTATATCCAAATAGTTCTTAGAATATAAATCCAATAATTTTATCAGAAATTCGGCAAATACAAGTTTATTTAATTTTTGTTAGTTTAAAAATGTCTTTTCATATCTATTTATAATATATATCATATTTAATTATTTGTAATGCAAAATATGTGGTTAAATATTAAATTTAATGTTATTTAATTTTTTTATTTCAATTCTTATTTGCATCTTGAACGTCTATAAAATTACTTGTACGAGTATAATAAAAATCCTAAACAGTTTTGCAAAGATGTAGCACCGCTTATTTTCTAATTCTGGGCTGCTCTCGATGATTTCTTGATAGGAAAATTCAACTTATGATATTGTACTAAACTTAAATAACTTAAATAAATGGAGTTCGGAATTATAAAAAACAAAGAAAGCAATAAAAAACATTTTTTAATATAAAAGTTATCGATATCAGTAATTATCGACGGATTAATGAAGTTTTTGAACATGCAATATAGTTTCAGGCACATAACAATAGGAACATGCACGTTGAAAAGCTTGAGCTTAATTTAGGCAGTACATAATTAATAGTAGCACTAGTACCAAAACTATTATATTTTGGATAAAAAAGTTTTTATAATTGGTTTGTTATGGTTGGTTAAATTACTACTACTCTACCATTGTTAAGGTTGAGTTAATAAATATATTTTAGGATGCTTTTGTATTAGTGCAAGCTGAAAATAATTTTTGATGTTTTTTACTAAGTCCTCTAATAATCCTTCCTCATTAACGAATTAAAATTTTTCAATAATAATATAAAATTAAAGAGCTGCTTTTGTTATTTTAAATATACAACTTATATTTAAATACCTTAAAAATATTTTTACAGTTATATACGAGTATGTATATTCAAACAGAAAGAGAACAATTATAAAGAATGTTGGTTTCGCGTCTATTATACAAAACATATTCAACAATCTAATTCCTTCACAATTTTATTATATGTATTAGATTACATACTTGGTAATTTGATTGGTTGGGACATGGCTGGACAAGCCGTTACTCTGAGTCTGACCTATGTCCGGATTTACGTCTGGACAATATGTTATAAAGGTACCATTCATTTTATTTTACGAGGCCACGTACACTGTCATATCTGCATCTGTATTGTTATGACTTTTGTGCACCGTTCGTATGCACGAAAATATTCCAATTTTTAACACTATTTTTAAAGAGAATGGAATATTTTTAATCCTACGTCTTTGGTGAAATTTGAATATACATGTACATATTTATAAAATTCATGAGTCTTATTATATATAGAGATTATTTTAAACTTATGGTGTGTGTATCAATATATTAAGTGATTAGTAAACCACCAATTTTAATATACGAATGCATGTTTGTCTATTTGCAATGCATGCAACGCTAAGCCGTAAATTATTACGCTGAAACTTATCTAAACGATAGAATAGATTACCTACCTTAAAATATATGAGTAGGTATACTAGTGACTTAGGTTCGTCCCTAGGTACGTTTTAACGCTTAGTATGAAATATTTTTTTTTTTAATTTTTTTTCGTGATATTTTCCGATGTTTTAATAATTTTTCAGCTATTCGGGGTGAAGACAAATCCAACAAAACAAAGATCATAAAAATCGGTCCAGCAGTTCTCGAGTTAGAAGTATTGTAACAAACCAGACTTTGTTTTATATACACCTATAGATTAGTATACAACAAGTACGACCAGTATGTGATTTAGATGTATGATGTACATGTGTGCACATATTATGTATGTACATCTGAGTGAAGACCGACTTGGTCGCCAGTTGCTATGTAAATAATTAATAAAATTCACGCTTTGAAAAGTGAAAGTGTTCATTTAATATCAATCAAATAGTTAAATATTTATCTTATATAATTTTATTTAGGTACTTTTTATATATTCAGATTGATTATTGCAGTATAATGTCATATACAATCTAGATGTTTCATTATCGTTTCCAGTGAAAATATTAAATATGGACAAGCTTTTGTAAACTTTTTCTGTATAAATGGTTAGTATATAAGTTTGTATTGATACTACTGCAAAATCAATATTTTCCATAATTTATATCTAATGATAAATAATATTCAATACAATACATTATAAAAACTGCAAAATGCGTAAAAATAAATTTTATTTGAACATTCACCTTGTCAATACATTATTGTCATCGGTTTTGACGTACCCTAGCAATATTTTATCAGTTTGAAGCAGGCTGGTCAGCCTTCACGCGAGTCTCGTGTATGCTCATGAATTATGTATTCTTGTGTTACCAACAATCGAGTTGCCCACAACATTAAGTTAATCTGTGATTATATCCAATTAAACTGCTTTGATAGCGTTATAATATGGATATAAATGACCGTTTTAATTGCTTATTTAATATTTTATAATTGTTTTTGTATATTAATACTATAATAATAAATAATAATTCAGCCCTTTAATATAACAACGGGCCGGGTAATGAGTCGATGTTAAATGCGAGGCCGATAAGATAAAATCCACCGAGCTAGCTAAATGCGGATCGGTGAACTTGAAATACATCTTTTGAAAATCTATAAGGTTTTTTTACCCTTGCTTCACTTTGTTTACAGTATAAGCTAGTAATTGAACACGTTGAAAATGATTAACATATAAAAATCCGGGGAGAAAAGGTGCGAAATCCGGGTTTTGCTTTTTAAGCAAGCCTATTGCTAATGTTGTCTTTGCTATTTCTTATGTAAAATATAATTAATGTAATATTTTTAAAAGTACAATAAGTACTTTCTTAAAATTACGCGAATATTTACCATTTTATATAAAACGGAAAAAACTCTCCCATGACCATGATTTCTGTAAAGCGTTCGAAACGTCGCGTCGGGAAACAAAAATCAAAATTCAAAAAGTTACGAGTAGTTTTATTTAAAAAGTAATATAAGTACTTCGTTGTGTATAACGCTCTAGACATATTTAATGTTATATATAATTTTCATTTGCATTAAAAATATTATATATAAATATTTTCTTAGAAATAAAAATTTCAAAAGCAAAGATTTCAAAGGGCACTATTTTTGTACGCTCGACTGTAAACATCGGGTTTCTCGTAAACGCGCCGTAGCAGAACTGTGACCGCGTAGCAGCTGCTACGACTAGGCTAGAATGAAAACAATACTTGACTTACCATTAGTGAAGGAACTGTTTAGAATATTTAACGTATACAAATTATTTATATTATATTACTTTAAATTATTTCGTATCGTATTAGTATTCATATTCAGCCCTTTATTAACGTCCCACTGCTGGGCACGGGCTTCCCTTTACTACAAGGGTTATACGGGTTGGTAGACTTCGTATGTCTTTCGAAAACTAGTTGTGTGTTATAGACAGGCAGGTTTCACTATGGTAATCATGTTAGAAATGATTTTCATATGAAAATATCATGGTGCGAGACCCGAGACTTGACTCGTTTTCCCAAACGAGCGTGATACTCTTAGGCTACCATTGCCAATACTCTTATTTGCCAATACACATTTATATTAGTTACTGGGTGTACCTGCTGTAGCTGTAATTGAAGTAAAAGTAAATTAAATCAAAGTATGTAGTTAGTACTATAATTTAATATGCATCTATCACTAACAACTCCCTTAAGTCTTAATTCCTCCTCACAATCGGAATAATGGTATATTCTTATGACATACAAACATTCATTCAATATATATGTAGATAATATATTAATTTATGCTATATTAATGCAAATTCCATGTTAATAATTATTTTAATATATACTTCATTAAAGTTTTATAAATAATAGTTACAAAGTAGTATTCATATTATGAACACAATACGAGTATGTACGTGTACATTGTGCATACATTAAGTACATGCGTTTGTGGTCGATCTAACCACAGTTTATGTACTATCCTGTTACATAATCAAGAGGGGTCAACTAAAGCCACCTGCGGTCATAGCTACAAGTGGCTCTTTAAAATACCTCTTAGTCTTGGATAGAATATTCATCTACATTATTTAATGGAAAAATAAATATTTATTAATATTATAAATACGATTGTGTGTTTTTTGGTTTATCTTTATTCTGGTCAACAACGGATCAAGGAATCAATGTATTTTTTTGCTTTTGATAAATAATATAAAGTGAAGAGAGCGTGTCACTAATATATTACTAAAATATATATTTACTTTTTTTATTATTTAAATATTGAATTTATTATAAATATAATAATTACAGACAACTATCGTAATATGACATGTTTTAATTTAATTCATTTGAATAGACGGGGTTTGATATTTACATGCAATAAATATTACTAGACGTTTTTTGTTGGTCTTTTCAAAAAAAAGCAACTAATATGTCACTATACTCTCTCTCTCTCTCTGAATAAAACAAATGCAGCATAAGATTAAATAGTCCCTTAATAATTATTAGTAAAGTAACAAATTTATTAGATAATTAGATAAGTTATCTAATGTACTTTGTTATATTAAATAACTTTTTCAAAACATTCATTACAATACAAATTCTTTTATGTCATACTAGATGTTGTTCTAAATGAATTATATATTCTTATTTCTTGAGCCTTACAGAAAAACCTTGTGCGCAATCAGCCGCATAATTACCACCGTAAAATCTAACTGCCCGAACCGAAAGCCACACTTAGTCTATCGACTTTCTATAGACAATTGTAGTAATTGGATCTGTATTTAATATTATATTAAAATACATAAATATGTGATGTCTGCTTTAGTTACTTAAAGATAACTAGTGCATTTTAAATTTTAATACAGTACATATTTCATGTATAAAAATATATCAACGGTACCTACTACAGATATATTAAATATGGAATTGAGATGATTGAGATGATATGCACTGTCTTTTTGCCCAACTGTGGTAAAGTCCAAATTAAGGTTGTGTGTTTAACCAGTGTGTATGTATGTCCGATCGTATGTGAATTCGTAATTACTAAATGGCTTAACCGATTTTAATTTTATTGATATCTTATAGGCTACATAGATATTATTAATAAAAATATATATTATAAAAATAAAAAAAAACACGACTACATAAAAGCTAACTTACTATACATATATAATCCGTCAAATAAATTTGGGTACCTTATGAAAAAGCTAAATTCACCCTTATGTAGTAGTTGCAACATGATAGACGATGTTCAACACATCCTTGTGGAATGTGTTAAACATCAAAGGGAGAGGGAATCAATAATGCAAAAACTTATGATATTGGACCATACTTAAGTATATTAGCGAACCCATTAAGTATTGATGTTGTTAAAATTTTGGTGGATATGGTTTTGCAACATTGATTCTATTTCCCTTTTTCCATAATATATATGTGATGCTGTACTTGGATTAAGATACGATGGGACTGACATGTCCGAAAAGGATAAAAGTTCCTAAATAAAAATAGAGATAAAAAAAACTATACATATATATTATATACTAGTTTTATGTAGTCGGGTGTTCTATTTTATTATATATTTATTTACATAATAAATAAATATGTAAATATGTTGGGACAGTAACATACAGCACCATCTAGTTCCATGGTAAGCTACGAGGCTTGGAGCTATAGCTCTTTAGTTTTTGCCAATTAGACGTTAAAAGTCATATTTAGCAATTTTTTTTCCTAAATTACTTTTAAACATATAAGTTGCATACATTTTTGTGATCACCTCTTAAGAAACCTTTATTTTGATATTCCATTCGATTGGTCTGGAAGAATTTTTTTTAAAGTCGCTCAAATTGGTGCCTGAAATCAGCCATTTTAATTTTTAACTATTTTTTATAGCCTATGATACTCGCGTTATCTAGGTAAATCTAGCGACGCATTAATCATCCACTCATCCACATCATACCACTGCATTCCTATTTAATATTATAATAATAAAACTATATCATAATAATAAATAATGAAACATTACGCAACAACAAACTATCTTTAGTTAACTCATTTTAAGTAATAACAATTTAATAAGTTGCACTAGTTTGCTACCTTTTTAGAACTGACAAAACAAGTAAACGAAATTTTTTACTTTTTAGTTAGACTTGCTTTTTAGATCACTTCGTCTTATCGACGCTTTATCTTGTTTTTGTTTGATTTCTTTTATATCAAGCTCAATGTTCTTTTGTTGTATTTAATAGTACTTTAATCAACAAATAAGGCTTTTTAAAAACAATTTTAGCTTGTATTTTTATTAAATAAAACATAATTGTAAGGGTTCTAGATTTTATCTTTGTTACAGTAAATTTATCATAACATTTTCCATTTTTTTTCTATAAATTATCTGGAACTGAGTTAGCGATCTGTTAGTAGAAACGTATACAACAAGATTCTTAAAATGCTAATTTTAAATAAAATAATCGAATAAATCTGTATCCATTCATGTAATATTTTCTAAAATAATTATGTGCCTTATTAGGGAGTTACTTTAATAACCGACATTTATCAGGCGAGTTACACGTAGTCTCATGAATAATGTACGGTCAGTGTTGCCAGTTCTCACTCGCGTCACCGTCAACATTGAATTAGTGTGTGTCTGTATGGAATTATCCGCTGTGATAGCGTTAAGGTATGCAAATTGGTTTAACCATATGTAACCCTTCTGTTGAAGCTATACTTTTTTATAAATACATTTATAAATATAATTTATAAATACCTAGGTATATAAATTATAAAAAAACCTTTCTGCGGCTACGCCGCGCCGTCGAAGAGTACTTTTTCTTTTTTTTCTAACATTCTTTGTCAACGGCATCTATTGATAAAATTGAAACTAAATGTTTACTAGATAACACCAAAGTTGAACAGCTGATCCATGGAAAATCATTAAAGGGATAGAAATATTCTGTCTTAGTTCTATTACAAATGTTAAAGTGTTTTTTAACATTTGTAATAACCATGACTAAACACTCCGATCCGATGTTTCTACCTAATTTAATACTAACTACATTTTTATATTTTTATTTTACTTAGACCAAGACTAACGTCTAGCGTGACTTGTGTGAGCATCGAACCTGAGACCGTTCATCAAAATAACTAAATTATATGTATAAGGTCTTATACTATATGAACTTCAATACAATCAATTTATTGTGGTAACACTGAAAATATTATTAAAAACATAACACTTAAACTATTTCGTCTTACTATGCTTTATAAATACATTCTTTGTGTACATTATACTAGTACAACAGCGAACCTGGAGCCACGTAGCAGCTGCTACGAGTTACTGTAGAACGAAAACAATGGCTACGAATAATAGGTAGTTACTTTAAATTCCATTGTTATTCTGTTATAACTAACTAGTTATTTCCCTCCAACTTAACGAAACTTGAATAGTGGAAATACATTTAATCGAAAATCAATGACACAAATTATTATATAATGATCTAGTAAATAGTTTTTTTTTTATTAAATACCGGTGTTTCTCATAAAAAAAATTCTACCTTTCAAAATGAAATTCAAGCGTTCTCCAAGGCCTTGCAATTAGCTTTTATAGGCAGTAAATAGACGCCCATTCGCACGCAAACTTAAAAAGCACGTCAGTTTTTAGTATTTATACCTGAAATCATTTTTATTTACAAATCAATATCGTGAAGAAGTTATTTTATGACGAGCATGAAACAATATAAATAAATAATAGTAGCGAAATATTATTTTTCTATATCGTAAATTCTATTGTACAATACTTTTTGTCTTTTACCGTAAACATATAAACACTGTTAACGTTTCGGAATTGATTGAATCTATCATTGTTTTATTTCGGTGTCGACAGCAATGGTCCGATGTTGCCAATTTTAAAAATAAACCGCTATAAGTTTTGAATTTTTAAAGCTATAATAGTTTTGTAGGTACCTATAGAGAGAAAGACATAAAAGTTTATTATCGTCGTAACGTTTAAAACATTATTTGTGTTAAGTTATATGGCGCAGTGGCATCGTGTCGAGTTTTAGCGATTATGATGGAGCATATCAGGTTAGATCTGTATCAAAAAATTATATATGTCTCAGTTTTAGCACAGTTTAATAATCCATACATTTGTCTAGTGAAGGCGTCTAGACAGGGACATCGTGCGGTGCGTGCGGGGGAGATACGAGTGACGCGATACCGAATGTCATACTTACTTTTTATATGACATTCGGGAAACGTCTTTTAGGTTCAAGTTTAACTGTAACTTGATATTATTAAAAATTTAAAAAATTGTGTACGTGTGTATTTATTACTCCTTGACGCTAAAATGGCTGGATGGATTTTGATGATATTTAGTAAAAGGATAAATAGCCTATCCTTCGCACAGGCGACATACTACCTATTACTACAGAGTAATACATAATCTGTTATCAGGACCTAGAAATGCATCCAAACGAAGTAAAGATAAGTCCTACCAACTTCTTTAATAAAAGTGAAATATATAATATTTGTATGAAAATATTAGATTCCTTTTTTTGCTTTAAAGTTATTCTTGAGAATTGTAAGAATAGTCATCTAGTATTTCAGCTATTCAGGATACGGTAGCGGCGCTGAACTGTGTCCGTACGTGGCATCACGCTCGCCATTACACGCGGCTCTATGTTGCAAGTTGTACGCCACATGCTACTTGTTATTCGCATGTGTACTCTACCACACTTCACCCTGATGTCGGCTGCTTGTATTTTCTTGAACTTTGTAATATTCTGGTCTTACTCCTTTCACCAAATAATACGTTTAGAATACACTAGAGAATTTCATTTGTAAAGTTTAGCTTCATATTTTGGTTGAGAGTAGTTTTTGCCCGTGTTATTTGGTGCGGAAACTAAAATGCACCGTTTACTGTAAGTGTTTAATGTGTGAAAACATCCCAATCCAGCGCTTTGCTTCACAATTCATGGACTGTCTAAACATGTAAACCAAATAGTTTACTTCTCAGTTAACTTTGCTTTTAAACAGCTTTATGTAATCCTTTATTTCCTTTTGTTATTTGAAGGCCTGTACTTTAGTAAGTTTAATAGTCTACATTTATGGTAAGTAAAGGTTTTTTGATAGAACTAACCCCTTTCTATCAAAGATGTCATTTGCGTATAGTTTTTTAATTTTGTCTAGTATTATACAAGTAGGTATATTTACAGTTATCTTATTCTTACCAGTATGTGCCTTCCTTTGGCAATATTATACATATATTATATACCTTATAATATACGAAGATAGTCATTTTTCAAGTAATTATTAGTGTTTAGACCTTATAGCAAAATTACAATTCAAAGTGAGCTTTTACATTATATATTATGTAATATTGTAAATATTTATACAGATGTAGTACGTAACACAAAATATCACTAAATATTTTAAGTATAGTAAGACTGTATGTGAAAAAATAACATTAAATTAATTATGTAAATAAAATGGCAAGAAAATTGCCATAAGTAATCTATGTTTAAATATTGTTTAATTATATTTGAGTAAGAAGAGATAGCTTCTAAGGTAGAATAAACTAATTTATTTAAAAGTAAAATGAACTTTTAGCGACAGCTTTAGCAGGAAATTAAACTGGCAAAATTAATGTTTCGTCGCCAACGAGTGGGTTACTAGGTAACATTTATATTATTTATATTCAGTAATAACGTTTGCAAATGTAATTTATAAAATTATATACACTTTTATTTATACAGTTTATATATTAAAAAAGAAAATAGAAGAAACATTTCATGACAAAAATCAAAACTGTACATGAATTTTGAAATTTACTATATCGTGTTTAACTGTGAATATACATAGATTTGAACCGGTTGCGCAACTCTGACCAGCTTGGCAACTGGCTTCCCTCAAGACGGCTGATTCCTAAATTTAACTATATAATAAATGTATTGATACTTTAAAAAATAGACATATTTAAATATAATAAAAATATTTTATTATTAATAACGTAACTTAAAACACTACTCACATTTGTCCGATATACTATGTAAAATTCTACACTATGAGCGTCTATGGAATTAAAACGCGATTAAAATTTAACTTTTAAAATGTTTTTTGTGCTTCCTTTTTATTTAGGGCCCATATCATTGACAACTATATTATTTTAATTGGTTAAGAGTTTCACAGTAGAACTGGAAGAGGAGAAAAAACCGAAGAGAGAAAATATAAAAGAAAAGAAATACTTTGAAGTAATAATTATGTTTTCTAATAATTTTTTACTTAATTCGCTTTTTACTTTTCTTTTTTAATAATGACACAATTACTCGTAATCGTAGCAATGTAGCTACGTATCAGCCATGATGCTACGATTAAGCTTTCCATGGAACTTTACTTATTTAATGTTTTAAACTTTTAGTTAGACTAAAAATATGTACCTTTACAGAAACTACAGACGGTGGTAGATAAAAAAAACTATAAAAAATTACTTTAGAATACTTGAGTAAACATAGGAATTAGGTTTATGTAAGTTGTTATTAATTGTAAATGTGTTTTGCTTCAATTATTTATATTATATTGATATTTGTCATAATACAATCACATTTTTAAGACCTAAGTATATATACGTATATACCCATTAACTTAAAAACCTCCTACAGAAAGTAATTGGGTCAGTAGCATTATTATACAAAAGTAAAGGTTGCGTGATTCCATTAGGGTTATCAATAACATATTATTCAAAAAATCAAGTATACATATTTACATGTTATATCTTTGACCTGCATAGATATATAATAGTATAGACTTGGACAATGGGCAGTTGGCAGTGGAGCGGCTCTCGCTTGTTCGCAATTAGTTTTTACTGACGGTAATTAGTAGACTAATTGCGCTCAAAGTTAAAAAGACACAAAAGTGTTATTAATTTCATTTCTTTCTTTACATTAGCATTTAAATGATATCTAAAGAAAAATAATACATATTTGAACGATTTCAAATGCATATTAACAGGTACTAAATTATTTTAAAAAAGTATTATTTGATACGACTAATTACAGATACCATTTGTAGGCTATTTTAAATAGAATTTTAAGCTCCATAAAAGTATTTATTATACTATAGAAATAATTACTTTACATAACACATTTGAATGTGTGTTTAATTTATTATTTTTAAATTGAGCATACAAACAGAAATACGAAAGAAAATAAATTGTTATAAAATATTATATAGTATACTTTTATCTGCCTCTGGGCAGATCATAGGTAAATCTGTTATTACAATACAAACATAGATGATTAGACTGGTAGAGTGATATAGTGAGTAGATTGATAGAGTGATGCATTTATAAAATTGTACTAATGATATATTGAGCTATATATCAATATTTTTAACATGTGCCGCATACTGTGATTTTGTTATAAACATTTTTGCATAGCAGCAAGACTATAATTGTTGCTAAAACCCATTTTTTTGATAATTCCCAATTTTTATAAATATGTTGACTTTATGACATGTGGAGCTTACTGTGAAATAGAGGATTGGAATGGATTGATACTGCTTTATTTTTCAATGCAGGATAACCCACTTTTTCGTGTTTATAATAAGTTATTGATACGTTTTGACAAATATGTATTAAAAAATATGTATTAAAAATGTACTAAGGAGCGTACGAACAGCGAAATATGTATTTAAAGTTTAAAGCTCTATAAGAATAGAATTACCTTTAACAACAATTAGCAGTGTATTGTTTTAATAAATAATTCAGTTAGAAGGAGCTAGTGGCATCAAGAGATATACACTTGAGTAATTTAACATTCATTTACAATTGAATTTGCATAACAAATGAAAATAATAACAAGTTTAATCATTACGAGAACATATTATTTTAAAATATGCACGTGTAATGGCTACGGATAATTGCAACACACCGTTATTATAATAAAATAGTATATTTTTTTAATATAAAAGATTTAAAGATTTTTATTGAACATAATAAAAGAAGCAATAAAATAAGTAATTAAAACCATTAATATTAGATATAAAGTTAATGCGTTTTATTTATTTTTAACATGCATAAAATAATTTAATTTTAGAACTAAATATCAAGATGATCAATTAGATGACTCTATTATGAAAATTAAACTTCGACAGATATATGTATTCGTCAGATACGGGGATGAGGAGTATTATTGTGTCAGAAAAGGCTTTTGTGGGCTGTCTTCGCCCACCCCGAGTGTGATTTCTTAAAACAATAATATATTTCATAATAATTCCTTTGATATTTAAAGAAATAAAATTTAAACCTTATTAAAAGAATGTTAGTTTAGTGTAAGCCTGTTGTACGAGTATGGAATAATGCTAATGTACATAAAATACGTATGTACAATAATGTACATAGCTATACAATTGTTCTGGTAGATTAAATTAAATTCACTATTACAATAATACTCCAATAAGTCCATACGTCATGTGTGTCATGATTTTTAGAAGAAAATATTTTTACAACTTAACTGCTTAAAGACCATATCTATTTTAAATAATATTTGCAATTCTTAAATGGTTTTATTTACTACAATTTTTGTTGCATACAATATTACATCGCAATTTCGATTCCTTTAAAGATCCGTTGAGCAAATCTCGTACAATAAGTTGTTTAGTTACCACTACATAATCTGAACGACGACTCATTTGTAACCTGTAGCTATAAGAGGATTAACGACGTAAGCCGCCTCCTAAGATTGTTCATTTAATGCCTTCTAGTGCTATATTTGTTATTTTTCTTGTATTTACTTATATATTCGAGCTTTTGTTAGTTAAATGGAATCTATTTGCTAAATTCTTTTCACAATACTTAAATGTCTTTTTTTATTTTAAGAAATGTTACATCTGTTACTATTAATTATTTCAAAGACTTACGTATAAGTAGTATGAAAATTGCAAAAATTTGTTTCTGAGTATACAGTTGGAATAAAGGAACATGGAAGAAAAATACCTTAATTATCGAAGATATTAAGTTTTGCTTAAAGGAAACATTCCTTATACCTATAGGTTACCATAAATAAAAGGAGACACAGAATTATTTACTATAGTATTTAAGTATGCACGTTTTAGTAATGAACAAAAGTTAATATGGAAATAAGCAATACCGTTATAATAGTGTTTTTTCAATCATGAAGTCGAGAGTTTTGTTACTTGCAGAGTGCAGCTTAATAAGGGGATTAGCGGATTTACTCTGTAATATTGTTTAAATTAATTACATTTCATTTTAATAATAGATTTCTTTTTACTTAAGTATTTTAAATCTGTGATGATGGTGATGTCCTCACGATAAATTTCGGCCACGGCGGCCTATCTCACTGAGACTAGCCAACTACACAAGAGATATTGTAGTGCCCAAGTGTACATGTAGATACCAGTGCACTCTCTATTCCTTTCACTCTCAAATTTCGATGGGACGATAATTCAATACAACCTCTTCGAGGCACATGGGTGAAATACCGCCAATTTCCCAATTTCGAGCTGTTACTGGGACTTTCTTAACAGAAAGACTCAATAACTAAGCTTGGTCCGACCAGGGACTCGAACCTAGGACTATGCTAGCCAATGCACCATTGAGACAGTCTGTATATTATACTTTTCTTTTTTTCATTTTCTAGATCATTACAAGTATTCAGATCTGGGTTTGGTAACTAGTAATTACTGAGTAGTTTGATAGATATGTATTTAGCAAAAAGCTAATAATTCGAAATATAATTACGTCAATTTCGTTCCAGTTATAAAACTACATACTAATAAGTGACAATAAATTATTACCGATTATAGAGAGTAAGTCTAACTAACTCTCTACTCTTTTACCCTATATTTACGAATAAGATAATATGCTGACACTACTCCAGATACTCCAGATGCTGAGACCACTCCAGATGGCTTCTGGTAATTCCTTAAACAGAAAGACAAATATTTGATACGTCGTTTAGGTTAACCCAGAATACGAACCCAGAACCTCATAATCTACAGGCGTATAAGGTAGCCATGAGACCATAACACAGTAGGTAAATAGATTTACAATTTGAATATAACATTTTGGTTTTCAACACCCAATTTTATATTAAGAGTGCTTGTAATTATTTATTAGAACCCTAAATCCAGTGAGATAGATATTGGATATCTCTTATTCCTTTTCCCAGAGATACATATACATATACTGCCGGTCCATTTTGTGCTGTTTTGGAAAGTCAAAGAATATACTACCTATTTGTTGTTATTTCGCCGATGTAACTATAAAGTGGATAAATAATATTATTATTAAACCGTTATTATAGTACATACATATATCAAAGTCACGGTAATGTTACATACAGTATTCCATCCTCATACAAACGGTCGGAAATCGAGTTATACATACGCCCCTCGAGTTCGGTATACACTCGGTAGACAACTTTCCGGGGCTGCCAGATCGTATAATTGGATACGAAAATTGTATGAGGTGGTTATGTTATGTAACTTTTATAATTGGATACAAAAATAAACATTTTAATCCTCCACGTAACTTCGCTAATGTCAAACAAAAAAGTGTCGAGACATCGTATGTTTTAAAAATAAAAAATAATTAATTAAATTAAAAATAAAAATTAAAGTATTTTTAGTTAAACTTTTTATCCGAATGCGGATTTTTTATACTATTAAATTTAACAATAAAGCTTTTCGCACGTCTTAGGCGAGGCGTAAATATAAATATATTTTTCAATCTCAAATTTATAACGGTCACATACCACCCTTCTAAATTTGAGATTTTTTAATTAAATCTACTAATACTTAAAAAAAAAAAAAATAATATTTAAAACCACAAAACTAGAAAGAATCTCGAGTAGATAGACGAAATTAAAATACTGTAGGCGGGAAGCCCTGTCGCGTGGTTGCGTATCGCGCGGCTGTAGGTAATTATTTCAAGGACAGGGCCGAGTTACAATACTGTATGTATAACATTACCGTCGAAGTGCTTTAATACTAACATATTATATCAGAATATTGTCCAATGTCGTGAATGAATGACGTGAATGAATTGCCTTTAAGATTTTGTAATATTTTAGTCCTCATAATATATAAGGAATTTTAAAATATGCAGTCCTCTTTAACTGTCCTCCAGAGTAACTAGCACAGAGCATGGAAGTTTAAAGATGGCTATATAAATATATACATATATACAAGGTTCATAATTTATTGTTCAATTTCTACGTACTTGAGCTACCATATTTTATATAATTGAAAAACTCCAAATTGAAAACGTTATTAAGTAAATGTTGCTTACGAAGTTTTGATTAATATCTTTCTGTGTCCGTTTCTGCGTAAGCTTCATTTGTGAATAAAATGGTTGTTGATGGTCGTAATATTAGCGTTTGATAAATAATATTTCGAATCCATAAATATTAATTTATTTTTGTATACATACATACATAATAGCTTCTATTTTATAATAAGAGCGGAGAGCAAGCAAGCATATTAAGACGAAGGTTCTTGTAAATAAATTAGTAATTTGATTTTCGAATTAAACTAACGTTGTCAGACAGTATGAGATGTTTAATTAATTGGTTTTAGTAATTTCGATATGGCTTCGTTTGATAACTAAAAGCTTATTCGTAGGTCACCGAAATAATACCAATGTATTACTGTTCTATGTCTGGTATGGATAACAGATTTAAAAGTTCAGTTTCCAATACCTCATTCACTTGCATACGGGATTTATCATTTCAATTCATTCAAAAAGTCGAGTTAAGTGTTTTTCAATACAAATTCAATTAAAACATCCCGGCTCAGCGGCTTGCTCACAATTTGAGAACCATCCAAACATGTAAACAAAATTCAGTTTACTTTTCAGTTAACTTTGCTTTTCGACCGCTTCCTCTTCCCACTTTTATTCTTTGCTTCACTTGATTTGTCCGCCGCCGCCAGACGCCGTATTGTCTAAGTATACCTATTAATCACTGTAATGAAATGCTCCGCGAACTTTATAATAAATACGAATGCGCTTCACGTCGTGGTGAAATATTGTTATTTATAATATCACAATACTCACTGACTAATAAGCAGGATAAATAAATAAAAAATAAGGAAAAATTTGCAGTGTATTTATTTAATGTATGAAATTATAAAAAAATATTGTATTGTTCGATTAGTAGATAAACCTAGGAATATATTATGTACTTGCTGATTTTCTTAATTTTAATTGCTCTACAATTTTTATTAAGTAAAATTAAGCTCCTAACGAATCAATAATAAAGAAGAAAAACAAATTCCCTTGCTCCTAGTAAATTACTGTTCTCAAGAAGCAATCACAAAAAGGTACGAATGTAGCTGAGTGTTCAGTGTGGAGGTTAGCATGTAATTAGTAGCGTAATTGGGTCGGTTTGTTCGCTTAGTTTTATGACGACCAAGTCGACGAGCTTATTTTATATAGATATTCGGAAAGAATTCTATGTTTTTCTTCTTTTTAAAAGATAAGATATATCACTATATACGGTTGACAACACAAGACTGTGCCAGTATATATCTCTAGAAGAGAGAGCTTTAGGATTTAAGATTACTTTTTTAAATTTTCTACTCATTTTCAAGTTTTCGAGTTTGGTGGCGTTTAATTCTGTGCCTTGTGAATTATTTCGAAAAAGGCAAGTTGAAAAAAGTAACAGTTGATTGCCGTTCTCAAGGAGCAAATCACAAAAGGTGCGAGTGAAGTCGAGTGTTCAGTGCGAGGATTAGCATGCAATTAGTGCTGTAATTGAGTCGGCCGACATTCGCAAAGCTTTACAACTGCGTTGAGTAGGTGTGCTGCGTAGATGTATCGGATTTTTGACTATATGTGTTAATCTATTAAGGTCTCTAAATAGATTGACGCATATTGTTCACTAAAGATCAAAATGTCTTTGCATGTTTAAAAATATTTAACCGAATATTTTTTATATCTACGGATACGTACGTATGTTCCCATCCTTCTAAATTTTTTAACAATATTTCATTTCTATCATGTGTAGAGTTTGTGTTTACTATATTCATAAGTAATTCTTAGCTTAAACAGCTACTGTTCATGAAATAGTATGTTTATGGTACATTTTTGGTCAAAAAAACAAATTGAGAGCGAGTTTTTCAAGAAATACTCAGTATGATTTAGTCAAGAAGTTCATACAGCTAGCCACGATGAACACGCGAAGCCACCAGTGCTGTACCCCTTTCTCTGTCGCATTGACTAGCCACACCAGACGACTATAAGAGTAACGATATAGAGAGAGATTTGGGTACTATAATAAATTATTAAAAACGTACAAAAGGAATGATAGTGTTGTCTTACGCTGCAGTATTAAATAATAAGATAAATATATTATTAATAAAATTCTAATATTATGTACAGTTGACCTATAGTGTTGACAATTAATCGGATATATTAGTTACTAGCGACTCACCCTCGCTTCGCTCGGGTTCGCCCCTAGGTTGTTTCCCCATACAAACTTTCATCCCCATTTTCGTCCTCTTAAGGGATGATTTCCGAGATAAAAACTCACAATTTACAAACTTTACCTTTTCCATAATATTAGTATAGATTAGTTAATTTTAGGTTAATACAACCAATGTTAAAACAACAAGCTTTACTTAACAATTTATTTGTATTCTAGTATTGATTGCCTTCCGTAACAGGCATTAAAAATGTAACTAATGTCCTTGTTTTGTACTACTTGTCATGGTAACGGCCTTACGTTTTGTTATTGTCGCTAAAGAAATGAAGTTAACGAATAATATAGGCTGCTTTTCAATAATTAACCAAGCGACAGTATTAGCTGTGTGTATTTTGTACTATAATTGACTGAAAGGAGAATCAATAACTAAAGTTCCTTTCATATATATACATACCTACGTTTGTATTATGTGTTATAAACAAATAATATTTTACTTGACTATATAAATTATCAAGCATTTTTGGAAAGTTAAAGTTTCTTAGAACAGTTTATTACACGTAGAGTTTGGCGTTTGATGTGAACATTATGAGAGGCATAATTTGTCTCTCATTACGGAAGAACGCACTAACACTTTATTTATTCTATCAGTTCGTGTTATTCAGGGAATTACAATGTATCACAATAACGTGGGTAATATTAGATAAATGTTTCATACAGCTTTCAAATGTATTTTAATACAGTAATAATTACATATATTTAATTTATTTAATTCATCAGATGACCAGAAACCAAATTCTTAGGTTTTACATATTAGTATACTCTTACATTGCAGTTTTTGTATTTTTTCGCAGAAACGAGATATTTTCCCGCGGTAAAAAGTATCCTATATGTTGACCCGCATAACCAGCTATCATAATACCTAATTTCTTAAAAATCCCTCCAGTGTCTTTTCCGTGAAGCGGTAACAGACAGAAAGACAGACAGACAAAAATTCTAAAAACTATAGATTCCGCCTCTGTATCGATAATAATGTCTACTTTAATAAGATTTTCCAAAACATAATTAATGTACAGATTCGGCTTAATTACAAATTTATTATATATATAGATAAAAAGGCAAAAACAAAACAGTCCAGTTACTTTTATTCTTCTCTTTATCAACCCAGTTTTTTTTGTTTAGTAGCTATTGACAAGCTTTAATGTTATCAATAAAAAATGATTATAGTCAAACTCGACCACTAGTTATTATATACGAGTAATATTGTTTCTTTACGTTCATAAAAGTACACAAAAGCAGTGTTTATATTCTCAAGACATTAATTATAATCGTTTACTTCGAATATCCTTGATTATGTTGAATAGATAAAAATAATTACGAGAGATATATAAATGACTAACATAAAAGACATATTTATTTTTTTATTATAGTATAACGAATAAAACTATGAAAGAGGGAAAAATGTCAACTAGTAACTAATTACTCTAGAAAATTTTAAAGAAACGACGCTAGGTGTAGTGAATACAGAAATGATGTCAGTAGTTCAACGCTGTTGGATTGTTTATACAAAAATTCTTAACATTCAAAGTTGAAACGTTAAACGTCTCTAATTTGAACCTTTTTGTATACTTGGTATTTGTCATTCAAAAATGAGATTCATCATCTTTCACTCCCTCACAAGAAAAAAAAAGCGATATAAAATATTCAACATGCTCTCGATTTCGTTTTTTAACCGCGACCTTTTTTTTGATACGCATGTATAATGTTACTGCGCCAGTTTTTCGCGAGTCTGTTATTAATATAGTCCATTGCGACGCGTACAACTTTAATTTCATTTCGGGCAGGAAACTCTGTGTTAAATATGTTTGCTTTCAAACTTTTACGTCTAAACTTTGTAAATTATGTCCGACAGTAGCGCGGTCGCATTTGATGTATCCTACTCGTATTTTATCTACGGCACTCATGTACTCGTTTGTTGATCTCATTCTATTTTTCATTTTAATTAAAAATGTGGCGTTTCATCAAAGCTTCTACGTCATCTGTACCTGCTACAAAAGCTGCGTTCAATGTTACTTGCATCATATATCTTTTAGTATTACTATGAACTATATGTACATATGTAGGTATATTAAAAATGATACAAGGTGAGATTATGGTTTATTTCATGAGATTTTTTTATGTCTTGTTAAAAATAAATTTGTTTAAAATAATATTTTTCTATTTAAAACGTCTGCCTAAAGGATGTGTTACTACTACTTCAAATTTAAACATAAATATTGATGTGTTATGAATTATTTGAATAGCCCATTTTGACCTTTACAGAGTTTTTCTCTAAGAATATTCTACGATTGAAAAAGATATAGCTGATAAAATTATTTTTTTATAACGTAACTGTACAATTTTTCATTTATTATATATCGACTAGAAAAAAAGAACGGAAATTCATCAAAGCTAATTACATTAATCATAATTATTATTATAAGTAACAAAATTCCGAAGCGAAGCACTTTTTGGCGAATATTTTGAGTTTTAATTTTTGTCTTCACTGCGATGTCTTCAGGTTACTTATTTTATATATACCTAATGTAAATTTCAAAAATATTTTTTATTTTAATAAATTTTATTGAAATGTCTATTTCAATCACGCTATTATCATAAAATCATGTTAGCTTAATGTTAATGTTTCTATTACGTATCTGTTAACGTCAACAATGCAAATTATTATCTTAACTAAAATTTTCGGCGATTGGAAATGCATTGAATATATCCCGACTACGGCCGAGGTGATCTGCGGTTTGGATACAATGAAAATGGATTTTGAATCTAACGTAAATGTAGCTTGATGGCGTTGAGGTTAATATAATTTTTAACTACATAGTTATTCGTCCTTGCTTTTCTATTATTCATCTCTATTAAGTATTTTTGTTGTAGTTTTATGTCCTTAAAACTACCGAGATAAAATGCTTTCTGTAAAAACGGAAAAAATAATAATTTTACATTAAATAATTAAGGCACAGTTGTATTCAGCCCTCTTTTTTTTAACGTCCCACTGTTGGGCACGGACCTCCCTTCAATATGAGGGGGATCAGGCCATAGGCCGCCACGCTGGCCAAGTGTGGGTTGGCGGACTTCACATGTCTTTCGAAAACTTGCTAGGTTTTCTCAGACAAGCAGGTTTCCTCACGATGTTTTCCTTCACCGTAAGGCAAGTGATAATCATATTGGAAATGATTCGCACATCAAAATATCAGAGGTGCGAGACCTGGGATTTGAACCCGCTTCACTCGGTTTCCCAAGCGAGCGCGTTACCACTGGGCTACTGCATACGGCACAGTATTATTAAGAAAAAAGAAAGTAAGAAGAATAGTAATATTATTTATATTGTTATGTTATATCTTTACAATCTAAAATCTGATCTATTTTAATAAATACATTGAAATATATTTTAAAAATCGTATTTTTCTTTACATTATGTAATAATTAAAAATTAAATGCGGATTGATTGTAAGATTCATTATCATAATAGTTAATCTATACCAATATTATAAATGTGAAAGTTTGTGAGTATGTATGGATGTTGTTACTCTTTCACGCCACGGTGGCTGAACGGATCTGGATGAAATAACACACAGGCTACTTTTTATCCCGGATAAATGTACGGTTCCCGTGGGATAGGTTTGTTTTTGTTTTTCTAGAGGCGAACCCTAGCGAAGCGAGGGTAAACCGCTAGTAGTTAATACTTTTTCATTGCAAACATGGTCATGGGAGAGACCATGTTTTTCCCGTGACCACGTTTGCTGTAAAAAGCATTCAAAACGTCAGGAACCAAAATCTATACTAATTTTATAAAGAGGCAGAGTTTGTTTGTTTGTTTGTTTGTTTGTTTGTTTGTTTGTTTGTTTGTTTGTTTGTTTGTTTGTTTGTTTGTTTGTTTGTTTGTTTGTTTGTTTGTTTGTTTGTTTGTTTGTTTGTTTGTTTGTTTGTTTGTTTGTTTGTTTGTTTGTTTGTTTGAACGCGCTAATTTCAGGAACTGCTAATCTGATTTAAAAAAATGTTTTCGTATTAGACAATCCGTTTATTGAGCAAGGCTATAGGCTATATATCATCATGCTACTACTACCCAAGGGAGCAATAATCATAAATGTCAAAAATTGGACATACTTCCATACATTATTACTAATAGCATAAAGTCAAAGAGGTTTTTTTGTAGTTTTAGCGCGAGCGAAGTCGCGGGTTCTGCTAGTATAAAATGAAACCGCGACATAATAACAAAAGTTTTTGTATCTTTTAAAATAACGTAATAGCTGTTTTTGATACATTCAATAAATATTAATTAAAAAGAAGGTAAAACAATTTTAAAAACCTTTAATAAAACAAGTCTCCTATTACAAATATTCACATAACGCCTCCGCAAAGGTAAATCCACATATCTTTATGAATATATTTCAATTCCTACACTTACGAAGCCTTTGCTGCTACTAATGTATACTTTATAAATCTGAGAATATTTTCCTAAGAGAGATTTTAGATACAATTTTTCTAAGAAGAGTAAATACATAGTCTTTGATGTGGGCTCAATTTGTGGAACATCTGGAGTATGTCTGTCACATGTCGAAGCGACCAAAGTCATACGCGATTTAGTGGATCAACGTTCTATTTGCGGTCGCTGTCCGTATAATATCCTAGCTGTGTAAATAATCCAGGTCATGATATTATAAAATATTCTTTGATATACATTTTATTTTTAGTAAGGCTGAATTTAACTTAATATTATTTTTGTAGAAATATTTATTTTGTATAAGTTAAGTTCTCCAGTAGTGTTTATTTTTATTTACTACTATGTTAAAATTATGCGAATAGTATTAAATAATTCAGTCAGATAGATTGTCAAACTCTCATATTTAACATAAACCCTTTAACACTTTTTTTCTAATAACCACATTAAAATTATACATACGTAGATTTTTGGGTGTGTATGTGATATTTTAATAATCAGTAAAATTACGCAAATTTGATTTACGAGCACATTATGTATTTCATTTCCCTTCACTTAATAAACCTTTTTGGGATCTATTTTTATCCTTTGTTAATTTATCACAACTTTAATAATAAATCGATACATGTAACGTCATTTATTGACATTTATTCGGTTCGCGATGAGACTCCATGCGGCATGCCTGTAGTAATTAACAGCTAAAACTCGTAAGAATATTTTAACTTACGATAGGTAAATAGAATTCTTTTAGTTATCTATAATTACTTATAAAGTATTCTGTCTAATAATTTACAATATCTGCCCTTGTTAAATCTCAATGATGAATTTGGGTGTGTGTCATGATATATTAAACGACTTAGTAGGCCGTTTAGTTAATTATTATGAGGGAACGTGGGGTCGATGATATATATGTATATATATACATATATACAGGTAGAGGCGGTAGAGCACATAACCCTCCTTTTGGGCTTCACCGCAGTGACAAAAATTTCTCGAACTTGTTAACCTGTTCTTTGTCACTGCATTTACCTATATATATATATATATATATATATATATATATATATATATATATATATATATATATAATATATACATATATATATATATACACCTTGCTGAATTGGAAGTTTGTGAAACCCTTATGATAATAAATTAGGCTTATTCGATATATTTTGTTATGTCCCATACATTACAGGTAAACTCTAAAACGTTTTTTTTATTTTTCAGTAGAAATATCGTATGTAAAAATAGGTTAGAAAGTGAGACAGTTGGTCTCAGTTAAATTAGTTGAAGCTAGTTTTAATGATAACTTTTTAAATGTCTTATGTATAAAAATTTAATGAAAAATAAAGAAAATATACTTATTTATTTCATGACGTATTTACTATTTATCAAAATAAGTTGTTAAAACGAAATAAGCGAATAGAACTTGCCTTTAATTTGAAAGATAAGAAAACCACAACCAGAAGTTCGTTTTGGGTTTTCTTTTAGAGAGAACGCTATTCAGAATGGATTTGTTGAATGCATAGAATTTTGAACGCAAAAGATTTCAGGCGTTCCTTTTCAACCAGAACTTGGTTTTCTAAAAAAATACCAAAACACTGATTCGATATACCCTCATCGGTCGGCCATTAATTCATTATTTTTTATATATTACTTTATTTTTATTTGTATTTAAGAATATAAATATTTAGTATCATTGTATTGTGTTCTGCTTCAAATTCTTCGTTCCACATTAGTAATTAAATAGTTGTAGAATTTTAATGTACTCATACTATACTTGTAGGTACAGTTATATTATTGACTAGGAAGGAGTGCTATTGCGAACTTTTCTGTAAGCCTTTTTAAGATCTACAATTTTTTAGTACATTGTTTCGATAATTTAGATGCATCTCTTAAGGTTTAACAGTGTTGGCCATGTAAATCTTTAAGGATTACTCGGCAGAGGCAGTTGTTGTGTTTTTCCGGAAGAATGAAATACTTTCCTGTATTAAAAGGTTTAAAATGTTGACCTGGAATATAAGTTAACACTACACAAAATTCTGTTAAAATCGGTTCAGTATTTTGCGTGAAACACACAAATATACAGACAAACTGACAAAGATTTCAGTAACTATTGTTTTGGGGTCTATATTCTGTACACAAGACATAACAGTCATTGATATAAAAAAATATGTACCTACAAATTTCGCTTTGTTACTATTTTATTTTATGTATAAACTAGCATTGCCCGCAGTTCCGCCCTCGTTCAGATGACTAAAAACCAAATTCTTAGGTTTTACATATAAGTATACTCTTACATTGTAGTTTTTGTATTTTTTTCAGAAATGAGATATTTTCCTGTGGTAAAAAGTATCCTATATCTTGACCCGGATAAGCAGCTATCACCATACCAAATTTCATCAAAATCCCTCCAGCGGTTTTTGACAGACAGACAAAAATTCTAAAAACTATAGATTCGGCCTCTGTATCGATAGTAATATTTATTTCAATACGATTTTTCAAAAAATATTTAATGTACAGATTCAGCTTATTTACAATTTTATTATATGTATAGATAATATTCAAAGATCACATAACATTGTATTAGTACGTACTATGGACGAATCTCCTTAAATATGTAAGTAATATAATCTGTGATGAGCAATTTTGACCGAAATCGCGAAAAGAATTAACGATCCAAGATTTACTAATTAGTTAGTTCTGGGTAAACTTTAATTAAAGTAGAATGTACGCATTAAACCAGTTTTAACGAGTGGCCGAATACAGTCTAGGCAATTTGCGGAGTAGACAAAGTCCTTTAAAGTTTGCTCTCAGGGGAAGCATAACAGTTCCTACCATGTCGTGGCACGCCTTTCATTGTTGCTCGTTAAGCCTTTCCATTCACTGTAATATATAAAAGAATACAACCAGGATTCTCTATTTAAGTCTAAAATACCTTATTTTTCTGCGATATTTTAAAACTCTTATATATTTATCGAGTTTTCGTAAATTACAGACACTTATTGGTTAGACGACTGCTTATTGTTTTACTTTATATGAGGTAGAAACATTTGATCTTCTGCGGGACTTGTCTTGTCTGAAATTTCAGGTACTCCAGCGAAATAAAAGCTCTTGACATACTTTTTTCTTATATTTAAATAACTCTTAGTATTTGTTACGAAAAAAATCCTCTTTATGGCTTATAGATACCTTCTTGATATTACTTCAAGTAAAAATTCATCTTTGTCTTTAAATAATAATATTTTTATTCAATAAAATTTAACCATTCATATTCTTTATGTAGAAAATGTTAAAAGATCTAATATTACGTACGTTAGTACAAGCTGACTAAAACACATACAATAAAATTTTTATTAATCTGAAGTTACGAGTCAAATTTTGATTTAAAATAAATATGAAACATTTCCATCTTTTCTAACTTAGCATAACACAAAATCTAAAATTCTCAAACATAAAAGAAATACAGTGAATATTTAATTAGTAGATGGTCTGAAACTCCGTTGTATAATGTCGCTTTAGCCGCGAACAGCACAAGTTTGGAGCTAATGTGATATTAATGTTACTTCACTAATTTGCTCGGGGCCTTAGAATGGGGTCACACTAGCTTCAAATTGTCTAAATAATTACAGAGACCGTAGTGACATTTTACTTTAGCTCGCCTGGCGTGAATTACCTATGAATTAAGCCAGATTTAAATAAGATATGTACATTGAAATAAGTTAATTATTTTTTGAATTATACAGTAAAAACTGTACTAGTTTTACTAGTTACGCGGATTTTGTTCACAATTTCATGGGTTTTAATTTTCTGTGAGGAACTCTAGTTCTTTCTCTAAAATAAAAGTAGCCTAAGTTACTCCTTATCAACTATCTGCCAGTCAAAGTCCGATTAAAATCAGTCCAGCCGTTTCAGAGATTACCCGGAATAAACATAGAGATAGACAGAAAGACAAAAATTTTAAAAATTGTTTTTTTTTTTCTATAAGTACCGTATATACTTTGATATGCATTTAGTAAAAAGCTGTTACTGTAGCTGTAGTGTTGTACCTTGACATTACAAACTAACCCTTCAATTTTATTTATTTGTTGTATATATTAGCCTATTGTATACCAGATCAGTGCTACTAAAGCGCGCCTACAATGGACTCAATAAATCGTTCTCAAGTTTGCCTACTTATAAACATACTAGCAGAAGCCGCGGCTTCGCTCGCGTTAAAACTACAAAAAAATCTCTAAAAAGGTAGTTTCACAAAAACTTTCATCTCCTATTTTAGCCTGTTATGGGATGAATTTCTAACAATGCTACAACATGTATTTATTTAATTTTATTAAATAGCTTTTATACCAAGTTCAAAGTTATTCTGATCGTAAATATATTTTTGGATTGTATTATAACGTGTTATCCCGTGGGAATTAGATAATCTCCCGCGGTAAAAAGTAGCCTATGTCACGCTCCAGACCTCCAACTATCTCCACACAAAAAATCACGCCAATCCGTCACTCCGTTTCGACGTAAAAGAAGGACAGACAAACAACAAACAAACAAACAAACAAACAAACACACTTTCACAATTATAATATTAGTATGGATGTATGCAGTCCTGCTTGTGAGCCCAAATATATAATCGAACTCAATGTCATACATAGTAAATAGTACCTTCTAGAGTGCCACTACTATACTGTATGTAATAATGTAGTACCTACGAGTATATTATATATAAAGAAATAAAAACTTTAAACTTTATTGTATTGATTTTAAAGTAATATCCTCCTTCGAGCCGGATCAATGTAGGGGTTGTTGATAGATGTAAATTGATAAAGTCTATATTTATTATTATAGATGAAGTCTATATTTTATTTAGTAAATATATTAAAATGATATATGATGTGAGCGCGCCCGGGCTTCTTGCTTGCCGAATGCGAACTGAACTTACTTTTATATAATAATTAATATTAATGGAATAAATGACGCGTCATGTGAAATGATGAATTACAATATGTACGGTTGCACCGTACATAGGCACTTAGAATTCAATTTCTTCTTCTCGTTCTTTTGTAGTATTAAATGTTGCCACAGGAACCTCGCACACCAGCCGCTAACTAAAAATCAATTTTTGATTCGATTTTTTTTCTGATAACTTACAATTCTACAAAAAACTATAAAAATACTATTTTTGGATATGAAACTTATGTTTCAAAGATCAGTCTCTATTGATAGTAATTCTTTATTTACAATCAAAAAGTTTTGATTCATTTTATTATTTATATTGTCTTCTTCAAATATTATTAAATTCTAAATGTTATCTAACTAACTTAGGTACTTCAAGTATCTTTACTTACAGAAATTTTAATAATAACGTTTTGAGTTTAAAACACCTGTGAAGTTCATTTTGTAAACAAAGTAAACGTAGATGTTAAGCTTAGTAATAATTTAACGAAAATATAAAAGCTTCTAAGTGAAAACGTGATGAAAAAGTTTCCAATTTCAGCATTAAATTCTGCAAATATTTTCCTTCGCATACTCATATATATATTTATCCTAACTTTGAATGAAATTTGAGCATAATACACAGTGCTTTTACTATAATATTTTGCATATTATAATATTCCATACCCTAAAGCATTATCTCTTTACAAATTCGACAATATTTCAATTTTCTCCAGTATATTGTATCGAAAACCGATATATTTGATTGTATGAAATAACAAGGCTGTAAACTAACTATTTTTGTTTTAAATGCGCAGTCATTAACTTTTTGTGATTTTATTTAAAAAAATAAAGGTATAAAATAACTTCATATATATAAATAAAGTAAGAAATTACATAAAATGATAAAAAAACAAACAGGATTTTGTCACATATGTTTTATTCCCAATCTTTGGACCCTATAATGCTTTAAAACTAATTATAACATAAATACAACACTGCCACAAACGAATTATTAATGAAATAAGAAAATTTGATAGCTCACGCCCACATCTACGTCTTCGTTATAAAACAAAGTTTTTTCACTCAACATCACTTTGCCTAAAACTCGTTTTACAAGATGACGTATGAAAGCAGTAAATCTACAAAGCAATTAGTCAAAGCTCAACTGTAGATAATTATATCTAATTTTATTTACCCTAAGCATATACATCTATATATTTTACTAAAGTTTCAATAACAAGGAATTGACAGCACAATAAAGTGGAAATATTTAGTAAAAATGTATGTATGTAATGTAGTTACATCACAACGGAGTAGAAATTAGAAACTTTAACACAATCATTGAAGAATTACCAAGTTTGCTAAGATTTCTGTTTGGAGACTAAATAGACAGTGAGTTCGAAGGGATATCGGAATGAAAACTTCGATTGAGGATGAGCTCAAATTTATTTGAATTAACAATGACGTCTCCAATGCCACAATAGTCCATGAAGTAAGAAAAGAAATTAATGAACATCTATAAAAGTTGTAATAATGATAATTAAGCTAAATTTATTACTATTTTTACAATGTCATTATGTTTTTTTTTTCTTAAACCACAATAACACTTTACCTTTGCTCTAAAAGCTTTAAATAATTCAAGTCACACAAATCTAACAATTAATTACTAACTATATACTTTGTATGGTTTGATTTGCTCGATATACATATAAGTTTCCAGCAACGCGCTTGCTCTTGTCACCATTAAATTAAAACAAGTTCATTAATACTGAATAAGAAGCGAATCGCTAAAAATATTTTGGTAGTTAAGCCATATTAAACGTTAGCCTAAGTATAACAATAAAAAATAAATTTAATCTATAGCGGTAAGTTAAAATAAATTGCGCGACACTACTCGGGTACTATGCGTAACTCACGTTTCGTAAACGGACTAATCACCTTATTGTTCAACGTACGAAAACAACACTTAGTATGTATTTGATACTCCGAAAGATTATTTTGTTTATGCTATTCATATGTATCTCTTAGATTATTATTTAATTATTTATTAAGGGGCACAGAATTGATATGTTTCCGATGCACGGTGTTTGTGTGATACCGCTTCACTTAAACCTAACTTGCAAGGCGCTACACCCCTACTCTACCCTATCACATGCGGGCCATGTCACGCGGCTCTTTCCTAACCTACTCGTTTCGGCGATAAGTTCAACAAAACGCTCACGTGTTTACTGAACGTAAAACCCAAGCGAAAATATTTTTAGAATGCCAAGCGAAAGTTCCGACAACGTAAACTCGACAGATAAACGCGTGACATACAGCCGTTATTATAAGTAGACGAGGATATTGAATAAAAGTCTCTATGAAACCGCATTATAATTCTAATTACACATTAATATTACACGATGATATGTTTCGAGTAGTCCCGCAAATGACGTAGCCGTGTTCGTAGCCACTGGACGTCTCTTACTCGCTAGCTACGATTGGACGGAATCATGGCGGCGCTTGCGTCCCGTGCGCGATACTCGCCTATTCATATAACATTTATTATCGAATAAAACCGAATCGATATTGAAAACGAACGAAATAGTAATGAAATAAGCCGTAATACATTTCTATTGCTAAACTTTGTGGTGACTTTAGTTAACAATGTACTCATATATATCATATAAACGTAGCTGTATTGAATGTTTTGAAATTTAAAAATATAATAATTCCAGTTACGACAAGTTTTTTTTGTTTGAACTAATGTAACAAAACATAAATAAATCCAACTGAAGTTACCACGAAGTTTGAAAAGTAACGAATGAAACAATATACTGTAAACTTTCGTTGTATTATTCCGCGGCCGGGGACGTCAGGCGCCGAAGGTTTGGGAGATCACTGCTACTATTACACGATTACTTACATACGAATTAGCATTACATCGAATTAAATAAGTAAACATTGACTTACCTTAATATTAAAACCAGTGAAATACGAATATAAGAGAAACCGAGTTCATATTTTAGGAATTTCGTAAAAAATAATAATTAATCGATTTAACGCATTTGCAATACATAGTTTGATATAGTTATTAGCTAAGAGATTTATCTAATGCTGGCTCCACATATTGGTGTCGATTTTATTTATAATTTTATATTCTTTGAAAATATAAGAAGAGATTTTAAAAGAAAATGTGTAAAAGTTGAAATTGACCAATAAAACTGATATTACTTGTGATGAAATCGCAAAGTTCCAGTACGGCATCTGTAATGTAAATATTTTTCTGCGATAAGAAGGCGAGATTTTAAAAATCTTTTCACCAGTATGTGGGCCAGTAAATAATGTTTGGTACGGTCTGAGGTTAGTATTAAAAGTTATGTATATCTTTTATTCTTTGGTCTATACGCCATGACGCTCGGTATAATCGTGAAAGTTACAGTTACTATAAATAACGTATAAAATTTTGCTAAGTCAAAAATTGACATATTTCTATTAAATATTGACTAAGAGATTTTCATAAGAATTCACATGCGGATTATTCGGTCTTTTACAACAACGAACGTATGAAAACTCCCTTGATATCGCGTCAAGATTTCAACCCAAATATCCGAAACCTTAATATAATAGCCTAAGCAGGGATTTTTTTTTACTTTTTTTTGTATAATTTTTACAAGTTTACATCAGCAGAATACGACTCTAGATACTTATAATATAAACATTAAGAATTCATTTTTGGTTTATTGCTATTTCGCATCAAGTGTCACTTACGTCACCGCGTTCTCGATACGCTCGCGCATGGGTAACTAAGCGATCCTCCTGTTTGCGATAGTCAACTAGCTAAAAATAAAAAATATATTAATCTTCCATTTGATTAAACCTAATACAATAAATTTAAAATTACACTGTTTCATTATTATGTAAGAATAATTTTCAATTAATCGTAATGTAACTATGTTGATCCTCTACAATAAATACCCTTATCTAGATTTTATAATATTCACCTAACGATTATACAATTAAAGTAACTACTAAATTTTAAATTAGTACTTTACCAAAAAGCTCGTCAAAGCATGCAAATAGAATAATTGTCACTATCCAGCATGGCGCGTGTCGCCATTAATAATTATTACTAATAACTAATAATATAATGATTACATATAGTTAATAATCAACTCTCATAAGGCCAAGGCTAAATTCTCGCAACAAGACTGAGCTCGATTCTGCCGCATCGTATACAAGTGGAGACCTTAAAAATCCACGGAGTCCCAAAAGTTTACATAAAAAAATAACGTAAAAAATCGTGTTGTGATAAAGAATATACGCGGTTCTAGGAAAAGATATCCGCAAGGCACAAGAGACACTAGGGTGCGGACAGACTGGTGGAAGTCAGGGAGACCATGTGTACGATGCGAAGTTCGAGGAGGCCATATAGTGGCATATTGCACTCAACGAGCGGAACCGAGGGCGGCCCCTATACTTTATTTTACAATTATTGCAAATTTAATTTACTCATTTACAGATAGAAAGGATCGTAAGACCGACGCTTGTGTGCCAGCGCTTTAACGAGTGATTGAACATTATAAAAATTACTAAAAAAGCATTAGGTAAATATAATTTGAGATAGTCATGAAAATCCATTTAAATATGCTAACATTATCGAGAATAAAAACAAAATCGATATTATTACATACAACTTCATTTAAAATCATTCAACTTGAAATATTATCAACAAAACGTAATCTTTCTATGAAGGGCACCTTTGGTTTTTAGCTTATTCGAATGAGATATATCCTAAAGTGTTTTAATTTCTGATATTACACAATATCCATAACAAATCCTCAGTTGTATACATCGGCCCAGTGGAACAAAGCAACGAGCTGTCCCATACAATAAGTTACTTGTAAATAAATCTTATATTACATTAAAAAAATGAATTAAATAAACACGATAAATCATTTCAAATAATATTTCCATCGAGAACGGTAAACAATAAATGTGGAATGTTAATAATAATAATAGTAATAATTAAAATTAAACGCTAAAAATTTGGTATCAACAAAATACACCACACCTCTGACGCTATTGAGAGAACATAAATGTGTAGGAGATGGGAGGTTTTGCTGATTATAACGTTAGTCTTGATCCGTGGCTAGTCGTATAGCGGGCAAGCATTGTAGCAAAACGCTCCCTCTCCGGATATAGTTCCGGTACCGATGCGTTGCAGAGGATCAAGATTGCGCGTCCCTCAGTTAGCTGGTTGTCAAGTGCCGAGTGCCACGAACGAACTAATGCTGTTCGCCCTCTTCTCCGCCTTTGGCTCCCTGTTAACCGTATACATAAATTAATAATGCAATAAAGGGAGTTATAGCGAATATTTCACTTAAAGTATTATAGGGATGACGGACCATTAGTTTGCAAGAATGACGTACTATAAAAGATAAGTGCATATAAAAGTATATTTTTACTTAGGGCGATATAAACTGTCGTTAATATTTTAAGATAATTTGAAAAGATATTTTAAAGTTAGTCATCCCTATTCGAATATTTAATAGCTATTGAACTACGAGTATAGTGCGAGGTGCAAGGTGATAACGCAATTATTTTAGAGCCCATACGGTAAGAAATTTATGGCGCGCTAAAATCGTTGTATCAACCATAAAATATGACGTATAGGTTCTAAATTGACTGAAAGATACTACACGGTTCTAACAAAGAGCGCTTTAATGATCATTAGCTATCATAGTTCAGACTGCGGTTTACAAATATTGAAACTAGATTTGAATATTCGCTAAAATCTCAAAAGCTTTATTATAGAAGCAAATACGAAATTCGTATCTAAATAACTGAAAATTGGATTAATATGTCTAAAATTAATCTAGGGATCCGTGTGGTATCGTGTTAAACAAGTGCGCGTGCATACTTCATGTGCCAGTATCCAGCCGTTGTGTGCCAACTTATGCCTCGCGTATTCGAGGTGGATGGCACCCTCTGAGCTGAGAAGGAGAGCGCCTTGTAAGCGAGCCATGGCCGTGGCAGCATCCGCCGGAGATACGAAGTCGACGAACGCGACCGGCCCCGACCCGCTACCGCCCGTCAGAAGCCGCAGTCTCGAGAAACCCGGGCAGCTGTTACCATTACACTCAGATATGCCCGCACTCGTACCCAATATTTTATGTGTTTTGTATCATTGCTTTGACACCGATATGACTGACTGTCTGTCTGTCTGACTTTGTAAATTGCCGTCTAAATTAAAAGCTGTTTTGTCTAAATCTTACAAATAACTGATATTGAATAGAAGCAAGAAATAAAAGTTTTTGTGTAACATTCTGTTTTCTATTTGTATAGCGTGTAATAGAGAAATTACAGTTTTTGTGGCAGTCTGCGATATTGATACTGTAAGGAAACTTTTAAGTGCAACAGACAGTTCATACATTTATGTGATGTTTGTGCTAATAGCATACGTCTAGTGTGTTATATATAGTGTAAATATAGATGTTCGATTGTCATGCTTGAAGTGGTACGGGTGCAGGCTTAGAATCTCATACAAACCGAATTATAATGTTATTTCAGTTGGTGTGAGATGATTCAGAACATAAATAATATCCAACAATGGACGACTTTGTGATATTTGGTGCGACATGCACTGTGGAGAATACACATTTATTATTCTAATTCATTAATTACGTTACAAGTTTCAATACGATGATACTGTATTATTCATTGCGACCATGCAGACACTTAATGATAATTTGGTTCGACTGGAAATATTAGGTTTACCAATTGTAAAATATATCTTTAAATAGAAATATATTAAATGTATTTAAACTGAAGTTTTTTTTTCTATTTAACAATTACTCTAAAATTATATTTCATTAAAATATTGATAGCTAAAACTTCCAATACACAATAATATTTACTTGTAATTAATACATCCTGCAAAATAAATAAATTGGTCAGCTTCATAACCATAAATTCAGAACAAAAAAAACCGTAAAGAATATTCCAGTCGAATCAACAAAATGTGAAGCAAACATACCTGCTGAATATCTCTTTGAGTTCGTGTTCTGAGACGAATTGTCCCAGGTTCGCTACGAAGAGGGTAGAGCAGGGGGGTGCGGGGTGTGCGGGGTGCGCCGGGTGCGCGGGGTGGGTGGGCGGTGCGCCGTGTCCCGGCACCGCCGCGCCCGGCGAACCCAGCGCGGGCGCCGGTAGCACGCACGCGCCTAGCGTCAACGGAGTCTGTGGGCATTTCCATACGATTAGTCATATGTTTATTTACTTACCTTTGATTAAAAATATATATAAAAAAAACATTTTTTATAAACAAACTTTTATTTAAATGCTCTAGAAAGAAAAAAATCAACTAAAATAAATTTATTAAATTACACAATTTTTATGATATAAAATTTTAGATTAGAAAGATTGTGTAATGATATAGGTAATAGATAAATAGTAGGTAATAAATAAATAGATGAATTTAAAGTTTATTTTCTTCTTTTTAGAGTACTGAAATAAAAGCTTGTTTTTAGAAATGTCTTTTTTTACAACTATTTTGTTTTTTAGTTATTCGTATTTTTGTCAGCAAATCCTTTCATTAGGTATCCATATCATGGAGGTGCATAAAAAAAAACAAAGTCCGCCATCTTTGCAAACATTGCAAGCTAAATAAAAGATTGTAAAATGTATTAATTATGAAGTTTTCGATTAACATAATGTTCAATGCACTTCCTATACCTTTTGTTTTCTTTTATTTATCAGCGAGTACTAAAGGAGAGATGTTAAATAAACCAATGGTCTTAAATATTAGACTATGTAAAATTCAGAGTTATTAATAATGAAATGAATGTCATAAAATTAACAATCCACCTCCAGGTAAATTTCTAAGAAATTAAAGAAACTAAGAAATCTATTGTTAACTGTAGCACCGGCGTGTTCGTGGTCGTTGAGGGATTATGTTTGTTTAAAATTATGAAAAAGTTGGCGAATTTAACTTACGTGGTGTGGCCTATCGGCGGCAGCTAGTCAGAGGTAGGAACGCACGGGCGCCATCTGCGGATGGATGGCGGGGTGGACGAGTCCGTGCGATAAAGCCGGCAACTCCCCTCCGTATGCTAATGGGTGATGCCACAACTCAGCGCCACCTCCAGGGAAGAAGGGACTGGCTAAGTCTGTATAATGAACACAAAAGTCAGACATACCACCCTATACAGAAAATACAAGACTTTTTGAGTGTAAAGAAAATATTATACTGTTAACGAGAAAGTTTATATATATTTACAGAGTACAAGACAATGTTTTCACGGTCCGACAAAATCAATTTGCCTTACATACTTATCATACCATGATAATGATGCAATGTCATGAAAACATGTGTCGAGAAAGTTTTCTTTGTGTTTAAGAACCCGATACTTAAGTTAATAGATAATAGCTTCGCGGAGCTAGGCTTTGCGTGGTACGTGTAAGCGATTACAGATACTTGCCCAATTTGCGATTGCTCGACACGCCATCAGTCATACTTAAATACACTAACAAGCATAATATAATAAGTATATAAATCTGTGTGTAATTGTGGCATATTCTTTGTTGGGCAGAGTAGCGATTAAACAACTACAGGGATACAATATCTCACCGATCCTTCATTTTGAATCGCAATTTATTTTTAGATGAGCGAAATGTAAGTTTCCCACATTGTATGTAAGCACATTTATATAGGTGAGATATTGTATCACATAAGATTAATTCAGGAGTAGACGATCGAGCGAGCGCCGGGTGGTGTGTGCTTTCGGCGGTACTTACGTCCAGTGAGTGGGTGCATCAATGCGGGGTGTGCAGCTGGCGCGGCTGTGGCAACTGCCGGCTTCGGCTTGCTGACCTTCGTGTTGCTTTTAGCGAACTCCAGCCGAATCGTTTGCGGCATGTCGGGGTCGAACCGGACGCCCTGCTGTGAACAGCCGCGAGCGGTGCGGCGCTCCGATATAATGACGATGGACGGTTTGCCGCGCACTTCCACAGGACAGTGGAGGCAGGGACAGTTTTTGTTAAGTTTGACCATTAAGTTAAATTGTTTTAAACGATACTACCGATAATAAACATTTATCTAATATCCGCGATAGATTTTGATGTTTTGGATAGTTTGTTTTTTATAATTGGAAATTGATATGAATAGTGATTTTTGATTGATGGAACTTTTATTTATTAGAGAATTTCCGCCTGCGCCTTCTAAGGTGCCGGAACACTGTGCTTTTGTGTGTGACATCAAAATCTGTCAAACAGTGACATGCAGTTGTTTATATACACCGTAGCCTAATCGATTTCACTCCAATATCCGGGATTGAGAGCTTAGTGGCTCCGACTTGATGACCCGACGTGGTCTATTCGATATGTGCATGGGTTTAGCATAACTTACGATGCGGTTACTCGAGTCAGGAAAATGTTATTCCAAGTCTACAATGAGAATATTAACTATAGTGCTTATTGGCTGTGTTGAGGCATGTGATGAGAAGATTTAGTAACACCGTGCTTTGTACTTTTTTTAGTATTTACAAATAGCATTTTTACTTTTTGTGTTTAACTATCTCGGCCTATTGCAAATATATTGTGATATCTTTGTAAAATTTCAAGTGTCGTCGTAAGCAAATCAAGTTTATTGGGCGATCTCTTTGTAACAGAAATTATTCTGTTGTAGTAAAAATAGAGATATTATATATAGGTATGTTATGTTGGTGTTTTTATCCTATAAACATCTATAATATTAAGTTTCATTAGATATTTTTTAATAAATGATTTACTTAAAAGTATTTAATTTTAATTATCTTATTTACCCTATGATCTTTTAGCTTGTGAAAGTACTAACCTGAAGGTCTTGTTTAGCGGCTTCAGCTCCAGCTCGAGTGTGAAATGTGACGAAACCAACCGGCTGCAATTAAAAATGCTGTGCTTCATTAGTGCGTTTGAGTGATAAAAAATAATTGTTATTATAAATTCTCATTAATTATTATTTATTGCATTTCATACTATGAATTCCAAGTAATTGTAGCCATATAAATCAAATCGTAATTATATGTGAACTGAACTGACATTTGGACTATTTAAGTTATAAATTTTAAAGATCAATATTAAAAACTTTACCATTGTATTATTATAATAAAATATTATATTGCATTGGAATATACTTACAGATGCTGTTTTTCCATTTTTGCTGGTAACCTTTAAGAGTGAACCCTCGTATCCCTTCAAAAATAAATAAACAATAAATTAAGCTCTGTTCTCGTATAGTTAAAGGATTTTTAACATTAATTGATGAATGGATAATAACTTCTACCATATAATACGAAATTGTTATTATAGTATAATATACGTGTGTAATTAATAGAAGATACTAAAACAAAGTTAGTGGCGCATCCAATTTTATCCAATCGATGTCATCATGACGTTGTAAATCAGTTTCGACGAAATTTTCCTATCACACAATGGTATCACATTGCACCAGGTACCATTCGAAACACGCGATACAAACAGCCTTAGCAACTTTAGACACCTTATTGTACCATCCGTACCAGTCAGAAACCACGTAATAACCCTCTATGATAGATAAAATCGATTTCTATCGAATATTTTACATAACATATCGTGGCATGACTTTTCATATTTACGACGTTTTAATCCACATCGAAGTTGCGTGACTGAGAAGGTGATGCGCAATGTTATCTATACATATAATAAAATTGTAACTAAGCCGAATTTGTACATTAAATATTTTTTGAAGAATGTTATTGAAATAGACATTATTATCGATACAGAGGCCGAATCTATAGTTTTTAGAATTTTTGTCTGTCTGTCTGTTTCTCTATTACCGCATCGCGGAAAAACCACAAGAGGGAATTTGATGAAATTTGGTATGATGATAGCTGGTTATCCGGGTCCACATATAGAATACTTTTTACCGCGGGAAAATATCTCATTTCTGAGAAAAAATCAGAAACTGCAATGTGAGAGTATAATAATATATATGTAAAACCTAAGAATTTGGTTTTTGTTCATCTGAACGCGGGCGGTACCGCGGACAATGCTAGTAAAATATAAAATCCATTATGTAAACATCAATCAGATTTTTCTGTAAATTGAAATAAAAACAAAAAGCGATATTATTTATTTTGGCATCCATTGTAATTATTACCAGAATCAATTAATATTATTAATATATAGATTATAGAATACATCTTACTTCATATGCTCGGAATAATAGATAGAGTTCACGTGGCTTCGCATCCATCGGTAATCCACTGACGAACAATGTCCGCACCTGTAACAATTATAATATTTAAGCGTGAATTGAAAATTTTGAGCTTAATTTATAGATACTTTCACTTTAATGATAAATAAGCATATTTTATTATAGGCTTATCATTATTTGATTTACATTCATAATCTTGCAGAAAAATAAAACTAATCTTCAATAAAAATCAGTCACCATATTTAAAAATAGTGACTACTACAAATATCTTGTAAGTATTCATCACATCATAAAAATAGCACTTTCCGCTTTTAATAAAAATATTCCATTTTGAATTAGCTACAAGTTCTTTCCGTTTATTTTTAAATAAAGGCAAGACATTTATCACAAACCGACACAAAAGGGGCATATTTTCTTTCAACGGTCTTTGTCGATTCTTTTGCCTTTGTAAACGTTTGAGCGTATTAATTCGGGGCCCATTTAATGAAATAAAACAGAACTGGTAGCAGATTGGGCGCGTGCGGGTAATGGAGATTAATTGCTGGTAACACGGGCTACCGTCGCGGCCATCTTGTTGTGCATTTTATTTATGCGTCGTAGTCTCACTTTACGAAATATTTTTTTTATTTAAGCAAGATATACGATGATTGGTAATGGTTTCTCAAAGACTTTGTTCAATAGAAACAAATTCGATATGGGACAATGAATTAAATACATTTATTTCTTAAGAATACTTCAGTATTCTACTTGACTTTAACATTTTTTGTCCGTAGCGCTTCATCTCTTAAGCGACTGTTATATATAAGTAAATTTAATTTAAAAATTTTATGATTTTCATGGCTTTTGCGGACGAAGGCACCGGTGACCCTCACATATATTTTATCGCTTCCGTCCTCAGCCAGCACCAGAATGTCGGACCTTTATGTCGGCTATTTTCCGGTCGAACGCACGAGAATTCCCCGTATCGCCGATACGTGATATTTTTCCTGGACAATCTTTAATATTATACTCTAAGAATACTTAAGTGCTATTATTTCATAATATAATATTTGTATAGTTTCATTTCATTCAAGTACATATTTCAGGAACAAGGATAAATAGTTTTTGTTTACTAAATAATGTTAATTATATAAAAACATATGTACGACGTCAATGCGTTTTAAAAGCTTACAAGCTTTATTAACTAACTACTGTGCGTTTAAAGCATAGTACAAAGTACATTTGGTTCTTCCATGAAGTTCCTATCACTACTCTAACTCAGAACATTATGTTGTACTCATCAAAACTACTAACACTCAGATATTACAAGCGAAGCTGTCCGGTCACTCTGAAAATGCCCCTTCACGTCGCCTATTATACAGTCGGTTGCGCATGAATCCCTACACTACTATTGAGTTATGTTCCGCACTTGTGTTCATAAGAAAAATGAATTCTTCTTGCTACTGCTACTTTTATTTTGTTTGGTAATTTTATTTAAAAGAATTTAATATACTCGTATTACTACCTGTTATAATTATAGAAGATTAACTGTGTATATGACTGTAATATATTTTTTAGCTATTTTATCCCGTGAGATACAAAATTTCCGCGGTACAGAGCATAATAAAAGAAAGGCTTAAGCAGTTTATATATAAGTGAGAAGGGTATAGGCTACTTTTATCGTCGTGGTATGCAAGCGTATCCGCAGACAAAAGTTAGTAAAAGATAAATTTAAAAAAATATACCAAAATATTTTGACAATATTAACACGATTTAAGATATTTACATGAAAATTTTATCTTAATTTTACGCCTTCACGACTTCAAAAGCGTACGAATATTTGATCTGTCTACGGCGGCAGATAACATCTACGCTTGACATTATTGCGACGAAAAAGAGTATTAAATATTCCTTCCAGTGGAATAGAAGCCACTAATTTGTTCGACGCTTTATGAATTATTTTGTTCGCTTAGAGAACGGGGGTTACAGTAGAAATTTGAATTTCTCATGTACATAGTGTATGCGAAACTTTGCAAAGAGTCGGCAAAGGAAACACCTAATAAAATTTTGAAAGTTAGAAAGAGGTTATATTTGATTTCACGGTATTATAAATTACATAAAAGCTTTTTCTACGCTACGCTTTATTAATGAAATAAAGTATTTGGAAACTAGTGGTATGAAAATGTAAAAGCTTATATAGTTTTTTTTACGACAGTAGTTTTAGAATTTATTAATTTAGGGTTTGAGATAGGTATATGGTTCTGACATTGATGCCAACAATGCCAGCCTATACAAATAGGTAATATCTTATAGGTAATAAGGTTCATAATCAAATCGATTGAGGAAATCACGGCTAGCCTGAACAGTATTAAAGCTATGACACTGAGCATTTGTTCATGAATGAGCAGTCAAAGTGATGTAACAAACGTCTCAGTGCATAACCATCGATAAGCCCACTCAAACGACCAATTTAGTGCACCGAACATAACACTGCATACTGCTGTGAAAAAACACCTTAGTATTAGTCTTTTACGACTCTGAGAATTAGTTATTGTATAGAAAAATATGTTCGTAAGTCAGAAAATAAGCTATACCGTAACCGAAGTAATTTGTTGAAACAAATTACCCTTAAAATAAACAAGTAAATGATTTTCGTGTATAATGACTGACCTAACATTTTTCAAGTTCTTTTAAGTTTAAGGAATTTTGTTTTTATCTATACACCGCTAGGGTTCGTCCCTAAGTATGTTTTAATTTTTTTGAGCGGAAACCTAATTCTTTTTCTAAAATAAAAGTAGCCTTTATTACTCCCCATAACATCAGCTATCTTTCAGTGAAAGTCCCGTCAAAATCAGTCCAGCCGTTTCAGAGATTATCCGAAATAAACACACAGCAGACAGACTAAAATTTTGAAAATTGTGTTTTCTTAATACCGTATATAATTTCATATTCATTCAGTAAAACGCTGTTATTTTAACATTACAAACAGACACTTCAATTTTATTTATATGTATAGATATGATAAAATAACAATTATAGTAACAAAGCGAAATCTGTGTACAGAATATGAACCCCAAAACTATACTCGTTGATTTTTTTGTATGCCTGCTTGTTTGTTACCTGTGTGCACTTCGCACCAAAATCTCTAAACGGATTATAACTAAATTTTGTGTAGTATTAACTAATTACTCGTGTTAACGTTTAGGATACCTTTGATCGTACAGGAAGATATTTCATCCCAACGGGAAAACACAATAACTGGCTGGCCATCATACAAAATTTTTCAAAATTTATTACAAAAACTTTTAATAGCAATATTATAAATTACATATAAATTAACTATTTTATTTTCATGGGAACATGTGAAAATTAGTTCGAGTGTAAGTCGCTATCTATCTATATCTATACTTATTTTACACATACATAGTACAAAACAAAGTCGGTGTCTGCGTCTGTCTGTTTCGTCACTGACGTCTTCTAAGCCACGCAACGGATTTTGATACAGTTTCCACTAATAGAATGAGCGATAAACGAGGAATATTTGTGTACATATATAATTTTGAAACATTTCGTACAAGATGGCTAAAGTATGACCGTATTTGTAAAAAAATCTGTTGTAGGCTTACATTGGCTAACGCTGGATAAACCTTGTGTTAACATGTACTAAATAATAGTTCTTAAAAAGGCTTACAGAGAAGTCCGCCGTAGATAGATAAATAGTGTATTTCCTAAGGTACACTCGCAATAAATATTTTTATCTAGTATAGGTATAAAACGTACCTAGGGATGCAAGCATCCAAGCGAAGCGAGGGTAAGTTAGTAAGCTATTACATATTAAAAAAAATTACTTATACTTGTCATAATAACATATGATACCTATTATATAATGAACCTATGATTTGTTTAAATACTGTCATTTAATAAGTATGTTATCTCAACATAATAATATGTATAATTTATATCTACTAAATTTTTGATTTTATTATACAGTAGCAATATAATGTTATCATTTTCCCTGAAATTAATCAAATGGTTCCATGAAATATATCAAATGAAAAGGGTCATATGATTTACTGATGCCACTTAATAATTATGAGCGGAAAATTTAACTGTGTTGTAATTTAGCGTATGATTATAAATTTGTCTATTAATTAGTGTCACAGATAATATCGTGTGCTTCTAAAAAAAATTATACTTTCTGTTACAGATCCGGCCTCATGCCAGTTGAATCTGTCGGCTTTGCTAACGAATCGATCATTGAAAAAAAAATGTGTTCATACGAGGACGAGATTCAATAGCTGGCTATAAATAAGTGAAAATAAAAAATAAAAAACGGATAAAGGTGTATTCACACGATCGATCGCACCGGCGTGCATCCGAGGCGAGTGAAGCGGAAACGCCTGGGGCGCTGCACTGCGAATTTATCATACGCTTATGTGTATATAGCTTTCAAAGTGTAAATATTATCGGTATACTGCACGTGACAGATATATATATTTATAGCCACACTATGACATTATTTGACGGATGGAATAATATGTAATATTAAATTATATATACATACATTCTAAATTTGAAATGAAAATAATACAAATACGTTTGCCGTTAGATATTGGTTTTAATTATTTTAACATAAATCTCACTTTCTTGTAAATTTTAGTCATTTATAGAAAATAAAAAAAGCGAATAATTGCTATTGTCGTTCTCTCTATTGACATTGGCTATCACTGTCTACAAAAAGAACAACAATGAGCCTCTGCACTCGAAAACAAGAAGGAATCGAAATTAAGTGTCAGCAGTGGAGCGTCATTGAAAAATGATAAGCAAAGAATTATTCTACTTCAATGCGCGGTGTCGTAATATCGTTTTGTTTTTAGACACGATTTTATTAGCTTCACTCTGCAACTTAGGCTCAAACGTTTGAAGTCTATTATAACCTTGTTAACAGTCAACCAATGGTTTTATAAAGTCTTCGAATTTGGGCTCCTTTAATTTGTTTGGACGAGTCATTTCAACTTTGACTCAGTTAAAATTTTATAGTTAAAATTAATATTACCATTTGTTACATGAGCTTGAAGTTGTAAAATTAGATACTCGAGAGATTAAATGTCCCAATGTAAACAATGATAACACAAACCAAAATTATGTGTAGAGATTTGATATTCAATATAATTCAGATTTACTGATGAGCTTTAATGAATACGGCAGGACCGATGTTTGTAAACCATAATTTCCCTCAAACTGTTTTGAAATTCAAATCGTATACGATTAGTAAGCATTTGGCTAAACGAAATTTTATTATAATTACAAATAACATAGAAAAAAATCCGTACCCGGGAATGCTTAAAAAGGTTTCGGATGATCGAATGCCGCGTCTTCGGGCGGCGATAATAAAATATTGACAAAACAAACTTCGGTATGAAGCGCTCAAACTTGAGAAAGGCAATTTTTCTTCGGGCGTCAATGTCAGCAGCAATGATTTAAACTTTCACAACTGGCTAATAGATATTGTCAGTTTAAGTAGAATATAGTTGATATAATATTTTATTTAAAAAAAAATACTACACCCATTTGATAGTATATATCACTCTAAAATATCTCAGTCTTTTCACCCTTATCCTCCATTACCCGTAACTTATTGCGGGTTGCTAGCACTGATGGGGTAAAACTTTACTTTATCCGCCATAAAGTAAAAATAATTGGCTGTAACTGCATACCTTCGAGGGAAGGTAAATGTTTCCGTCTTTTTAATGTTCCTGTATCATGTTACATTAATGAATACTTATTGAGCTATTTCATAAAGTTAATAAATGGTTTTTTATACTTTATTTATGATTGTATCTAGTGGGTATATTGAATAGTGTAAATCTATTTTTATATTATTATATATTTTTATTGTTAAATGAAGCTTACCACAATACATTAGTGAAAACCGTACCCAAGTCGGTAACACTGTTTCTGAGATTAGTGTGCACAAATGCACATACAAAGAGGAAAAAATTCTAAAATTCATCGTTTTGGGTTCTATTACGTTAATAAAACCCGTAATAATAGTTTTTCTCTAATATCTTCCATGTACAGACAGCGAACAGTTACAATTTTATTATATGTATAGATTTACGGTATAAAAGTGTTTAAATAAATATTCAATGGAAGGCAATTGATAAAGTAAACATTCGAAATCCAAGACAATAGATGTTGCAATTTTAGTAATCACGTAGCCGTCCGATCTCAGGCGGGCGATGGGATAGAGATATTTCTAATTTTTCGGTCGACCGGCACCGCAGCACCGCTGCTTCAGAAATAGATAAAATAAACGCAAACAGACTGGAAAAGGAACGAGGGTTAAATCGCGAAAACTAGCGCTGTTTGTGACGATTTAAATTATTGTCTTTAACGAGAAAATGTTGTTACAGTGAGTGAACATTGTATTTACATTGACCGTATAACAATTTTTATTAGAAAGTGAGCGGAAATAAAATGCCAATATTACGTTCAGTTTAGATAACAGATTATATCTACAAGAAAATGCATGTATTTATATTATAATTCTACTCTAGAAAATAGCACTAAAGTATTCTAACATTTTTCATCAAAGATTACACATAGATAAATTGTAAAAGTAGTTTATATATTATAATTGAACTATTTAATAAGATCTGCTGCTGAAAATATATAAGAAAAATGTCTTAGTGCCTACTAAGAATAATTGGCGTAAAATACTCAGCTATTTGATCTTAATTTGTATTTCTTATAAAAAGTTTTATTTATTTTTTATTAAGTCTGATATCATCATTCACCATTCTCAAAGTGTAGTCATCTATGACTTCAGACTTACTTTTAATACATTTTAAACACTAGTAAATTTTCTTATAAAGTTATTAAAGTCGTCAACTGTTAAACATATTTCAGAAGTACGTAAGCAAGATAAGTAAACAGTAATTTGATTTAAACATAAAATATTTTCCGCGTCTCGCAGAACTTTGATGACGAAAATGAAAGAGCGGAAAGAATTCTAACGGGGCAATATCGGCGACCACCTGCTCCGTCGAGATAGGGATCATAATGTTAATTTAATTAAAGGACTAATCTAAATTGCAGAGGACTCGACACTCCGACGCCCATTAAAGGGATATTTCGTCGCCGACTGGGAAACTGGCTGATAATAAATATCTTAGAAAACAAGGAGGAAATTTGAAACCAACGTATTCTTTTATTTCATTGTATTAACAATAAAATTGAAGTATAAATAACAAGAATATTTAAAAAAAAATCGTAGTTACATATGTTTAAACGATAATAAATAGAATAACGATGATAAAGCGAGCGAACCACGAAACTAAAACTCTATTGAAAAACTATCAGCTGTTGTGATAAATAAAAATTCCACTAATTGTGTCTATGAAATTGAATTCTTTTTCATATAATTGATTGAGATGGATTTACTTGTATTTATTTTTACTTTACGGTCTTTTCGCATTTTCATTTTAACATATACATAAATATAAATTGATATTCATTGTATGCGGCCTTATTTTATTTAACTTACCACATAAAAATAACAACCTTTCGACGCGGCGAATTTTTTTTTGATTTTTTTTTATATTTAGAATTTAATTTTTGAAATTTAATTGTAAGTATTGTGCTATAGATTTCGATATTCATGCATTCTAAAATATTGAATATCTACATATATAGATGATATTCAATATTTTAGATATACATTATACTGCAATTTATAATAATTAAATTTTGCAATTTTGTAATACAACTATTACTAATTATTATTTATTTCTTTGAAATTCTTCTAAAATGATTCTTTCTTTAGAATTGTCAAAACCTTGATAATAAGTAAATCAGAAGCCTTTACGTAAATCTATATATATATAAAAATGAATCCCTATTTCCCTTGGTCACGCCATCACGCGTGAACGGCTGGACCGATTTAACTATATATTTTTTTGTGTTTGTTATTGTCAGGAGAAGGTTCTTATGAAAAAAAAAATTAAAAAATTGCGCAGAAAATTATAAAATTTAAGAATACTTATTTAAGAATAGAATAATAAGTATTAAAACATCTGAAAAATTAATGGAACAAAAAATTAAAATTTATATGGCTAACGCTGTCTAATAACTATTTATATCTATTTAAAACGTACCTAGCGACGAACCCCAGCGAAGCGAGGGTGAGCCGCTAGTCTGTACATATAATAAAATTGTAACCAAGCCGAATCTGTACATTAAATATTTTTTGGAAAATCTTATTGAAATAAACATTATTATCGATACAGAGGCCGAAGCTATAGTTTTTAGAATTCTTGTCTGTCTGTCTGTTACCACATCACGGAAAAACCACTGGAAGGATTTTGATGAAATTTGGTATGGTGATACCTGGTTATCCTATATGTTATAGGATACTTTTTACCGTGGTAAAATATCTCACTTCTGAGATAAAATACAAAAACTGTAATGTAAGAGTATACTAATATGTAAATCCTAAGAATTTGGTTTTTGGTCATCTGAACGCGGGTGGAGCCGCGGGCAATGAGTATAACATATTTTAAGGCAAAATGTTCGTATAATAACATAGAATTACTTTATCGTGGTTAGATATCTATTTTTGTTTATGGCCGACATTTTCACCAAATGAATTCAATTACGAGCCAACTTTAATTAAACTGTAAGTACATAGTTATCTTAAAAGCAGCCAGCTTTAATTTCTATTAAAAGGGGTTGCTGAAATCTCTTGCATGGAAGAAAAAGTTTAGAGATAAGATATTTTTGCATCTTTATCGGGACGAAATAGGACGAAAGCGTATCAAGAACTTGGGAACGTGGTAAATTATTATTAATTTATTTATATATTTAAATTGTTTACCACTTTCCTGGCGTAATTGTGCATTAGAAGCTATAATTTGCCTGAAATCTTATTATTGTGAAATAATATATAGGTATGCTATATAGTAGATTTCAATAGTTAAAGAATAATTACAAACGGTTCAATAGTTTCAAAGTTTATTGATTACAAACTAACAAACAAAGAAAAATATTTCTTTTCTATTTATAATAATAATAACAAGCCAAGCTCATAAGTTCTGCCGCAATGAATGAAAATAAAATTACGTTTTGTTTCATAGCTTAGCATAGTAAGTCGTAACTATGTATATCCTAAGTACCACCTAAATTTGCTCACCTACCTCACCAAAACTCTTAACAAAATTGGTTCTTACCTTTTACTTTTAAAATGATAGGGTGGACTTATAAACGTGTTTATCTCACAAATATTATTTTTAAACGCAGCTTGTTAACTTTAAAATCTAACTTTCGTCATCTAAATGTTAAAATCACAGAAAAAATGTTAAAGTCCCAGGATTAATGGAAACAATGTTTAAGTCACAGGAAAAGAAAATCGTTTATAGATTTCCACCGCAATACCTCAGTGTGTGTATTAACCTGTCATTTAACACACTATAATTCACGTATTCTATATCAATTCAAGTCAGATGGGCCAATCCATTACAGCACTCGCCCAGTGATCCGCCCAAATTATGTTCAATGGATAATTAATTATTAATCGGTTCTGCTCACTTCAATAACAATAGACTATAATCGCTGTCATCTCTTTGTATCATAACTCTGATATGTTGGCATTATTTATGTTTCTGATAATAAATAATTAAGTACATTGCTTCATTATCATTTTTGTATATCTGTAAATCTATCGATAGGAATAAATTGCAAATTATCTAAATCACTTTCTATATTTAGTCAAGCTCCATTTTTAATTGACTATATTTTAATTTTGTTGATTTACCTATTGTAAAGTATAATTCCTTGCTTTAACTTAGTTTTAAGTGAATAACAAAAAAAATAACACAATCTGTTACCTACTGTGAAAAGCAAGGCAGAAGAATTTCTCAACGTATCCGTAAAAGCAAGCATTATAAATGTTAAGGACAAGGGCTTATGTACGGATAAAGTAAAATTTAAAGGACAACCTAAACAATTACCACAAATTGGTTATATTATAAATCCGTAGTTAATAAGGCACGGGCTCTTGCAAATTCCCCTAGTGATGTTGCTTTTACCCTTTTGTCAACATTGCTCCTTGCAGTGACACTACACATCGATCTTGAAGTAGGTTTATCTCATATTACTTGAAATTCAAATTCGCTGCAAGTGAGAATACGATCGGTCCCAACTTACTGCACAGTTTAGATTTTGCAACCTCAATTGAATTTAGCACCGAAACTTACAGCAACTACGTGGTTTGCAAAGTGGCTTATGATATACAAAGGCTTCTTACAGCTCAAACGTTGCATATGAAAAATTCTTGTCGAAAAATATGAAGATCCTTGTTATATTTCATTCATCTGCATTCATTATATATAATACAATAGCGACTCACGTCCCTAGTTACGTTTTTAACGTTTAGTATAGATTTCTTAGAGATGAGATATTTTTTGTCCAGTGTGTCCAAAATCTGTCCAGTGGTTTTCTCGTGACACACACAGACAGACAAAAATTCTAGCAGTAAAATGTATCCTCTATGTTGACTCGGATAACCAGCTATCATCATACAGAATTTCATCAAAATCCCTCCCGGGGTTTTTCCGCGATGCGGTAACAGACAGACAATAATTCTAAAAACTATAGATTCGACCTCTGTATCGATATTAATGTCTATTTCATCCATATTATGCAATTTACGTTATTTGAAGTATAACGCACTACAATACATAAAATAAATATAAAATAATATCAATGATTAATATTATTTTGTTGACCTAATAAAAATCGAAGAAACATATGAGAAATCTCTTTGAGAGTGAGCAGATATGTAAATAATTGAGCGAACATAAGCGAAAAACGCAATAAATAACGTTCCCATAAGGACGATTAAATTCTTTGTTCCCGACTAAAGAAAAGCAAAGAAATTTCAGCTGAAGACGTCTACATCTGCGGCTATTTTTCACAGCGCTTCAGCTTGGGAGTAAAACCCAGTAGAAAATTTTCACCCAATATTTAAGCTGACGTAGACGGATAGTGATCGATACAATCATCGATCAGTTTAAATCTTTGCTTAAAAAGAAATAATACAATTGTATTACTGATACAAACATAATCGTACTGTCTGTATATGGAGTCCTTTTTTTGTAATATTGGTAATTATTGAAATGGAGCACTCAAACACTGTTTCAATAATTGATGATCAACATTTAGATAGATATTCTTAATTAATTTATTTATATTGAATTATTTGCCAGATTCAGCGAGCTAAAGCCTTGACAGTGTGGGTATACGTGACGGGAAAGATTTTAAATGATGAAATAAATAAAACTGCGATTAGTATTATAGCTCGTCACAATTGATTAAACATCAAAAAAGTACCGAGCGAAACAAGTAGTCTAGTTATTTAAATAAAAAAAATCTCTAAAAATACCAAACATTGAACTCACAAGAAAAAACTAAGTTGTACAAGATCCGTGAAGATTTAAAATATTTTAATCAGAATTCTATCGGATATAACGGATACAATCAATCCGAACACGCAGAAAATCGAACCCGAAACCATCCAATCGTGGTAAATCTCGAATTTCGAATTGAGCTAAGAAGCCGGTCGGTCCCGGCCAAGTCCCTGATTTAAATTGCAGATGCCTCTGGGGTACGAGCGCCGACTCCCGCGATATGCTAATCATAGTCAAGCTAAGGATTATCCCTGTTTACACTCAACAAACTCACTTAATTTCACACTGACAGACATCTTGTCATATTTACTGCTAACTAGAATAGAAAATTAGACAGGCGATAAATAGTAAATGTTAATACCAATATATTACAAAAAAAAATATATATAATAAATTATATAATAATATTTGTAGATTATAAAAATTAAAATAATGAATGTTATAAGTGCTCTTTAAATGAAAGAATTTTATCAAAGAACTTGTTAAATATTAATATACACAATGAATAATATATATTTTTTCGTTAGTAAGAATAGCGTTCATACCACGAGTCTCAATTTCCGAAGAAACTCCTTGACACCTTTAAAGATCTCGTCTCCGCTTAAGTGTTCATCTTTTGGACAAAATTAACTTAAGTTCCACTTCTTTACTACTTTATATTGTAAAAGTACTTCTTAACTGTGATTCAATTTATAACAATAATTTATTGTGAAATACAATCAAATTTTATTCAGTATGCATTACGTTCGAGGTGTAAACTTAACGTCATAGACATGGTGTAGTCATTGTAATGTTAATATTTCTCTAACAATATCGACTTAACAGTAGCCTATGCATCACTCCAGATAATCTATACTAATATTATAAACAGGTTTTGTGAGTTTGTGAGGTTGTAGGGGGTAATCTCTGGATCTACTGAACCGATTTAGATGAAATTTGGTAAGAAGATAGTTTGAGACCCTGGAAAGGACATAAGATACTTTTTATGCCGGAAATCGTCCCATAAGGGGGTAAAAATGGGGATGAAAGTTTGTATGGGGAATCAACCTAGGAACGAACCCCAGCGAAGCGAGAGTGAGTCGCTTGTAATCTATAGGTATTTGAACTAATAAACATTTAAATCCGTTCAGCCGTTTTAGCGTGGTCACAAACATACAAACTTTCTCATTTATAATAGAAGTCCGATACCCCGTTTTAGAATTTATCGACATGGTACAATACATTGTTTCTTGCGAAATTTAACATTCTCTGCAAATATTTAGATTCGCGAGCGAGCAATAAGTACACTGGAGACGTCGTAAAGTCGACCAGAGCTGGCACTAATACGAATTTATGTCGATGGACTTACAGCCCGGTCCACATCGATCCTTTAACAGCCTATTACACAAATTGAGTTTAATTTTAGGAAACTAAAGTGTTTAACGATATTAAAAAGTAATAATTTACCGATCTTATAGAAATATTTTATATTTAAAACAAAATCACAGTAATATAAAACGAATTACATCTTATTGGTAATAGCATTATAATATTATTTACATAATATTCGCTCACAAGCACTAAAAAGTTTGACCAAGAATGTTTCCCGTTTAACTTATATATCGAGTTTAAAGACGAAATCTGAGAAATTTACATTATAAAGGCACTAGGGGTACGTTCTTCGTTCGCTTGGTGTCTTCTAACAAGGGACGGGAATGTTTGAGGTATCTGACGCAAGCACGTGAAATACGATGAGAAAATTCAAATTGAAATCGTGAACACGCTTAGGTTATATTGAATTAATGTACGAATGTGTTATTAAATATAAGGAATATTTACATGCTATTATCGTTTGAGAGGAATGTTAAACATAATGATTTTCACTTTTATAAACGTCTATGAAAAAGTTAAAATCGTATTAACTGAGGGAAAATATGTAGTTATGTTGGGTGCGTATGATATGGCATTACTTTGTATACTGGAAGCAGGTTCCTTCTCGTACGGGACAATATTAAAAATACGAGTATGTTACAAGTTACTATGTTATCTGCATATGAGAAAAAAAAATAGTAAAATATAATTTTATTAAAATACCTAGCATTGCCCGCGGCTCCGCTCGCGTTCAGATGACCAAAAACCAAATTCTTAGGTTTTACATATTAGTATACTCTTACGTTGCAGTTTTTGTATTTTATCTCAGAAATGAGATATTTACCCGCGGTAAAAACTATCCTATATGTTGACCCGGATAACCAGCTATCACCATACCAAATTTCATAAAAATCCTTCCAGTGATCCCTCTGTGATGCGGTAATAGACAGACCGACTGACACACAAAAATTTTAAAAACTATAGATTCGGCCTCTGTATTCATAATAATGTCTATTCCAATAAGATTTTCCAAAAAATATTTAATGTACAGATTCGGCTTCGTTACAATTTTATTATATGTATAGGTTAACATCGTATTAAAGTGTTAATTAACAAGATTGTTGGGTCACCGCGATGGTATAAAAGATAAATTTGCGGCGAGAAGCCTACGTCAGGCGCCAAAGTTCGCGATGTGTGGCCGCACAAGTAGTAATTAACATCGCCTCGTAGACTCTACTTAAATACACCTCTATCTGCAATCTCACCCCACAAACTTGAATTGTGCTACTAAATTAAATGTTATTTATTATGAACTAAAACATTCTTTTTTTGTTAATTTACTATTTTACAGGGGTTGTGACAACATTTTTAATATAATATGATAAGAAGCTTACGTTGTGCAAAATTTACACTTAACTCTAGGTCGAGAGCCAAAATTCGCGACGTGCGGGCTGCCACACGAATAGTAATTAACACAGGCTCGCAGTCTCCGCACATGTTTCCCTCCACCGACCTTTCCCCACAACTCCGAAGCACAGCGATTGAATTAAACTTCAGCACGGTTGTTGTGGCTCGGATTCGAGGTTGGTTTTGTCGCTCGCGTTTTGTGCAGCTGCGATTAAACTACCAATACTTGTTCGGCGTTTATTAGTTTTGCTATCGACCTTTTTGTTTGTGTCGCCTGAACGCGTCTACAACCGCAGGCTTTAATTGTATCCACGCTTAGATTTATTGAAATCACGTACATATTGTATAAAATGTTTCAGCGTTTACAATGTCGATTTACAAGAAAGTTGCAGTGACTCACGTTCATATATGTCTGACTTAACTGCCACATGTAACATTTGCTTGAAGCTCGTTTATACTTTGAAACATTTTATAAGTCTAACAAACATAAATTTAACAGGAAGTAAGTCTGAATAAACTCAACTAACGATGTAACAACAAAACAAGACAGCAAAATTAAAAAGACATGTATAAGCTCAATGTCAACAGTTATAAATTTTTTTCACATACAATGAGTCACCGAAACAAGGAATGTAGAGCAGTAAGGTAGAGTAGGGGGTTGGGTTACACTCTACGTAGAGCACAATTAGCGCACGCGACTCAACGCGGCTTGAGTTTTAACAACGCTGCGCTCGGAACACTCGGCATCATTCACACGAGATGCCTCTACCTCGCGGGACTCTACTCGTACGATACCGACATACTAATACTAATTGACTATTTTTCACTATTTCTAAATACCTATGACAGATTATAAATATGTAATTTCCTATGTATTAATAATTAGTAAGTAAATATAAACCGTTGAAAAATAACCGATTTATTAATCTCTAAAATATCTTATCTATTATAATGGATTATTTATGGTGTCGAAAGTTAAACTTTAGTAACCATTTATAGAAATATATAATTATTTCTGTAGTAATATAAAAATGTAAGGCACTGAAATATGACAGACACATTTAGATAATTAAATGTAATGTATCATCTATCACTATTTTGTGATATATTCAATATATATTATCTTATTTTTATTAAAATGTTTTCAAATTGAGTGCTTAAAGCACTTGGTATACAAATATATTTGAACCGGTAAAATTGCACCATCTTAACGTAATTTCTAGAGCTTTTTATCCCCAGGAGGACGTCAAAGCTTTTTTCATGGAACGGCGTTTTGCTTTTTATCATTTCTATGAAATATTAATAAATTATTTTATACAATAACAATTCGTATTCTCCGTGTATCAAATAAAAATTGAGTTAACTATTTGTTATTTAAAATTTTAATATATGAATTTCAATTAATGAAGGTAAACGTAACATAATACATATTTGACATTCAATTATATTAAAATTCGATTTAAACACTATTAACAAGCGATTATTTAAAGTTCGATTGGATGGACAGATTATAAAATAATATAAAGACAAAAAATATGAATACGTAAATTATATTATTATTTTAGTAATTTTCACCTCATTCAATTTCATATTATTACTTGGAATTAACGTTGTACGTTGTACGACGGATTGAATCCTTAAATTTTATATTATTTAATAATCACTTTGTTTATTTAATTTGAGAATATATGTTGTAAAATTTTAAATACACATGTAATAATGTATAAATTAAAAAATGTATGGTGATTTTAAAACTATTTTTTTTATCAACAGCAAGCGAACGAAAGAAGTTATTAAACATCCTAGTATACGCAGTCAAAGCTACATAATAAAACTAAATGAAAACCGCAGTTGGCGTGTTCATAATAAGCAAAACCCTTTTTAAGTAGAAAAGAGTATTCCGACTCTAATATAAACAGCAAACGCAATACGTGAGACTGCAGTGAATTTGTTCTCTTTTTTTTTCAATTCAGCATAAAGGAATGTCATTTGATGCTTAATATCAAATGAGATTTTAGAGGAAGTTGAAACCAACAAAAATATTAGTATGCATTATTTTTCATTATTTTTATATACAACAACAAATTATTAGTAACTACTGTATTTATTTACAGTACCTACATTTATTGTATTTAAATTTTATTCTGTGATTATAATATTAATAACATCAAATATTAACATACGATTAAGTACTAGTCCATTAAATGTATACTAACGTAGTCTGATGTAGAAATGTATTTTTAAGGAATTATCTAGGATATTTTATTTCTATGATCAAGCAGGAACTTAAAAAAATCTATTCCAAATTTCCAGGTAAATATTTCAATTGTTGTTAAATAATATATGTATATTTTTTGTAAATAAAACGTATATCGAGACATTTCTTTTATATATACCACTAGCAGAACACGCGGCTTCGCTCGCGCTAAAACTGTAAAAAAAACTCGCAAAAAAATAGATTTCATAAAAACTTTCATTCCCTATTTTACCCTCTTATGGGATGCATTTCGAAACACGTATTTATTTAATTGTATTGAAGAGCATCAATACTAAACTTGAAGTTATTCTGATCATAAGTATTTTTTTAGATTATAATATAACGTGTGAAAGAGATAATCTCCCGCGGTAAAAATTGCCTATGCCACTCTCCAGCCCTCCAACTACCTCCACACAAAAAATCACGTCAATCCGTCACTCCGTTTCGACGTGAAAGAAGGACAAACAAACAGACACACTTTCAGATCTATAATATTAGTATGGATATGCACGCACTTATCCTTAAACGTGCATTTCTACATCATGATAAACAAGAGATAGAGTTATCAAATAAAAGCGTTACCATGAAAATATTTACTTTTTCATCGAAGAACATTAACATGCCATTTAATATCGTTTCCCATATTTATATCTAATAAAGCATATAAATACACACTACTTTTGCAATTTTATTCATAATACAATTACACACTGCTAATACTGTTATTATGACTAGATTTAGTTTTGTTTCTTTTAAATAGCCTTTTCTATTCAAAATTAAATAATCTGAGTAAACTAAGATTAAGCAAAAGAGAGTCATATTAAAGCCATATAAGGATGATGTAACTTTTACATAATATAAAAATACATAGCAATTAGAACTAGTATATAGAAGCTAGGCGTGCCATTAACGCGCTTTAAAAATGTCACTAACTAGTAGCCATGAATTAAAGTTGACAAGGCGTGTGTAACTGTAGCCTTCTTAGCATCCACTTGACTCGACCTGACTCTTTAGCCTGACCATCCAATACCTAGCGACTCAGGGAATGTGACTTTTACGACGCTCCTTTATAATCTATCTTGTTGAGATTTTCCTTACTAGACAGAGAATTTTGGCGTAGGCTCCATATAAAATATGTCAAATTCCTATCGCATTATGTATGTATGTTTGTTTGTCATAGATAAAGTGAAAAGCCATAGAACCGATTTAGATAAAATTTGGTATAAAGATAGTTTGAGACACCGGGAAAGGTGAATGGGTGAATCCATCCTAAAATGGAGATAAAAGTTTGTATGGGGAATCAATCATTTCTCGAGTAAGAAATATAAAAGTCATCATATCTATGTATTTATAATGTACTAGCGACTCACCCTCGCTTTGCTCGGGTTCGTAGGTTCCTAGGTTTATTCCCCATAGAAACTTTCATCCCCATTTTCACCCCCTCAAGGGATGATTTCCAGGATAAAAATCCTTCCTTCCCAGGATCTCAAACTATCTTCTTACCAAATTTCATCTATATCGGTGCAGTAGATCCAGAGATTACTCCCTACAACGTCACAAACTCACAATTCACAAACTTTATGTCTTTATTATATTAGTATAGACACAGATCATATACTCGTAATACTATAGTATAGATATATACTAATATAGTCTATTTGTTCCATACTAACCGTTAAAACGTATCTAGGGACAAACCTGAGCGAAGTGAGGATGAGTCGTTAGTTTTAAATATTTTAATAGACATTTTTAAGAATATTTGATTTTGTGGATTACAAGCTTTATGTTTTCATGACCCTCTAGTGCTCTGACTTCACTTCTTAGCACCACTTTTAAATACTCGTGTCCGCTTATCAAACGACCTTTCAAAAAATTATGAAGATCGCTAAAAATAATTTTACAAATGGTGTTTAAATTTATTAAGAAAGAAGCAAGTAGAATGATCACACTTTATCAGGTTAATAGTTTTATATGTCATACTTTACTTTAAATATAATATATATTAATTAATACTTATAATTTGACACTACATACACATAAAAAAAAGAATTTTATAAAAAATTTCAATAAAACAAATAGAATCGTCGCTCACTATATTTTACAAGATATAAATATTAGTATAATAAGTATTATAAAAATGTAAGTTATTTTAAAAATATTTCAATAAGGAATACATATTTAAAGGTGGTTTAGTTTAAAATTAGCAAGTTGTGTACTACTAAAATGGAAACTAGGTCGTTTTTGCGAAGAATGGTCACTATCTCTTTAAATTTTTAAAAGTCTAGTTCAATTTTGCAAAGGAATGTTTACAACGCCGATCCGCAACGTAGGAATGTTGAAAATATCAGGATATCACTATTTCTTTAAAAATACAAATATATTCATCTAGTTAATATATAAACAAATAATTTATGACTAATAAAGTCTATATTTACTAAAGTAACACTTATTTTTGCTTTAGTATAATTTTGATTCAAGTTATTATATATAATAATCATATTTAAAAAAAAACTAAAATACAAAATATGTTCTAAATATAGGACACGGTGTAATTCCGCACGTAGCGAACTCAATAATGCAAGTTAACAAACGATACAACATCCATAGCACTCTATGCTCACTCCCTCTCTCAGACGCATTCAAATATCTACTTTAGCATACATAATATTAGAGTTACAGGATATCCCCATCCATATAATGAGCTGGTTAAGTCCACTACCTGTGCAAATAGAATACCGATACTAAATGTCGAGAGGGCGTGTTTGTGTCACCTCTACGCATCAGATCAGTCGCCTTTAATGATACGTTTCCAGATCAGATAATGCTCCTATCAATCTAACAGCCTATCCATGTTTATACTAGCATCCATCTCAATTTATTTTAAGAGCCTGCTTCCACAAAAAAGTCATTTTCAGTTTAGTTTCTGGCTTATTTTATTTATCTATCTATAAATAAATTCTGAGTCGTATCTGTAAATTAAATATTTTTTGGAAAACCTTATTGAAATAGTCATTATTATCGATACAGACGTAGAATCTATACTTTTTAGAATCTTCGTGTCTGTCTGTCCGTCTGTCTGTCTGTGACCACATCACGAGAAAACCACTGGACAGATTTTGATGAAATTTGGTATGGTGATAGCTGGTTATCCGGTTCAACATATAGGATACTTTTTACTTCGGGAAAGTATTTCATCTCTGAGAAATCTATACTAAACTTTAAAACGTAAATAGGGATGAAAACGAACGGAATTTATGACATATGATAGTAGTCTTTTCCGTTATACTACAGTCCACTGACTAATTGTAAGTAAAATTAGTCATTGTTTAGTTCGCTTTCTAATGATTTTCATAAACCTAAACTAATATGTTTCCATTAGCTCCTTCTTGTAACGGATCTCCGTTGGGATAACAAAGTTAACTTATCCCTTCAACCTGTCTCCACTATTTAACTATTAAAGTGGACTAAGAAACTAAGGTATTCATGAGGCAGTCTACCGCTCCGGTTTTACGAGCGGCAGCCGTATTGAATCGAAAAGGTTATTTGGACCCCCAAGTTATATATTACCACCAGATGTTACATAATTTGGGTTATTCATGTTATTTGAAAAAATATTTTTATATACCATTTCAGTTTTTAAGCCTACAGGTATTTCAGAACATAACAACTGTGATATTAAATTAATTTAAAAGATATTGTGGCTGAAATATTTTGTGAAAAAACTAAATTAAACTTATATTAACCATACAAATGCCTATGTGACGTCTCAAAATACATCTTAATATTTATATCTGAATCAAAGGCGTGAATCAATTAGAGGGTTCTCAATTTAAATTGGCAGTACGTGTCGACAGTTGGCAGGTGGCGTTCGCAGCATCGTCTGAAAATCTACGTATATCGTCCCTACATTTAATCACCTCCTTTGATGTGTTAGAAAATAATCGTAAAGCTATTTCCGAGGCTAAAGAGACGAGTCACGTGGCACTTCTGACGAGATTAATGTTTCAATAACATACCACATACCGATGTCAATCAAATTAAAGTTGTTTACCTGAAATGAAATAAACGTTTTTAAGAAATATTGTTCACTTTAATGTGTTTAACATTGTTTTAAAAAGATTATTTATATCTTAAACTAGCCATACATTACATATTATCTGTCCAGCTATATTACAGGATATAGGAATAATCTAGATTTTTTACCAATATTACTGTACAGATAAAACTGTATAGGTATATCGCACCCTAGTGTGTATGACCATCTTTAAATTATAATTAAAAGATTATTTATGCATATTATTGACACATACAAACATTAAATATTGTAGAGGTTATGAACTGTAAACATATCTGCATATTACATTAACACCGATAAACATACACAACATATAGGGGTAACTTGCGTATTGTGTATACGCCAGCAAGGCGTAAGTTCACTATATTGCAGGAAGCATCTGTCCGCGGCTGGATTTATCTCTAGGCAAATTACAGTACTCACATTGTCGCCACGCTGTAGTGTACAAAGACAATACTTCGAAAAGACAATAGATGCGCTGTTCTCGCAATATTATCTTTATTGCTATCGTAATAAGGCTCACAATACAGTATTTTGTTTGGTTTAGCAAGTCAAGTTGGGGGACTGAAATTATCTCTCCAAATAAATAACCATGAACGAGTGCGTCAAAATAATGTGATTTTAATTGAATATTTCACGGTCACTGTCGTCATTACATTTGTGTCGATAACAAGATAAAGTTATACGGTTTTCCTAACGACTGTTTCTTATATCAAGATCGTGATCGCCAAAATAACAGTGCTATTTATTTTCATTAGGTTAATTTTAGATAACAAAAACAAACGAGGTAAATAAACAATATATATTTACTTTTGCAATTAGAAAGAAAAGAAGTCTTAAAATTATCTAAACCAGCTAATTAATGTGGCAAAATTTTGATAGTAATAAAGTTGTAATAACTCAGAATAAAATTAAACTTCTATTCTTAGGATTATAAAGTTAGTCAATTATTTATGTAGCTGAAATAAGTTTTTGGAGGCAACATTATGAAACTCGCTAATGGTTTGACTAGGCTTTAAAAACTAGTAGTCATGTTGAAATCTTACTGTGTTGATGCGACAGTTCAGAGTTTGGACAAATTGTCTAATCGTCTTTTGGGTTTGTTTGAACGTTAATTATCTTTATTTACTTAGGTATAGTCTGATAGATAGCTCGAGGTGGTTTGGGGACGAGACAAGATGCTCGTTTGACAGGTGTCGCGCTTGGTTGAATTTATCTTGGGATTAATTGCTCCCGTTTTGCTGTTTTGCATCTATGTACATTGTACATCTTCTGTTTATACATTAAGTATATGAATTATGATATTTTATGAGAAAATTAAATAGTGAAAAATAAATTTCTGAAGAAAGAACCAACAAACAAAATAATCTACTAACAACAAATAATTGTAACGCAACTGTTTTTATGTGAGTGAAACTGAGATAAATAAACTTCATTATTCAAACCAAGGTAAACCAATTTCTTAATACCCCAAAATCAATTTACAAATTGAAATTCAAAGTATTCTCATAAATATCTCTTCCCATTTGCTTCTTTAAATATACTAGGGCTTCCTCTCTTTGTTTTAAATATGCATTGCTCCAAGCAACTTGAAAGTGTCTCGAAAGAGTCTTGGCACTTGTTGAATATTTAAAAAGCACCTCCAATCGACTATTTCGTTCGTGTAAACAATGTTTCCATTAGAACGTTTATATAGACTTTTACTGTCACAGTCTCTTCGGTTCATTAGCTGTACCTATGGCAGAATATAAAATGGAGATAGACTAAAATAATATTTATTTAAATTAATGTATTAAACTTTAAAGCAGTGTATCTACTACTGTCAGAATACTTTGAGACAGGACAACTATAAGGTTATAGTTAATTCAAAATTCAATTCACTTCAAAATTTCATTTTCTCGAGATCCTAATTTGCTACATCACTTTTATTACATATTTCATAATCATTAGATATATATTAGATATATATGTAATGAAAATGACCCCAAAAACTATAATTATAACTAAGTAAATAGATATAATATAAAACGTAATATTACGATAATATGTTAATTAAAATCGACTGGAATAATTATCACTGACATCATCAATTTAAATTTTGTTTGCATTTGAATGCTTGGTCAATAAAAACACTAAATCGCTTGCTGTGTAATTATTTTGATAACGGTAAATAATTCGATATAACGATTGTACTACTTCAATATAAACTAGGTTATGCTCGATTTATTCAAATACAACACAGCTATTATAACAGAAATATAATCGTAGCGAATTGTATTTTTCAAAATATTTTATTGTTTACAATCATAATAATTATTATGATTGTAAACAATAAAAAAAAATTACATGGTTACAAACTGGTACCTAATTAAAAATAGGTAACCAAAAAATTAGTCCGTGTATTAATTTTTAAAAACAAACAATATAACGATAATTATTAATATGATGAAAGTTAAATATTAAAATACAATAGGCCAGGTAATACATATTTTATTATTTTAACTAAAAATCATGTGTTCACGTAAATATTATTACAGTATACACACCATTGTTCTATAATTGGAGTCAGAGGGGCATAGGTTACTTTAAATATATATATATATAAATATGGCGTAAATGGCTTAACTGATTTAACGTTATTATCTTGACGGGTCAAAGATTTGGATGAGAGTGACACAGGCTAATTTCATTGTCCTAGGACCTAGGTAATACGCACGCTACACCGCGGGAAAAACTATTATGAAATAAACCCTAAAACAATATCCGGAGCATTTAAAATTAAAAATCTTTATAAATATTTACAACTACATAGTAATAATATAAAGCAATATTAAATTTGACTGTAGCTCTGATATCAAATCTCGTTAATTAAATTTTACGTCCCAGGGGTGAAAGTTTGTTGTTACTAAACGTGTCAAAGGTTAAATTATGTTTGAGCTTCTGGAATCAATATGTACAATAAAATATAATAAATGTTGTTAGTTACCTTATCCTTTATTAAGGTAACAACGAAAAAACTAATGGTCGTAATTTTTTAATAGAGATTTTGATTGGCTTAAGAGTGGCGTCATAAGTTACTTTTTATTCTAGTAATATTATGATTATAGTGGCATTAGTAAAAACGAGATTTGAACGTTGCAATAAATAAACGCACGTTACAATAAATTATGTATTGAAAATGTAACTTTGTTTATACCTAATAAAAATAATAATAATTCTTACGAGTATATCGAGGAATTTTAAGAACATTTAGATATTGAATTATTGCTTGCGTATATGTTATACGATGTCTTCGTCTATTGTGAACCGATTGTAATGATTCTCTTTTGAATAAATATGCTGTACATCGAGGATGATCTCATATTCATTACGAGAATAATATAATAATTACTTTTTAACAAAAAATCACACCGACTTTAAAATCACCCAAAAGCAATAATTGCACCTTAGGTGCGATTTTTTTAAAACTTATATTAGGCCATCTTTAAAGTAAAACCTATTTATTAAAAGAATTACGAAAATCGATTTACAATGGCCACAAAAACAGCTAAATTGAGTACTTCCTCGTTATAGAACTACAAAAACAAAAACATAAACTACATATACAAAAGTGTAAAATATACACCGACTTCTAAGTTAAGGCTTCAATAACCCGATAATATATTTTAAAGAAAGCCCAATTTGCATTTTAATAGTTATTACAATTACTCATAATCGTTCAATACACAGGAAGTAAATAGCCACTTGAATTTGTTTAAAGTAAAATAATTTTATAATAAAAAAAAACATCTTCAAGTATTAAAACACAAAGTGCAAGTAAAGCATAAGTTAATTAAAACTTATTAGCATAAAAAACATGGTACCCGTACATTAAATGAAGCAGAGGTAATGGGGGGATGAACTCGACGCAACGAGCGTGGCTCGGGAGATGCGATCTGCATACATTAGCCTAACGTCTCTTAGTTTTGACACCTGCTCTCAGCGTATGAAAATGCTTTGAGATGGATGGCGCAAACATACAGGGAATAAAAATATGACTGATGTTAAAATATAGTAACAATTTTTATATACGAAAGCTTTTAAGTCATGTATGCACATCACGAAGTATATAATATGGTACTTTTTTTATTTTGTAAATGGTTGAATTTGAATTGTATGGAAGTATGATATTTATAAAAATACCACCTCCTATAAAGCCTTCGAATATCTTCTACTATTTATTATCTTACAAAGAGCATCGCATAATTAAAATGCATTAAAAAGCATCTGTAATCTATAATAAAATCATCTGGATTGGGTGTGCAAATGCACTTTCTTATGTGCATACGAGTATGTACTTGTTTGAAATAACCTATGAAACAACAGTCTATTATGAGAGCTGACATCATGTCAGCAAGTGTTTATTGCGTCGGTTTTGATTGCCCACGCATTAGCATCCTTTACCTTCATTGGATATAATATGTATGTGTATTCAAACGTACTACTATTTTTTAGGTACGAATATATCATGACACGATAACTAATGAAACGATTGTAAAATCCTTTAAAATATTTACAAAAATATTAAACAATTTTTCACTAACTGAGAAACTTCACGATACAATTTTGTATCCAAGTGAGTATAAAATATAAGAAATAGTGCCTTAGTTTTGACAACCGCTCTCAACGAGCGGTAAGATATATGGCGCAAACTTGTCGTGAATAATGCGATTGTTGCAATCATACAGCTAGAAGAATTATTTATACGCTCCAGTTTATTCTTAGAAAATAGTTTAAATGATATTTAGGAGAACTAGCTTCATCACAGCAGCAGCAGGTCTACAAACAGAAACAATAAATTCAGTAAAATTAATAAGGAATGGTAGGCAAAATACATACTTAATAATCATAAAATCTATATATAAATTAACCTCATCAATTACTTAGCCTCTTAATAGTGAAGAAAATTTAAATAATCGTCATAGCTACGAATAATTTAGGTTATATAAAATTTGAAACACAAGCGAACAGTTTTAAACCGTTAATATTACAGGGGTGAAAGAAAATTTCCACTTGGTCCCATTAAATTAAAGAAAATTACATTAATGTATTGATAAGCCCTACAAGGGTGGAAAATATTTTACGAGCCAATGTTATATTAAAGCGAGGTATGTAAAACTGGGAAGTTTAAATGCCGAAGTGAGACGAGAGCTGTCACGTCACGGAACATTTTAATAATGCAGACGCTCGTTTAGTATGAAAATTAGCTGGCGAGCGACGGCCTTGTGTGACAACGTGTTTTAATGATGACCCCATACACGTTAATACGTATTGGTTGTTTATTTTAGCAATTAAATATCTATTTTATATTCCCTTTATTATAATCTGATTAAATTCTATATATGAAATATAATAGAAAGATTTTCTATGTGGAAATGAAAACGATTTCAATTTTTCTCATCTCACGCGTATCTCGTAAAGATCTGTAGCCGATCGAAAAGTATCCCGTGTTATCGAGCCCGACACGTGACCTGACTTCTGATGCATCAGGCAGTTTAAATGCATATTATATCAGTTACAAATGGAGTAGATAACATATTGGATACATCCAATTTTTTTTACAAAAAAGGTTTAAAGTTCAATGTTACTTGACTATTTAAAAAAATATAATGTATACAATATATGTCTATAAAATTATACACTTTTTATAACTGATCATAGCAAATTAAGATTTAAAAAATATAAAAAAATCTATTTTTTTATTTGAAATATATGTAGGTACGTAAATTATTTTAAAAAGCATGCATATATTAGTAGTTAAGTAGTGAATAGTAAACGTATTTTAGTTAGTATAAAGAAATTTACTGTAAGTACCTGTAAGTATTTACAATATTTAATCGTTTTGTGTACACCTCTCTCATTTAAACGCGGGGCTACGTTATGCATATCGTAATGTTACTGGTGGACATTGGCTTGGCAAAACACGCTAAAGTCAACAACAGAACGTATTAAAATATTCACGGCACTGGAAATTCAATTTGTAGTTTTAACCCCAAAGGAATGATAGCTTTTAAAATATTACTTTTCTAAAATGTGTTTCATGACTTTAAATCAGAATAAGAAAATCTATTACTATACATGAAAATATTATCTTCACTAAGGTACAGAAATATGGTAACATTGAGAGGTACGATAACGTCCCAAAATATTTGAAAAATGAATGACCTGAAATCTGTTGACAAACAGAACTATCCAAAAAAATATTAGGTTTAAAGTGCTCTTATAATTACGTTACTAATAAACATACTAGATTTTTTACACTTGATATAATCTTATTAGTTGCAAAATATTTTATTTTGATAAGAGTAAGTTGTTCAATATTTGCATTTTCACATCAACAACGAGTATGAAAGAAGGTCGTCCAAATGACAGTATCAATTCCCGCTCTACGTTATCGGGGACATGACGTTAAAAATTTTCCGGTTTCTTTAACGGGTTTCATTCATAACTCACGGCCGAGTGGAGCCTTCGAATATTTCAAGCCGTACCCGCGTCTATAAATTCCGGGCGTCGGGTTGCCAAATTAGGCGCGAGGAACGTCGACTTATTTCCCCCCATTACCCCGGGCGTCGTTACCCATGAGAAAACTCTCCACGTACTGTCAAGTACGCAGGTGTTTTCAACTGAACTTCTTTGAAATGGAACTCGCAATTTTAAAGTTTTGCTTCCCCAATAGATATGTGCTTTGTAGAATTGTGTTTGAGCTGTTATTGGTACAGTTTCGGTAAAGTTTGATAATATTGCTATAATGTGTTTTGAATATATTATTTAAGTTTTTTTTTTAAATATGATATTTCTATATATAATTAGCTTTATAAATATTTGCATATACTGTACCTACTGAAAGTTGAGACTTGAAATTCATTTCGTGGCAATTATATATCAAACTATAATATAATAAGTATATTACACAATTTAATGAAACTAAATTACAAATAATACCAACATAAAAAGGTAATTTTAAATAAAAAAACTATATAAAATTACTGTACGACCTTACTACGAAGTTGGTTTGGAAACAATTTGTTACAATGAAATTAATGCCCAGGTCGCAAATAAGTGAACACAGCATTAATGTTAGCAATCAAATGAACTTCCGGCCAATTTACTTTATGTGTATGCCATTATTATAATTGTTTCAGTTTCAAACTTAACTGAACCCGACACCGATGCTTTGAGAAATAATTTATCTAAGTAAACTTTGTTTGTACATATAACTTTCAGTTTAGGTAATTTCTGTAAAAGATTATTCTTTTATATAATAATAATACGACCCAACGCGGGGCACTACTTTTTGGGCATTTTCCCCTTTGTCAGTGATGGTGTTACGTTAGTCAGCATTTTAATATTCGATTATACCTACTGTTTTTATTTTTCTTTAAATTGTATTAGTATAGATTAAATTTACTATAAGTCTGCCACAAACCTATTACAATGTAGAGTTTTTACATACTCGTACTATAGTATATATAACTCTATCAAGTACTAGTTTTGATCGAGCAATAAAAAATCTATAACAATTCAAAATTTCACTTAAATCTATTAAGACATTGGAGCATAAACAAATAAATACATTCACTTACAAACTGCTGTATTTTCAATAATAATAATGTAGATAATATAAAAACATATTTATTACATTCCACCAACAGGTTTTCTCTTCATATGGTTATAAACATAAAATGTATTCGGTAGCATTACTTGGATCAGTCGTATTATAAGTGGAATAAAGTAATAAACGACGTGAAAAATTAAACAAATTAATAAGCATATTGGGCATCGGAACCATTGAGGCATAATCGGCACAACAATAGAGAGCTTTCACAACAACCGGTAATTTAGCGAGTAATTCGGAGGCGCTTGGCGCGGCGGTTTAATTTTATCTCGGATAAACCAGTCGCTATAATTCATGGGTAGCAGTGGGAATACATGCTATGATTATTATTGGTAACTATCATAATCATTATTTAAAATTGGACAATATTAATTATATTTTTTCAGGAGACACGATACACACATCATTGGCCATCTTTTGCAAAACTCGTAGGTAATATATTACAAAAGGCGATATGCTTTGCGCTCTCTACTAAACGAGGTAATCATTTAAATATTTAATTTAATTGTGCATTACCAATACATTACTTAAAAATGTACGTTTAATAAATTAGTAAAGTAGGCATAATTAACATTCAATAATTCATTAAAAATAATAAAAACATCATTTTTCAAGACAATCAAAGAGAGCATTTAGATGGAAGTCATCAAAAACAAAGGTAACAAATCCCCGAAACAGAGTTCGCGAGACGAATCTTAATCTTTACATTTACTAAGGGAGACTGAACACAGCAATAGAATTAATTCAATCGCACAACTTTACATTCAGCCTCAGAGGCAATTGTTCCTATTCACGGCACCAAAATCAGGGAAACCTCGAAGGGTTACAACAATCCATAACGTAATTAATGGATAAGCCTGATTACAGCTGTGACCTCTTTTAGCTTTGTAGCTTGTATATTATCAAACTTATTGAAATTATCTTTAATTTAATTTGAATATTAGCACCCTTTCAAAAAAAATTATGAACATATAATTCAACAAATTTGAACTTTTCCTACCACTGAAATCAAATGAAATGTCTTATTATAAATATATTATAAATTATTTTCAACAAATTTCCTATAAAATCCATTAACTGCTGGCCAAAACCACGTACCAGCCAACATTTAACTTAGTTAAACACAAACCGCTCAACCTGGAATTCAAACTCGAAACCTCTCCAAACACCAAGGCTTAAGTGCTTAAGCTATAGCTATGGACCATCGGGTCATCGCACTAAACTTATGCTACACTAAAGTGTTACTCGCAATACTAATGGCAGGATTAAAACGTTTGACTGATAACACTTAAAACGTATAAACAGCGAAATAAAGCATGCATTTCAAATAAATATCAATTCAAATAAGTATACGTTATTTATTTTTTTATCATTCCTCGATTGAATATGTCCCATTACTTTACCGAAAAATATTACTGCATAGGTTTGTATATGTTATCTTACTAGCAATATGCCTTGGCTTCCCTCGTTTTTATATCATTTAGTTTTTGTGTATCTATGTGTAACAGTATACCTATTTTTTTAAAGTTAACTTCAAGTAATTTGGTCCGAGCCCGTGAATTTTCCACACGAGCTTTAACCCCCCTAGGTTTTGAACTATAAGATATTCTTATCTCTTAATATTTATGTCTGTCTTTATGACTATAGTAATAAGGAGGTTTTTTGATGGATCAATCAGAATATATAATAAAATTCTGAGTCGAATGTGTAGGTACATTAAATATTTTTTTGGAAAATCTTATTGAAATAGTCATTATAATCGATACAGACGCCGAATCTATAGTTTTTAGAATTTTTGTCTGTCTGTCTGAGAACGCATCACGAGAAAACCACTGGACAGATTTTGATGAAATTTGATATAATAATAGCTAGTTATTTGGGTCAGCATATAGAATATTTTTTAATGCGAGAAAATATCTCATCTCTGAGAAATCAATACTAAAGATAATACGTTTTAAACGTAGTTAGGGACAAACCCGAAAGAAGCGAGGGTGAGTAGCTAGTTGTTTTTATAACGATAAATGGCATTGTATCGATACAATATTTATATGTATTATCTTCACGGGTTAAGTCATCTTGCCTATGCCAATGCTAATTTAGGAAGATACCTTAAAGCTTTTATTTTATTATTTATTTTTATTTATTTATTTTTTACATCCAATTAGAACGGCGGTGCCACTTACACTAACTAGATTATACGTTATAAATTATTACAAACATAAAATACACAAACAAAACATAAGTAAATATTACTTGGGTTCTGAGAGCCTGCTGAGAATATCGAATAGCCCCGTTTAATAACAGGGTTATTCAATATTCTCAGCATACCTCAGCAACTCAAAGACCAAAGTTGACCACTTGTCATTGAATGGGTCCCAATGAGCGTTGTTGTCCAAGAGCGCGTTGAACGGTGCCAATGAACGCGACTTTGACTTATAGTTAAAGCTTAACATTAAAGTAATTGCCGTGTAAACTAGAAAGGTCCATATCTTTCAGAATACTACCAGCTTCTTCTTATTTAAATCAATATTCCACTTAACTATTGCAGATTTAAAATAACAATTCGCCTTATTTGAAAAGTATCGACGTTATTGTGTCAGCATTTTATTTTAATATTTTTGTTAAGGAAAATTAAACCGTATCGGTTCCAATTAGTGAGAGTTTGTTTTGCATTTCCCGTGCTCCTCGTCAAGGAGTCAATAATAAAAGCAGCACAATGCGGATCACGTCACGGCGGAATTATCTCGCTACAGCAGCGACGATCAATTACACTGACGACCACGCGGCAAAGGGTGGAACACTTTTACTTTAGGAGATTCTTATTTTAAACTAGTTACTTACTGTCGCTTAGCTCGGGTGCACCCTTAAGTGCCTTTTGTATTATATTATACAGAGGTCATCCATCACCTTTAACAATTTTTATTACTATGTGTTAGTCCAGGTCTACCTGTAAACTGAATTTTATCCAAGTTCTCCAGCCACTTCAGCGTATAAGAGCAACAAACATGCAAACACAAACTTTCGCATTTATAGTTTTAGCATGATAAAGTAAAACTACTTTTTCGGATTTTTTCACGGTTTTATTTAGATCTTTGGTTCCTGACGTTTTGAATGATTTAGAGAGACAGCGTCACCCCTGACTATGTTTACTCTAAAGCATTCAAACCAAAATCAAATAAAAATGAAATGAAAAATATAAAACCCCGAAAGATTTCCAAAAAATTGTTATATTTGAAGTAACAAGTTTTCGAGTAAATCTAACAAAGTGTTTAGGTTTTTATTTGTTACATTCCTTTTGCATAAATATAACTTTTTTGTGAAACTTTTTATTTTTCACTATATAATAACTATATAATATATAAATAGCAGTATTGTAGCATCAAATATCTTTCATTTACATGCCAACAATATCAAAGCCTGTTATTCTAATTCAAGAGGAACTATTAATTAGTATAAACAGGGAGAAAACAATTCATTTGTGTTGTAGAATTGCTATTGCAAATTTAGTCGTAACAAGATACATACACAATAATATAGAGATGGGGATAGTTAACGGAAATTATAAACGTAGACAGAGAATTTGATGCTGTACCACATTAATTAATTGGATTATCTATAGGGAAATAGCACAAAATACATTTAATATTTTCTATACCAGCGAATTCGCGCTTAAACGCGTTCATATACCTAATAAGTAGACTAGGTAATATGTGAATCCAGGTACAGACATAACCAAATGTATATTTCATCTAGAACTCGTCCAGCCAATTCTGCGTAAAAGATTAACAAACAAACATACATATAAACTTTCGCATTTATAATAGAAGATCGATTTAAATAAACATCAGTACCTATACAATAAAAGTAGTGCGACGTCAAGTTAGTTATTCGTAAGATATATTCGAGAGTGATAATAAATTCCGTTAGTGCGACGAGCAAGACAATAAAACAAAGACACTGTTGAGATCGAGTTAGTACGAAATAATCTGCTAGAAGCGTAGATCAATTTGGAGAGCGCAGAATTAGGGGCCGCTGGTAAACCATCAAATTGGTGAAGATTTACGAGAGTAAATTCGGTACGTTTTAATTGTTGATTCTAGGTATTTGTTTAGGCAAGCACTCTTTTACTGAATGTTAACAATGGACGAACGGTTGTTACGTTTATTTGTTTTGTTCTCTCGCAATGATGCTTACATTTTTAAATTGCATGCGCTACAATTAATTGTTATTTTAATAATCATGCATCAGTACATTTGTGTACTGTTATGTTATATATTCATGTGTGTATAGATATTTATTCGAAAACTTTTTACATATGTTATTTTTATATATATAAGCACTATAAAATACTAATAATAATGTCAAGAGAGATCATTTTTGCTATGTTCGTATTATTATTCGTATTTCATTTTTTTCTATCGCTACTTATACGAGAAATCATTATATCGAGAGGCTGGAGGGTTCTAAGAGTTAGCTATTCGCAATAACATTATGTATAAGTGAATAATATTTATATAAGAAAAATCCATAAATGCCCTGTTAGTACATATATTTTATTGTATTGTTAAAAATGTTATACGTAGATTTCCATTCAAATTTATTACCAGCCAACTTTTTGCAGAGCTCTATCATTAACATCATAAAAAAAAAGATTGTATATTATGAATAAGTACCTATATGATAACTGATTAGTAACAGTATCGGCTATAATTTATAGGTTAGACTTAAGTAAGCTTTGTAAGTTTCAAAACAAATTAATAATAATAATAATTAATTATTTTATATATCAGTATTAAGAGGCTGACGATATTTTACCTTAATAAGGTATTATTTAATGTATATATAACACAAGTTCACTGTAATTTCATTAAAATACAGACCAAATATAGAACCTTCGAGAGAGAAATTCGAAGCCTTCAGGAGCGTAGCTCTTACTGCGTGAACATGATGACATAAAAAATAATTGTGGCTTGTGATCATAATTGTGGGTTTTCATCTTGACTACATTCCATAGCTCAGGTTAAAAATAAATTTAGTCAATAGCATTCCCAAGGAGGGTTGACGTCAGGCAGGCGGCCGGTCGTAAAACTTTTGCCAAATCCTATCAGCAGTACAGAAGATGTACTACGCCGACCCCAAGTGATTGGGAAATGGGCAGGGAGAAGAAGAAGAAGTCAAAACCTCGTTAAAGCTCAAATGACAAGGATTCTGTTTAGGAGGCTCAACATTTAGGTTATTAAATTGATAAATAATAAAATGTGTATAATTTCGACATATCTTTAGATACACATAATATAATTAAAAAAAGCAAAAATCAAAATAAATCCGCGAAAAAAAACCGAAAACATAGTTTTATTTAAAATGTCAAATATTCGCGTAAATCTAAGAAAGTATCCTTTAAAATTGTGATCAATAAAAATAATTGCAAGCAATAGTAGCAGAATAGTAACATAACTGATATAAACTCCAAAATTTACATAATATAACACAGTTATCAAATAAACAACATTTAAATACCTATCAAAAAAATATATATGCAGAATTGATTAAAAGTCCGTAGTCCCAGTGTATCAATTAAATTCTTGTTAGGGACGCGTTGCGGTATGTGATATCTTCCTCTCCGGGGCAGACGACCGAACGCGGATTAAATACGAAAACGCCGCGATTACGAAACGGAGCCGACCCTGCGGCGCCATTAAGAATTCAGCAAACGAATTGGGGACATCGAATCGACAAAATTGTGCTCGACTCATCTTTTCTTACATCGTGTATTTTCGTTCCCAAAAGTCGGATATTTTAATATTTTTTCTCTACTCCAGGGACTAGACCGCTGTTTTGATCTACGATTCGGAAAATACAGTTTTTTCTTCATAAATATTGAATATTGTCCTTTTACGCCGGGATGAAACTTTGTGAATCCATCTGACAACAATATACAAATCTTTTATGAATGTGATTTTATGTAGCCGCTCTGAAAGGGCAGCGGTCTCTTATCTAGGGGCTTTCAATAGTTCTGCATTCTATCCAATACGTGAGAGTTAGAGATAATATGATTCTCACATTGGTATTTTTAAATTAGTTTTAAAAACTAGTAATTAGTAATTAATTAGGTATACAAAGTATTTAAAGTGTTATAGGTTTAAAATGGCTAATTAAACGAGAAATTAATAGATTTTCTTATTTCAGGGAAGCAATTGTTAAGCGAATGACAATATTATTATAATAAAATTGTTCTAAAATATTTATAGGTTAGGCTTTTTTTTTTAACAAAACTATACCTTGTACTTTACCTTTAAATGTATTAAAAACCTTATCAACAACCAGTATATAAAATATATGAATAATTTCTAACGAAGCTTTGCATAACATAAATGAGATTTTTAATGATCATAATGATAAAGCTTCAAAAAACTTACACAGACATCATACCTTCCCACTATATACATACATATCTTCCACAACTAAGCACAGAGATTTAATACCTTTAAGCTTTTCCATATCGGAATTCTTGTACTTCTTCCAAAATTATAAATTAACTACTGTACACTTATTTAATGTAATTAATAAAATAAATTATCATTAGTTTTGATTACCTAATATAAAAATTATTAGATTATTATATTACATCAAATGATTTTATTATAGATATTATAATTTTCAATTAATTTTCCATCACGAAGTGTAAAAGAAATCTTACAAACATCTTGCGATAAAGCATAATGTAAAATCAAACTCTTTTTTGATTATAAAGCAGTATTTTCTCTCAGAATACCAAAAGCTATTTTTTGTCACCTCAAACGTGAGTATACAGGCACCTCATTAACAAATAGTTTATCGGGCCTTTTAACCCGCACTCCATTGACCCACCGCATATTAGGTCTTTGCCAATCGGGGTCAAGTGTCTTAATTGTCTGCGAGCACTAGGATGTGTCAAGGAGCGAAGGTGCTACACTCTGCAATATGTAGAATAATAACTCTACTACATGGCACGTATATAAAAGCTAAATATTTATGAAACTAAATAAGAAACACCTTTTTCAATTAAGTTTTTAACAAATGACAATTTATAATAAATTTTAATAATCTATATAATATATTTATAATAAATTAAAATGGATAGTAAGATTTAAAAAAAATCCAATAGAATTAAAGTAGACGTATGGAAATACTCGTAGATTAACTGAAATACAACTCAGAGTGATTAAGATTTTGAATTTAATAATAAAAGATTTAATACAATGGTAACTATGTACGGTTGTACCAAATACAAAGAATATTCGTAAATCCTTGAAAGTGAACAAATGTCATTATTTTTCATTAGATCGTAGCAATATTGAACGGGTAATGTGTTATAGAAGAAATATGGATTATTTCTATTAAGGGAGGCCACACATACCACTCATTATATCACAATAATTAAAATATGTGGTCACACATACCACATATTTTAATTGTCGATGTAAGGCGTGTTCTTACATCGACAATTAAAATATACAATTAAAAAAGTAATTTTAACCTAATTCAGGTCAGCAAGTCGAAATAATACTTGATTAAAATAAAAACAATAACAGTTTCGGTCAACCCATTACTAAAATATAACTATGTAAATATATAGTTACATAGTTATATTTTTTCACTAGCGTCTCACCTTCGCTTGGCTTGAATTCGTCCCCAGGTACGTTTTAACAGTTAGTATGGAATAGATAAACTGTATATTATAATACTGCTCCACTCCCTTGGGTGACACTCACTCCTTTGGGACAATAGCCTTATAGCCTAGTCTATGACCTTCTTCAGTAAACGGGCTATATAATGCAAAAAAAAAATTTAAATCGGATTAGAAGCTCCTGAGATAAGAGAAGAGGGAGAAGAACTCAAACAAACAAACAAATAAACAAACAAACTCTGCCTCTTTACAATATTAGTATAGATAGAAATAATAAGAGTTTTATTCTTTTGTTCCATTGTGCACTACTGAATATCGAATCAATTTATCTTATTATGTCGGATATTGTTTCCCTGAGGCAAGCAAAGAGAAAAAAAAAATTCTGTCATGTCACACTCCATTACCCAAACAGTTATCGAAGTCTAGTCAAGGCTGTATAAGCAACGAACCCTAATGCAATAAACGTCAATATTGAAAGAAGAAAATCTGAATAAAGTTTTTATACTATCTTCTACATTGTATGAGCAACTACTACCTTGATAGAACTAAATAAGTTTGCTATTTGCAATTCCTTAGTTAATTGGAGAATATAAAGCTAGGACAACACATAAAACAAAACAATTTTATAAACTGTTAAAAGAAGTTTGTTTTTTATTATTATTATTCATTCATATATTTATTCACTTCATCTCATATAAAGGTTGTAAAAAATTGCGTCTGGAATTATTTCACTAGCACAATGCGAAAATTGATAACAAAAACGACCTACATGATGTTGCGTCAACAAAGATAATATATATCGCGATATCGGGGTGTCTCCGCCGCTTTTGTTGTCCCTAAACGCAACCGTGATCCCAGCATCTCAGTATCGTAACCCCGGACTCGTTTGTCCCGGGATATCCTTCGGCAAACATCACCGAAAACCGAGATTCACTGGGCGTTTACTCGAGAGCTTTGTAGAGTCACCCCATAGGGTATAAAATATAAATAAATATATTAATTTTTTCCCCGCTTATATTCGCCTTGTTTTTCTTTGGGATTTGTTATTGCTATATATTGTGTTAGTGGTTTGTGAAATTGTGAACTTTTCTTGTGGCTTCTATAGTGTTCTACAGTTTTGTTATAAATAGTCTTATAAATGAAAGATTAATTCTGTGTGGGTTTATATTAATAATCTCGTATTAATATGAACCTACCATAACTCTTGAAGTTTAAGGCTTCCTTCCACAGCATTATTACAAATATAACAATACTTTCTAAAGTTGGAAACAATTAATAAAAAATGTATGAAAGCCTTGGACTTGTTGTTCTAAGCAACTTAATTGTTTAGATTTTGATTATTATTTCCTTATGATGCGGTCCATTTGAATTAATAATGATTGTATAAAAAATTAAAATAAGCCAACATTCTTGTAGATTTTAATTAAAATATCGTTAAAAAGTAGGTTTACCAAAAGTAATTACTTACTTTATGTGTAGGTAAAGTTCAAAATCGCTATCGTGTATTGAAGACACGACAAAGGGGACTTTCCGGAAACATCAAATAAAAGAAGTATGCTGTTCCGGAGTTGCACCTAAAACTTTGACTCATGTTGACCTATCGATCGCTGAACTCAAACGACTTGTCTCAACTTCGATATTAGTTCGCGTGTGATAGATTCAGCTCGGCCAGTTTGACAGTTACGATGGTGACAGATGACGCCTCATGCCATAACGCGCCGGTGATTTGTCTTCGACGCAAAATCTTAGCATTAAAAGTCTATACTCGAATATCATTTTTTTTCTTTTTACCTTGTTATTAACATGCCATATGTTACACTAAATCTTCTATACTAATATTACAAAGAGCTACAATTTGTGAGTTTGTGAGGTTGTAGGGGGTAATCTCTGGATCTATTGAACTGATTTAGATGAAATTTGGTAAGAAGATAGTTTGAGACCCTGAGAAGGACATAGGATACTTTTTATCCCGGAAATGATCCCTTAAAGGAGTGAAAATGGGGATGAAAATTTGTATGGGGAATCAAGCTAGGGACGAACCCGAGCGAAGCGATGGTGAGTCGCTAGTAGGTATATTATAACAAAAAATTATGGCTAAATATAGCACTTTAAAGTAACTTCATATAAAAAAACAGTCTATCTATAAAGAATGACTAAACAGTCTCAACCTTGTTTATAGAAATAATTACTTTAGCGTCCTGGTGAGTTTTGCGGCAGTTTACTCTACAGGAAAGTGTTAAACGCCTTTAGTGTCATTCCAGTGATTAATTTGTGTCGGGCCTGTCACGTTAATGGGCTAAAATAATTTAGTGGGCGACGCTGCTTTATTTATTATCAGGCTTTGTAGCATGTTGAGCTTTAGAAAATACCCCATCGTTAATCTATCGGATAGCAACGTACTCGTAATATCGTTGATATTATAATATCAGTTTCATTTGTATTTTCCTAATTAATTTTAATTAAACCATATGTATGTTTTGTAAATATTATAACCTAAGAGTACAAGCTAAATAATAAATACGTTTATTATTTATTTCCTACATTTATATTCATGTACATACTAGCAGCTCACACTCGCTTCGCTCGGGCTTCCCTCTAGGAATACAAAAACAAACCTATCCCACGGGAACCGTACATTTTTCCGGAATAAAAAGAGTCCCATGTTTTTTCAGACTATAATTATCTCTGTGCCAAATTTTATCCAGATCCGTTCAGCCGTTCTGGCGTGAAAGAGTAACAAACATCCATACTCACAAACTTACATTTATAATATTAAATATGTTGGGACATTCATACACACCACCATCTAGTTCCAAGGTAAGCTACGAGGCTTGTGTAATGGATACCGGATAGTTGATACACTACATATATATATAACTTTAAATACATACATATTATAAATATAAACACCCATGACTGGAGTACAAACATTCATGCTCATCACACAAATGAATGCCCCCAGCGGGACTCGAACCCGCGACCGCTGGCACAGCAAGTAGGTTCACTACAAATTGAGCCAAACGTGTCGTCGTAAAATATTATTATTATGTACATATATTTAGTGAGGTCTTTTATTCAAGAAAACAATTCCATGACAGTAACAGACAACACAAATTAAACTACTGCATTTTATGATCATGAATTATGCTCATACCAAATAGTGTTCTTTAAAGACTGTTAAAGTGGTCTAAGAAAAGATTTTATAAAACTCGACACTGAAGGAGAGAAAATCGAATGAAAGATTTCATTGTATTTGCGCAAGTTTAGGAAAGAATAGTCTTTTTTATTGTTATATTAATATAACTGCCTCGTTAGTCGCTAGCATGTACGAGTGCAAATCCTGAGGTCCTGGATTCGAGTCCGAGTTCGAGTCAAGTGTAGTTATTGAGTTTTCCTGTTAAGAAATTCTCAGTATCCGTACCAAAGTGAGGAAGTTGGTGATTTTGCGCCTGATCTGTCACTGTTTGTATTGAATTGTCGTCCCACCGGACTTTGAGAGTAAAAGGTATAGAGAGTGCACTAAGTCTGCGCAAATATTTATGCGCTATAGTATCTCCTGTACATGTGCCTAGTTTAATATCATTCTACTTTGAAAACAAAGCATATATTTTATATAACAAATATTTTCTTTACTCATAAAATAAAAGTATTGGATTTACATCAACATATAATACTATAATAAGAAAATATAAACAGGTACTTCTCTTACTGGCTTAAAATAAATAATAGTCGGCGAGAATTTTCATGAAATTTGTGACTCTGTCCCAAATATTTTGAAGTAGGTAAGCCGAGCAGCTGCGGCCAGGTTGCTTTGTAATAATAATATAATAAATAAAGGTTTTCCTTTACAAACTTTTCCGATTGACTTGAGGGAGGCATTTTGATTTTGGGCTCATAATGAATGTTTCTGAGTGATAAACAACAAAGTTGAGGTCGAATAAACATCACGCGAGCGAAGTTGGAAGTGAAAATCCACTAGGAATACGATATAACTTGTCTGATTTCGTCGAAACTCGTCTAAATCCCTCGTCCGACTTGCGTTCAACTTTAACAGATCGAAGGGCGAACAACAATGCCGCACTAAACAATGGCTCTTTGAAATACTTTACGAATTACCAAGCAAGCTAAATAAAGGTTATCCTTATATTTATGTAATGAAATTTATAGTTATTTTTAAAGTAATATAAAAAATGTACTAAGCAATTGAACTAATCGCGGCATAAAACATCCGTATACTAAAATAAATAATCTTAGAATCGCTAGAAGCTACAGAACAAAAAGTGAGTCAAGTTCTCATATCATGTACACAACATACTAGTAAATTACATGTTATATTAATAATATGACAATATTCGAAAGATTACTCTTCCAATATAATACATTTTATATAATTCATAAACGTAAAAGTATTGCGATAAAATAAAAAATATATTCATATTTTTGTGATACATAAGACGCTGAAAAGAAATACCGCCAAATTCCATCCTCTGCGTAGGTATTTCTTTTGTTACATGAGTGGTATTCGTGTCCTCACGATGAATAAAGGCCCTTAATCCCGCATTACATGAGCGATGACTGTAGAATCGAACGACATAAATAAATACTGTTTGGACTTATAGGATTTTCCCGTATCACCAATAAGTAATACGGTGTATGGGTTGAATTGTGGTAGTTAATGTGTGTAACACTTTTCGATACGATTTCTAGATAAGTATCTACCTATATATTTATTATGAATTCAAAAAAAAATAAATGTAATCAAAAAAAAAATTAAGCAGGACAAATTGTATAAGAAAATTGGATACGTCCAATATAACAAGACTCTACCAATCGACGACAATATATTATAATAATAAAACAAATAGCTTTATGGTTTTAATTTACTTACACAGAATATGCTATTACTATTTAAATATGGACTAAAGACACATACGTGGCCATATAACTACACATTAAGTGCTATTAGTAATTTGCCTCGTGATACGGTAAAGTATGATGTAATAAAACAAAATCGATACGCCATGGGATTGAACACCTGACGTGTCACCTAGCGACGAAGTACAAACACTGGCAGAACACGCCCAAATTGTTCCACGCGACACGCAATGCTACAAACATCAATAGTAATTTTAAGGTCGCTTTTAAATTATGGATCATTAAGTAAGGCTTCAATAATTCGCTTTATGTAGGTACTTTTTATTTACTTTTAGGTATTTTTTTATTTTGGTAAAGTATACTTTGTCTAAACTAGACCACAACCGGTTTTGTTTATTTATCTGATATAAAAATTAACGGTTTTAGAAGTGCAACACTTGACTTACAGCTTAATAGTTAGTAGTAAGGTTCTAAACCACGACAGTCTTTGTTCGAACAAAAATAACTTTTATTTATTTTAAACAATTATCCTAAAAATATTTATCTGGGTTGTCTCCTTTTTTAAAAATATGTCGATTATTAAATTATATCTTGATTATAATTAAAAAATATAAATAGCTTTTAGAAAAGACTTTACAAACACAATCATGAAATTCTGAAATATTCATCACTGATAATGAATTACTTGGTAACGTTTGCTTTAAGTGCTTAAATATTTCTTAGTTAAATACAAAAAACGGATCAATTTTCAGAATGAATCAATAAATAAATATTTGAGTACATTCAAAGTGCGAATACATTTTCGAACATTCTCAGTCAATATTCGATTAGCTTGCCTATACATAAAGAAGACATAGGGAACGCTCACTAAATACGCATAGTAAGGGATAACTGTTATACTTTATTTGCTGAATCTTACGCAATTACGACCGTCGTATCACACCATGGTGTCACAAACTACACACAATTAAAAGAGACTTACACAATATATAAACTTAATTCTGTGAAATAAATTAGGGCAGTAAAATGGCAATAAAATAACAATACATTAATTAACGACGGAGTTAATACAATTTATGATTCAAACACGAAGAACTTGAAGTAGGTAAATAACATAAAAAGTTTTGAGATTATGAAATTAGATAAAAATATATATTATATATCGAAATAAATATTATTATAGTACAATATACATTCACTTTAGTTGAAAGTAAAAATTTTCAAATAATAAGACTTAACAAGGCACAAGACATAAATTGAGTGTTTATATGATAGCAAATCATTTGCCACACGACCAGGCAATTATTTTTTAAGAAGGTTTCCTGAGATATTTTGAAGAAAATACGATGAAAATGGCATCCTTCATATAATTAATAGAATCTTGAACAACAGAAACGCTTCTTATCTTTTGAAGTCGAATATCTTGTAAAAGTATGTCAATTTATATTGATAATAAAAAAAAATATTGCTTCTACTATATATAAAAGAAGTCAATTTCAAACATTTGTATTAACGTGGTAATTACCTAATATTACAATACACGACCAATTTAATTTTGTAAAAATAACGAATACCTACTAAAATATTAACGAAGCAATGAAAGAACCGAATCATTCATATACAGCATAATTTTTTCTTTCATGAAATTTGTTTTTTAATATTTCGTTAAGAACGACATAATATAGGTAATAACTATTACAATAGGACCGTATGACACTTTGGGAACTAGCGTGAAACTTGGGTTAACAATATAATTTCAGGAGCAAATTCTATAAGTCCATGGGCTATTCGACAAGAATTTAGAAAGTAAGAAAAAAAGTTGCACAAGGTGGATTATGAGCGATGCTGCTAAATTAGATGTAGATATTGTAGGCAACACAAATCCTACATTGCTTATCAGAGAGATTGCGCGCGTCAACGTAATACGTGTCGTGCCAGAGTACACAAGATTAGGTCACACTAAGCTAGCTTGACAAGGGACATGCAAACCTGTCCATTTATTTTGAAATCTCATTCACTAAAACCGTGTCACAGTATTTTACATGAATACAATCAAAATCATCATTCAATGTTAGTTAATAGACTAGGGCAACCCAAATTGCTCCACAACCAAACCAAAGTGAACGAAAACAAAAAATCTTTTAGCTTACCGAAACGTAAACTTAACTTGCGAATAAATCACGAGGAAACTTCGTTTGAAACAGTGGACCGCAACGAGGAAAGTACGCTATTTTCATAAGAGGAAAAACAATAACTGGAGGCGTAGAACAAGGGCCGCTTTTAAGGCCCATAAATCAAAATACGAACAATATTTTCTGTATAACGCTAGACAGGCACTTTCACTACGGGATTTTTGGTACTCAATGGGTTTAGTGTTTTGGGTACAATTCTTTACTACCTCTTTTATAAATTTTTTTCCAATTTTAGCCAAAGTTACATAAAAGAAATATATAAATAGAAAAAGATAATAAAATCTACTAATAATAATACTAGTTACTAAAGAAATGGCGAAACTAATCAGTCTTTTGCTACTATGATTGAATATAAATGACATGAAACTTGTTTTAAGAGCACGACAGCAGGCACGAATGGAATGAGATTCTTCCTATGTGCCCTCATATTTCATTCATCTTCCCCTGCACGCACTTATAACGGCATCTACAATACGAAATGCGATCGTAACTCTTCGGATTACCGTCGATTTTCAAATGCATTTGTTAACTAGGTTCTACGCCATGAGCTAGGCAATTTTGCTTTAGGAAATTCGGTATAGGAGAGAACAGTGAAACTGATAATTTAGTGTAAATCGATTAACTGGGAAGAGATTCACGTTGTCGAATATGGGAAAAGCATTTAGAAAGCGTTTTAAAAATTGAATTTATTTATTAGCATGAAACAACTTTATACAACACATTCTTACCCAAAAAATCTTTTTGCTTAGTGTCAATATCTTCTAAATTAAATTTAATAGTTAAAGAAAAATTAAACCTATCCACCTACCTGACAGCATAAACCTTAGAATCCACTCCCTGTTATGACGTGACATAATAGCAACATTTTTTCTCTGAAGTTGAAAATTAACGTGATCAATCGTTTGTCGGAGAGTGACATCTCTTTCCCACCTGAGCTTAAGGCAAAGTTATCTCTTTTTAACGAGCATTAGGAGGGCATTTCGAATAGGCAAATCTTCGCTCATAAACGAGAGTTGCGGCTTATATATACATACATAGGTACATTGCACATATATGTTTATGGTTTATGGCTTAAAGTTGCTGGAATTTGGATTATCCGCGGATTAGTATCGTTACCACAATCTTATTTTAACGAATAGCATGATATATAATATAATTTTACTTTTTACTAAATTAGCAATATAAAAATATAATTACTATAATTTTCATATCGCATCCACTACATTCTATTTATACACGATATCAAAAGGTACGAAGTTTCAACGATCTCTTCAAATCTTACGACAATTATGAGCCCGCGGTTATGGATAGCGGGGGTGTGCCGCCCTCTAGGAGCCTAGATAACGCAATTACAGTCCCGTTATTAAGCGACAGCTATTATTCATTGCTAAGTCCTTGTATTCATCTGAAAGCGTGGAATGTCTGGTGATATTTCCACTTCGGATTTGTGGAATCAGTTGTTATAATAATTAATTGAGCGTTACATAGCGTGGTTAATGCATTGCTTCCGTTCAGTATGTTAATAAATAATGTATGTTTCATATAAATTCTTTAATATTATTATTGTTCTTCTTTTTTTTTAAATGTCGTGCTTATTAAAAATAATACGATATAAATAATATTTTCTAAATTATTTCACTTTTTTAACATACCTATTGGTACCGCGTACCGTAGAATACCTACATTAAATTGTATTAATTAAATATGCCAATTGGTTATTTCTATCTAACAAATATTTTTCTTCTAGAAGTAAATACGAAATAAAAGTGCCGTTTGAGTTTTAATAATAATAATAATTTACTGGCACACAAACAAAATGTAAATTTTAAATCGAATTCAAAACAAAAAATAATAATTTGTCAAATTTACAATATAATTTGAATAAAGGCACTGAAGGATAAGGTAGCCAGTGTAATCACAGGCAAGAGGCATATCATCTTAGTCCTCACAGTGACAACGCATCTACGGTTCTGCATTTTTGTTACATAAAATCTAAGCGCATGAACCGTAGGTGTTATGAGCGACACGTACTGCTTTCCATCAGGTGGTTTGTCTGCTCGTTTGTTACTGAGCACTATAAAAAAAAGTACCTTACAGAGATGACATTCTACATCGCTAATACTAGTAGAAAAGTAGAGAATCTATACAAGCGGCGTTTATAAATGCTACGCGTTTGTCAATATGCCTACCGATGTCATTCCCAAATTCCATAATATTTTTTTTAATTTCTGTTCCCTTTTTCACATAAAGAGACACTATTTATTGAAGTTTATATGTACATATGTACTAGAAATATTTATAATGTAATACTTATATAATTTTATTATATTTTCTTAATAGAGAATGGCAGTAATTTAAATAAATAGATACCTTCGAGAATAAGTAAATTCATTAAAATTAATTATTATAGCTAACTATTCCGGAAGATAAATACTAAGTTATAACGAGCCGAGCTGTTAAGGGAATTTGTTTATACTCTGTAAAGCTGAGAGAACAATAAAAACATGTGAAATAAGGTTAGGCACCGAGTAGAATGGATGTAATAAAGAAATAACTTCAGAGAAACGCGCTTTACGTGAATAATTTGGTGCTTTCGTCCTTGGTGCACACAATGGAAGTTACTGTTCCGAAGAGAATAAAAATATTCATATTTTTCCATTCGCGCACAAGCCAAAAGAGAATTCATAAATTTTGAAATGAAGATATGTGGCTATTAGTTTGATGTATATTCTTTTCTTATAAATTAGAATCAACAGCTAATACTGAACGATTACATAATATACTTTAGAACCGAACAATATCTAACGTAAAACAATAAATTAAAGTAATAAAAATAAATTCTGGGCTTCTTATGTCGCCAGTATTTTTCTTATCTACGGTGTAACGTTGCCGAGGAAGGTGAAAATCGTGAACGTCTTGTTAACTTGTAAATGTATTGCTTGTTAGGGGTTTTATCAAATGGTGCATTATATGATGAGAGACTCATGCCACGGGTGACTTAAGCTCAGTAATATAATATCTATTACTTATATTATGAACACTAATAATATAATAATAGCTTTTTTAAATGAAATATTTTTATTCTATCATGATGTATCACAGGATATCTATCATGTATTTCACTTATTTATTTTCAATGGACTTAAAATTTATTATTTTCAATTACTCATCAGATTTTTTTAGCTTGGATACGTAGATTTTATCCTTATTAATAAAAATTGTACCTAAATAAACAATGTACAAATTTACAATGAATACAATGAAATTTGAATTGATTTTTTGTACCTTAATTTAATGTATAACATAAAATTGGTTTACCTAACGCTGGGTAATAACTATTTATATATTTTGAAAACGTACGCGAGGGTGAGCAGCTAGTATTTATATATTAATAAATATAGGTTATAACTTTAGAAAGCATAATTCACAGACACGTTTACATACATATATTGAACAAACTATTAATCTTCCAACAATAGACATGTCACGTCTTCTTAGTTGCACCTATAAATGTTACATTAATCAACTACGAGCTCTCCTAATACCGATGTTGGCAGATGCGTACATCGGAACTGCGTATAAATCGATAGAGTAATCGAAATCCAAATCAAAATAGATGTAGCGTATACCACCTAAATAGGCAAATGGAAGAGGTGTGTCTACGCTCTGCCGATATTACATAAATGAATGTCACTCAACGTGTCGTAAGTCCACCTTAATCTGTCGAGAACAGTGTAATAGAATTGATGAAAGCGGTTGACCGCCTGGCTCCGGAGGCTGTCAACCTCTCCACCAATACTGCTGGATAAGGGTTAATAGAATAAAATATTTTACTTGCAAATCGATGATTGAGACAATATTTAACAATATGTTTAATTAAGTGAGAAAATTTATAAACTTAAAATATTATTCCAATACGAATATGTCTTACTGTGAGTTTTCTACTGTTAGTAATTAAATCTTGACAACAACTTTGCAGCTTTAGAAACTTAAACTATGCCAAACGTCAAATCACGAAGTAAAATAAAGAGAGCCAATTTTACTTGAGCGATGAAGCCAGAAATGTCACGTTCAAGTTTCTTTTGAATAATATTGCTCGTGAAGATAGATAGCTTAAAAAAATTTGCTTGCAAAAAATAAGTTCTATATGTTGACTACTACCTACTTATTACTTATCACAGATTAACTATTAATAGTGAATATCTTGTATTTATGTTGGTCTTGTGTTACATTGGGTATATCTGCAATCCTACTATCTACTATTTTTTTAATATGAGGTAATTACAAGTTAGCTAAACGCGTTCAACAATTGACCTGATATAAGTTCAAAAAGAAGTGTAATAATAAAAGACCTTTATAACACTTCGGTCGTTCGTTAATACTAGTTAGCTTATCTCAGACCGAAATCAGCCAATCAGCCAGATCGAAAATCGGTCAGAAAGTTATTACTCAACCAATAATAAGCAGATTTTGACCTTATTAGGAATATCTTCTATCGTCCCTTTAAGTGTTATTATGAAGGTATTAGTAACAAAAACGATTATTATCAAAAATAATAAAAATAAAAAGGCCCTAAATAGCTAGCAGATCAAGATACGTCGCAACAAGTTAGATTATGTTAGTTCAGAATCGTTACAAAGTACAAAGTTCGAACGAGATGGGGTCGTGTCGAAATTAAACAAAAGCAAGCCGAGCATGAGGAAAATCGAATTGATTGGTTTTTCCTTTTTTACCTAGCACAATAGACAGGTAGGTTACGGGCGTAATCCTCTTGTATCTTTTATTTCTATTTCTGCCCGTAAATTTTATTCAATCTTATGCCTTTTTAGTATTTCAATAAAACGATACAATATATTTAGTATAAAAAGCGGGCAAGCAACTATTATGACCTAATATCATTTTCTATTTTTATAACATCAATATTTAATTTTTGTTACAGATGGAGCAAAATATTAGGATATGAGAGATGGCTCAAGTTTTCTCTATTAAGATTTTCTGTTCTTTAATTTAGTAAGCATAAAACTATAAGTACACAAAGTTAAAGTAAATTAAATATAATGTTAAATGTAATAAAATAATATTAGAAAATCGAGCTAATACGCAAAAGCCGCAAAAAAATAAAAAAACTAAACGTCAAAGAAAAAGTTAGACTGTGCTGTATCTACACTCAGTCAGCTGGGGCGGTTAATTGTTTGTGGGTCGGGACGTAGAGGGACAGGACAACTAAAATCACTACGCGAGCTAACTTATACGAGTTTATGTACACTTGATAAAGCTTTGTTCAACAGTGCAAGAAAATTTAGAAGCTCTCCCAATATTTGACATGGATTCATAATAAAGATCATTAATATCGTAATATTTATATTCACACGAATATGTAAGTAATAGGCGTTGGTGGTCATAGATTTACTGAGCTTATTTTAAACCACCTGATGAACATTATACTTTAATTATTATATTTACTCAAAAAATATATTTCAAATGAAATAGTATAACTAAACTAAAATTTATGAAGTATGTATATAAAAAATATATAAACTAAGGAATAAGTTCACTACAGAAGGACTAAAATTATAAATATGTCCTGGTTACTTTTTAAGCTTTTCGCATATCTTTATGTAATTAAGTTATAACATACATACGTTTCATTCAATTTGGTGAAAATGTAGACGTTGAAGTTATGCTTACCTAGAACAAAAACAAAATAATTATGAACAACGTATAAATAAATAAGAAATAAGCTTTACATTCATCGTTATTAATAATAACACAATAATATTTGTATTATCTAAGCTGTATATGGTCGGCTCAAAACAAATAATAAATTTATTTTGTATCAAGAAGCAATAACTCCACACTGAAATCCAATATATAATACTAGCATTGCCCGCGGCTCCGCCCGCGTTCAGATGACCAAAAACCAAATTCTTAGGTTTTACATATTAGTATACTCTTACATTGCAGTTTTTGTATTTTTTTCTCAGATATGAGATATTTTCCGCAGTAAAAAGTATCCTATATGTTGACCCGGATAACCAGGTAGGTATCACCATAGCAAATTTCATCAAAATCCCTCCAGTGGTTTTTCTGTGATGCGGTAACATACAGACAGACAGAAAGAAAGACAAAAATTCTAAAAACTATAGATTCGGCCTCTGTATCGATAATAATGTTTATTTCATTTGTTTATTGAAAAATATTTAATGTACAGATTCGGCTTAGTTACAAGTTTATTAAATGTATTGTATTGTATTCAGCCCTTTTTTTTAACGTCCCACTGCAGGGCACGGGCCTCCCTTCAATACGACGGGGATCAGGCCATAGTCCACCACGCTGGCCAAGTGCGGGTTAGCGGACTTCACATGTCTTTTGAAAACTTACTAGGTTCTCTCAGACATGCAGGTTTCCTCACGATGTTTTCCTTCACCGTTAAAACAGGTGGTAATCATATTGGAAATGATTCGCACATGAAAATATCAGAGGTGCGAGACCTGGGATTTGAACTCGCTTCACTCGGTTTCCCAAGCGAGCGCGTCACCACTGGGCTACCACTGCCTTGTATGATTATATGTATAGATGTATAAAATTCAATATAATTCGAACTATTTGTGTAGTTAAAAGCATATGCTTGATTTCAATACTTTCGATATAATCTATTACTCAAATCGACTACTTATCAAAATGATCGTGAAAAGGATACATACTCAATAGTTTCGTATTTCCAATACCATGATCCCTAGTGAACAGTGTGTCAGTTGATTGGACATGTGACAACGGGCTCGGCGTGAGTGGATTGATTCCATCCCCCTTGCCTTTACCCCCATTCTCATCTCCGCGAATTCCGCAACAAATGTGATTACTGGAGTAACTATTCCTTGCGGTTATTTTCTACTTGTTCAATTGTTAAAGCTCTTAGATAAACATAATAAGATTGAAAATGTCCTCACTCTTGCCATATAATATTTAACAAGGCTGAGGACATTTTCACTCAGTATAGAAAAATACGAATGTATACTAGTTTTTATCCATGTCCCGAGGATAAGACAAAATTTAGGCCCATAGTCTGTTACCGCATCACGCGAAAACCACTGGATATATTGATGAAATTTGTTATGATGATAGCTGGTTATCCGGGTCAACATATAGGATACTCTTTACCGCGGGAAAATGTCTCATTTCTGAGAAAGAATACAAGAGTATACTTACTAATATGTAAAACCTAAGAATTTAGGTTTTGATCATCTGAACGCGGGCGGCGCCGCGGGCAATGCTAGTATAGAATAAATCGCATTGGCAAATAAATGCTTATATCCTATTTAAATATAGACGCATTAACACTTTAATGTGATAGTAGAAATCGGTGTATTCACATGTCACCTGTGACACAAATCGTTTTTACGCAACAAAAGCGAACCGTAAATCACCAATCATTTTACGGAATGGCAATACTGGGACATCCATTTTTCACTCGTTCGCGTTTCCTGCGTAGACGTTTGAGGAAATATTTGCCAAGTCAACTTAAACGCGCGCGTTTTGTAAATGTTCTCAGACAAACGAATTGACGCGGGGTGACCAAAGGATTCTTCCAGATTATTTATTATGGTAGTGACATGGGTGTTGTAATTCACTCCCCTAACACAATTTTGGCTCTATCAGATGATCGGTTAAAATAGATTATACTATTGTTATCTATGACACAAGTTTAGTTTAATTATTAAATAAAGTGAATATTTTTGGTAAAGTACAAGTATATGTACAAATCTTAATATAATATTAGTTATCACTTGTTGTTGTGTCACTGTGTGAAAGCCAACTGTTTGTACCTAAATACTGATTTCCCCCTATGTTTAAACCGCCTCCTCGCAGTTTTGGTAAATATTTTGAAAATGTAAACTGTATTTATAAATGTTCGGTCGATTTTCAAGAACTTGTAGAATTTTCCATGAAAAATGAGCCGTAATTTCCTCTATAAATATTTGATGTCTTATTAAAATAAAATTAATAAAATTTGAACGCACAATATTTTTACCTAGTAATGTCGAGAACTACAGTTAGTTTTTTTAATAACAACCGGATATCTAAATAAAGTTTATGGCGTAAATTTTTATATGATCAGTTATTAATAAAATGCACGCTGCACTTAGCTCCGTTCACTTGTTAGCAGCTATTGAATAACCGGATTAAAATTTTATAACTAAAAGTTTGAAATTTTTTTAAAAATCGGCCGCAGTAAGTTATGTTTTATTATATATTCATGAAAAACTCTACATTGAAAATTGAAGCTTGTTTTGTTTTTCCATAGTCCTAAACTATATTCTGGAGACATGACGTTACTTAAGGGCTAACCTTAATGCACTTATACTTAGTACGAGTCGAACCGACAGACAACCCGGTGAGGTTTTTAAGAAAAAATAATAGAGTAAAATTGTTTTCTTTAAGAACATTTAAAAATTCAGTTACAAGTTATGCGTTTACCAACGGATAACATTTTATTTTATTTTCCTTCAGATAATATTAGTTTTAAAAGAGGAAAATTAATATCGAAATATTATGGAGCTTAGAACGATACCATTCTCTTTGATGTTATAACCAAGTTAAATTAAAAAGCTTTTAAAATAAATGTTGGCACTTGAGAAAATTTAAATTAAAAATATTTTCTTTTACCTTAACCTATTTAAGGTATTTGAATATTGAATAATTATTGATTATTAGTTATAGTTTAAAATATGTTAAGTTATGCTAAACTTAATTCCAATAAAGGCGGAGCAAGTCCCAATTAATTAATTGTATTTTCACAGTATCTTTTTCAAGTGCGTCAAAATAATATTAAAAAAACATCAAATTACACAAAAATCCATCAATTATTTTTCCAAACTAGTACAGTTTTACTAGTATAAAAGATATCCTAATATATTGAGTACTCTATATTATAAAAACACGATATTAGATTCTAAGAATATAAACATAGAAAAGTTAAAAAAATAAAATGTACTCGTATTTATTGCTCTTCTGATATGTTTAGTAACTTAAGCTTTTTACATCCCTTTAGCTTCATTAAGAATTTATATTATGTATTAGGCCGGTAGGTAATCCTATATCCAACAAACAAACCATAAAATGTTAAAATAATATTAATTTATCCGAAGGGTTTAAATGTCACAATATTCGGGGAATCTATGCTAAGCGGGAAAAACGAAATAATTGTTTTTTTTTAATGAAAACCTGAAGTTATGAAATAAATGAAACAAAGATTAAGACTTAATAACGAGACATGTACAAAATACTACAATGTTCAACAAAATAGGAGTTTTGTAGATGTCAGGTTTAATACTATAAGGCAGGTATTAAAAAATGGAATGAGTTTTTGTTATACGTACATACATAGTGACACTAAGTAGAAGTCAGTCAGCAAGCTTTCAGAAGCACATGACAGGCGTACAGACGAGTCGGCGCCTTTGACTTGCACGAAGGCTCTCTCATCGACACGTCGCACTTTGCAGAGAATATTCAAAAATAGACTGCTCCCCACACTCCCCGGATGTAATGACGCTTACTTTATAAACGATTTGAGTGAATTTTATATCCCTTGGAATTTTATTGGAAAGGTTGCAATTTCCGCTACGTTTTGCTCTTATGTATTGCTCGTAATTGAAGTACCCGCTTAGAGTTTTATATTGACGTTATCTTCATATATTAGCATTTTATTGTATAGTATTGCTTTTTATGATAGAAACGGTAATTAAACGTCGAACAGTTACGCAATTATTCAGAAAGCCACCCACATACATACATATTTATTCTCTAAGTAACAGTATTTATTCTGCACATTTCTCTCGACTTCCTAATTAGAAAATATAGTCGCCGTAGCAACACTTATCAGTGTGACCACACGCTCGTTGTGTTTACTTAGGGCTGTTGTCCTAATGGACATGAAAATGTTTAGCCGCTGAATTTCCTTTCAAATTGCCAATCAAGATATGCAAGGCCAGTTTTTTGGTAATTTGGTAGATATGTTCAAGAAATGAAGACACTTATAATTAAATATTTTTCTTACCCAAGTCAAATTATCATACTTCTACTTTAATTTTTATCCTTATTTATTTATTTGGCCATATAAAATGAAAGTATCATAAAAGTCCAAAAATAACATAATAAAATTTAGCAAAGCACACATATATAGCTCTACTTACTTAGCCAACATTTCTGTGTAATAAACATGTTACGATCCTATATTATTGTAAGTATATCAAAATAAAATAAATGGCTGCTCGTATCGCCCCAACACGCTTGTGTATCCAACCACTCCAATATTTGTGATTTAAGGTAATAAATTTCCTATCCAATCGTAGTTCCAATCTGTCTGCTAAAACCTATCAAGCATCTTGATAGATTTCGATACTTCATTAAGCACATACTAATAGCAAAAGTTACTGAAGCAGTAAATGTCTCAACGCCACACCGCATTAAACCAAAGTAGTTAATTAAAATGTTTGTCATTTTTAATTAGCATCTTCTTCGCTTATATTTTTAGCAATTTAAATTACGATAACAAAAGAGATTGTTTTTATCGTCATCTATAAAAATTTTTATTGATTTCCATTTCATTGTGCATTAAAAGATAGTCAATTTAAGGGAGAAATTGTTAAAACAACCATAAATCACTCATATATACATAAATTAGCGACTTACCCTCGCTTCGCTCGGGTTCGTCCCTAGGTACATTTTACTTTTTTTTGAGCGGAACCCTAATTCTTTTACTGAAATAAAAGTAGCCTAAGTTACTCCTTATAACATCAACTACTTGCCAGTGAAAGTCCTGTCAAAATCGGCCCAGCCGTTTCGGAGATTAGCCGGAAAAAACAGACAAGCAGACGAAATTTTCAAAAATTGAGTTTTTCTTATAAATACCGTATATTATTCCAGACGCATTTAAAAAAAAGCCGTTACTTTGACATTACAAACAGACACTTCAATTTTATATATCTGTATAAATAAAACACTCCTACCTTAGAATTTATGTAAGTAACATACCTATATGTTTATACGAATAATTGTGACCCGCCTTCGATTAACTGTAGTCCTTGATTAATTTTGTATGTATGTCACTATCCATAAAAAAAATACACTGGGTAAGAATAAAATTCTAAGAGCTAAAATAAAATAAATTTTAGAATTAAATACGCGTTATTTAGCTAATAGCAGACACCCAACCCGTAGTAAACATAAGCCGAACAAGTCGAAAGAAAACTGGTCGACTCAACATTTACGATACACGCTTATTCTCAAGAGCACCATTCGATCACATTGTCTCAAATGGTCTTGATACTAATAAAAGGTACATTTTACTTACATAAATTCTATTTTATATGTAATCACCTTTTCCAATTTATAATTTAAAAGTAAAAAGAATTAACTTCAGCTTGTTTAAAAACAATCAGAGTTTTTCAAAAGCTTTTTCACCCAGAAGAGAGAGGGTGAACCGTGAAAATATCTAGCTTCTATTAAACATTGGATGTTGGTTGCCGCAATATCATGTTTTATATACACAAATCCACAATAATAAATTCAAAAATCCTTAAATCGTGGAAGAAGATGCGATTCAGTTACTTAACATTGCACTGTGATACTACGACTCTCTTACGAGTAAGTCTGATTTAAAGTAAATTTTATAAAAAAAGATAGTAAAATATTTCTCATAATATCAAGATTCTTGCGTTCACTATACATTAGATGGCAGTAAGAGATTCCACAAGAAAGTTCCAATAATCGCACACTACAACTTTGGCATTACGAAAACCAACAACTCGTGTTTACACACACACGGCCGCGTTGCCATGGTTACCGGGTTGATCTCTTGGGAGTGAGCTATAACTCGCGCCTGGTTAATAGGATGTCACCAAAATTAGGAAAAGCACCCGCTCACTCGGCACTGACTGATTAAATGCGGAAAATTACTGAAATACTTAATTCTTACAGCCAACTCTATAAATATTTACTTTACATATACAACACCATAAAACAAAGTTTGTTGCTATACAAAGTTTGAATTAATGGCCTAAGTGTAAACACATGTTACTCTAAAAGCATTTTATACTCATTCATACAAATTGTAAACAGTTTTGTGCTAAATATTTAATTTTATATTAAAAAAAAATTTTGTAACGCCTGCAAAAAAAGAAAAGCAATACCGCGGATCCGCGTCCATAGGGCTAATAAAATATAATCGAAATTACACATTTAATATTCTTCATAGATTAAAAAAAAGAACTTTTTCTTTTACTTCTACTTAAATTTTCGCTTTTTGTTTTCTTTGTTTATATGTATGTATATTAGTATAATATTCTAACATCTGACATGTATATCAAAGATGTTCCCATGTAAATGTTAAGAAATTAATATAATTAAATAATATATGGCATTTGAATTTATTTTGAAGTCGGTATAACTTTTCTGTTAAAATATAATAGTTCAAAAAGAAGTAGATATTCATAAATATCAAGACACCTATTGTAAGAGCATGTCAGATAAACTTTAAAATTAGCAAAGTTTCATTTCAATCGGTCGAACAGAATATAATAGAAATAGAACTTGAACTTCCTATTCTGCGGTTGTTTATACAAAAGGATAATTATGTTAAGTTGTTGTGGACTAACAAGACACCCGGTCGCGCATGTGCAGATAATAGCAACTAACCAGTATACAATAACAATAACGTTTCTTTTAAACATACATATAAAATGTATAATAATTTTAAAATTATAAATGCAAAAAGAACATTTTCCTGTCCTCAGTATCTAGTTCAAGAAAATCATACCTTTTTAACCGACATCCAAAAAGGAGGAGGTTCCCAATTCGTCGGTTTTTTTTTATGTATGTTCACCGATCACTCGAAGACGCCTGAACCGATTTGGATTTTTTTGTTTCGAACGATATACTTCCCAGGTGGTCCTATTTAAATTTTATCGAAATCTTTCGAGCGGTTTTTTAAAAAATCAACAAATAATTATTTTTTTAAAATTAATTGCTTAATCGAATATGTTATTAATAAACTTTCTTCTTACAAATTACCTGCTTATTACGTCTACACTAAAATTGGAAAAATAAAAACTTTAAAACAAGACCCGACTTCCAGGCACTAAAATGTAAAAAAATACTAAACGGGGGTTTTCATTTAAAATATGTAGATAGGTATCTATCAGATATTTTCGAAGTCGGTGCCAGCCGACAATATTTTAAGATATGCATATCTAATAGATATTTATGATTAGGTATGAACTCTAATTGTACTTAAAATATTATACATCAATTTGTGATGAATTTTACGTATCGAAATATATTATAACCAAAAATAAAAAAAACGCGTAAAAATCCGAAAAAAAATAGTTTTATTTAAAAATGTTAAATATTCGCGTAAATCTAAGAAAGTATTAAAATATAACACTTTATTTGTTTGTAAATATTTTCAATTAGTTTTAAGAAAAGTAATAATAGAAAAAATTTAAAACAAATTGAACAATTACATTCCGAGAATTCCTTATAAAGCTCCGATTAAATTATTTTGATCTATAATAATATCCCTTTGTGGTGAGCGTGACAAGTACAAGTGCTAAGATACAAGATAAAGACTGTTTCTTTTTTTGAATGAATTTGTTATAATTTATACTCAGTCAATAACAAAAAAATGGTAATCTATCAAATATTTTACTTTATATATTTATATTTTATTAATATTACGCAAAATTAAACAAGAAATATATATAAAAAGTTAGTGAAAGTAGAAATACAAAATAAATCATAATAATCGTAGTGACTTTTGTTGTGTCTAAGTTCAAAAATTGAAATCAATTCTCAAGATGTAAAAATGATCGATTCAGATAATACACAATTTCACATAGTGCCATTTATTTAATTTATTAAATGCAATATTCATCAAACTAATAATGTTAAAAACCCAGCATTACATTTTATATAATCCATTTCAGTAAGTGACGAGACTAAATTGTAGCTGTATCTTAGCGAGGAAATATAGCGTTTCGAGGACGACGTTAATACATTTTCGTTTCTATTGAGAGCGAAGATGGATTAATTTCAGCGAGTCAAGATCTGTCTTTGGCAGTCGCTTTCAGAATTTGAGCCATTGCACTGCAAGAACACTACGTTGGTTCAGTTTAAGACTAAGTTTGAATTGAAACTTGTCTCGAGAAGGGATACACTTTGATGAGACGTTTGCGGATGAGTAATATTCATTTGATATAATTAACGGCAGCTAAATTAACTTATACGAAAATACTTTAACTAGCAGGAATGACAATTAAAGTATTATTATATATATATATATATATATATATATATATATATATATATATATATATATATATATATATATATATATAGTAATTATTGTGCTAATTTGACAAATTTTGCAAATTTAGAAAAAATAATAACAAGCAAGTAGTGAGGTATACAAAGTCTTTTAACTATTAGGTAGGTATATTACAACTAGAGTAGGTAGAACCCTTTATTGATTCTTATGGAAAAGTGTTTTATGGCGTGTTTCCTCTTAGCTTTCGTTCGAAACGGGAAGGGAGGGCGCCTTCCTTTAATAACGAGAAAAATAGCATCTTGAGTAAACCTAACATACTTATCCTTCTAAGTACATACATAACTTCGATAATATACTAAGGGTCTTATCTATAAATAATGAAAGAATGATGATTTGTATACCTTACAGTATGCTTAATGCTTATCTAACACATTTTATAATTTTAATTTTAAAATATACAATAAATTATTTTAATATCAGTCACCGGGTATATTTTTATATTTTTGTAGGTATGTGACAATTTAGAACTACAACCAAAGTACCTAATTATGTGTGTTTTACGACGATTTATCTACAAGTTTTGGTACAAAAATATATACAATATACGTTCCTTTGAGCGTAAGGCGTCACTCAAAAACTTCCTTCACCTGTTGAGAAAAAAAAATCTTTAGTGACATGGAGGTAGCGAGACTCGTCATGAAAAGCACTTGAGCCTGGGTCGCGTGCTAACAATGTGCCCGCCCCTCACCCTTTGACCTGCTCGACGCTTTGTCGTGAGGGCAGATGAGATGACATCACACTATAAACATACATCATATACCTTCATAAAAAGAATACTTCGATGTAGCGACAGAAATATTAGTAGGTACATTTTAATGTAAAGATCTGACTTGAGATTTGTAATACAAAAGAAATCTATAGTCTGTCTTCCGGCGCCGTGGGCTCTGATGTTTAAGTCCAATTTTCGTTACATTTGCTACACAGAGGAAGTCTTTAACAGACGCGACGCGACGATGCGAATATTTTTTTCTGCGTTTTTGTGTGTTATTATATAATATTTACGTAGTGTGGTTTCGTCTTATGTCTCAAGGCCCACTGAATGAATCAATGAAAATATATTTGACAAAACTATAAACTTTCAAAAGGTAACAAAATGTTAATAAATATTAGAAAAATATTTAATCTATATAAGTATTCGGAACTTCCATTATAACCGTACAATTCAAGTTGCTCAAGTAACTTCGATTCTAAACAGACTGTTACTCCGATCACAAAGTGAAACATAAGTCAAGTATCAGTATATGGTAAGAGATCTGTGTGTAGTGATGTGCCCAGTGCTTCCTGCTCACACGTGTTTGCGGGAGGGGTCGCTTTACGTAACTTCACGTAGTAGCTTCGCGTACTCTTTGTTCCAGGGTGTGCATGTGGTATATTGTTAATTATTTTAAAATAAAACTTTAGAACGTCGGGGTGCATTGCAGCTGGTCTAGATGGCTCTACCTACTGTAACAAATGTTTTTAGTAAAATCAAGCAACTAAATTATAGATTATTAAAAAAAATGATTTAGAAAAGATGTATGTTTAAGAGAATTGGGGTCTTTTAATATCTGAATGACTAAAATGAGACCAGAGAGAGAGAGAGAGAGAGAGAGAGAGAGAGACAGAGAGAGAGAGAAGACCAAGAGACAGAATACAAATATCATTCAGAATACCAAATTTGTTTAAAGTAATAAATACATAACTTTACAAAACAATTTCTTGCAACAATCCTATTATTAATATACTCATATAAAGATTTTTGCGAAAAAATTTCCCTGTTTGTTTATTGAACACATTTTTCATAATATTTTAGCAAGCTCTAATGTCAGATTATTTTTGATGCAACAAATTTAATTACGAAAATTTCCTAATGTTTTGAACATAACAAATCTCAAGTATAAAGTCGGCTTAATAATCTAAGGAAAAGGTCAAAAGTTTCATGTTTTCCTTGTTAAGCCTCGGGACTTCGAAAAAGTAATTTTACTTAGAGAGTCATGTTTTTTAGAGAGTTATGGTACATTCAATAACAACTTTATTACTTGTTATTTGTTAGAAATATATGTTCAGTAGGAAGATGGACGAAATATTCAAAAAGTTTTTGAAAGTCTTATTTTTAGTATGACATCATTGTAAGATCAAAATTTTTTATTAAAAAAATTAATTATCAGGTATAATATTTTTGAAATGCTTCTATATAGGTTTCATTACAAATATAAAACGTAGACGGGAAAGAACGTATGCCGACAGTCAGTGGCTGGTTTCGATGGCAAGCAACCTACCTAAATATTTATAGCAACTTTTAATTTACGTCCATTTTATGTACTCTACAATTCGAGCAAATACAAATTAAATATTCAATAAAATACGCATGAATGTTTAAAACCAATAAAGCATTTTGTTGCAGTCATTTTAAATATTATATTTTTTGTCTAACATTAAACTGGTAACTAGTCATTTCGATTAGAATAATTCTACTTTTATTAACTGAATTCAAAACATTTTTCAACTAAAAGCATGATACTATGTTTTTATTGGCAACACATTTTTTTAAATTAAATTTATTTTCAGTCTATTTAAATTATATCCTTATAATATCCTGCAATCAACAACGATGGATAGGTGATTTCCTGTAAGCTTATTGGAAATTTTCCGATAATTCATTACCCCCATGATAAATGTTACCCACCGCTTGCCTATTGAAATCGAGCCCTTTTTACTCCGACGGTGATACGCAAAAACGGGTTAAAAGGGACCGGGGTAGCGAATGATATATTAATCAGCCCTAGGTTGTCCTCGTTCACTCGGATGCCTATTGAAGTATTGTCGTCTGACTCGTGTCATTATGTTCACGACTTGAATGACGGAGTTGCAAGCTTTACTCGAATGTTGTTGTGAAAATATAAAAATATTTAACATATACGTATAAAATAATTCTATAGCATAAATATATTTTTTTTTCTGTTGCATAAGCACATATTTTTATCTCAGTGCAAAAAATACCTATACGAACTAAAAATATTTTGGTTATATTATCTTATGAACTGTCTATATCAAAAATGTTCTCAGTAAATTCATGATAAAACTAGATATCTAAATGCACAACAAATAAAAGAGTACCTAATACACAATACACAAAACATTGGCAGAGACGCCACACTGTTATTGGGAACACGTCAGCTGTAGCCAGTTCCTCAACACTGGGTATTGAAGTTCTTATGCTATAGTAACCTTGACGAAAACACATCCTCACATTAAGTTATCCAGATTCAAACGATGATTTTCGAAATGACTATGTTTAAATTCGTGTTATCAATAAAGGACATATATTTTAGTTATAAATACATATTATTTCACACTGGTCGTTCTAATTGTTTCATCTGTTTGATATACATTTAGGTATACATATACTATGTTACATCAAAGAAAAGCGAAGTAATAGAACTTGATTGCTACTGAAATATAATTTCATTTACATTGTTCTATAAAACAAACGAACCCGTCCAAATTAGATATATTTGCTGTGGTGAACCTATTACAAAAGTAAAATATTTTTTCTGAAGAGCTTTACTCTTTAATACCGTCGCGTCGCCTTAACTTTAGCTAGCTTCTATCTGTGGTTTGGCACACGCATACATTTCCATTTAGTTCGCAGCCATTAGATAATCGTGACCCTAGTTTCTAGAGTAGGATCTACTCAGCTAATTGAAACAGAACTTAACTATATTGTAAATTGGACTACGAGCTAAACGGGAAATTTTAATACAAATTTTCATATTTATATAATGCATTGCTTGTATACAATCCTTTATCATTCATCTGATTTCGATGAAATTTTTAAATTTTAATGTGAATTCTTTTGTAATAACTATTAAATATTAGGAACGCAAACAATATTATTATTATGTTGGTAAATACATAAATGTCAAACATGGAAGAATGCTAGAGTTCATTGTCCTAGTTTTCAGATCTATGGGCATGTTACTTTTGAAAACTTCTTTCAAACTCCAGTATTTATTCCACGGGTGTCAAACATGGAAATTTACGTCAAAGGCCAAATTAAAAATTTCGTCCTGCCAGCGAGGAATCGAGAGAAGCATGCTTAAGGTAAAAAAAGTCGATAAGATCCGTCACACAAAAATCAGAGCAATAACAAAAGCAACTGATGCTTTGAGTTACGCACAAAAGTTAAAATGGAGATGGGCCGGTCACATAGCTAGGCTTAGAGACAAAAGATGGACCTACAATACCACCATATGGAGTGGACCTCAAGGAAAAAGAAGGAGAGGAAGACCCTATACCCGATGGGACGACGAGATCAAGAAAGTTGCAGGCCCAAGCTGGTGGCAAATAGCACAGGATAGAGAGAAGTGGGCATCTTTGGAGGAGGCCTTTACCCAACCTGGGGACCTTGATTAATGCAAAAAAAAAAAAACACTTCAAATTAACCGTTTAGCATAATGTAGTATGTATTAATAAATATATATATATATATATATATATATATATATATATATATATATATATATATATATATATATATATATATATATATATAATAAGTAAGTATAAGCAACTAAGATGAATTACTGTAGCTTGGTCAAATAAAGGCTTTTTTATTATTATTTAAATACATAAATATTTTTAAATATGTACATATAGCATTTTAGGTTGGACACACTTTTTCAATTCTTTTATTATTCCTTTGCCTCTCCCACTTGTTTTAAAGATATGTAACAATAAATATGAATTGTGAATAATAATAAGTTTAATATCAACAATAACAAGCATAATAGATAATGCGCAAATTGTATGGAATAAGTTGAGATATATTATTCGAAATACAGCGTGAAGTATAATAATATACTTTTGACGACACGTTTGGCTCAGTTTGTAGTGACCCTACTTGCTGCGCCAGAGGTCGCGGGTTCGAGTCCCGCTGGGGGCATACGTTTGTGTGATGAGCACGAATGTTTGTACTCCAGTCAAGGGTGTTTATATTTATAATATGTATGTATTTAAAGTTATATATGTATAATGTATCAACTATCTGGTATCCATAACACAAGCCTCGTAGCTTACCATGGAACTAGATGGTGCTGTGTGTTAATGTCCTGACATATTTATTTATTTATTTATTTATTTATTTACTTTAAACCTAAGCAAGACCGAGGCGCGGCGCTTGTTAAAAATATAAAAGGAATATCAATCCATTGACAGTTTGCTTACAAATAACGTGACGCTATAACCGTAGTATTTAAATAGCGCTGACGAGGGATATGCGGGCGCAAATAAATCAGGACGCAATGCACAAAACTGCGGAGCTCGCGAAATCATCGGGAACATGTCAACTGCATGTCGACGCACGTCGTTATAACTTCCTATATGTGATACTAGCTCAGACAAATGAATGTTAAAGGTAACTAAATCTTAAAACTTGCTTTCAATAAAAAGCTCGCAAGTACTACTTAGATTAGATAGCCACTTTTGTAGCATTATTAAAATATCAATACACTCCGATGCTGCAATAACATTTCGAGTTTTCCACGAAAGTGTTATAAAAATGGCATATGAAAGTCTATAGAACATTGTATAATACGGTGAAATATAACAGTATAAGGCGGTTAAATTTCATTTTTTATTATTGTATACGTACGAAATAACATAACACTATATGTAACGCTAGCACTTCAATTACATGAGAACGTATTAGCAAGTCGCGCAAATGCGAGCGACGCGTGCCAAGAGTTCATTGCACTAGCTTCGATTTCTACACCTTTTTAATGGATGGACTAAAAAATACAGGATGTATGGTAAATTGCACTTATAATTTCTGCTCATCTCATAAAAACGTTAAACATGAACGTTGTTATTATCAATTATAATTATTAATTACCTTATATCAAGTACGCTACATTTGTGATAAAAATAATAAAAAAAATTGTAATAAAAATATCTTCACCACTTAGCACATTTAGAAAACCCTATTAATGTTGTAAAGAAACGCAATCAATTAAATTTTCAACGCCATTAACTCATTGTTTGTCATTCTAAAGATGACAATTTATCTCTGTAACATCGGCATCTGACACCTCGGTATTTGAGTCGTAAAGAAGAATCGAATGAAAACAATAATTCATTACGTATCTACTTAAAGAGTAAATAAACCCTTAAGAAAATGCTATTAGCTGATAAAGAAACTACTTTGACTTGCAATTATAGGTATGGACGTAACTTTCGATAAATATCATGATTCTTTCGCTCGCTGATTTTATTACCCAATGGAATTCAGGGAAATTACTTTAAGTAGAGGTAAGGTTAAGTTTGATCCACTTAGTAATCTAATTCAAATAGGTTAAAATAATGAGCGCTCGGTCCAAAATCAATTTTCGAGGATACCTCTGGAAGGTACTCTGTCAAATGGAAATTACAATTTATGGGAAAGATGGGCGTGGTGACAAATTTTGGTGTGAAGGTTACAATTTAAAATTTGATAATGCTAGTATTTCGTAAATATTATATCTATAAATAATATTAACTATTAATATTTCTTTATATATGTACTTTACTATCTGTATCCCTTCTTAATCAGTAACGGAGAAATTAATACCAAATAGTTACAAGGCCTTTTTGGAGAGTGTAGAGAAAATAAATAATAAGTAAAACGTTTATGCATCTCTGTCAATGCAATTAGATACGGTCATTTATGTTATATATTTACAGAATATAAACACAAACTCAGTAATCAAAACCTTTACAATACATGTTACCTAGGATCATATTTAAAATTTGGATAGGCGCAAAATGAAGACGGTAGTGGTAATACGCTCGCTTCGGAAACCTTAAATTTCTTAGTGGATCGGGTTCAAATCCTGAGTCAACCAGAGATAGACTTACGCCTAATTTATTTTTGACATGATTACCATTTGATTTACAGTGAAGGAAAATATCGTGAGGAAACCTGCTTGTATGAGACTTTAAAAAATGGGCTGAAATACATAATCATTAAACTTTATTAAACTAGTCAAATATGACTCACACTTGTACCTACTAGAGATTTTAAGCATTTTTGAATATAAGGCCTATTTCATTGTAAGTAGCACCTATATGAGGGAACGACACCCTCGTTGCACGAATCAGACTGAGCGCAAGTCAAACTCAGTTGGTTTACTGTAATTATAAGTTTTAGAGATAGATAAGTCAAAATATACACAAAAAAACAGTCTTCATTATCCTTGTAATAATAATTATAATTGATAAAAGAATCACAATATTTATAATATATATATATTATATATATATAAACTTATTATTTAACATTCATGCAAAAGATATAAAAACAAGAAGTTTAAAGAAAACACATCTTAATTTTAACTGTTCCGTGTTTATAAAAGAATGTTTCTATTCTATAAGATAAAATCGGAAATTTTGTATGATACAAGGTTGCCTGTCGGATTATCAATAAATTACGTTAAAGCCCAAAATAAAAGGTTGGTCATGAATAAATATTGCGCTAGTATACAATCAACATAACATAATTCTGTCATCGGGATCGAGACAACGAATAAATAGACTCTATTACATTCTCGAAGCTTTCGACAGCTAAAATAACTCCCAATTTTTAATTAATAAAAACGATTTAAAACCTTAGATTATTAATAATAATCTAAGTTTAAAACATATATGTAGAGGGCAAAACTTGTGATGATTTTTAGAACTTTAGTAATCTAACTCATAAAATATCGGTAAAGTGTTGTATGTAGCATGAACATTCTTTGGATATTCAGCACATACCGCTTTATGACTTCCTGCGTGTCGTCGGCGTTAGTGGTGATCAAAATGTACCGAAAACCATTAAATTACTGGAATACTTACCAAAAATACGGATGATTAATATATTTTTTTGCAAAAATTCTTGTAACAAGACAATACACAAGATTGTTAAAATCCTACTAAAATTTATCCAAACAAACAAATACCATGCTTATATGTACATACATATTTACAGTATTCTAATGAAGCTATACATAATAAGTTTTAATCTCCTCTTTGAATAATAAGCGATTAACCTACTTTCTCTACCTATATGAAAAACCAAAATCAAATATAAAAAATACATGACTTTTTTCATTAGTTAAAATAAATACAAGATATTTATCTATGACAGGGTATAATGGCAAATAATTTTACTAACAAAGCTATAATCGCGTGCAGTTAACATCGTATATAATAAAGTATACCTACACACATAACCTAGACGCGTCGGTGAATCATGCGCTCCATCATGTCACGTTACGACCTCGAATATTGCTGTTAGATATGTATGTACGTTTTTGTTCATTATGTTATCGATAAAAGAAATTTTATTTTATTATATTTTATATTAGTACTAAGAGTCCAATCTAATATAGTAAAGAAATAAATAAATGAATAAAAACAAACTTCGCAATAATGCGAGGTTAGAAAAAGAATAAGTACCTACATAAGTATACATCTTAGTAAACTAATTTTAGCCAAAATCAACTGATTGCCTATAAATATGTGTTGAAAACTCTACGGTATTCTGAGTAAGGAATTTTCCAGAAATAAAAACATTATAGAGACTAAGGTGGTTGCCAAAATTTTATGAAAACGTTCGATGAATGCGGATGAAAATGTGAATATCGCTTATTACATTATATAATATTATATTAACAAACATATTATAATTTGATTAACATATTATATGAGCATCGATAGGTTCTAAGTGAGCAATGCGCCCCCCACTAGCGTTATGCTAATCTGCGGCTCGGATGTCATCTTACGCAACAGGCGACCGCAGCGAGTGTATACGCGGCTTAACTCGGCACTAGTTAATGCTCCACTTCGAGTTTTAACCACTGTGATCCTTAAGCGTATGTGTATGTACGTGCACGGAATAAAATTTAAATATGCTAATAGCACTGAGTCTTCTTAGAATGATTTATCAATCATTAAAGGAAGGAAACACTCCACTGTGTCAATATAACGTTTTACTTTATGATTTAATAGGTTAAAACCGGTTTAAATGCGTCGTGTGCTGACTTAACTTATTCAGTGCAACTTCATTTAAACTGTACGACGTATGTACAGGATAATTGCTTTTTGACATGTCGTCTGTAATAGTTTTGTATTTTAACTCGACTATTTTTTTTTTCAAATTAAAAATAAACATGTACATAAGTATGTTCACATTTTCGTAACTTTAACTGATCTCTAGCACATAACTCCACAAAGTAACTACTTCACGATCAATCGATTTATGGTATATCGGTAAATGGCCTAAAATATAAAACTTTACCTTTCAGCAATAAACAAAAGCTCTTTATTTGTTTTTGCAGCTTAAACGAATCACCGGGTATGAATGAAAATTTAATTTTCACCAACATAGTTCCCAGTTCGGATTAAAACATGGATATTTTTCATCCTTGTAAATCAAATAGTTCTCCTGGGATAAATATAAACGTCAGCCCACTTTATGTAGTTGGGTGGCAAATATAAACAAGTCGTTAAAATAATTTCAAAAACATGAAAATCAAATTAAAAACTATTTGTTATTCTTTTTACATTCAACGTCATGATATAATGTTTATTACACGGAATTATAACACGAAAAATAAATTAGAAAGAAAAAAATTATATACTAAACTTTTATCATGTCACACTGAAATATTATGATATCTGTACACGCACGGAATTAGGCATATTAATGTGATAATCAAATTACACATTTGTATTATTCCTTTGTCATACATAATGTATGAATAGTTTATTTGTTCGTTTTAAAGATATTTACAGACATACATTTTCCCTGTCATAAAAAGTAACAAAAAATCGCATAAATCGAAAGAAGGACAAATGAACAAAGAAAAAAACATTCAAATTATTAAAAAAAGTAATAATATAGTACTGAATATACGGACTGCTTTATAAGAATTAACAAGTCATCCTTGCCTTGCACTACTAGCTGCAACATTATACATTAAATAAACGATTTAATTTTGCACAAAAAACTATGTACCTATACATAACATTTTTATTAAAGATATCAAGGTGTGTTACACGTCCACAATAAAGCAGGACGCGCCGGAAATGAGCAGTTTGGGCTAGGCCCTGCTTCCTGTACTCGCGCGCCGTTGCATGCAAATAACTGGCCGACCGGCGCGTGCGCAGGCATGTGACGAAAAAAAACCTAATGATTGACAAGTGCCGATTGAATTAATTAATTTAAATAGCTAATTTAAGAACTTATTGATGATTCCTTCTTGATCAATAAAAACGTTTGTGTAATAGCATTTGCAAAACATATTATTATATTTATACATAAAATGTTTATGGCTTATTTTTTACTAAATACAGAAAATTCAATGGTGAAAGCTTTGTGATTCACTCGTATTATGAAGTATAATCCTCAAATATATAATTTATCCAAGATTATCTATAGTTTGTTGAACCGGCGAATGTGGTCACGTTCGGACATCCGCACTACAACGTACCATTTAGTAGGTACTGGCGCAATGAATTTTTTATATCCCATTATTACTATGTTCGTTGTTTTCCGGTCTACTTTGTTACATACGTTACTGGTCAATGGAACGTGCGCAAGCGCATAAATTATTGATTTATATCTAATTTAATATACATAATTACGGTAAAAACAGATTATGGTAAATATGGAATTCGCCAATGTTAAATTTACTTATTTATATTAAGGCAATGGGTGCTACTACTAGAATACCTAAAATGTAAACAGTACAAACTACAAATGTTTGCACCTTGCAAGGATTCGCACTATCTGGCTCAATAAGCAGTATGAAACATAATAATTGCCCTTGTAGGTATAATAAAAAAAATCTTTAAAAACTGTCACAAATCATGAAAATGTTCCATGTCAATGTTAATCATGTAAAAACTATTAAACATATAATAATAGTATAATAGATAGATAGTGGTCTCAATTAACAATGATATATTTTAAACATAAAACTAAAAATTTTACGATAAGAACGAACAAAACGACTCAAATATGACTAGTTTAATGACAAAGTACTGACCAAGATAATCTAAAGTAAAAAATTTACTACTACATGGTATTGCGTGCAAAAATCCAACATAGAACAATAGGTGGCCTTGGGCGAAGCGCAAGTAATCAGTGTTTCTTGCTAACAATGGCGCCGTGGTCTGCAACGCGGTCGCCCGTCAGAATGGAATTGTAGGAAAACAATTCGGTTGCTTCACTTACACAGACGCAGACAGGGACAGATTCGTTTTGGATTCTCGAAGAGAGGAATTATTTTTCTTTTATTACTCTTCAAATTAAAAAATCGATATGATTGTGCCCCAGAAAGATGTAGAACGCTTTTTGAGTAAGCAGCGTACAGTTTGTAATAAAAACTAAGTGGCATAAAATGTCTAAAATTATTGAATAAAGAGATTTAAGATTATTCTATTCATCTGATAAGACACGTTGAGCGTATAGTTGACAACAGTCGTGGCTAGTGGCGCAATTGTAGCAAATATCTTACCGACACAGCTTTCTAAAGATCTTGGATTAGAGGCATTTTTTTTATAATTGTCAAAAAGATCCAGTCCAGACTAGAAACGTACTAGACGTTTCTTTAGTTAAAATGTATTTCAGTACTGGGAACCGCTACCTAACACGCATTGCTATGACTGTGGACGAAAGTAAATAATGCTGTTAAGAGTCCTTACTTTTCTACCAAAGAAGAAAATAAGATATAAAGAGCGAGGAAATAAGAAAAAAAACAAGAAAAAAATTATTTCATTACAAAAACTCACACATTATACAAATGATGCACCTGATAAATTACTATTATTAAATTGGTACAAAGTGTTATTATGATAGTAACTACGCACCGAGGGACCTCAAATAAAAGCAATTTAATTCAATGTCGTGAGAACTTCGTTGAATAAGACTCTGATCTAGTTCACAGTTAATCTTAAAATAATTATTATCGCTAGTTGTCGGTAAACCACGAACAGTCTATAACAATATTAAATACTTCTCGATTTCATAAACTGCTGCAAGCTTAGTCTAGCTACAAATATGTATAATGTGTAACGCAACTTTACTATAACCGGTTTCTAAATGGCTTTTCCAGAATACTTTTTGTACGAGTTAAGATCTAAATTAAATGTTCCACGTAAAATGAACCGTAACAGCCAAAAATAGCGAATTAGAAATATGTATTATTGTTTATAATACTTACTTAGATTTACGCGAATATTTGACATTTTAAATAAAACTATCTGTTCAGATTATTTCGCGGATTTATTATTATTTTTGGTTCCCGACGTTTCGAATCCATTACAGCAATCATGGTCACAGGAGAGACTGAGGTTATAGACGTCTCAAAGGCGATATACACTTGTTACAGACAGAGCCTACCCATTATTTTACAAAAATAATTTCTAAAATTCAAAAATGGCACCAAAGTGCCTTGTTGAAGTTGATTTTTATTTCTAAACATTTAAAAAAATATATAATTATTATAATTAAATATAGCAATATTAATTATTTAATTTTAGCTGTTATTGTTATAAATATTATATTTTTTTTTAAAACTTATTTACTAATATTATTATTTGTTTTATCTTTGTGCAGATTACGAATAGATGCGAATTGCGAAGCGTATGATCAAAGTGAGTCGCAATACATCATTGAGGATTTCAATCAGAAACTCAATCAGTCGGCTTACAAAACCGACACGGTGCAATCCAATCCTGGTTGAAATCGAGACCGCGTCCGATAGTTGCTGTAAGTGAAACCGTATACTATGCAACTTCCGTCCACAATATGTTAGATATCCGATGACCACTCGGTAAGGCACGGTCCCTAGTCGTTGCGGTTGGACACGTCCATCTAGTTTACTGCTACACCTATGTGTCCACATCCTATCATACGTATGCCTATCATGAAAGCGAATTAATCAACGTTCTTATAGCAATTAGTAATAATAATAATTATTATTATAGCACTCACTAAATAAAATTAACCATTATTTTAGACGTCTCTCGCTTTCGGATATAAAAACACCTTTTTGTCACATTTACGCTCACAATTATTCTGGCTCTTAAGTTCATAAAATTTAGTGTACTGCCTTTTAATATGTTCTCTAATGATGAAAGAAAAAAGATACCACTATATCTAGATACCTTCTAAGGGAGTTACGAAAGCCTAATAAAAAATACATAACTAAGTGCCGTCGGCAAACGAATAGAGGGACGTTCGCTGTTAGAGTCTCTTGGGAACAATATAAAAATGATACAACGCTTGCAGCGGTGTCGCGGAAGAAAAATCGATGGAAGGAAATGTCAAACCGTGTAGGAAGAATTAGATCAACCTTGGTAAGCTTTTTCATTAACCTTTATATGAAGTAGGTATCTCTAATTTTTTTGAGAAGTAAATGAACATCTACATTTATTATTCAATTGCTCACTTTCTTTCTTCGATATTAAACAGTGCAAAATAATAGTAAAAACTAACACATGAACACTAATTCTATATATTCTGTACAAAAGTAATAAGTACAAGAATTTTGCTCACATGTAGGTGATTGAATAAAAATAAATTTCCCCTGCTTCACCATCTGCTGGAAAGGTACGAAATAACTATCTTAATATACAATCTATCTTGCTTACCAAACTAATTATATTTTGTAGACAAATTGGCCGGTCTTACCTGCAAAAAGACAAAGATCATAATTATTAAAAGGTCAAATAGCTGAAAGTGCATGCAGACAGTCAGACAAATAGATTGTTTAAGATAGAACGAAACGAATAACAAATAAAGCAGATCAAAGTGTACTCCGATCACAGTGAACATTCAACCTTGGTGTCTATTTGTCTTGGATGTAGTGCTCGCAATGTGTTACTAATTTAATAGTTAAGGATTTATACAATATGACGCTAACGTATGTTCATATAACACCTTTTGATGAGAACCAATTGGCTGCATTCCCGATTATATCAACAAATTACACAGTACGTATACACGAGTTGTAGTTAGCACTACTGATAGATTTATTCATCGAGTGGGCAGGGCCACTAGCTTTATTGTAAATCAGTCGACTAGATAGGTCCTTTTCACGAAATGAATACAATTACTTTGCGTTAAGTGACATACGAACTACTAAGGACTATTGGCAAATGTTACTGTGAAAACAAATATTAGAATATATTATCGTCTTATTTAATTTTCAACGCAATAACCGAAATATACAAGTATAAATTTATCTCGTGAGTAACAAAATATATTTATATTTTGGTTACTAATTCAAGGTCTACTGAAATATATGAATACTGGAACGATATATTTCGCTTTATACCTCCAGGTGCATTAAAGATTAAAAGATATGTTCATAAATAATATACTTAATAGGTTTCATAGAGACGCTTGTTTTACAAGGAAATTTATAGATTTTATAATTTAGGTTATATCTACAGATAAATACATATTACATACTTATTATAATCCTATGCTCATTACTTTCATTTGAACAGGCTTATTTATATCTGGAACTACAAGTCCGATTTGAAAAATCCTTTTATTTGCAATTACAATAATATTCATTAAAGCATTATTATCATCACACTTCAATACTTAGGAGCTAAGCAGTTTACAATATTTGTACATAAATTAACTACTCGAAAAAGTCCACGGCCAAACACGTGTATTATTGAACTTACAATAAAACATTTCATGAACAAATGTATAATAAGCAATCGAATAATTAATAAATTACTACATTATATAACAAGGGTAAAATCAATACTTGCCTGCATTTAATTTAATTTATCATCCTTATTTATTCTACAAGTTTAATTAATTCAGTTTGGCTCTGAAGAGTGTAAAAATGGTGTGATGTCTCAAACTACATAAGATAAATTTCCTCTTTTTCAATTCACGACAATTAAAGAGTATTTCATAAACAATTTAATAAGTATTTTTATCCAAAATCACATATAACTTTGTTTCTAATGAAACTTAGAATTATTAATCCTTATTCTTCTTTTTTGATTTCTTAGAATTTCAATTAATTTCTTAGAACTTTACCTGGAGGTGTTAAGAACACTCAATTATTCTCTCTTGATAAGGTAGAAGTTAATAGCAACGGTGTCGGCACATTCTAACCTTATTGTATCTCAAAACAAAAAGAAGGAAACGAGAGTGACTGTAAAATTTCAACGGTAGCTGTTTACGTCCGTCCTTTTTACGATCTTGTTAACTGTTGATTCTTTTTAAACATCTGCGTTACAAACTGTAAACTACATTGTTTGCGGTTGGGCGTTAAGATTTCACTTCGGCCTCATAGAAATTAACCTTATTTGGTAAATTATGTTTAAATTAGTAATATTCTTGATTCCCCCTACCTATTGAGTCAAATTAATTTTAGATGTCCTAGATTATATTCTCGAAATAAGTTGTTTTTTGTTCCACAATTAACACGTACGAAATCTGCTCAAAATTCGTTCATTAATCGAGCATGTAATATTTATAATTAAAAATTTATTAACATAGACTTATTTAATTATAAAGATGTATACATTATTAAGAAAGTGTTTTTAAAGTCTTTAAAATCTTTGTCATAACCTTAACTCAATTTTAAAATTGCCTGCTCAATTATTATGTATTTTTTTTGTTATTGTTTTATTATATTCTGTTAGAGTTTAAAATCAATCAAGATGGTAAAAATCTAATTATTAATTTTTGTCAATAATAAGAATAATAAAAATATTATGAAAAGCTTTATGTCAAAATGTTAGTTGTTCATTGGAAGTTGGATTGAGATACAGAACAGAGATTGTTACATTTTAACGCTTCTCTATGACTTAATGTCCCATTGAGAATACACCAAGCATTTGACGTTTCATTCGTCTATCTTAGTTGATAATTGACACGTAAACGAAAGCTGGCCAAATGTTTTTGGAAGTTATCATATGTTCCCGTGATAAGAAAAAATGAACTAAAAAAGTTCACAGTTAATAAAGTTCTAAAGTAAACAGTAGGTACCTATTGAACATTTTAAATAGATTTTCAAGTATCGAGCTAACTGTTATAAGATTAATTGTTGATTTGTCGCACGACTAATTTCCTTCTTTCACTGGCCCAGCTACGAGCGCGGAAGCCTTTATCGCCTGCAGCGTCGATACAATTTAAATCGGTATAAAACGAGCAAAACAAATCGATCTCTCTTAACGGGAGCAAATTGCAGGACTAAAGACGTTCTCTAGACCGAATACTCGTCTGCTCCGAACGATTGGATACTCGTGAACTTGGATATAAAAAAGTTAATTGATATATTTTTACCAATGTATTATTCTGTTACGTCATCCAATTCTCCTTGTAGAGTGAAATAACATTATTACAAAATTTTTACCATCTTATTTGGGTATTTGAAATTGTTACATAATAAGTAGGTATATTATGAAAATGTTTTTATGAAAAAAATTCAAGCCGACTGAAATCATAAAAACAAAGCTTTAGAGAATAGAAATTGAATGCTTCGTCGTTGAATAATAAATCAAAAGCCGGCTGCTCTATAGATATCAAAGGGATCTTCAAAGTGTTCACTTAACACCATTATTAAAGAGCCGTGTAAATAAGTCATAAACGTAAAATTTTACTGTGTAAAATCCGTTAAAAAGTGCAATTTTTCATAAAATTTACGAGATCGAAAATATATGACTGAAATAATACCTAAGTGACTTTTAACATCCATACTAATATTATAAATGTGTGTTTGTTTGTTTGTTTGTTTGTCCTTCTTTCACGTCGAAACAGAGTGACGAATTGGTGTGATTTTTGTGTGAAGACAATTGGAGGACTGGAGAGTGGCATAGGCTACTTTTTACCGCGGGAGATTATCTTTTTCCCACGGGAAAACACGTTATAATACAACCCAAAAAAATATTTATGATCAAAATTACTTGAAACTTGGTATTAATGTTCTTCAATAAAATTAAATAAATACGTGTTTTAGCATTTTACGAAATTCATCTCATATTTGGGTATATAATAGGGGATGAAAGTTTGTATAAAACCTACCTTTGTAGTTATTTTTGTAGTTTTACCGCGAGCAAAGCCACGGGTTCTGCTAGTAAATAATAATTAATAATTATGTATATCACAAGTACAAAAATACCATTTACTTTATATTTAAAACTAGCGACTCACCCTCGCTTAGCTCGTTAATTTCCCATACAAACTTTCATCCCCATTTTCACCCCCTTAAGGGATGATATCCTTCCCAGTATCTCAAATTATCTTCTTACCACATTTCATCTAAATCGGTCCAGTACTTTTTGAGTTTATTTGTTACAAACATACAACAAAACAAATCTTTCCTCTTTATAATAGTACCTAGTGTAGATGTACATATGAACAATAATTTTTATCTAATTAACTTTTTCCATAACATTCTTTGGCAAAAGTACATAGATGCGTATGCCGAGCGGGCCGTAGAGCATGAATAAAGTGACGTGCACCGTAACGGTTGCGCATAGGCAAGCGTGGAGCGCGAGCGACGTGCGCTCGGACGCTAATGTCGCCATGCTTCGCAGTACTAAATACGTTTATTATTAACATCAACTTACGCTGTATAATAATATTTATTTATTTGTTTACAATATTATGTTTATTGTTATTCTGATAATAATATTTTAAATTATTTACGATCCAAGTTAAATTATGTAAATAGCAGACCCATAACTGAACACGTAGTCCGTAGACAAAAGAAATTGGGCCTTTCGTAATTCCATCATTTATTTGAGTTAGGCTGTTACATTTATCATATCGATAGAATTAACTGTCCATAAACGTTAAAAACCGTTCGTTAGTCTTTTTGAAGTTACATTAGAGCCTTAGTTCTTCGTTTTGTAAGCCGGACGAGCGATGCGAGTCGAAGCGGCCTCGTGGCCGGTAACCTAATCCGTTACCAACATTACTCGGCCAGGCCTTCGGGACACTAAATCTATGCGCTTTTACTCGACACTACCAGCCAGCCCCCTAGTACAAGCGGAACAGATTCTTTGTTGTTTTACGTTGAAAAACTACGTGCATAAAAACGAACTACATACTTACATACATGCGTATATAAATATATGATACAATATTAGCAAATAAACCATATTTAATAAACTATATAAATAAAGGTTTTTTTTTTATTTTTATTATATATTGTAAAATCTAATAAAATTCCCATCAACCGAGCGTAGCTATCGTTATTTCGTCGCCACTTTTGTCAATAGGCATTTCATTATTTATATCGTGGAGCTTTCACAAACAGCTACAGGCCATGATTACATTTCCCCGTCACTGTCAACCCCAAAACAAAGACATCGCGAGAAAGTCATCAGTCATTACCAGCCAAAAGAACAATAAAATAGCAAGTCACTACCGTTACTCAAATTTAACTAAGCGATATAAAGCAAATGACAAAATTTTGGAATTCTTGCACATATTAAATAATTTGAGGACGTTTTGAAAACAAAATGAATAATATAGTAGGTATTCATATTTTACTAATCCCTGCACTCCAGATCCAGATTATTTAATAAATTGTGACTTTTTAGTAGCAAAAATTTCGTAGTTTTCTCTAAATTTTCTGGTATAAGATACTGAATACAATGAAATTGTCATCGCATTGACTCGTACTTCGTGATACAAAATGTATGTCAGGCGTATGTAACACAATTTATTGAATGGGGTTAATTCTGTTTTATTTCCTTCTTTCGTGTTCTGAGGACACTTAGCTTTTTTATTGAATGAAATATTGTATTTATTAAATTTTATTTACTAAATATAATATTATATTTATTAAAAATAATATTTATTTAATGACTATGATAATAATTAGAAAAATATGCTAGATACAAATTATTTTTGTATATTCGTTACTTAGTGGCTTTGACGCGCTCCAATATTATTCCAGCTAAAGCACTAATAATTGCAAGTAATGACGAGCTTTCTTCCGAGAGTATAAGGCCTACATTTGACTGTTAGGTACTGTATAAAGACAGTGGTTGCGGCGAAGAGACCATTAGAGCAAATGACTTTACTACGAGTGATGCTGACACTGGCCAAGGCCCGTGTGGACCGTTATATTCTAAGAGATTTTCGTGACGAGATCGCCGCTTCAAGTAATTGCTCAGCTTGCGTTCAAGCTACCGTTTAAGCAAAGCTACAAAAAAGCAAATTTGGTATAATTTTACAACTTTCTCTATTGCTATATATATAACAAAGCCAGATGAATTCGTCGCACGTTACGAACGGGCATAAATATTAAGAGATCCAACTTTAGAAGAATGTTTACTTCCTGACAGAGTTCACACAAAGCGTGTGAACGTAATAATTTACATGCATGACAAAACTCTACGTATGTGTCTTAATTTTCGTTCTTATTATTACCTAACATTTTTATTGATGTTATAATATTGTTTTTACAAACTGTGGCACATATTAAAAGGTAATTATATATGTTCCTTAGATCGTCATGGCCTACAACGCAAGACGATGATCTCGATCACGAACAAAACAAAACAACTTAACAACTAGTTTCGAAGTCGTGCTTCAAAAAACGACTGACACATCATTCATTGAAGCACTTTCTAAAGTCACTGCTCGCTTGGAACCTATACAGCCTTAAGCCAAGATCGCCTCTAGTAATAAGTTCTACGTATAAACTTCACATATTACCATGGACTTCAAACGATTTCTATAAAGTGGTTACCGGATTTATTAGTTATTAGTTGAATTATACAAAATACCTACATGCAGAACTTTTACGTTGTACAGCGATAATATTAAAAAAAACACTTTTTTCTATTAATTCAGTTTTGTTACTAAACTATCAATATCCAAATTATAAAAACCAATTCTATATTTGTATCTTAAGGCGATTAGTGTCCCCGATGGCCTTGCGTGTCTGGGCGGGGCATAGCGCACTGCACCCGCGCACCCCGCAAAAATCATCAAAAAAATCCACGCGCTAGTTCAACAAACAAGCCACGGGATAGATTATTGCCTACGAGCGATACAATCAGAAAGAGTCAAAAAGATGCAATGCTAGAATTATCGTATTATATAAGTAATATAATTAATTATATATAATTTATTATATTTATTGTTTTGTATATATAATTCAGTATATTCTTAAATATATATATATAATATTATATATAATATATATATATATATATATATATATATATATATATATATATATATATATATATATATATATATATATATATATATAATATGTAAAACAAAGAATTTGGTTTTTGGTCATCTGAACGCGAGCGGAGCCGCGGGCAATGCTAGTATTAGTATAGATTTAATAAACATTTTTATTATTTCTTTTATTTTCTTATATGCGTAAATGCAGTTCATGGTAGAATCCTCGCCAAACTTTTTGGCTGTTTCTGAATTGGCGGGAGCCGCTGCGTAGAAGGAAACGGTAACGGGCGAGGCGCGCGGGAGTGGCGGGTCACACCCGCAGCGCCCGAGAGCTCGTCCAGTGTAGTTTGCGTGTCACGTCTGTACATGCACACAAAACACTCGAGTACTTAAAAAATTTCTAACTCCTATGTTATTTTTGTTATAATATTTATTTTATTACTTTTTGTCGTATTTAACTTTTGTTATTTATGTCTTACAAGTAACCTCGAAAAGGATTTCAATTTAATATTTAAAATGTGTGATGATTAAATGTATTTTATTATTATTTGTATGTGTATGTATTTTATAATTTATTTTTTAAATTTATTTATTATTTAAAAATAAATATTATAATTATATTTATTAGAACTAAATAAAACAAATCACTAAATATTATGAAAAAAGTGAAAAATAACAATATTATGTTACTTTATCATATATATGTATTTATAAATGTGTATTATCCACTCGAATGTGCGAGGTCACGGTAATGTTACAATATTCTATCTTCATACAAACGGTCGGAAATCGAGGTATACCTACACGGCTCGAGTTTGGTATACAACCGTGCGTCGTATAATTGGATACGATAATTGTATAAGGTGGTTGTTATGTTATGTAAATTTTATAATTTGATACAAAAATAAACATTTTATTCGTCTCGTAAATTCGCTAATGTTAAACAAAAAAGTATCGAGACATCGTATGTTTTAAAAATAAAAATAATTAACAAAAAATAAAGTATTTTTAATTAAAATAAAGTATTTTTAATTTTTGAATAAATATAAAAAATAAAATAAAAGTAAAACTTTGTATGCGACCGAGATTCGAACCTGGGCCCCTGAGATTGATGATCTTGCAACTTGGCCGCTTGAACACGATGCTTATATCCAATCTACTAATAATATTTTTTAAATAAAAAATATAATATTTGAAATCACAAAACTGGAAATAAACTGAAGTAGGCAGATGAAATTAAACTAATGACATTATCCCGCGGTAAAAAGTATCCTATATGTTTACCCGGATAACCAGCTATCATCATACCAAATTTCATCAAAATCTATCCAGCGGTTTTCCCGTGATGCGGCAACAGACAGACAGACAGACAGACAGACAAAAATTCTAAAAACTGTAGATTCGGCCTCTGTATCGAAAATAATGTTTATTTCAATAAGATTTTCCAAATAATATTGAATATACAGATTTGGCTTAGTTACAATTTATTATATGTATAGATAAAAATAACAATAACTATACCTTCATAGAACTTAATTTTTACATTAAACTAGTTAAAATATTCTACAGCGTCCAAGCGCGTACTTTACTACTACATATTTATCTGTCTGCGAGCTTTTATTCTCTGCACGCACACATACAAAAATACTTGTGTACATAAACAATACATGCATAAATTCATCGTAAAAAAACAGGAGACAAAAAGTGACACAGCCCTCCCGTCCGAGCGCCAGCGCGCGACTGCCGCGCGCGCCCGCGCAGAGCACCTCTATAGCTTCTGGGCTTGTAAATAGCATTTTCGACTTTTAAAATAGGAAAATAGTAATTGATTTACAATTTTTTTCTGATGGGCATAAAGTAAAATAGATATATTATTTTTTAGTATTTAAATAATTCCAAAATTCTTAGCCGTTTAGAAACAGTACGAAAGGCAAGTCAAAAAAATACCATTTCTTTAAAATAAAAAACTAATAGATATTTTCGTCCCACGAAAAAAATTTAACTTGAAAATATTATTTAAGAGTTGATGATTCACATATATTTTTTTCAAGCATTTCGGTCAAGCCATAAACGAGAAGTACGCTTTAGAAAGTAGCTCTTTGCTAGCCCTTGAGGGTACTAATCGCCTTAACTGGGCTACTGAACTAAATCTATATGACTAAATTCAATAGTATATACGAGGTTCAAGAATAAAATATTTTAATATACTGTGTATATTTCTTATATTTACTATTAAGCTTTGTTTTCATGTAAGGATGAAGCCGCCACATACCTATAGTATTTTTAGAAAAGTTATCTTTTCAAAGTCCCATCCTATTGTTTCTCCGTTACTCAACATAAACATAGCTCATTAGGAACAGGCTGTGGGAAAAAGTAGCCAACTAAGGAAGCAAATATAAAAAAGGAAATATTATCGATACTTAAAAAAATATTTTAGACCCAGTGCAAGAAAATAAATGTGTACAATGTACTTATATTACTTATATGTTATATAATATTTACATTTCACAATCTAATAATCTATACCACATCATATACAATATTATAATATTGTATATGCATCTGGACATACGTATGTTTGTTTATAAATACGTTTACCGTGATTATTTTTATTAAAGAATCCATCAAGAATGAAGATTCTCACGCAAAGTATAAAAAAAACGAACAATTGTCCATTGTGTCTCATTTTAATTTCTCTACAATAACATATAAATATATTTTAAATAACTACAAAAGTACATCATTATTTAGAAAAAAAAAATATGTCGATACTTTTACCACAATTACTAGGACGTGTTATGGGCATCACTACCGGATTGCACTGCAGCGTTTACAAACAACAACGCTTGCGAACGAGTGAATACATACGTACACTTATGAATACTCTTAGTTTCAACATACGTGAAGACCTCAGAACAAAATATGCAGAAATGGCACGCGGAGAATGCAACTCTTTTAGCAGTAATTATTTGTAACTTATATATAGATCACGACTATTATCAAATTTTCGTCTCTGAGGTACCTACCTATATATTAAATATTAATTTCAAAATCAAACCAAATGTGCCAAAATTAGAGTGATTAAAGAGTTTCACTACCTAACTCGTGATTCCATCATTAGGTCAGCTTGTTAATTCCAAATTATTATGGTATAATGTGAATGAAAAAGTATATAACACTTGGAATTTTTTTTTTGATTTTGATTGCATAATTATTTTATTACTTGTTAATTTAACATAAACGAATAAAATAATGTATTTGAAATACCTTAAAATTGTTTAAATAGCGTGTCTAAATAAGTGTTTAATCATCACACACTTCGGAGAAATTGCGAAGCTTATGAGCAACACTATTTCTTAGATCGGGTACGTGTTAGAATGCATGAATTGAGTTCTACATACATCTCAGAAAAAACAAGAATTACTTCTCTAGCTTATAGATTTTAACCTCAACCTAATTTGGAAAATAGTCGCTAACGTAATTAAAAGTAAATCGCCATTATTTATTAGTGATGCATATTATATTTAAACATGACAAGTTTGAACCGTAATAGTGTTGTTGTCGCATATCTTATATCTTGTAGTAATTGTGTTTTAAAACGGCAATAAATAAAAAAAAACTCTTTTCACACCTGATTCTAGTTGGATGCTGTCCAATAATAATCAAACCAAAAAAAATAAAAACTTTTAATCGTGCTGACAACGTGATATAATAGCATCTATAGATATTTTTCCATTTTTTGATAAATTAAACGTTGAAACATTTTAAACAATGATAAAACCTTTGAAGATTTTTTATGTACATACCTATATAAATCATATCTATTTAAAAATATATAATACAAAGTATTCACATGTTATATATGAGACCTATTTTTGTGAAATAAAAATAAATTATAAATAGTAACATTCTCTTAAGCGAAATTTTATAACGGCGGTAACATATATTAAAAATATAGTTGCAGCGCGACATTATTTTATGAGTTTTATCATAAAACCCGTCGCGATCACGTCGACGAAATGTGCCGGATCGAAATGAGTGCTCGGCTATCTAGAAGTCACTATGGCTGTGGGAAATAAATCAAGTTAAAATTGAATTAAAGTATATTTATTTATTTGATGCTGTGAATATCTGGTTATTTTTGTATCTTAACCGCTAAAATTGAGTCATCACTCTCACTAAAATAGTACAAATGGGCATAAGTAATTGGTACCACTTACTTCAGTCCTGTCAGATATACTAATTATTTTAGGTTGCATGTAAATCCGTGTGATTTATCACAAAAGTGGTCTATTTTCGAGTCTTTCCGTTGACCCCTCATAATGCGCTGAATAATGTCACACGCGGGATTAACTTCTGATTCATCGTAGTATAATAAAACTAAATATATAACGGCGCTTTGAAATATAAGCTTAGTTCCATATTGTAATTAAACTCATTAGCATAGTATGCAGCATGATTAAACGAAATAAAATGTTTAATAAACGGTTGCGCCGCTCCCGCATACTCACACGATTCTCGGGAAAGTTTCTATTATACCCCACTTACGCAAATATTTTGGCATTTCTGTTGTGACATTACGTGATTTATACCTTAGGTTTGTCAATTATTATTTCAAGCAATATATAAATATTTTCGCAAAACATTATTTTTTTATTCTGTACATTACTAAGGTCGTGAAGACAGTTTTATTATGACTTTATCGGTACATAGAAAGACTGCATGTTTTACCTCATGCGAAATAAGAATTTTGAAAATAAATATTAAGTATTGGGCATGTTTAAGACACTTTATATGATAATATGTATTAAATTCGTATTACTTTTGAGCCAATACGTTTTAAATACGATACGATTCCAGTCACGATTTGATTTGAATTGAGAAAAATTTTAGCATATACATATTATGTACATACCTAATGCAATATTTTATCTCATAATTGGAATTATTAAAAAAAAATATTAAACACACTTAGATATTCTACTGGTCCTAATAAAAGTCACAAATGTATATACTACTACGTTTTAGACGTGCAATAGGTATAATATATAACAGTGAGTTTTCGAAAGAAATCTTAAAAATTGTTGCTAAACAAAATCTCTTATAAAAGCTCACTTATTTGTTCATCTATTCATATAGGTAATAATACATTAAATATTGTTTGAAAAATCTTATTGAAATAGTCATTATTACCGATACAGAGGCCGAATCTATAGTTTTAACAATTTTTGTCTGCCTGTCTGTCTGGCGACGCATCACTAGAAAACCACGGGGAAGATTTTGATGAAATTTAGTATGATGATAGCTGGTTATCTGGGTCAACAATCAACATAAATGATACTTTTTACTGCGGGAATATATCTCATCTCTGACAAATATATACTAAACGTTAAAACGTAACTAGGGACAAACCCGACGGAGCGAGGGTTAGTCGCTAGTAAAATATAAATATATTTATATTTTTATTTATATTAAAATATAAATATATATACATTTGCAAGCAACTTATTTCACATTCTTCAGTAACTTTTTCCATATATGTATAATAAAATAAATATCCTAAAGAGACCATTTAATGCAATAATGCTAATGAAGGTTCCTGAAGTGAAAATTTTTAGTATATGAAGAAATTATAGAATCACAAACTTTACCTCTTTATAATATTAGAGTATACGTTATAAGAAACAATATTTGCACCAATGTCTAAATCTAAGAGAACGGATTGAACGAAATGGCTAATAGATTTCTTAGCCAAAAGGTTAAAACAGAACTAAATAGTGCTCACAGCCACTTTACTCGAAGTCTATTGGAGCTACGTTGATAAAATTTAGTATGTATGTAGATGCTCATGTATGTCACCACTAGACAATTCTGTATTCAAATTACAAAAAAAAAATAGGAGTGGCACTCCAAGCATCATGCATGCAACTGAGAGAAGGAAATTTTTTAAGGTGGAGTGGAAAAATCTGAAAAAAGAGATAATAGAGCTTCCAAAATACTTAACGAAAATTGTTTTGTAGAAGATACGTTAATTAGTTTTACTACATATGCCGTCATCAAAATCCTTATTGTAAAGGGGTAAATATTTCGTTTTACTTTTAATTGTTATAATGAGTATCTTAAAACTTAACATAAATTTAAGGTTTCATGATTAACAAAACTCTCTGTGTACGAGTTACAGAAAAGGATTTTTTTTATATGTATATCGATTCACATAAGAGTATTAAATTTTATGACATTTGGACAGAACAACGTCCGTTGGGTTAGCTAGTAGGTATGTCATATAAATAATTTTCACCTTTGCCGATTTTACACATTCGCTGAGAGTTCTATGAGATTCTAAAATTTTTATTACGCTTTACGCTTAAATTCGTTTGCTGCAAAATAAAACTGAATACTACTGATTAGTTAAATTAGTTATTTTTAAGAGAAGATAAGCATTTGTAGAGAAGGTGCGATATGTTGAGTTTTGCGATTTCTTTGAAGATTTGATCAATCAAACATCAGATATCAGCGGGTACGTAAAAGTTGAACGCAACTAAATATAGTGCGCGCGCACTTAAAAATAACTCAAGCGTAATCCGCAATTTGTATAATATCATACGCTTCTGTATTACATAAAAAATATAAAAACATCTGCTCCGAGTCGTTCGGAAACGCGGCAGATGCCCGACATCAAGACGTTATGGACGGTAATCCGCCTCACATGGTTTACGAAAAACGATAGAATGCTTTCGTATCGATATTGATACGTATGATGAAACCCTATAATGTCGTATAGTCGAAAAAATATTTAGGAATTTTCCTCGTGCGCTATTAAAAATATTCGTTCTTTCGAATGCTTTCATAGATTACACGAATGTAATAAAACTGTCGCATTTAATGTTCATATAGCTTTTGACTATGTCCAGGTCTTAGCAAAAAGCATAACTTTCAAACAATTTGATTGATTTTTATCATTTCTTTAAAATATATATCTGTGATAATTACATGATGTAAATAAAAAAAACCGACTTCGAAAAAAGTCTTCCAGGCACTAAAAAATAAAAAATAACTGAGCGGGGATTTTCATTTAGTATAGATACCTAATCAGATATTTTCGAAGTCAAAGCAAACCAAATCTATATCGATTAGTATAAATAGGTACATCACAATAGATATAATATATTATAACTATAATTAGTGTCATATTTACCTATTAGATATTCATATCTTAAAACATTGTCGGCTGGCATCGACTTCGAAAATATCTGATTAGGTATCTCGTATAGTAAATGAAATACCCAATTCAGTATTTTTTTAACTTTTTAGTACCTGGAAGGTATTATTATATATACCCTTATTAAGTTACTTAAATTTTTATTAAATTATTTTTTGATTTCGTAATTTTTAGTTTTATGTAAAAGTGAAATAGTTTTTGTAATAAGTAGTAATAGTTTTTTTTATAAAAATTCAGATATTTAGATTTTTAGTTCTCGTCGTGGATTTGTATCGTGAGGTCAGTTTGGTTTCGGCCATTTTGATGTTCATACAAGGGCACTAAAATTCTACCAAGGTTTTAAGATGTTTTTTCCCTTTGACACCATGCCCGTAGCTCGTATCATTAAGTCAGGCCGTTACACGTAGTCCATATCAAAAACTACTGAACCGATTTTAATGAAATATTTATCCCTGAGTTAAAATAAATGTAAGTCAATGAAAAAAGAATCACGATCCGAACACTAGTTTCAGAGAAATGCGTGGGTAAACACACATACAAACATACATACACCTATAAAATATTGTATATTTGTTTGGAAGTCCTAAAAGATTATCATCATATATGAATATTTTGCAGTTTCAATAATATTACATACATAATATGTACGTGTCGAATTGATATGTTCCTTTAAGTCGCTTAATAAAATATAAATTTATCACGTTTTGTAAATAAGTAGAGGAACTATATTCAGAGAATATTCATCATATTTCTTACACATTATATTTTTTACGAAAAACAAAAGTATGCTCTCAATATTTATCATACAAGTGTATGTTGAATACTTTGGCAATTTCTCAGCTCATCTTTTGGATATAAAATTCGCTTTCGATCGAAACATAATTTACTAAAAACGAATGTTTGTGTTCCTTTCGTTTTGTAAAACAGCCAATCTAATTTTTCAGACAAAGCGATTTGTCAGATGTAAGAAATAACAAAGCTTTATCTTCTCGATACAAATGAAACTGTTTTATATAATTTTCAGTGAAGCGATATTGTTAAGAAGGGAACTGATGTCCGTGGTGCCATTTTTCTGGTTTAATGTAGCAACGATTTTCCTATTGTTACATTACGTGTTCGGCAAAACAATATTTTAGACAATGCTTTCGATGTTAAGTACAAAATATTCTATTTTAATGAAAAATACATTTGTGAGCATATTAAAAAGGATTTTTTTAAATTCTACAGACGGCTATTTATTTTTACCCTACTGCGCCAGACGGAGGGTTATGCCTTTCGAGTGTAAGTATGTATGAATGTATGTATGTATAATGTAATATATTTCTTTGGCACGCTCTGTAGCCTAAACGGCTCGATGGATTTTAGCTTGATAGGTGTCGTTAAATTCGTCCTAATTGTAAAAGTAACAAAATGGCCTATATTTGCCGTCATATCGTCTTTAAAAAAATTTTTCCTCGAACCTTAACGAAAAGGAAACCAAAATAAAGAATTTTATAAATGGCTAACAAAAGTATATGCAACTTATATTTTTAAATGTAATTTGGAATGAGAAATGCTAAAAAACAACTAATAAAAAAATATTTATAAAGATAAACATGTAAAAAATAAAAACATAAACAGTTCTAACTGTCCATCCATAATATCACTTAATGAAAACAAATTAACAGACAAAAATGGCATATGCGATCTTTTTGCTCATAACTTTTCAAGCGTATTTGAAGCAAATCTTGGTTATACGCATGGTACTTTCAACAGACCGTTATATAATGAAATAGAGCGTATGCTTATTTTTCAAGGAAGTATTGAAAACAAGACGTGACGTACAACGATCATTCCACCTGTATTTTGATGAACTGCGCAGATTGTCTATAATACCTCTTTACATAAAGGAATATTTCGGAATAAATGAGACGCGAGAATACTGCCAATATTTAAAGATGCGACATAAGGGATACTCTAAGTAATTATATGCCAATACCAATCTTGTCAACAATGTCAGAGGTTTTTAATCTCTTATATATACATTTATATTTTATTACGTCAAGTCTTTTCTATCAACTGATTAACCACGGTTTCAATGCGCAACGGTTTACAAATGCAAATTTTTTTTAGTTACATTTCAGATTTAACAGAGGCAGTTGACAGTAACCTTCAAGTAGATGCTATTTATACGGATTTTTCAAAAGCCTTCGACCACGTTGACCATTTACTGTTTATTGTTTCTTAAACTTACATATTACGTAATTTCCAATCCGTTGTTGCCGAAACAATAAAATGCATTTGAATCCGTCGAAGTGCTACGTTATAAAATTTACGAGGAAAAGGCAACCAACAATGAGCTCGTATTCAGTTTCCAATGAAGCTTTAAAAGAAACTAATACGATTCGTGATTTAGGTGTTTTATTTGACAGCAATTTGCGCTCATATTGACGCCATTGTCACTTCTGCGTTAAAGTCGCTAGGTTTTATCATTAGGCAATCTAAAGACTTTAAAAGAGTACCTATCGTGACTCGACTTTATAACTGTTATGTAAGGAGTAATCTAGAATATTGTTGTCAAGTATGATTTGGAACCTTTACAGAAAGTGTATGTATATTGATCGCATTGAAAAGGGTCAGAAATGGTTTGTTAGACATTAGTGATCAACTTAAATACTTTGAATTGTAACCTCTACATGTATGAAGAAATATATTAGATCTAATTTTTATAAGCTTTTCCATAATGAGGTAGATAGTAGGTGTCTGCTTCAGAAAATAAAAATAAATGTACCATGGAAACCACCTCGACATCCATGTCCATTTCTCAAAACGAGTAGAAGTAGAACTATTAATTTAGGGAAATATCACCCCCCTAAGCCCGAATGTCGCGACTATTTAATGCAATACCAACAGCAGACATGGGTTTCGACACATTTAATAAACTTAAAAAGAAATATTACGATTTATATTCGTGATTTAGTTAATGTAAATATTTCGCATAGCATTTTTTTTTCTTTTATTATTTGTATTTGGTTTTGTTAATCAGTTTAGTTAGATATAGTTTCATCAATAAATTTTAAATAACGCATAATATCAACACTGTTCTATTGCTTGTTGCGTTCTCCAATAATTGGGGATATATTTTAAACACTATCCAAAGAACTTCAATTTTTTTTTTGTTTTTATTTGTACTTCTGGTGGAGATCTTTGATAAATAATGAAATAAAATAAAAAGCCCGACTGCGTAAAAAGCAAACTAAAAAGATAAAAAAAAGTTAACGAAGGAACATAGTATTATTCAGTCGGAGACAAAAACGCTCGCAGCTATTATAAAACATATACCGTTATAGCGTTTACATGTTTTAATGACATTCTCACTCAATCACAAACTCAAAAACATTTGCGATTATAAAATAAGTGTGGAGTGATGTACCACTTATAAATAACATTAATATCTAATGCATTATATTATATCAATGTCAATATTTCAATTTCTACACAAATGTGTGCGCTTAGTAATTTTATCATTTCTGCCAACTAACTAGGGCACGGCAGTTTACAGAACTCCAAGTAGGTATATATTTAACTATGCAAATTATATCAAACACGTGCATAAACAAACTTGCAACGCAAATACTCACATCTATAAAATATTCACATATCAAGGTTAATATTACGACGTCTGCATTACGTACGCCATAAGGAGTTAAACCAAAACACGACCAACCTTGCAGTCGGCACACCCGAAGTTGCACGAAACTCTCATCTGACGCAATTCCGGTCATGATCTCGACTTACGCTCCAAATTCAAAACTCTTCAAGCTAATTTCCGTCTACCACTTTGTTCTTTATTCAATTTCCGATACTCACTTTGTTATGATAGAAAATTCGATTCCTGTTTTACTTTTTACCTGCTTTTGAATACTCGTCAATTGTACGAAAATACTCATTGAGATATTCAAATGATTACGAATAAAAGTAATTAAAAAGGTTCTTGGGGGCATTATTTTTTTTAACGAATATTGCTACTATGTATATGGCAAAATAACCAAAAAAAAACTTAAAAAATAATTATGAAGTCTATATACCTACTTATAAAAAAGAATTCTGTAATATCTAAAGTCTAATAATAGTCAAAGTTATATCTTAAAGAAGAGTAGGGATTGGCAATTAAGTAATCGAAATAACACGAAAATAACGCAAAATTTGATAAAATATTATTCTTCAACTGGTCTCATTATATCGCATTTCAGTCAGATATTAAATTTGCCTCGTCAGCGGACGCCAGGAGCACATCACAATATTGCTATGAATGTTTTTAATATAATAACTCATCAAGATCAGAAACAGACCATGTCGCGGTAAACATTTTAAGAAAAATATGTTTATTATAAAAATAAACGCGTAATAAAAATTACTTGTCAGATAAAACCGTAATACCTATTAATAAATCTAAAATTAAGATGATTCATTTGTGCGAGTATTCTTACGAGATAATATTACGTGCTATAATCGAAAATTATGGATAAAAAATTAAAACTTTATTGAATCTAAAATGATAAAAAGCTAAAGCTCTATCATACCTACTAATTAATAAGAGCTTCAATAATTTCATGAAGGAAACATAAAGTAAGATCAAATGATAATGATAAAAATCATTCATTCATTAGCGCGTGCAAATTCAAATATGAAAACATACGTTAAGATTTAATTCGCTAAATACATTACCTAACTGGACCTATGGCATGAGGAGTTAAAAAAAAGCAAAAAATAAAAAGTGCATGCCCCAACAGATGTTGGCGCAGTGGCGCTGAGCGATCGCGACAGGTGCATTGCTACTCTAGGGTTACCTCTTATTCATATTTTTATTTAACTAAGTTTTTACTACATATATCGTGAATTTTTACATTACTTTCTCAGGCAAATACAATATCAAAGAAAACGTTAAAGTCATTTGGTTAAAACTTACTAAGATTATTTACATTATTTTATTGTCATAATAATACATATATAAAAAATATTACTTGCATTATGTGCACATATTAATACATATATACTATATACTAAGCTTGGAATAATATACGCAAGCAGTACCTATAATAGGTATATATTCTATCCACCAGTTATTTTTGAAATTAAATATAATTGCTACTTGAATTTTTTTATACGTATAAAGACATTTATTATATTTTTTATGAAAAATAAACATTCCACGCTTCATATTATGAAATACACTTAATTTAAAAAAAAACATTTACTTTGAAAGTCCAATTTTTAAAATAAATGTAGTGATTGATATATTTAATCAAATAGTTAAAATGTGTCGATTCCATTACTCGTAAGTATGAGGAAGGCTTCATGTTAATATTAATAAAAAAATTATTATTACAGCGATAACTATATATTTATAATCACACAGTAATTATCGACAAACTTATATCTAAAGTATAGTCAAATTTCATTCCTATCGAAATTATTTAAAACAAATAGGACGGCAAGGTGAGAACCCTAATAAAATGATTGACCTATTGGCAGCAGAGGCGATAGTTAACGCGTACAAATCGACCTACAAACTCGGCATTGCCTTTCATTTAAACAGTCAAGAGTTGATTAAAATAGTTATTAAAAACAAAGAAAACCGAAATTATTTTAAATTTTTAACGTGTAAAAACCAATATTATGTAAAATAAAATGTCTTCTCAGTCAGTAAAAATATATTGAAAAAAGTAAGTTGATCACAGCCATTACATTTCCTTTGTAATGTAAAATTCTGAATATTGGTTAAGTTAAAAAAAAAAACAAGTTATTAGACGAAATATTCTTAACAAACTCACCAAAAGCATTCCGCAAGTTCGGTTGCTTGTACGGCGCCGCCTGTTTGTTCCCTCATCCCTGTGATGTTTAATTCCATGAACCACCCCTTCTACGAGCATTCAACTATTATCTTCGTTTACTGGATAGTTCTAAGGGCTATATAAGAGTCATACTTTACTTAATACATTCATTACAAATTAAAACTAAATAAATTATTTCAAACAATTTTTAAGAAATGCTTTCTTTATTTTCTCCCAATTATTGACGTTCGTTTATTTTTCCTGTTTGTATAGTTTCATATTTTCTCGAGAAAATTATCTTACAAGTAATCTATGAGTTCTGGGCTTGAGACACTTATGAACTGGCTAATACCCTATTACCTGACTAATATGGGAATCAAAATGCCTAATTTCGCCGCAGGGTTTTTATTATTAACGGTATTTACACAACCGGAGAAAGACTAGTTACTAACTGGACAAAGTATATTCAAACTAATAACGCACGTTTCCCATAATTCCAAGTAAGTACTTCAAATAACAAGAGCACGACAGAACTTTCTGTTAGTGACATCAAAATGATAGTAAAACTTGCCGTTCAGGTCGATTAAGGTAAATAACAAAACCAATTTCTAATACGTTTCGTTAACGACACTTGGACGAGTTTCACTTGTCGGGAAATTTTCGTACGCAAAATTGTTTCGCCAAGTTGGCTCCTTGATACCAATCAATAACCCACAAGACCGCGAATTGATAGCCGTAATGTCTGTTAAAACTATTTAGTACATATTAAAACTTTAGTAAGCATAGTATCCTCACGCAAAGGTTTATAACTAATGGAGTTGTCTAGATAACCCGTATTTTATAATTAGTAAGGCTAGTGGAGTTGAAGCTAATTACCTTTTTGTTCAATTTCCTAGTAAAATTGAAAATATGGCATGAAATATTTAATCGTTTCATAGCGTTTATATCAGGCTGCAAGTTAGAATCGCTAAGCCCAACAAATCATTTAGGTACACTTCGAGGTTAATGTCTAAATAAGCTAAATACATATTTAATCTTTTATAAATCATATAAAAGCAACACATTCACATTACACTTCTACACAACATTATATGTAAAACTTACCAGTTGGGAAACTTCTAAACAGCATTTATGCGTAGGTCTTTCAAGCTAAAAAGTTTTTCAAGTATAAGTTAAATTCCCTTGGGGCTAAGAGAATAAGAGGAATGTATGCGACAGAACCTTTTTAAGCATATTTAATTCTATACCACGTTGACAATGATATATTATCTCTCCAACATAACAAGGCAGCGCTTGCCATTTTCAGTTACCTTATTTATCATTTATTACAAATTTAAATCAATATGATACTTATAAAAAAATCTCCTTAAAGTGAATGTCTCAAAACAGTACTAACAGCTGTTATATTCAGTGGCGTGTAAAGGGTATCAATTGACTCCAGCCAACAGGGCGTGCCAATATCATCCACCTGGCTAAATTCTTGACTTATTAATCTATATATAGTATTGAGTAACCACACTGAATGTGTATTCTTAACACAACTGTGGGCATACAAAGAGAGAATACGCATGCGACATGTTTTGCCTTCATTAGTTTTTAGGGCATGCACAATCAACTAAAACATCTAAGGCATGAAAATATTCTGTAGTTGCTTATTAACTTATTTGAATTCTAAATTAGTTCGCAGTAATATGTTTTCTTTTGATTACGTTACATAAGACAATAATACATACATATTATATTTGAATTTAAAGTCATCCCAATATGTTATAATTAATGCATGTATACGAGTATGTTAATATTTAAACCTGACAACGTTATGGCCGAATGTGCATAGATTCTATGTGTATTATGTTAATTTAATCAATATTATTTAATTCTAATATTGTGAATTACTGCTTTTAATATAGATTGCACACTTCCAGAAAAAACAAATTTGTAACATATATTATAATAATATAATTATTACGATGACATTTAGATAGTCTACCACATCACAGCCCTAAAGTAGCGCCATGCGTTACGTTCTTACTTCCATATTCAAACTGGCCGATCACTTTCCTGCGTTGGCGCACCGAACTGCATTTACTTAATTACCTGCATACAAGTACTGACATGACGTGTCGATTTAAGTAATATCAGGACATGTGGCATATATTTATAAACTAAATATATTCCAATATTAAGTCGAATACAGTAAATATATATCCTTTATTATAATTAAGGCTAAGTAAATTCTGTTACAAAACAATTATATTCGCTCTTACAAGGAATTAATCAATTCAATCTAAATTATAGGCTTGCAATTATGATAACAAGGAGACACGATTTAATTAATTGCGAAAAACCAAAACTGAAAACCTTATCGGCGGCATACCAACGTAACGTTTAATGGAAATGCCTCCAATGGTGACGTAGACGTTTTAAAATCCTTTGTGATCAGAAACACTTTGATCTGGATACAATTGGAAACGGGACGGGTAATTAGAGGGCGCTTGCAACGTTAGCGTCTGTCAAATGACACAGTGACATTTTATAATAGACTTACCAAGATTAACCAAGCTCTTTAGTCACATACTTTAGTTTTATCATCTTTGTCTTTAATACAATAGCCGAGAAGCTTTTATTTTATTTCTTCATTCAATCTAACAATTGTACATACATATTTTATCTGAATTGTACTAAATGCAACATTCATTTCTGTTATCAATATCAATAAAAAATGCGGTGGGAATATAATTTAAAATAAATTAAATCACATTATCTGACATTCCATCACTGCATGTAATTCTATTCTGAAATTTCGTAATGAAAAAGTGTGCTACATTTTCATTGACTTCAATAGAGGTCTTTTAGAGAGCTCGGTCTATTAAAGCCACATCCAATTTCCATCTATATGAAATGAAATGACGTACCGCTTAATGTTGCTGCGTCATGCATTCTATAATCTCCCGACTACGACTGTAAGCAGCGATTGCCACACAGAATAGAGAATACAGTGAAAATGTATACATACGCTAGCAGTTTCAAATGCTACATTATGTATACTAATATTATAAAGAGGTAAAGTTTGTGAGTTTGTGACGAAGCGAAGATGAGTCGCTAGTATGTAATATATGGTTACGAAACTATCATTTATATGACATAACGACTAACATGATATGTATTAAAACTATTTATGGTTTATATATTTAAAGTTTAGCGCCACCTATAAGTTTATAATTTAAAATAGCATCAATGTTGAAGTATAACTCTACAGGAACGCATTGAATGCAAAGTATCCTATGTACTAGTCTAGAAATCATGTATGGGTCTATTCTGTGATGAAACTTTCATTCATATGCATTTAACGGCGTACATGGGATGAATTAAGAAAAATCCAAACAACGTTCCTTACATTCAGTATTGATAATTGTATATTAATAATTTCTTTCTTGTATAGTAAAAAACTTACTGTATACATTACTGTATACTTTATGATTTTCATCTTTTTTAATTGAATTATTTAATCTGATATGTCAAAATAATAAAAATTAACGAACGCTTAAAATTTTTTTCGCCTCAATATTGGCATTTCCGATTCGTAACTCTGCGGTCGGATCTTCATCAGTGTTGAATGCTGATTGAAACGTAAAGTGCTGGTCCCGCGCTTTGTTTGTTTCTGAGAATTTAGCTGAAAAATGTCTAAAGCACTTAAAACACCCACAATGCTTATAAATATAGAAAACGGTAAAATGAAGAGAATTTATATAAAATCTATTTTTCATACTAAATCCGTAAATCCGAATAAAACATAAATGGCATTTATAAATCGGTATAACATATTGTTTTTAACATTATTCTATCTTACTGTCTGTTTTATTTAAAATTTTATATAAATAATAATCTATAAGACGACATTACTTTACTATTTACATACATAAAGTCTTCCGAAAAATTGTTCAGCTTGAACAACTTATTGAGGCACTTTAATCGCTGATAACAATCGGGTTTCCTTTCAGCATCGTGTAGAAACATTGAGAGCGTTTAAAATCTGCGCGATGTCGTTTAAGTGGCGGATAATTTATTCCACATCGAGAAAATTCCGATAAACCCGTCGCGTCCCCGAGACACCCTCTAATCCTTTGATGGATTCTACCTCGAGACGGCAAATACTGGAAAAGTGCACTTCCATAGGAAGGAATAACAAAAAATATAACTCCTAATCTCTATGTTTACGCTCCAATATTCCATTTATTTCTAAAATTAGATAGAGATTAGTGCGTTCAAACAAACAAACAAACAATCTTTGTCTCTTTATAATATTAGTATACTCGTAGATGTCTATATATTATTACGTATATACTGATGTTATTTGTATAACAAAATTATGAGTCTATCATTTAAGTTGTAGTTTCATTCGAATCAAACTTGAGCTAATAATATTTTAAAATTAAGTAACTCGTTAATTAATATGCAAAGTACACTTTAGTGAGAGATTGCGCGGCGCGTGCGCTCGATTCAATGATGAAATTGGGCAATCGCCGCTTTTCCCGCTGAGTCGATGACCCAGCGGGCCAATTGCAACGGAACGATCTGCTCTACCACTCGTCAACCGAAACAAATCGTACGTTATATTGTTCCTTTTTTCCACGTCACGCTTTTTGTCGTTTTGGTTATCACACGAACTGTTCAATTCCGTTTTTACATCGCTTCAGTAAAATTGGATTCCCAACTCGATACTGGGGACTATGTTATTAGATGGCGGTTGTATGTTGTATTTCTAAATTAATTGTACGAGTCGTTTCGCAATTTATACGATCGATATCAAACGGTAAGAGTTACCGCAGACGCTCCCTACGAGATCACTCGAGTGCGCCACAGCGTTACCGTCTAACAGTGTCTGCATAATTATCATAGCGGTTTCGAGACAATAATTATACATTTTGCAGACTATAAATAACAATAGATTAACAATACTAGAACCATAATCGTGTAAGATATATGTGGTGAACGAGAGCCAAAAGTTGACGAAGTGTGTAATGTGAAGCGGGCCCACGCCAAATTAGCATTTCGGCGAGCAGGTTGCTTGGGATGAAAGCCTTTCTAACAATAAATTGTATAAGAGAGGTCATAGTTTTTAACAACACTTTCAAAACTTGTACATAATAATCACGCTAATTAATTGTTTTATTTGCCAATACAACTACTACTACGAGTATATTTTAATAAACTTTGATACCTTGAACCTAGGCGTGAAGGAAGTTTAGGCATTCGTATCCAGAGCGACCCGCAACGCAAACACACAACGTCATCAAAGACAGACATTGTGTTATGAAAACAAACAACCAGGATAAACACAAATAGACACGCGAAACAATCGGTGCGAACCGGGGAGTGGGGAGAGCATTCATTACTTGATGAGGGATTCTTTACTGGTAGAAATGTCAATCTCACATGTTTTAACCAATGATAACAGATGACATTTTAATTGATTACCAGTTATATAGAAAATTAATAATAATATAAAAATATTGTATCATAATAATTTAGGTATATCTCATACATAAATTAAAACGACCAAATAGCTGCGTCCTGATTGATTTTTGAACATTCATTACTTTTAAATATTGTTATTTTACTAGTTATCAGTCTCTACGACTTGAAGTAAATGACACAAAGTAAAAAAGTTACTTATCAACACAGGATATGTCTTCTGGGAAATCGGAAATTGTTTAACTTTAAATGATAAGTCGCGACTAATTTACATAACAAATTAACGTCGTGGTATAGAATAGTATTGTACACGTTACTTAAGTCTTTGATGTAAATCTATTGAAGAAAATTAATTAGGAAGAGATGATACAAAATATGTTACATTGAAATAGGAATTAAACAGAACATCTAGCATTTTCGAAAGAAAAGAAACAAAATACTCTATCTATGTACCAATAAACTTAATATTAATTTATACACAAAACTATTACTTACAGTTTTTAGAAACTAATCATTTATGTATACGAGAGTACGTAAAAAATCTACATACGAGTATGTATAATTTTTTTCTGAATAAATATCACCATTCACCATAGTTATTCAGCAATACTGGTTTGGTCATAGAGCGCCTTCTTTTTATTGAGTCCATTTGGCCGAAGCTGCTCTTTTTAATACGTGCTTTAATTTTATGTGTCTGTATTTCTGGGATTACAGCTTAATTGAGGTTTTTTCTTCCTCAAGCTCTCCTTAATGCCATGCACAAACGAATTACTCTTAGAAGAATATATGTCTCATGTATCAAATTTTGTTTTAATGTCATTGAATTATATAGTGGGTACTTAAATTATATTACGGTACTAACAAAATATGAGTACCAATAATTAATTATTAATAAAAATAAATGTTGTAAAATTATGATAAGCATTATATATTATGTACTACATACTGCCTGCAGTATTTGTTATATTTGGTTACTTTACCAGCGAAAATTGTATTACCTCTTTAAAAATCGTAAAAAAAACCACTCACGTTATTTGAATATCCATTAAAAGACTATAAACGATAGAAGAGCACCAATCTAAGTGTATGAAGAGTGATTGCGAAGGCTCTCGTAAAAAAGATCGTAACTGTTAATACGATAATTCATGATGCCCTTATAGTTTGAGATGCCACAAACAAAACACACCAAGTGCGTAAATCTGATAAGTAAATTTTATAACACACGCGAATAGTGAAAATGTTTGACTGTTGAAGTCAGTTTGATTGTTTTCGCGCTGTTAATGATTGTCAGTATTACGAGGCGGCCGATGCTTTCAATCGAATTTCATTACTTTGTTGGCTTTAAAATCATCGAACTGTAATTTTTAACGAAAATCAAATAAAGTTTTTATTTATTCATTTATCACTTTTCGGAATGATTTCACAAATATTTTTTTGTTAAAAAACTTACAGAAAACTCAATAAATGATATTATAAATCTAATGATAAAAATATTTTATAACAGTTAGAGAGTTGAGTAACGTAAACAGAATTGTCTTATATAAATATCATTTCAAGAAAATACGAAGCAAATTTATTGGTAAGTTATCTGAAATGTACAAACCACTAAAATACTAAGAAAGAGGACACGTGGGCCAGTTCAAAGACAGAAATGTTCTGGAGCGCGTCTTCTCCGCTCGCTATAAATTTTTACTAAAACAAACATACGTGGAAAGCAAACAAACATCTAGGCATAAGCATCTTGCCATAATTAAACATAAACGCTTTGAGTGCGTAGAAATAAAAAAATGCATGTAGGTATCTTGATTATTGCCTAATATTTACTGTACGTGTATTTTTGTAAGATATTTAAAAAGTACTGCGTTTATATATGAACATACTGTTCATGAACATTTTGAATGACTTGATTTCATATTCAATTGAAATCCTTCTTACTTATTTTACACTATATCATATAATATTATTACGTATTATTAGATAAGCGTGTTTACCCATATACCAGTAAAAAAGCAAGACAATAGAGATGTTTTCTTTTACACAACAAGAAATAAAGTGTGAAAATATTAAAAAGTCGATCAAAATGGAAGTCTATAAAGGCATATCAGAAAGTGAAATCAGCATCATTGCTACCAAAAAATAGGTCTACCATCGCGATCGGTCCCCGGCATAATGATTCATGTAACAATAGAACAGTAGCGTACAGAATGAATGGAAAAATATGTCAAACTGTGCCTGAAAAGACTATTATTAAAAAGTATTATTTAGCAGCGAGTAGAGACTAGCTCGCGGCTTTGTCAGCATTGACTTTAAAAGGTTGGGCTTTGTTTTTTCTGGTCATCTAACCATCTGACTTTACAACAAAAAAGTATATTCATGATATTGTGATAAATTAATGGAAAATCATGATCGTAATACAATTATCGAGCTGTATTTAAAAGATTATCAAGAAAGGCGTTATATTTGTAAGCAGATGTACAGTACACTCTGGTACTCATAACAATATATGACGTATCCAGATTAAAACATTCTTTCGTTTCACAGAAGATAATAAAATCGATACAACCTTTATGTAACTTTTTTCAACGCGTCACTTCTAAAACCAGTATCAGGTGGCTCTCAACGGCACTTAATGTAATAATCCCACTGTATGACATGCATCAATATCGCTTAATACTTGTAGACCTTGGTATCACCTACACTTTGCTAGAGCCTAGGTAAGATGGGTCGGAAGATGAAACTTATATTGCAATATAATCTGTAGTGTTTGTGTAGCAAGGATCAAGTTAAGTGTGAAGAAGTATGTATACAAATACCTAGTCTTCTCATTTTACATGAGTTGCGTCAATGAGAATGGCAGTAATAGATTTAAATTTGTTGTTTCCTTCTTTTCCAAACTAGACATTTGTGTAAAGAATGGCGCTTTTGAATAATATTCTCTATTGTTTTGCGAAAATATTTAACAAAAAGGTAATTTATATTGAAACTGACTTACCCTCGTGTAGCTCAGGTTCGTCCCTAGGTACGTTTTGACGCTTAGTATGGAATAGTCTTTTTTTTTCAAAGGTTTTTTTCGTGAAATTTTTCGGTGTTTTAGGTTATTCTGTTATTCGGGGTGAAGACAAATCCAACAAAACAAAGATCATACAAATCGGTCCAGCAGTTCTCGAGTTATAAGTATTGTAACAAACTTGACTTTGTTTTATATAATATATAGATTTCAAATAAAATAAATGCAAAAGTTTGAGTTACTTCTTCACATTTCACACTTCTTGAAATTCTAAATGAAGATAGCTTATATTATATGCTTATATCAACAATAATAGCTTATATTTTATCGATGTACCAACCACGCGGGCGAAGCCGCTAGCTAAAACTAGTAATATATGTAAGGGTTACGAGTCAAACTTATTTTGGACGTTGTCTTCACTGAAATTCATTAGTGGTATAGCAGGGCTTAAATAACCACCCTCATGACAACCAAGTACAAAACAAGTAACATTTAATATTTCCACGTGTTAGGGGTTATCGTATAAAGGGGGATCGGCAGGTGACTCCGCATATGTCCTCTTTAGATGCCAACGACCCCTACACAGGGACGGAAAATATACTTTATTGATATTATATCAACAGATGATGATCTAGTATTTACTGTTATGAAATGAATATAGTTCATATTTCCATAACAGTCATGTTTATATGTTGGCGTTCAATATTTTGTCCGTAATGATCCTTAAATCTAAATCACCTCTAAATGTGTATATATCTACTGTCTGATAGATAAAATCCAGAGTATATTTTAGAATGTAGTCGAAAAAAAAAGGTATTTTCGATAACATTTTTTCTCATGGCAAACAAAATTGGCGAGGGGTTAGAAATTTCCACTTAGCTAATTGAAATAAACAGACGATCATTAACCTGATATTTAACCCCCATTCCAGTTGCCAAATGTCGTGTTTGGAAAGGTCAGACGACAGCAATGTTTTAAAGGGGAACAATTCAAATAGCCCTAGAATGGAAGCAAGAATAATAAAAATGTTGTTAGTACGTTAGCTCCACCAAAAATAAGGTTTTAAATAAATTATTGCTTAGTATTAAAGAGGTACAAAACATAAGCTTATGAGCTCATAAAAATATGATTCAATATGAATATATTATAGTAACACTTTATTGCACAATAAAATGGTACATTTAAAAGAAAATAATGAAAAGATGTGCAAAGGCAGCCTTATCGCTATAACTAATATATTTTGACTCGTGATTCTGACTGACGTAACACGAAAAATATTAATTGAAAAAATCAATTGAAAAAATTGTCTGTTAATAAAAAAAACATTAAACTACGTGTACGATAAATCAGGCCATAAATAAATTATGTATATGTGAAATTAATAGGAAATGGAAGTAATAGAATATTGGCGTAATCAATACTCGTATCACAAATATGCTTTTATAAACTGATATTTTTAAGCATAAAGTAAATAGCCGCTCATTCGTACTATATACAGGAAACACAAACATATGTTTGCTTGTGACAAGACTTAGTGAGTGTTAATTTGCAGTTAACTGATGAAAACCAAACACTGTTAACACACAACGATGTCTTGAATACGGTTATATTTTACATGCACGAGCTTGAGAGATTACTTTGCATGAATGTAATAATAATAATGTTGTTACTACAGCGTATTCAATTCTTTATTTGTAAGCGATTCGCCGTATGACCAGCTCACTTGCGTAAATGGATTTATAAGTCACTTTCACTAGTCCAGATTGTTTTTATAAATTTAATACTTAACTGTAAATTCCACGTAAATGAGTGTATTTTATAACTTATAGACTAATAAAAAGTAGCGTTCAGCTTAAAAACAAATTGGTTAGGTAATATAACCAAAAATATGTATATTACCTTTGTTTCTGAGGTCTTTATTAAAAAAGTAGGTACTCTTTTACAATAAATTTAATAGCAATAATAAAGGAAAACAGCGATAATACCTCCATGTTTAGAATATAAATTTGCAAAAACTTGGCACATTTGCTATCAACCGGATGGCAGCGGGCATTAATTAATAAGTAAAGCCGCCACTAAGGCTCAACACACGGGGTAGGAAGTTCCGGTCGAATCCCGCGCCCGCAAGCACTTCCGACCACCGAAATTCAGTTTCCATGCGAATTAAGCTGCGATTTGTGCTCGTTATTATTTAATATTACAAAAATGCGAGATCTTCTCGTCGAAACGTAACGAATTTCATAACATGCATCAAAAGATGCAATTATAATGATTTTTAATCGCTCTTTGTAAAAGCTGTAGCTCATAAATACATATTGCATATTTAATTTACAAATTCCGGTGTTGTAAAATCATTTCCATTTAATAACAAAATAAATACGTTGATTCACACGCTTCACAGATATTTTTTGTATCAAGGTGAACTACTAGTACTAGTAATTTACATTCTAGTATATTTAAAGTTCTGTGACTCAGTGCACTTGTTTCTATCTTATGTTAAGCTTCTTACATAATTCATATTTCCTATATATTGAAAATGATAATTATTAACAAAATTAAATGCCATGATAAGGGTTCATGTCTCAAATATATTACGACGTTTTAATTTTGAAATTATACTCTTAAATCTTAACACGTAAACTAGGCCCTTTCGTTGATCTAAATGAAAAAAAAATGGTGTCTGATCTCTGAGATGTTATTTCTTAATCAACAAATAACTTAATACAAAACAAAAATTAAAACACTTACAGGTTCTTAAATAAGTATATTTTTTAACTTAAATTTATTAAATTTGATATAATATTTTCTACAACTTGATCCAATAATTATATATTATAATAACGCTACATCTCAAGTTGACGTGCGGTCGAACATCGTGAGAGCGTCCACGCCTGCGGTCACAATTGTCGGCCACTCTGCTGAGGTAAGGATTAACGGGGCACTTGATGACATTTCATATTAACCACCTTTCATTATGTTGAGAACATTTTAACAGAAATGAAAGTTCGCTAAATATAGGGCACAACAAATAAAATAATATGATTAAAAATGGTCAGACATAGGTACATGCATATGTATATAGAAACTTGCTATTCCTTTAGTTCTCACTTTACTATGACTTATAAGTATGAGAAAATAACATTAACTATTCATTTTATTACTTAAACGCATTATACCTAATATAAATATATGAGTATGTAATATGTAAGTATAATGTACATAAAGTTGACTGGTAGGTACCATTAGAATCCGTAGCAATTGCCAACAGCGGCTCGTAACAAATTAATAATATAGACGGCAATAAGATTTGATAAGGCACTTAATATGTCGTGTAATTTCTGTAACGGACAGTATCATTAGCAGTTTGCTCCGCAACTTGCATTCCTAGTCACAACTGACGTCCCGGCGAAACCTAATCAAATATGAACGAACCTCGCGCCAGGTGAAGGGTGGCAGGTGCTTGACAACGTCCTTCCTCTCTTTCACACTACAACATATCTCGTAATTCCCATCTCGTACTGTTGCTGTTTTATTATTATTTTTTCCTGTGATATTACTTTTTGTCGGGGGTAGATATGCATCGAGTTGATATACGCTGGTGTTATTTGACTTTTCATCCGTTCCCGTCATACATTTCAAAAACTTGGCTTTTTAGTTAGTTGGCGCTACTGTCGTTTTGCCCCTTTCCAGTTTGTGCCTGGCGTATTTCGAGTATATTCATGTGACAATCAGAGAAGGAAAGTTCAGATACTTTATGTTAATTAAAAGCTTTAACAAAGCCAACTTTTCTAATCACGCTTAACGCATTCCGATTATGTACTTAAAGAAGTAAGTACAGTAACATATTTAAACTGCATTTCGTTTCAGTTGACAGTTTTTACTGTCGGAACGCAGTACCTAATATTTCTAGAGTTAATAAGTCTGGTATGTGATTTTATGTCTAATGTTTAAACAAAACTAATATTAAAAAATAATAATATTTTCTGGACTTTCTACCCTTGCGCAAATATAGTCGACCGTTTTCTATGAAAAGTAAAAATTAAATCCACTTATATCTTTCATTGAAAATTATGTAAAATAATCCATTAATAAAATGGGTCACATTTACCTATATATGTTAGGAAAATAATATTGATTTATTAGTAAAGCAATTTTATATATCACAAACAATAAAGCTACTAAAGATAATAATGTAGGCGATACGTTATCATCGGATCAATAAATCCTCTTGTTTCGTAACTGTGTGCTTCATAATAATTTAAACGTGGGCAAGAGTAATTTCGGCGTTTAGGTGCAATATTAGATGAATTTGGAAACTTTAGACGCTTAAAGAGAAAATTAAATTAACTTAACAATGTATCTATTCTAATTTGTAGAGCCCAGTTAATTCACTGAGTACTAATGACCTACCCCAGCTTTGTGTTCCCTAAGTGCTTAACAGCCTATGGGTGAATCTAAATCTATCGGTGTACTAAATTACATTCATATATGTTCAGCCGTTTGAGCATGAAGGATTAACAAACATATACACACTCTGTAATACTAGTCCGACAAGGATAGCGTATTCGATCTCTACACGGTATGATTATGACGGGACGATATGATATGAATTACATAGATTGACAGAGCTGAACGAAGTCGGGAAAAACGCATTATCTCAAGAACAAAAAAAGCCACTACGCTATTTATGTATCCTTTACATGGTTAAAGTATAAGAAGATAAAAACAAACAGATTATTTAAATAAATATATATACAAAGTTGGTCATATCCCTAAAACCTTGTTCAAAATAAAAAGTTAGAGTCATGGGGCCAGAAACTTTTTACCTTCCTGACCGTCTGTTACTAAATAATGCCCTCACGAATATTATATTTTTTCCTATGTCACCCAACACCGTTATAAATGTGGACACGTCACTTGCATTTTATATGAGTGTATGAAATATACTCGCCGCTAATGGGATGTTTGCGTGTAGGCACGCCCTTACCAGTGTCGCTAGTCTATGACCACACCTTTACCCATTACAAAGCTAATAATAACTATTGTATATTACATTACATTATTTAAGTGGCTTAAGTTAATGTTAGAGTAGGTTTGATTGATTGAAGTGCTATCATCTTTTTTTTCTACTTCGATTTATTTTTCATACTCGTATATAATCAATTATTTTATGCAGCATTAGATGGGTTCACATGATTCAAATTTAACAAACATTATTAAAAAAAAAGAATATTTAGTATCTCTTGATAGTATAAATACTTAAAAAAATATCTGTGTAGTGCACACAGGCAATGTTCTTTCAAAATACTTATATTATTGTTTCAACATAAAAATGGAAATAAAATCGAAAGTTTAAACTAGATTAAACTAATTTTCTTAGTCATACCATTTCAAGTCTTTATATTGTAACGTGATAACAATATCTTAACCAACATCGAGAAATAAATTAATCTCGGTAATTTATCCACAAGGTAAAGGTATCAATGTCTATTAGCGTAACATATTAACCTCTGAGGCGTGGGATAAAGTTTCTAACGTAATTACATCTTAGTTCACTGCAAGTATCTAGAAGTATAACCTTGAAAAGTTTTACAGTTTTAGTTATATAAAATACTACGTATCATAAGTAAAAAAATTATATAATATATATATATATATATATATATATATATATATATATATATATATATATATATTTATATAATTTTTTCAGTTTTCACCATGAATATACAATATTCAAAGTTAAAACTAGCATCAGATAACAAAATCGCAACTGACCTCCACAAGGTAAAAATGCAAATCCTTAAAAAATACCACACAAAAACATAAAAATAATTAAATGTTATAACAAAAATAATTATTTAATCGATTTACAGATTTAATTTGTGACACTTTTACTGCCTAAGTCACTCAACCTAACTACCTCTCCACGACTGCAATAAAATATGATAAATTGTTCTATGGTAGGTACTACTACGAACATTGTAAAGAATTCCAAATGTCGTGTTCAGAAATAATATAAAATTGCAAGAACTTACGAGACAACTATTTAAACTTTAAATTAGTTTTTACAAAGTAATAAGAAATTTCAAAACAAATCAAATTTAAGGGAGAAAACGGGATCTCAAAATTATAAAAGTAAAATTTTGCTAACCACTTGCGTAGTAATCAATGAAAGTAATAAAATATATCTTGCTTGCACATAAACTGTTAATAGACAATGCTTAATAATATTAGAGCTATAGATAGAGACGACAGAGTAGAAGCTCGAGCTGAGTTTATTGCTTAAACAAGCAAATACTTTTAATAAAACTGCACGGTTCTCTACTGGAATACACAAAACTACTATCTGCAGTAGAATATGAACAATAGAAACTAAATGCTATAAGCATGCATCGTGTATATAACTTTTCCATTGAAAATGTTACCTCCACAACGAAACATCGAAAATGATGAAATAGGTTCATAGCTTTATAGCTTTATTCAAATAGGGAAGCTTTACAATTATTAAAGTGATTTGAATGATTGCATTCCTTTTTCTTTATATTTCTTTATACAAGCGGCTTACTCTCGCCTCGCTCGGATTCGCCTCCAGAAAAACAAAAACAAAATCCCACGGGAACCGTACATTTTTCCGAAATAAAAAGTAGCCTATAGGTATGTAATTTTCGCATTTATAATATTAGTAGGATTTACTTCATGTATAAATTCAGTCTATTTATGCCTAAGTTTTCATCTTACCTATTCTTATGGAAAGCTTAAAAGTTAACAAAAAGTTTCAAAAAATAACGCTTGCTCAATACTTAGCAAACGAATATCTATTCTTTTTCTATCTATTTTTTTTTTCTTTATATTTATTATCTATACCCTATGTTATTATAATACACATTATTATTAAAGCTAACATAATATTTTTTTAGCTTAAAGAAGTCGCTTTAAGTAAAACTTATTGCATAATGAATTTACTTAAAAAAACAGCTAAATCTGTTGACCTTTTGTAATTGTCAACACCGGCGAAAAACGGAAGACAGCTATTATCACATCCTTAATTATATATTATAAAACGTATCGTTTGTAAACAAACACCAGACTTCGATTCCAGCCTTAGCTTATTTTAAGATTAAATAAATAGATAGCATGTATTTTTACTGCTTTAAAAATGAAGCTACTGGATTCGGTTGTATTTTTTGTGTACTTGGCCAATTGTAAACCGATTTTTTTTTTATGTAAAGATTTGGTTCTACTTCAAAGGCGATTACATATTAATTTCAAGATAAAATTATTCCACCCCTGAGGTTGGTATATTATTTTTATGTTTAAGTAATTGTTATAATATTTCTGCGAACTATTAAGTAACAATATTGGGACTAATATACCTAAATATTCGAAATAAAATAATTTGTATTTCATATTCAAGGTATGTGTGTTTCTAATGAAACATACAAACCTTGAATTATACAAAGTGAAATAATTAAATTCGTGTATTCGTACTCTATTTAAATACATGTTTTAGACATGCTATTCGTTCGTTGGTTAAAGGTAGGTAATAGGTACGCAATAAGAATCTAACCGTTTTGTTAAGTATTGTTACAGAAATAGCGTTAATAGCTTAAAACGCTTAAGGCCATACAGATAGAAATCTAAAACACAGTAACCGTTTCTCACTATTGTCAATTTATACGTATAACCGCTAAAAACCGGCACATACAAAACGCCTGCCATTGTGAATGAATGATTACTTCATTGGGAAAAATTATGACATCTCTCACGCATTGTGAAGATATTTTATTTGATTAATTATATATTTTATGATATTTGATTATTTAAATTATGCAATCGCTATTTTATAGCATAATATTACTATATATTTTTTTCATATAAATTGATATGCTTGTGGATATTTAGAATTGAACTGACACTCAATCCATGTGTCATGGAAATGGTTGGACGGTTTTGTTTGTATTATAGAGTTTTTATTTAATATATTTAATTCTTTATTAGATTTAAGTGTCCTTAGTTGCCGATTACGTTTTACTTTGCTATCTAACGATCTCACATACAATTCTTTTATCATATTAGTTATTTTAATAAAGCAATATAGACCTTCTGGCCGAATTGATTTCGGCAGCCATTATTACTGAGAATGCCCAGAACAAATTGTAGTGCACAAGAATATTAATAAACATATCCAAGTGTACTTTCTATTCCCTCACTTTCATAATCCAATGGGACGGCTAGTCGTCACGATCGGAAGGCGTAGTATGGTATAAATATAACTCTGTGGCAGGCTTTATCATCCTGCCCTAAGATTTTTTTATCAAAAAACCCTAATAATTATTTTGTCCCGACATGAAAATAGAATCTAGATATATAGCTGCAAGTTAGCACAAGGTTAAACCTACGAGGGAGCTAAAACAAATAATAAAACCCTATACATAATAGTTGTGATAACCTATCATCTCAAGCTACTGTGAGGCACAAGTAATTCACGCGTCAGCGAACTCCGAAGCATTGTTACAATCCGTAATACATTGTTGTTGTCTTGCGCAATATCACTGAAATCGCTTGCGAAATGTGCACTGTATATACGTTTGTCTGTTTGTATTTTTGCATTGTCATACGTTATGCCCTCTGTGAATGTATTTGGCTTATTACGATGAAAAATATTACAATAAATATAATTATCAGGAGTTTGATATTGCATTCATTGCCAATATCGCACTTTGATCTATACATATAATAAAATTCTAACTAAGTCGAATCTGTACATTAAATATTTTTTGTAAAATCTTATTGAAATAGACATTATTATCGATACAGAGGCCGAATCTATAGTTTTAAGAATTTTTGCCTGTCTGTCTGTTACCGTATTACGGAAAAACCACTAGAGGGATTTTGATGAAATTTGTGGTACGATGATTGCTGGTTATCCGGGTCAACATATAGGATACTTTTTATTGTGGGAAAATATCTCATTTCTGAGAAATCTATTCTAAACGTTAAAACGTAAGTAGGGACGAACCCGAGCGGAGCGAGGGTGAGTCGCTTATATATATTATATATATATATATATATATATATATATATATATATATATATATATATATATATATATATATATATATATATATATATAAGAAGAAAATTTGTATATTATTTTTTTAACAGAAATAGAACGAGATTATCGTTATCTTTGAACCATATTCATATACCAACTTGCAGTAGTATTAGACTACCGTGTGTCACTTTCCAAACAAATAGCTGTACGAATGAACGCAGTTTGTCTAAACAATGGCATTGTAAATTTCTCAACAAATTGAAACAATGACACACCTTTTATTAATAGAAAGCTTTAGAAATATAAAGTACTAAATGGTATTTCTTTACAAATGTGAGTATAAAAATGATAGAACTTTCCTTCAAATTATAAAAATAGGCACATTAAATATTTAAATAACGAAGTCTCTGTTTAATATAATTACCCATATATTCAAAGCACTCATAATATTGTGGAAAATGTTAATTCACATGAGTTACCTTCGAGTGCCATAAGCACCATATAAGCAAAACTCAGGCACGCACGGATGACGACATGAACGCTGGTACACTACCGCGAAATCAGCACCATACAGTGAATTCACCAACCGACCAAAATATTGATGTTTACTCAACAAGCCTTGATATACGTAAAAAATTATGGCGATAAATAAAAATCTATAGTTTTATATTAAAAAAAAACGTTTCCATGGATATTTTTTTTTTAATAATTGTTAATCTTACCTTAATAACAGATTATAATTATTCTATCTCAAAATGACTTACCTGAAAAGAATAAAAACAAGATTAATAAGTCAGTCAGTCTTAATTAATAATATTTTATAAAATGTTCACAGAAAAAACCTTTAATACTTTAAACAAAAGATAGTGAAAAACAACAACGTATAATAATTAATTTAAAAACCTGCTTTAGAAAGTATTTCTGAAAATGATGACAAACATAAACAACCAAACTTACTCCAAATACCTACGTAAATTGAAACATTTCCCTTCCGTCCTGGCAAAAAATGAAATGAAATAAAATACTATGCTATTAAATATTTAAATAAATACAAAAATTCAATTACGACATAATGTGACCAACCATCAATCAAACAAAAGCGTACGCGGCCGGCGATCACATTGGCCGGGCCGCGGACACGATCGCGAATGAATCCGAAATGAGGCAAATAAGCAATTACGCGCTCATATTTGGCTCGATTACACGCTACGGGAGATTTCAGACGCACTGCTGGACACATCGCTCGCTAGAATGACCACGACATATCCATGGAGTTAAGTAAACGAGACAGGATAGTTTAACACACATTGTTAAGACAACTACATCTACGTAGTAAGTATAACAAAGGATTACGTACAGTTTGTGTGTACATTGTTATAATGAAAAGACATGTAAAGGGCGGTGTACGATATACATTGTAGATGCTTAAATGACAGTATTTAGATTTATCCTATGTTCACCTGCATGTATGCATGAAATGCCAGATGCTTTTTTCGTTAAAATGTTCAAAGCAAGAAAAGTGCTTATTTTGGAACTAAAATATATTGGAAAGATTTATTTTAATTGATTAAATAAATCCTAAGTTAACTTGTTTGAAACCACTGCAAGCCTTGTTTAATATTTCCTAACTAAATGTTAATAAAAACGTGTAATCTGCTCCGTCTTAATGGGCCAAAAATGGGTGCTCGTAACTATATAATGACTTTGTATGGCATATAATATATATGTAATATGTTTTTTTTTGTTTACAAAATGTATATGCATCTATTATATATTCTTTTGTATTTAATTGACACCACGATAACATTGCTAAAGATGGTGTCCAGGTGAAGTTCCTCGTCCTACACGCTCTCCTATCAAGAGAAAACTGTGAAACACGTGAGAACAGAATCCCTAGCAGTAACTTTAAAATAATTAGAAAAGGATATTTTTCTAGACTTTAGGCACTGGTTAACGAATGCTAAAAACATGTTTACTTGATAACATCAACAACGCACTTAAATGCGGCCTTGATAACGACGTGGGAGTAATTCCAATTGTCATTCTTTGTATGTAGACTATTTATTAGGTACTTGCATAACGTAGGTACTCGTATATTATGGTAAGCTACTTAGCGTGATCTGATAATATCAGTTTGCTATAATGCAAAACTTGTTTGATATACTTTCACGGTTCATCATAACGTAATAATGCATGTACAGTATGCACTCGAAAAAATATTTTGCACTGGATTTTAAATCAAGTATAATAGAGATAATTTATCAATAATTACGTAACCCACAAAATAAAAGTAATGTGTGTTATGTTTCATCCTTGCTGCGAGATGTACAATGTACATATGTCTCCGACTGCATAATACCTACTATATTCCTTCGTCAACTTGTTTTCATCTTTTTAGTTAGCTTTTATGTATGCAGTTGAGTTTTTGAATTTTTATAATATACTTTTTTTTCATATTAATCAAAACCCTTAACATTCACTTATCTCTATTACAATTTACAGAAATCGTCATAAAGAAAAAAATGACTGACATTTCTTTTATAAATAGGCTTTGATGATGATATAAAAATACATTAAGAATTTTTTAAACTAAATATCACGACATATTATTATCGTTGTCCACCTATGTCACAAGTTTCCCAAAGAATAATATTTTTCATGCGAGCGTAAAAGTAAATCTCGCTTTCTGGTTGCCTCGAGCATTTATAAACAATATTTTCACAATAAAGCGTAGAACTATTTTATAGAATTTGTTTCTAGGGTACGTGGATCGCGGCCACAATTTACCAACAAAACACATCGGGATCACATTTACATAATAAGCACAGCCTGCGCAGAAAAGCGACGATATATTCGGATTTTCCATATTATTTTACCTTATCCAATCTTGAGCAAAATTATGTTCACGACTAAACCAAATACATTACATTGATAAAGATTTTTTTGTATTGAATAAATTACATTGATAACAATAAATTTTTATTCAATAAGTTTCATTAGAACAAAGTACATAAATGTTAAAAATGCGTAGTTTTCACATTGGTGTTTTTACTTTTTATTTTGATAGGTAGGTATTATATTTTGTTTACATTCATTATAGTAAAATAAAATCGATTAAGTGCGAGTCGAATTTGCACACGATGGGTTCTGTACCATCGTATACGTACTTTTTATTAATGTGACTTTTACTCTATGTATGTAGTAGTTAAATTAATAAAAAAAATGTTTCTTGTATTTTTATTTTTTTATTTATTTTTTATATTAATTGTTGTAGCGGCAATAGAAATACATACTCTGTGAAAATTTTAAGTCTCTACCTATTATGGTTCATGAGATACAACCTTCTGACAGATGGACGGACGAACAGCGGATGCTTAGTAATAGGGTTCCGTTGGTACACTTCGTGTACGGAACCCTAAAAACTACAAATTAAACAAACGAATAACGCTTCTATGCGACATGTGCCTTATTTCTGTCTTTATGCTGAGCATTAATCAGTCGAGTCGAGTATTTTAGTAGACATAACAAGGTATAATAACATGAATCACAAATAATGAAAATACCGCCTAGTAGGCAGTTAGATGTTCTATTTCTTGAATTTAGCAGTAATTTCTCTCTAAAGGTCCTGATGAGAGCATAAAATAAAACGAAATGGTCAATCGGCATCCAGCGACAACGCGTTGGTCGCGCGCCAACTGTCGCGAGACATCGATATACTGGTAGGTACAGTGGACAACAAGTTAAATCGAAACTGAAGTTTCAGTCTTTACGTCGTTGGAATAGAATCGATCAGTGTATGCGAATACTGCACCCGATAACCACGCATCGTTAAGGCAATGCACACACTAAAGATTATTGAATCACGTTCTTTGAGCTTGGGTCGGTAAATAAGCTGATTAGATGCACCGCCCACACTACGCTCTCAAAGCTTTCGATATAATTTATAGCAAATCTTTGGCTTATCTTGATGCGACTTTGACGATATGTTATCCAATTCATGGTTAACGTCTTAATTAGGTATTTACTGAGATTTATGTCACTAAGAACATTTTGCAGGGTTTGAAATATTTATAGAGCCGGCATTTTTGCTTTAATAATAGAAATTAGTTTAATGTATATACACAAAAATAATTATTTGCAATATACATACACTTTAACAATGCATCTATACTACAACTGTAAAACATCACATTGTTGTATACATAAAACTTAATTAATCGAACTGGTCGGTTTATTTTTTCCAACGCCACCAATTACAGTTAATTGGCATTTCCTATACTGCGCTAAAATAGCACACGCGTAATTATAGACTCAAAATAAATTGTAAAATCGCAAAAGCGCAGTTGTTACTTAGTAAAGTACTTAATTTGTAGCCATCTGCCGTATTATAGTAACAAAAGGTTGAAAGTAGTGGTTTAACTACTTTCCTTGGCATGACTTATGAGCATATAATTATTATGATAATAATACAACAATGTATAGGCATTATATATGTTAACATAATCTGAAATTCTAATGGTGACTATTTACAGCAATTTTATATATATTGTGTGTACTGTTAAGAACTATATATTATATACAAAATTTCTAAATATTATAAATCTATTAGTTTAAATGTACTCATAAGAATTAAGACATTGAAATTGTTTTAATGTATTTAATACTTATATGCAAAACTTTATAATATATTAAATTGTCAACACTAAGTGCATGAAGAAAAAACATTGGGGGAAGCATAAACAGCTTAACATACTCTAATATATATGAGTATATATATATATATATATATATATATATATATATATAGTACCTGGGCGACCGAGCCTTGCTCGGAGTGTTTGGCCAAAAAAAAAAACATTAAAAAAAAAACAAACTAAGAATTTGAATAACTACGAAAAAAACAAAATTAAAATCTTTGTGTCCGACCGGGATACGAACCCAGACACCTGTGGTTGTCAAATTTGCGCATTGGCCGCTTGACCATGATGCTTATAGATTGAGCATGCGAAATTATCGAACATAATATTTTGCATGGAATTATTAATTATTAATTTATTGAAATAATGAAAAAGGAATCATAATAATAATTAAAGCTCTATTTATTTATTCATTTATTTATTATAAAGGCTTACTAACTGAATTTACATAAAAACATTTATTTAACATTATAATTTTACCTATTTGTATATATAAATTTAATTTAAAAGTATGCCACAGCTTTTTATAAAAGTATTCCATTAAAATTTTATTTGGTTTAAGGATTATATAAGGAGCCATTTTAGTTGTACAATAAACAAAAGAAGAAATAAAAACTAATCTGAATATTTAAATACACTTTCTTTTTAAATAAATTTAAAGTATCAGAAAAAATGTCTATATCACATTGCTGAAATATAAAATTATATAATTTAGTGACTATTTATTAAACTTATAAATTTTTGAACTAATAATTTTGTAATCTGGAATTAAATTATTTTAAAAATCTTTAATTTTATTTGAAATTGTATTGTATATATATAAATTGTCATTAACAAATAAATAAACAATGACAGTAAATTAAATTAATTCAATCGAGTAAATACTAAACATTTCACAATAATAATACATATAAATAAAATTTCTTTCCATACATTAATTCTGACAATAGTTATAAATTAGGTATTTAATTTCATATTTAAATGTATTTATTTAGTAAATGTCTTTTTCATGTATAGGACCCCTTTCGGTTAACTCCAAAGTAGTCCTGCATAGAGCTCTCCGTTGGAGATTATGCTTGTATGATTGCAAAGGGTTTCTTTTCAAATTTTGTTTCCAATATAATAATTTGTTTCTGATATGCCTATCAAGTTTATAATTTTATCTTTGTGTTCTTTTGATTTGTTGTAGGAAATACTGCTTTTAATTCTAGAAGTTTTTTTTTTCTGGTGAAGATATGTATACCTTTGTTCATTGTATGGTCTGTTTTTTCTTTGGAGGGTTAATGGTCGAACTCCCCCCACAGTGACCGGCCCGTACTGGGGGATAAAGATGAGGAGGTTCCTACTGTGTTTAATAAACTGTATCTTGCAGTGTTGATTTTAGTTGTTCCTGGTTATCATTTGTGTGGTTGAAAGTTAATTTTCTAAATTCTAAAGAAGCGTTCTTATTATTATCCACAATAATTAGTTTGTCATATTTAAAGAAAGCCGTTTTGCCTAGGTCTTTTTCTTTATCTTCAGTTGGGCTTGTAACTCCTTGCGTTTGTTTAAGACTATTTTTTTTTCCTCTAGTTCTATGATAGGATTTTTCACCTTATTCTACTCTGAACATAACCAAGTTTCTTGCGCCTAATATGTCTTTCTAAATTATTTATTGAGGTACTTTGTTCCTGGATTTTTTTCTCAAGAACTTCAATTTTTTTATTTCTAAGTGTTTAAATCATTATTGTTGATTTTATTTTTAATGGCTTCTTTCATTTCTAACAGTTCTGTTTTTCTGCTGTCTTATTTCTTGTTGCATGTTTATTAGCAACTTTTTTATGTCCTCCATCTTATGTGTGTGAAGTTGGAAGTAGAAAAAGCTGATTGAAAAAGAGCACCAATTACACCTAGTTGAATTGCAAATTTTTATACCGAGTATTAGTTTTTTGAGGTTATAAAACTTATGTTTTAATATTTGACGCTTTCACTTCACAAATTATTTTGTTTTATTGTCATCACACAGAAAAGATGGTTTTGCACTGATAGTATCTTTAAGTTATGTTTGTTCACTTTTGTATTTGTTTGGTAGGTGAATTTTAAAAGCTCATTTGGTTCTTCAACACATCAAGACTTGGTGATGTTTACATATTGCCCATAGGTTTTATCGATTTTATTTGTAAAAATGTATTCTATTTTTCTTTAGATTATTTCCACTTAAATATTTTTAAACTTGATGTAAATACGGACACGATGTTGACAGTTGCACAGTGGCGCCACCCACCCACCAGAAGTGACAATGCAAAAATTGTAAAAATGCAAAAGAAAATCGCATGAAAATTCGAAAACTCGCGTTTTCTCAGAAATAAGACTAATCTAGATCGATTTATCGCCCCCGAAACCTCCTACGTGCTAAATTTCATGAAAATCGTTGGAGCCGTTTCCGAGATTCAAATTATATATTGATATATATACATATATACTATATATACACATATATATATATATATATATATATATATATATATATATATATATTGCTCAGACTGTGCATTTGCCTCACTCCCCATGGACGCACTTTCCCTTCAGCATCCAGCAAGAGACAGTACGAAGTTGCCTCATGCGGTCATTTGATCAGATATTTGAATGGGATATCACATGCGATAGTTAAGATGACAAGACAATAATTAGGAGTGAATGTTCTATTTTGACACAAAAAAAATTAACTCTAAACAATCGTGTGAGAATTTGTAAGGAAAATACAACATGCAAAATATCAAATTTTTCAGTCATCAGTGAAAATTAACTAAACAGATTTCAATGAAATTTTCCTGTTGCTAAAATTATTATATGTTCAATAATAGACTGTAATATATAGATTTAAAATGTAGTTTTATTGTAATTACTTGTTTTAATATCAAAATTTCTACATAACGGTGATGGCTGAAAAAGAATTACAACTGTATAATGTTCAGAGCTAAATGAAAATGCAAGCGCATGCAAAGCCGCAGGCTGACACTAGTAATGATCTCTTAATAAGACTCGTGGCAGTAAGACGCACTCGGCACTATGTGCTCCGAATGTTAATATCGCGGCCCACAATGAATAACTATGCTACAGACTGTTTAAGTATGGGGTGTTTTCGCATACGCTTGTTCCAGTACTTATTTCTAGTATTTACGTTCTAATAACAAACTTTACTGAGTAAATATAAAAAGTATTAACTGATTTTGATTAACTTAATTACAATGAATATATTATTTAAATAATCAGTTATAAAGGAAACAGAAAATTTGCAAGTCAATTAGATAATCTATAGCTATTTGTAGTAAATAAATGTAATTAAAATTAATTGAAATATTTTTTCAACAATTAAACGCATACGCTTAATAACTTCCATTGTGTTTTAAAATGCGTTTGCTACATATAAAATACAAGCGACTCACCCTCGCTTCGCTCGGGTTCGTCCCTAGCTTGCTTCCCAATACAAACTTTCATCCCCATTTTCACCTCCTTAAGGGATGATTTCCGGGATAAAAAGTACCCTATGACCTTCCCGGAGTATCTATTCAGAGATTACCCCCTACAACCTCACAAACTCACAAACTTTACCTCTTTATAATATTAGTATAGATTGTTGCACAACATTATATTATCAGTTGTATTCAGTCAATGTGCCAAGCCCTCTCATATTGTATGCGTTGTAAATCATAGCACCTTTTGTGGCGAGCCGTCGACGTCCGCACTACCGGATGATCTCGCAACGCATCAGGGGGATTAAATGTAATATTGTTAATGTATTTGTTATTCCACTTCCGTGCCTTTTATTGCGTTCTTTTTTTGAAAATAACAATAGTATAGAAGCTTTGTGTAACAATTAATATATGTGTCATGGTGTGTTTATTGAGAGCTCGTCAAACATTAGATAACTAATATAAAGCAATTTTATTTTTTATATAATATATTAATTACTAAGCGCTACTATAAATATAATAAGAGTAGAGGTCTTCTATTTACAGACCTTTTTAATAATGTGTGAAATACTAAATTTACATTCTCGTCTAATATAATAGAACCTTCTTTTTTTTGGAATTCGGTTAATAACTACTTTTACAAACAGAAGGGTCTTCCATTATATATATATATATATATATATATATATATATATATATATATATATATATATATATATAATATTGATAAATTATTTACATTTTAGAGAAATATAAATAAGACCTTTTCAATGCAGTGTAAATAAATAATAACAACCTACATATAAAAACTATTCAAAAGTATTTTAAGAGTACGTGGGATTCCATTTGTTGGTCGGATTTGGAATATAATGTCCCCAACAAAAAATCTGTAAGTATTAACATAATAACAAGTATAAAAAATTATGAATATATAAATAAGATTATTATACACAAAAATATCACTATAGAAAATGAAAAGTGCTAGTAGACTATACTAACATTCCTTCAGACAACTAACTCTGTGCAACGTATAACATGCCCTAAAAATACTATCTAATATATAAATATTTCGTGTCACGGTGTTTGCGGTCGCACTCCTCCGAAACGACTCGACCAATTTTAAAGATTTTTTTTGTATATTTGGTAGGTATGAGAATAGGTCGTCGTATTTTTCAACCTCCAATTCCCTTCCCTCTCATTTTTTAATCGCGATTTATAGTATTTTTGTATGAACAGTTCTGCCGCAGGTTCTGCTAGTATCAATATATGTATAATTCTTCAGATTTTCGTATAAAATGTATATAAACTATAATTGAATTATTTTAATAATAATTTATGTAATTAACAAAAATATATGCGATAGATCTTCGAGTAACGAAATAAAATACCACAAATGTAACGTTTAAATTTTAAATAAATAGGATTAATAAAAGTATTGACGTAACTAAAAAGCGAGCTGTTTATCATGTATGTGTAATAACTTTTATAATAATTTACATATACAAAATCTATATTTTCGGTGTATTTATTAAAAGTAATTTATTACCCGATTATCTAACTACGGGTTAGATTCAATCAACGTAATGATTCAAACAAAAACTTCTAAACTTTATTTATTAAATTGAAATTTATACACGTGTATAATCTAAATAAAGAAAATGTTTAATAATATGTACTAGAACTAGTAGTACTAGTAACGACAACTAATAAAAATTAAAGAGAATTTATAGTCACAGAGGACATAAGTGAAAATACTATGTTATGTAAAGCGAGACTTAAATGACTTAGTATAAAATTTACCTGTAGAACTGTTGGGCTAGGTAGGATTTAAAAAAAATACAAGAAGAGTTGAGCGAAAAAATTGAGTATGTACTATTTTGTTACTTAATATTTTAAACTATTGTGCATTAAGCTTTCAGCAAAAATATACGATAACTTAAACTAAAAGAAAGCCACCATATTACCATGAAACAATGGGCAGTTCATACCATATTAATAATCTACAAGTTTATCACTAATAGCCGACTTGCATATAGAATCATAATCAATAACGCATATAGCCAAGGCCTTGTGTATGTAGGTCTCACATAACACCGACCAAATTGACCGCATAAACCGATCAAATATGTATCCAATAGTGCCGGGGCAGCAGTCAGGCACTGCCCATTGGCACACTTCGTAATTACATCGCAAGTAATTATCGACTTCGACGAACACTCAACGGAACGCATTAGAACAGCTGTAGAATTCTTGCGCATCAATAATGTTTACAAGATGGATTCGCCGCCTGTTTGTATATAATATATATCTCATTTTTCTTCTTCTTTGTCTATTTCTAACTCTATTAATACAAATAAATAATAAATAAATATGTTGGGACCTTAACACACAGCACCATCTAGTTCCATGGTAAGCTACGAGGCTTGTGTTATGGATACCAGACAGTTGATACACTACACATATATAACTTTAAATCAGGGTATGAAATTATCTAGATAAATATATCTTTAGTGAATCTTTAGTGAAAGTGTCAATATAATTGTTTTTATTCTACCTTTTCATGTGTACATTTCGAGGCTGATTTCTAGCAACTAGCGTTAGTAGGGTCTCGGAGTATACAATATACATACATAACATATGTATGTTTAACTACGAGTATTTTAGTATCTACCACTTAACATGAAACCCATTTTGTAAAATTAATCGGTACAAACTAGCTGCCAGAAATTATTATGTACAAGATAACGTTGGAGCTTCAATAAAATATGTCCTGTAGCTGCTATCTAGTAAAGCTTGCCCAAACAGAATACATGAAATAGGTATATATTAATTAAATCAAATTTAAAAATTTTGCAAATTCACTGTCTAACTTTGAAAACACGTGTTTACATTTTTACACTCTGTATTATGTTATATCATATGTTGGATGCCTATAATAAAAATGATATTTATGTGTCACACCTGGTTTTGCTGATGATATCATAACAAACAGATACAAACTCTAAATATTAAATATTTTTTTGGGAAATCTTATTGAAATAAACATTATTATCGATATAGAGGCCGAATCTATAGTTTTTAGAATTTTTGTCTGTCTGCCTGTCTGTTACCGCATCACGGAAAAACCACTCGAGGGATTTTGATGAAATTTAGTATGATGATAGCTGGTCATTCGGGTCAACATATAGGATACGTTTTACCGCGGGAAAATATCATCAAAAACTGCATTGTAAGAGTATACTAATATGTAAAACTTAAGAATTTGCTTTTTGGTCATCTGAACGCCGGCGGAGCTATATAATGCTAGTTAAATATATGTTAGTAGATAAATTATAGTAGATACTCTTATCTTTAAACATTTAATTTTGACATCTTATTAGAAACCGATGACAGTAACAAGAAATTGCCGCCGATAGCAAATTGGTTCTATGAAAATAATAATTTAAAGAAGTATGTAATTAATTTTGTATATAATCACTCTCCATTCTATTAAAGTAAAAGTTTTAGAACGATTTAGTCACAGACAGATTTAATGTAAAAATAATTTCTTCTATTTATGTATGTACGTAAAAAAGTGTACGTATGTATATGTAAAAAAGCACATTCATTATCTTCAGTCAACAACAGAACCAGTCTTCAAACATTTGTATCTGTAGAAGTGTTAGATTAAGGTTAACTTTTCCATGGTTTTTAAAGGCGCTTATCACTTAGCATATAAAGCAAATGGTCCGTAGTCTCCCACTTAGATACATCATCGGAGATGAAATTATTCATCACGACAAGTTGTGCCCGGCATTTGAGGTGGCGAGAGTCGAATCGTGCGTGACGTTCATCAGAACGCTCGATTACAATAGGGTACGGGGCAATATGCATGACCTAGAGCTGACGGTTTAATATTCAAGTGTCGCTCGCGCGCGGCGCACGCCTTGCTGTAATAAAAGCACGCTCCGACGCTTAACGAGCTAGACCGATGAGCTCCTTCGTATTTCAAACAAGTCGACCCTGTACGTGACCGCTACGAGGCTACATCTTAATTTCTGCAGTAATGTCGAGATTGTGAATTATTATCTTTGTTAATACCCCATGTCGGGGCAAGCATTAAGGTTTCAGCGTGCTCCGCTACGTTGTAAACATGAAGCCTTAAGAATGAAATGGGGTTGTGTAATAGACAATTGTTTGTATGATAAGTTCAAGATATTCTAGAAAGATTGTAGAACGAGATATTCAGAATATATCAAAACTCATTCAAAAGATAGATAATATTAAAGTAATATTTAAACACGATTCTTCAGACACGAAAAAAGAATGTAACGCAAAGTGAAAAATACGTGACTTACATTTCAAATAAGAAAATTGTCTTTTACCAAACACGAGCCTTTAACAATGGCGACTAATTTTCATTTTGGATCTGCAAAACGTAGAACACAAAATAAATAAATACATATATTGCCATATCTGATACAGTTCCATTATTAGAAACTACTTACAAGTAGCAAGTTCATACTAAAACGGATACCCGCTAGCAGTTTCCAACTCAAACTTCTAGACTGGAAAGAAAGTTATCAGCAATCGAGGGGCCATTGATTGTGCACAAAGAGCCTTTCGTCTCGCGACATTCGAGTTCGATTTTCTACTCACAATGCGGGCCCCGTTTTTCGTCTTGCATTTAGTATAATAGTACGGTTCATTCGGTCCCAGCCGACATTGTTCGCTCTTTTTGATTTATCCTGAAGACTACAGGGCATTTAAGTGCACATTTCAAATCTCGAACACACTTTTACCTACTTTAGGAAATTTGTCTGATTCAAATATTAGCGACTTAAGTACATTAGAGCGATTCACGAAGCTCTAAGTCTGTTTGGCTAGAAGCCAAAGTACTTGCACAATGCACAATAAATACCTACTACACCAAGTACTCTTAATTACTCCACTTCCATTCCACGAGTTACAGAGCAAAATAAAAACATATAGTTTTGTCATTTCTCAAATTCGATCTCTGTAATAGAATTCTAATTACTGCAATAACTTTATATATAGTGACAGTACAAATAGCGTCCTTAATGAAGCTTCAATATTTTTAACTCTCTTCGCTCTGCGCTATGAGTTAAAGAACATCATTTTTTTTATGAAAACTACTTATAATAATACTTAAGGAAAGTATATAAATTAATCCACCCTTTTAAGAATATATTGATATTATATTGGATTGGATATTAGGTACCTATATTGAATGCTCTTTCCAAGGGCAAGTGCAAGGTACTTCCTTTTTGTCTAACAAAAGAAATATTTATATATATTATAATCAATGTAATCAAACCAGGCCATAGATTTGTCTTTCACAATTGACAATTACAACTGACATTACGAGTACGTTTTACAATAATTGTGTTCTCGTCAAGCATTTAGTTGCAAAAGTTAATATGTATGTATTATGTACATATATCGCTTTTTTATAGATAATAATAAATCTTTTAACTTTTGAGATCCAATCTATTCAAATATCATATTACTCATATTACCAATTTGGTACATCGACTTTCCTAGAATCAACCTCTGAAACTCTTTATGAATAATTAAAGCCAACATTGCCGTCTGTGTTTCTATGCAGCATTCTATTACTATCAAAGGTTATCGTTATGCTTAATAAGTAAAATAGGTTCACCGTTTGTTTAAAATAAACAATAATTGAATGTTATACTAGATAGAGATATGTTATTCTATATAAACTAAAAATATTCGTTCGAGTTCAAATGTGAGTCTAAAATAATTTAGGACCGCGATCCTTACTTTAAGGGCCTTTATACTTTGAACCTTGACCATGAAAAGGTTACAATTAACTATATGAAAACATTTAACTAACCGAAAAACTAAGAGCACACAAATATCCAACCACCTTTATTGCTTGTAGTGAAACAAATAGGACGAAGTGAAGTTTCTGTTTACACATGCCGTCGGTAATCCGAGGTGCAAAGCGATAGAGGAATCAAGCAACAGTTATTGGCTGAGCCTCTGCGCCCATTCCATTGTTCACGGTTTAAGCCGATATTGTTATTTCCCTCAGCCTTAATAGACAAGACATATTAATTGAGATCATTTCTCGACCCGATCGGTACAAGCACTGCTCATAGTTAAAGAACCAAAAGATTAAACTGAGTTCATATAAGACTACCCTCGGTTTGCTAAGGCTGGTACCTTGGTTTTTAACAACCTATGTGCTAAAAGGTCACAATCTACCTGTGTACTAAACTTAATCCAAATGCGAATAGCCCTTTCCTCGTAAAGGATTAACAAACATTCACACATACAAACTATTGCATTTATAATAGTAATCCGATTTACATTGTTCAAATATCACGTGACTGAATTTCATATAATTTCCAAATACTTCTTAATATCAGTACCATATAGTTTTTATAAGTAGAGCAGCTGCTTCACATCAACAACTCTAGAAGTGAAATAGCAATGGAAATTAGTTTTCAACAATATATCGCACCCATTCCGCGAAGATAGTAATGCAGTATCCTTAACATAATGCGAATATAAATTGAAACAATTTAATCTCTTATAGAAAAGTGTTGTGTGAAATTAAAGAATAATTAATTTTTTGACAGGACTTTCTTACACTATAAAAAGCCATGCTCTAGTTAAAATTTTCATTAATCGTGAAAGAAACGCTTCATGTTATTCAAAATAACATCAGCGTGTAATAAAGTTGCGAGACAGGTAAATTCAGAAGCGAAATTCTGTAAAGCGTTACCTAAAAATTGTTTTCAACCCGCAACACGCTCACGTCAAAAAGCCAAAATCGACAAACAAATTCAATTAAAACTTCGAGGCGAGTAACCTCAAGCCGAGAACATTAGAAGAAGCATAATTAATAATTATAAAGGGTCCCATAATATGGAACAAACAAGATTAGAACTAAACAATAGATTTTAGTTAACCAACGATCACTCATTCACGGGACGTAAAACCGAATCTAGAGGAACTAAGTCTCCTTTTCTCCTTTTTATCCGAATATATCTGTCTTTATTGTTCGGAAGGGGGAATGTGAGACGGGCTATTTGTTTTTACAGTCGAGCGCCGCCGAACAAATTAGATGGACAAACTGTTGGAGCGGTTGAGGTGTCTATATTCCGCTCTACGAGAGTTCTTCTGTTCAATTCGTTCGAAGAATGTCTCCACGAGCTAGTTCGAGTGAGGTAATCATTTTCTCTTCGCTGCCAATGAAGATATCGCGTTAACAGTTATATTGGAATTTCTTTATTGTGCAGCGGTGTTGTGCTTTTGCTTATGATACGTTTAAAATAAAAGAATATAATGTCTACAATATTTTGTGTGTATTATTTTATGTATTTTTTTAAATGCTTACTACTGTACTACTATCCTACTTTAAATAAGTATTTAAATATCGCATTTTTTTTATAAATATATATAGTAAACAATTATTTGTTTTGATAAAATCACGAAGTCCTAGTCGTAAAGATAGGTAAAATTAAAGGAACGATGGCAGTTTTGCAAATTGTGAACAAACTACAACAAAAGTACTTGTAGGTTTCAGGAAACCTTACAGTTACTGTCTGCGCGGGCCGTTATCTGATTCCTGCGACTAGTTGGTCAATCGATCGGCCACCCGATCCAGGAAAGCGGCAAAAGTCTGGCCCGTCTGACGTCTTTATAATACTTAGGAATACCGAATATCATAGGAATAATATACATAGAAATACTTTTCGCGGTTATAAGTTGATGGCATTATATTAAAAATAAAATATCTCTATATTTCTTACATATAGGTAATATACCTACAATAGATAAACAAATAGGTATAATAATCATTTAAAAAGGTCTCTGAATAGAATAACGTATATATGTACCTGCTACAAATGTATTAAAATATTATATTTATTAAAAAAACTAGCGACTCACCTTCGCTCCGCTCGGGTTCGTCCCTAGTGAAAATTTAGGTTTGTATATATTTTTAATGCCGAATCATAAAAAATAAAAATAAAAAATGTTGTCCAAAAAATAAAATTTAAAATTGGGGTGGACCACCCTTATCTTTTAGAGGTATGAAAAATAGTTTACGTCCTAATTTCAGACCTACTGAATATATACACAAAATTTCATAAAAATCGGTCAAGCTGTTTCGAAGGAGTTTTGTTACAAACACTGTGCCACGAGAATTTTATATATTAGATATATCAAAGTAAATGTAATATTGCAATACATAATTAAAATTTCTTGATAAATTGTCATATAAAGTAAAAGCGTTAATTTTCGAAATAATTAAATTTTATCGCTCGAGTGCTCCCCTCACGAATAATGTCTTTTATGAAAAACTTGCCCTACTTTTGTTCTTATCCTGCAGCCATGCTATAAATAAGTATGTCTATATAAGATAACGACTCTAATTAGAAACATTAAAGAATCATATTTTTAAAGTTATCAAAAGTTTCATTACCTATATTAATTTTACTATTTTTAATAACAAAAGTTAACGTTTATTTGAAATTGTAATATTCTTGTTTTATATTATATGGCTAGTTAAATGTAAATAGAACTCCATACCAAACATTTAAAGTGACTCTAGACAGTAGTGGCGCCAGTGAAGGCAGACTCGCCGGCGCCAGCCGCGCCCGCCAGCACCCCTGCCTTCACGTGAACCAGTTATTATCTTTACATTTACCATGTTTTGTAAAACACTACTTAGCTATCGTAAAAAGAGTATTCTAACTTAAAGTGCGCGACATTATTTTAACGTCATGCGAATTGAAAAAAAATAGAGATACGTATCAAAATGCAAGTGATCATTATACGTTATTTATTACCTTAAATTATCAATATTTAATATTCGACATACATTTACGGCATACATGTTTAGTGGCTATTAATTATGTATGCAATAAAAATGTTAATTTCATATATTTATTTATCTTTTTGTAAAAATAATTGATATGTTATAAAAATTAAGAATCAGTATCGCTACATACATATTTTATTTTTATAATACTTTCTTAGATTTACGCGAACATTTGACATTTTAGATAAAATTATCTTTTCGGATTTTTTCGCGGATTTACTTTGATTTTTGGTTTCCAACGTTTCGAATGCGTTACAGCAGTTATGGCCACGGGAGAGACTAAGGTTATAGACGTCTCAAACACATATACATGTTACAGACAGTGCCTTATATAATATTTATAAATATTATATATAATATTATATATATATATATATATATATATATATATATATATATATAATATTATATATATATAATATTTATAAATAAGAGAATAATATATACCTACAATTTATGCTAACAGTTATTCGTTCTAGCATGTTTTAATGTAAGATAAGCTAACTTTATTTGATAATTTCAAAGAACACGTGCTCTACGAGTATATAACATTATTTCAATATTTTTGACATACCTATAAACTAAAGTTGCAAATTTACTACTTAAGTTACATAGCGAGTTGAACCTAAACAAAATGTAAATATAATCTGTATGGTAGATGAGTGAGTCTTTGTAACGGTACTTTCGACTATTATGATGTTAACGTAAAGGTTAGTTGTATTTGTTATCATTAATTTCTTATTTGAAATGACTTTTCATATAAGTATAAAAATCAAATTCAAATAAGTATATTCGTCTACTAAGAGTACAATCCTGTATATAAATAATCTTTTTTTATGAACTTTATATTAGGTTAGGCTAAATAAAATATTCTAAAATTTTCGTTTATATTAATAGTACAATTTAATAATTATATTTCAGTAGAAGACTCAAAAGAATTGTCCTCAATTTAAATCAATAAATGGATTCGATCATATACCCACGTCAAAATTCTATTTCTCTTGTAATGTGGTCATTTTCCACATAATTTCAGCATTCAAGTAATTGGAAAGTTGCCTGGTGATCATCAGAATTGACATCAATCTCGTGTCTACTCCATTAGATGTCACTATGATTACTACGAATATAGTAGATACATATATACTTGTTTTTACTTTGCGTTAAACAAAACTTTCATCTCGAAAATGTTTTTAAAAACTTGTAATAACTTATATGAATATTTATATGATCTCTGTTTAGAGAACGGACAAAGCGAACATGGTTGCTTTAAGCTAATATAAATAAAGGATTATTCTCGAGTGCCCCCAAGTTATGCTCCTTACACATTACAATACAGAGTGTAGTCATTGTATTAGGCTTTTAGCTTCTCAGTTGTGAATTGTTATTATAAGATCATAATTATTATAAATTCGATACGTTTTGTGTGCTACATTTTTGCTATTAACATATTCCCAAAAAATATAATAAAATATACCTCTACAAATTAACGTAGAAATTTTAAACATTTTCACATAATATAGACTGATATTTACCTAATTATATTGCTAGAATAATAAGGTAATAAATACCTTACCTCTAATACAATTTTACTAATTTCTTTTAAATAGTAATTATTTTATTTATTATTTGTTTTTTAAAATGTATATTTTGATATTTTACCTTGCAGGGTGCAAGGGTCACTTAGTACTTATAATATGTTATTATAATACGCTTAAGTGCGGCTACATCAGCCGCTTGAGTGATTGCGCCTCCACAGCTAGCAAAGGGTCTTGTCCATAATCCTTCCCCTTTGCTTAGTGCATGAATTCACATCAAAGCGACGCAGATACAACTTCTAAACGTTCTGGACAAACTCACTTTGCAGTAACGAGTATTTTCAAGTTAATTATTATTTTACAGTTAATGTTATTACTGCGGTCTGTAATATATTTAGTAAATAAATTAAGCATTTAAATTTTATGCAACAGCGGTCAAAATGAAATCTTTAAATGTAGTAGATATGGTATATGAAGAAAATTAAAATGTAGCTATATATAAATTAGTAATTTAATAATAGTATTTGTTTACTAAATCAGCAATAAAAAGTTCTTTAAACAAACTTTTCATCTCCTCTTTGATGAAATGTTGAAAACAAAACATTGTTGGAGGCTAAGTACTACTTACTTAGATATATTTATTTATAGTTTTTCATAACAAAGGTCCAAACAACACAGTGGATAGCAATCAATTTATAAAGCTCCCCGCACGAGTCGAGACAAGGCGAGCGACATCCACTCTATTTGTCTCGCTAACACAAGCGCTGCCCACTTCTCGCCTGCGAGCGGTTTACGTTGAAGAATTTATCGCTATTCCTTTAAGGCTCCGTTCGCTTTTCCTCTTAACTTCACTGCAGATTTTTATTTCGCTCGAATGTTATTTAAAGTAATTGTACTGTTAGTTTAAATAACCAACAAGATATTTCACTATCTTATCGATATTTTCGACTTTAATATTTGTCTTTTTGTATGGTTGTTTATAATAAATACTAGCGACTCATCCTCGTTTCGCTCGGGTTCGTCCCAAGGTATATTTTCATTTTTTTGAGCGGAAACCTAATTCTTTTACTGAAATAAAAGTAGCCTAAATTGCTCTTTATAACATCAACTACATGCCAGTGAAAGTCTTGTCAAAATCAGTCCAGCCGTTTCGGAGATTAGTCGGAACAAACAAACAGACAGACAAACAGACAAAAATATAAAAAATGTGTTTTTCTTATAAATACCGGATATAATTCCATATGCATTTAGTAAAAAGCTGTTATTTTGATATTACATACAGAAACTTCAATTTTATTTATCTGCATAAATTTTGTTACTAATAAATAATGGGTGTAAGCAAACGCAGAAAATATTGTTTTAAAATTGAAAGAAAAACTAGATACCTACCTACAATCCCTATGAATATATTTTATTATAAAAAGGAAAATTTGTGTGTTTATATGTAGAAGGTAATATCTGAAAACTACTGATCCGATTCTAAAAATTATTTCACTGATAGGAAGCTACATTACCGCCGTGTGATATCTATTGTTATGATATCTAGTGCTAGTGCCCAATAAAATAAAACATAAATTTAAATTAATTTATAATATATTTCTTTTAAGTTTCTACAAATCTGACGTGTTAACGTGTTTTAAGGGAGTTTTACATATGAATTTGTTTACAGAAGTTTTTCATACAATTCAGGAAAAACACTTTTTCCATCACTATACTACATACATATATACCTAATACTTAAAACCAATGGTGAAGATAGTATGAAGAAATAACTTGGAAATACAGGCGACACAGAAGAAAATTAAAATTCATATGGGCAATAAGCGTCATATAATAAAACATATAAATAAAAATGTAAGTAGTTTCAATCTTACACAACTTGTCACATTAACACAAACGTTAGCCTTTGTACAGAAATAAAACTTAATTGCAACGCAGGGCTAGAGATGCTTTCGACATATCGATAAAGATATTTTATTGTAAAATAAGAAGTAAGTACTTTTGGAAAGCTTCTTCTATATTTTTACTAAAATCTATGAAACAAAATTTAATAAGACGTTAAAATTTAGGAGCACAAACGTAAGATGTACAAAGCAATGTGTATATTTTTTCTTTTCTAAATGTTCAAATAGACGAGATGTTAACATGCAGACAAACTATAATATAACAATAGCCGCAAGTTATATATAATCTTTCGTTTTCAGCTGCAATAGTCGCGAGGAAAATTTCCTTTTATTGTGTTAGCGAATGCTTATTGTATACCCGAGCATTTTCTCCATTGTGTTAGCCCGTCGTACCTACCTCTTTGATATTACTTTGTGATTGTTCGATGACAAATCACTTAGGTGATACATTAAGTCTCATCTTACACTAGAAGTCGAATGCTATTAGTAGCTATTATTTAAGTTTAGTCGAAATATAATATCTTCTATGGGCACATTGAAAGTTTAACTTCTCTTTAAGAACGTGGAATAGGAACATACACTGTTTTAGACACCATTATCATTATAGTTAAAACATGTCGAGGATATCACAAACTATCCAACATTATTATTTGATATTTTGTGATATTCTCTTTTAGAGGTAGGAGACTTACCTCTTCCTCAGTGGTGGCGGTGTTGACGGAATCCATGCTTTGACAGAGCGCGAGCTCCATGTTCTTGTGTTGCGGTGAAGTGGGCCGCGGCGATGGCTGCTGGGGCGGTACCAGCGCGCCCTGCGTGGCCCCTGCCGTCTGCTGCACGCCCGTGCCCGTCGCCGGCGGGCTCTGCGCGAGACTCTGCGCCTGTAGGCTCTGGGCCGCCTGCAAGCTCTGTGCCTGCAGGTTCTGTAGCGACTGGTGGGCCAGGTTCAGCTGGTGTTGCTGCACGATGCTCTGCTGCACTATGCTCTGCTGCACCTTGATGTGCTGGTGCACCGCCAGCTGGTGGATGGGGTGGAGGGACGAGGGTGCGGGGTACGGGGGGGAGAGCCGCTGCCGCTTCGCTTGCGCACTCTGAAGCGCTTCGTGCAGCCTCTTCACCGGGAGGGGGCTCTGGCCGAGGTTATCCACGGCTGTGTCGGGGCGTGCCGGCCGAGTCGCGCGACTCCGGCGAGCACTGACAGTTGCAGCGACAGGAGGCGGGACCGCGATACGCGACTATATCGTCTGTGTCGACAACGGCGCACCACCACGCGCGTTGCAATGTCAATTAATTGACTTATTGGCTACGCTCTTTAAACTTAAAGATTACTAATCGGCGAAAGGTAATTGTTCTATATTATATTTGCGCTTGAGCACTTTGTTCTCATTCGTGCTGATCGATGCTCTGCGTGTAAACTGATCCTGAAAAAGAAGAAAAATACATGAAACACTCATAAGTAACGCTTAAATATAGACGCAACTAAGTAAAGGCAACCCGATGTGAATAAGTAGAGCGATATATCGACTCAAATGATAATTCAAAATACCTCACATTCTGTCAGAGTCCAATTAGTAAGAGAAGCCTCTTACCACCCTCTATCGATAAATCGGAAAGCACTCTCTGGTGTATTTCACCCGCGCTTTGAAAAGTAGAAACCTATAATATGGAATCATATGTCGATGTAGATTATAAAAGTGGAAGGTGGTTGTTTTGATAACCCTGATTGCGAATGATTTTTATTTCTAAGCTTCTATATTTTTAAAAAAGGTATTAGAAAATATTGAGAAAACTTGTAAGCAGGTTCTCTATAAATTCTATAATATAACAAACCTAAAAATTAGTAACCATAAATTTCTAAAAGATTATTATACGAATAAAATTGAATGGATTTCCTTCTGTCTATTTAAAATAGACGTAAGTAATAGGTATACTTAGTCAAATACACCTAGTAAAAAGCGACTAATCTTGTTATTGAAATACATCGATTTGTTTTTAATATAAAAATAAATTCTAAAGAAAACAGCTTTAAAATGTTTTTTAGAATGACTAAAGGTCTTTTAAAATGTCAAACAGAAGCGACTGCATACCGACCGACAACACCCACGTGGGGAGTTGTCGGTCATTTAGTTTGTTAGTCATCGCGATAAACACCTAAAACATATAAATTAAAGACTGACGTCACATCAAATTAGTTTCGTTGTCAGTATGTCGTTTCAAAGTAGTTTAATTGGGCGGTTACATTAAGTAAGTAGTCATATTTTTAAATATACTTATATGTATACATCGTGTTATATAACATAAATATACATAAACGAGTTAAATTTATTTTTAAATAAAACTATCTTTTCGGATTTTTTCGCGGATTTATTTGGATTTTTGGTTCCCGACGTTTCAAATGCTTTACAGCAATCATGGTCACGAGAGAGACTGAGGTGTTAGATGTCTCGAAGGTATAGTTGCTACAGACAGCCTACCCACAAATAACAAAATGAAAATTGTACCAATTACCTTACAATATTTTTAAATTTAAAACATTTTTATAATTTTAATTAGTTTTATAATTGAATATGGAATATCATTTATTTAATTTTTGCTGTTATTATTATAATTATTATAATTTTAAAAATATTAATTAGTAATCTATATTTAGTGTTGCCATTACTACATTTATAACCATAAGGAAAAATATAAAATATTATATATATATATATATATATATATATATATATATATATATATATATATATATATATATATATATATATATATATATATGATATTAACACTCCTCTTTTTGCGTCGGGGGTTAATAAAATGGTATACTCTATATACATATATCCTTAGTAATGTTTTAAATATCTACTTATTTAATTCATTCAATTGGGGCTTTTAAGTACACAACGCGTAATGACCATTTGAAGTTAGCTGGTTTGAAGCTACCAAGGTCAGCTTTTTGCTCTAAACGTGATTAAGACGTAAACAAAAAACCTGAGAATTTGTTAACTTAATACACATGTCCAACTATTCTGCAGTATAAATATATTAGGTGTGTGAATATGACTCCGCCCTTTCTCAACAGATGTCGTTATTAGTATTGTTTACGTGTACTAATAAATGACCATACTTGTATTCGATAGTACTGAATGTCAGCTATCTAACGCATTTTATGATATTTGGTTGAAGTGTAAGCAACAATTGTTTTCACCTTTTCGAAAATGTCGGTTTTTATTCCAAATAAACGTCATTTGCGGGAAGTGTTATTACATTATTTTATTGCGAAGAAAACTGCAGCGGAAACTTATCGTTTGCTTGTGGAGATTTATGGTGAGCATGCTCCGTCTAATACAACTTGCAAGGAATGGTTTCGACGATTTCAAAATAACGATTTTAGTACTGAGGATAAAGAACATGGAAAACCACCAAAAAAATTTGAAGATGCTGAATTGGAAGCATTATTGGCGGAAGATTCTTGCCAAACTCAATCAGAATTAGCTGCAGCATTAAATGTTGATCGTTCAACTGTTGCAAAGCGTTTACAAATGATGGGAATGATTCAAAAAGCCGGTTACTGGGTTCCACATGATTTAAAAGAAAGAGACATGGAACGTCGGAAAACCATTTGTCAAATGCTGCTTCAAAGACAGCAAAGAAAAGGATTTTTGCATCGGATAGTCACAGGAGACGAAAAATGGATACACTACGAAAATCCTAAACGCAAAAAAGCTTGGGTGAAACCAGGCGAACCAGGCCCATCACAGCCAAAAATAAATATTCACTGTGCCAAGGTCATGCTCTGTATTTGGTGGGATCAGAAAGGTATTGTATATTATGAGTTGCTCAAACCCTCTGAAACTATTAATGGAGAAGTTTACCGACGACAACTAATGCGTTTGAAGCGAGCCATAGAAGAAAAACGACCAGAATGGGTGAATAGACATAACAAATTAATTCTTCAGCATGACAATGCCAAACCGCATACCGCAGAAGTCGTAAAAAGATATTTAGAGGGACAGGACTGGGAAGTGTTACCCCACCCGCCATATTCACCAGACATAGCTCCTTCGGATTACCACCTATTCCGGACGATGCAGACAGACCTTACTGGAGAAAAGTTTACTTCATGTGAAAGTATCAAAATTTGGATTGACAACTGGATAAGCTCAAAAGACCAGGACTTCTTCCAGCAAGGAATACGAAAACTACCTGAACGATGGGCGAAGGTTGTAGCTGCAGATGGAGCATACTTTCAATAATTTTTTTTTTTAATTTTGTAAGCGAACAAATGTGTTTTATTTTGACAAAAAGGGGCGGAGTCATATTCACACACCCAATATAATAAGTCAAACTCGTTCTTAATATTATATACTTAACTCTAACTAATATTCGTTAAACCATGATTTGTAAATATCTAATAATACCTATGTAATTTATGTCATGTCATTATCTACCATAGACTATTAGTATTTTCTATAAGCCTACTTCTTAAATAATTGACTAGTTTAAGTTAAAAAATCAATTTGGAAATATACAAATAAAGCAATATTAAATTAATAATATTACTACTTAAAGATTTTTCCTGACAGTATGAGTTAATAATTCTTTATATTATAGAAGGAAATACTTGTACAACCAACATTTATAGTTTTTAAACGAACAATGTTATAGGTTTTAAAATACAAAACTATTGCGCCGGCGTGAGTACAAAGTATTCGATAGCTTTAAAATTCACAGATCGGCACTTTCGAACACTGTTGAGTTAGTAAGGCACCCCGATTAGATAGGCAAATATCTAACTCGCTCAGCATGTCTGCAATTACTGTCTAAAACTATCTGAACTATCTCTACATTGATATTATTGAACTTCAATTAGTTAAAAGCAAAAACCACGACATAGATTTTCGCTAAGTTTTAGTGCATTTAGAGGATAATCCACAAACACGAATTAAGTATTTAATATTGTGAATTTGTTATTCTTATATGCCGCTAAGAAGCATCGAATTGGAGTAATTATTTAGATACTTCACTACTGGTTCATGGCGCAGTTCTCATATACATATATTTTAATTAACATATTTTGAGTTGAGTTTTATTGAAAATGTTAACTAAGTAACCTAGGCTTCGGACGTAGTTAGGGCTTAAGCAAAAAAGGGCAAGTCACTAACTAGCTCAATGTAAGAATAGTGCAATTATTTATATTACACATTTTATTGTGATTTCAAAACTTGTCTGCAGGGCCTAATTTCCATAATTTCATAATGGATCAAATCACATTGTATTGGAATTGTGTAATTTCGCGTTAAGCGCAATTAACGATTGAACGATAACGATTCAATCGTCTGCATATAATTAAATAATATTATCGTTTGCTTTTAGAAACAAGCACTTTTATATACAAATCGAACAGCAAAGTAGAGTCGAAGGTTCTTTTAAGAATTAACAAACATTTCATCCGAGCTCAGTAAGTATACTTTGAATAAAACTTTTATTTATCGATATCTGGCGTTTTCCTAAGAAACTAATGGAATAAAATCTTTAAATTATTGTTAAGAATAGCAGACATCATCATTGAAAATGTTCGTCCGGTTTATATTTTCTTAACTGTTGAACACTTTAATCCAGAAGTATTTATGCTGCGGTGAAGTCGGTAAATAAGATCGGACCAACTTTTCCAGTTCTCATCTATTATAAGTCTCTGGAGATCCTTAACTTCGTCGACGCTTTGATATGTTATAACTTATAGAGCTGTAAATAAACTCTATTTACCGTAGCCAAATAACGCTAAAATAAAGTCAATGTAATCTATAAAAATACTATAATTTTACAAAATTAAAATGTTTATTTTAGTAATATAAATATTTAGGTATTATATTTATGTATGTATTTAAAGTTACATATGTATGTGTAGTGTTTCAACTATCTGGTATCCATAAACAAGCCTCGTAGCTTACCTTGGAACTATGTAGATGGTGCTGTGTGTTAGTGTCCCAACATATTTTATTTATTTATAGGTATATATTTTTAATGTCAATAATACTAATATAATATAATATATAAATACTAGCTTCATCTCTTTTTATATTATGTTACATTAAACGCACGTTTATATGTTAATGAAACATTCACAATAAAATATGACGGTAGTCATAGAAGCCATATGTGTAAAGGTTTACAAATAAGTCGATTAGTGAGCCGCCAGCCTACCACTAAATATTGATTGGATTATATATAGAAGAACTGACTTGAATAATTTAAATATAACTCAGATACTTAACATTATCATGTAAAAATCATATTTATACGTACCTAATACCTACCTACATAATTCCTAAACTTACATCTACTCTACAGATGTAATTACTAATTACATCTGTAGAGTAGATGTAAGTTAATATATCCGTACGTTTTAAATAGAGATATATAGTTATTAGCCAGCGCTAGCCATATAATTTTTTTTCGTTAATTTTTCTGATGTTTTAATACTTATTATCCTATTCCGGACTAAGAGAAATCCAAAAATTCAAATATCATAAAAATTGGTCCAGCCGTTCTTGAGTTTTATGTCACGTCACACGGGAACACAATCGAACGGGATAAAAAGTATCCCACGTCCGTCTCCTGGGTCTAAGCTACTTCCCCACCAATTTTCAGCCAAATCGGTTCAGCCGTTGTTGAGTTATAAATAGTGTAACTAACACGACTTTCTTTTATATATATAGATTAAATTAAATGTTCTTAGGTTATTTGAATAAAAAACCCTTAAGGCATGTTTAATCTTCAGAATCTAATACTTCAAAAGTTTACCTTTTCCTAATTTTTATAATCTATATACGTATGTATTAAATATATGATGTCAATTTCAACTGATATCTCGGTCTACAGCACACACAACCCCTGAACAAGTTTAATTCGAAAACTATGAGGTTGGGCACAAAGAAATAGTTTCGTCGAGTTGTTACGAGTTATTTTGGAGATGAATAGGCAAAGGGTTTCTAAACTTGCCCTGAAATTTCTTTGTATAAGTACCTATATTATGATCTGACTTAGAAGAAAAAAATATATTTAGATTATACTCTTCAATAAAAATTAAAGCTCTTAATATTCTTCCAAAAAAATAATATGTAAGTATATATTCAATAAAAAGTGAAAATGAATATGTTGTCGGCAACTTTTATTTTATTATAAATGTTATTTTATTTTTATCTATCTTTTTTCTAAGCTTAAAAAACTCTTCATCGTGAGCAACTAAACTTCCTGTACTGCAGCAACTATTGCTTCATCATTTTCGAATCTCTGTCCTCTCAGAGACTCCTTGAACCTTGGAGATAGATAGAAATCACTAAGGGCAAGATTGAGTGAATATGAAGGATGCTCAAGTATTTCAAAGCCAATCTCGAATGGCAGCCATAGCAACGGCGGACCTGCGTCTTGAAAGAATATAATATTTTTTTCTAATTTACCTCGCCGTTTCTCGCGAATTTCGTTACGCATTTTTTTTATTTCTTCTGCATACAGAGAGCACGTAACAGTAGCTCCATGGTCGAGATATTCTGTCATGATCACCCCTTCAATATCCCAGAAAAGAAATGATCCCATGATCTTTCCGGCGGAACGACTAGCCTCAAATTTCTTAGGGATTGAAGACGATGGTCTTTTCCAAGTCATAGACTGTAATTTTGTTTCTGAATTTGTAATGGTGAAGCCATGTTTCTTCCATTGCTATAAATCGAGACAAAAAACTATCAGCATCTTGTTGTTATAGTTCCAAAGAAGCTAGAGAAATGTTCAGCCTAGTTAATTTTTTGGATGAGTAAACATCCTGGGGACCCAGCGTGCGGATACTTTTTTCATCCCCAAGCGTTCGTGTATAAATATGCTATTGGTATTTGGTGCTTGTTCTGTTCTTGTGTAGCTATGTTTCTTTAGCTATAAAACATACGGTGACACGAAAGATATTCAAACTATGTCCTTTTTTTAAATGTACTCAATATTCCAGCTTTATCAGTCAGTATTAACTTTTTTGGTTCCAAAGGGTTTGTACCTCATTTTCACTTTATAATAAACGCTCTACGCATATAAAATATATCTCAGATCACCTAATATCCATTTTCATTAACAGATATTGTGATACTGTTACATCATATGGTGCACAAACTAACCCATTCAATTAACTGCAACGTTCTGTCGACCAATTGAACCATTCGCGTAATGAAATTTCGAATGAAATAACCTCTAAGCTATAGGCAAAATATTTGAACACATTACAGATATTAGATGATACAATCTATATTATGTGATCCCGTCCCACATGAATTTGGATATCAAAGATACTAATATTCAACCTAATACAGTAAATATATATTATGAAGTTTACAGTAAATTAAACTAATAAAGCTACGCTAAAATCTGGAGAAAACTTTCATATATACGAGCTAATTAGGAAAACATTCAAGAGCATTAGCACTTAGAAGCTTTCGTCATTCTGCATATTTGGACTAATTTCGGAAGAAATAAACCTTTGTTTGTTAGCTTTAGTCTCATATCCATAGAGCTCACATCACAAATTGAATCTAATTGCCACAACGAAGTGTTGAATTAGGCCGAGCAGTGAAGCTTCGGCGGCCTAAATTGTGCCTATTTACCCACTTAGGATCTGAGTACTCCCAGTCCACCTGTGAATGTTTTAATATTTTTGTCCAAAAAATATTCTTATCCGATTCATCATTGGCATACCCAATTATTGAGATATTTAAATATAAGTTACACAGTTGAATTTGAAAGGAAAACATGGGTTTAAAACATTTTCGCTCAAAACATAGCCAAGTATAGTAATAAATTATTTCTCAGTTAAGCATCAAGAGCCTATTCGTGTATTGTGAACGAGGGCGAGTCACAAAAAGCGTGACAGAGCAATATTTTTTATTGCAAATCAATGTTATTCGATCGTGTACCGGAACCCAAAACAAATTGCTTGCAAAACCTAACACACTTAAATTACATACGTAAAAGTTAATGTTCTTATGACATTGATATTACAACGATTGATATTTGAAATGATGTTCAAGATCAAGTGTTTTTTGAGAAAACATTTTGTTTATAAAATTCATATAGACGCCATGCATAGTACAAAAATACCAAGCGCAATTTATTTAACAAGCTAACTATTAGCCGCTCTCATGGACACTCGGCTGCGGTCTTGTCATGTCGTGACGCAACAAGCCGGCACAATGGCGGGCCTTGGTACAAGTGACTATTCCAAATGGACTCACTCGCCTGTAATTATGGCAACAAAGTCTATAAGTACAGATAAACAACAAAAAACTACAGTAATGATATAGATGTGAATGAGAACTACAAGCTTAGTATAAAAACGCCTAAATAATGATAAATGAAACTCCGCGGGTCATTTTAGATCTACTGCATTGCGTCATGTTGAGGCAGAATACGCCTTAATTATTTGCTTTTACTTTTCTTTTACTATTTACTTAGCGAAATTAAAATGCATTAAACAAATTTGAGCCCGCGAGAATTCTGTTTGTTGAATAACATTTTCAGACATGTTTTCACTTTTCATTTAAAACTTCTGCTAACTTCAGCATCTAAGTACATTGCTACAAGTAGTGGATGTTACAATGAGAAAGCGTAATAATGAAATTTAAATACTTCCAATTGTCAGCACCCACGAAAGATCAATGGCTAAACTTTACTAGTATTGTTTACCATTGCACATTTTTAACTATAAGTTATTTAAATGTTTGAATGTATACCGTTTGGAGTATTATTTTTATGGTAACTTTATTGCAATATTATATTTAAGGTAGGTGCATGGCTATTTTAATCTTAAATTTTTATGGTTATGAACTAACAGTAAACTTGTACACAATAATATTTCTTGCATTGTCGCACTTGTACTTTTTTGTATTAGCTTTCAGTATTGGTGGGTTTATAAGAATTCTTTACGTTTATTAAGTTTGGTAGGTTAGGAGGAAGCCGTAGGAGCCGAAAATATGAATTATATTTTTTCATATTAAAGATATCACTTCATTCTCAATTGTTTTTTCTCAATTGGTATAACATAAAAAACAAACAATTGGAATGAACATTGTGCTAAATATATTCTCGTTTTGTTTGCAATCGTTTAAACTCGGTTAATAACAATTCTTATACTTGTTTCGACGACAAATCCTTGTCTGTAACTGTTGCAAAAATAAATTTGCATGGTGTAAATCTGTCTGAAAGTCAAGGTGACTTTCAGACAGATTTACTCCATGCAAATTTATTTTATAGATAAAAATAATGCCAAATTGTATAAAATTTTGTTTAAAATTTGGTAAGTTGATTTTTTTTTTTGTATTCAATATATTATGAGTTAGCTAGCTAGGTAGGTAGAGTATATTACAAGGTAGCGCTCTATTTACCCAGGTTTCATAATTAAGAAAATACTTCCTAAATAATAATTTTATTACTACACATTGTCTTCGTCAACTGTATAAATTAAAAGGTGCTTTAATTATTTTCGATTAAGAAAATCAAGAAGAAAATTGTTCAATTAAGAAAACTGTGAATTAAACAAATAAAATTAAGTATATTAAAATCATTTTTATGTAAACAAATTCGGATTTCTATTGCACAGATTTATATCATATTTGAGTTGGCTGACCATGCGAACATTCCTAGTCTGAGATAGATAGATGGTCAAGTCTATCTAATTCGATTAACCTCTCATAATGTTCTTATGTACTTAAATTTAATGATGACGCCGACGTTCCTCGGTGCTCTTTTATTCATTGACATCAATTACTTAATGTGTTAAGGGTGTATATTATTAAGGGTCAAAGGCCTTTAGTAATCAATTATAGATACAGATGCTACTTCAAGGATATTCTTGCTTTTGTACTTGTGAATTTAATGTCTTTAATATAGTAAATCTTTAATTCTGTCTAAACATTAAGCAAGTGTACAATATTTTTTATATGATTAAAGTTTTTTATCTCAAAACATTATGAATCATCTCCTAAGCTTTTTAGAATTTAATGTTTTTATTGTAGCCCTTTTAATTAAGCATTTTATATTATACTAGCGGGTCACCCTCGCTTCGCTCGGGTTCGTCTCTAGGAAAACCAAAACAAATCTATCCCACAGGAACAGTACATTTTTCCGGGATTAAAAGTAGCCTGTTATTCCAGACTATAATCTATCTGTGTGCCTTTCATCCAGATTCGTTCGGCCGTTCTGGCGTGAAAGAGTAAGAAACATCCATAGTCACAAACTTTCACATTTATAATATAAGTATAGATCTATGTAGAAGAAAAAGACATTTGATAATTTTATTACAAAAATAATTCCTAACGTTTAATAAGGAATATATTCTATATTTTGTTGTTAGTTGCTCCAATATTTTATATGAATGTTTTTTTATTCTTCGTCATAGTAAGTTCCTACTTACTGATATATATAAAAGTTTTTTTAACACCTCTGTGGTGATATAAAAAACTTTTTCGCTTCTTTAAACTTTAAGTTATAATTTAAATTTCAGCACATAATGTAGATTCCAATTGAAAATACTTCACAGTATCTAAAAGCAGTATATCGTTTAGTTTGTTATGCTTATCTAAGCGGCGCGAGCAATTAACGGATCATAAATTTGTTTCCAGTAAAAGAGTTACACGCTCTTGGAACTCACGTAGAGCTGGTGGTTTTTATTTACGCTAACGGAGATACATGGAAAAATTTATAAGCCGTAAAATTAGGATACCCGACAATGCCTTCGTGGGAAAATTAATAAAAGTGAAATTAAAGCGCGCCAATAAGTTTCCCTAACGGCGTAGTTATCGGGTTGCCTCTATCTGCTAGTAATCTCCGTTACCTAGAAAACAACAGCACATCTCACAAGCACACACACTGCTCTCTTCGGAAAACGCACATGCACAATTTTCCGAACACCAGTTACGGACACCGTGTCGGTCGCGTCGAAGCAATGGGCGGCACGTACAAGTGCTACCTCTACGCGCGATAGACTGACTGTTCTCAGGCGGGCTTTCGAGCGAGCGGGACGCGCGGCGGGCGTGCCGGCGTTATGCGCGCGCATCTTGTCTCTCACTCCCTCCTTTACAACCGGCATACAACCATCTCTTTCCAACACGCGCGAGCACACCTTTCGTTCCCGAGACAGGTGTTCTTGCGGCTGTGTGCGTCGGAGTAACACTATGCATGTGTGCGCGCTTCCTGCGGATCGTTTTTTATGCCCGGCAGAAATTATAAAAAGTAAATGGAGGGAAAATTAAATAAAACGTTTACAATGAAGCGTTTTCCTGTGCGCTTTGAATGATTCAGCTTGCGCTATTTTTCAGGGTGGGTATTCATGGGTCGTACTGTCTGAATGATTACGGTGCTTTTTACGGATGTTTGAGTGACGTAGGTGGGCGTAATTAGGCATGGGGCGGAAAGGCATATTGATTGCGGTAACACGGCTTTGTGAAAGAATCGATATTTTTGTATTAAACTTGGCACGCGATGTGTCCGGCGGCCGGCCGTGCGTCCGGACTCCGAACTCGGATAGTTGAAATAAACCTGCGTATCGATCCATGCCGACAAGTTTGACCCTAGTTTATGGCGCGCATATAACTTGAGCCACACTTACAGACGTTATCGGGATCGCCTTAACTAAATGGCGACTATCATAAAAACTTCTGTCGTCCACCTTGCACGAATATATAAATGTCTACATAGCTCCACGTAAAAAAATACACACAATAAAGTTAGCCCAAAAATTTAAATATCAGCTTTAAGAACATTGAAATAGGCTTCTAATTGAAAATATTTAGTTGAAAACTGTGAACTCATATTGAAAATATATTGAAATAGTACCTGTATCACTCATCGTACATGCCTAACTAATGTTTTTTTTAAATGGGTAATACATTGTCCCATATAAATAAAAATGTGTTTAAAATAATTCAGGCAAATCTTGGAATTCACCCTAATCATTTTATTCAAAAATAGATAATACATTCCTAAAAGTTTAATCTCTTATATGAATATTCTGTGCCAGTCATTGGAAAATACAAATATTGTTAGTATTGATTGTAAAGCTACCAAGAAAGTACTAAAACTATTTCATATATGTAAAGAAATAACAACAACAATACCGCAATTGATTTTCATGTAAATACATAAATAATATTTACATACTTATTTCTTACTTAGGTGTTAGACAAAGTTGGTATGGCATCTAAACTGTAAAAATGTATTCCATAGTATAGTATGGGTTCCAACAGAGGCCCCCAAAAGTTGAATTAGATGTGAAATATTTAATCTTATCACGAGAGCACAAGCCAAACTAAAGTTGAACGACGGCACTATTTCACGGCTCTTTGTCATAGTAATAGTATTTCGTTGTGCCCAGATGTTGAAGCACTTAGCGGCTTGCACCGGTTTTATTATGAATAGCAACGGAACTAGTATTTTGCGGTTTCCCTCCGGAGCTAGACACAAATTAATGCCCGAGCTTTCAACTAGAAATTAATGTAATGCACCCAGGTTACGTAGCCAAATTGTTGGCGTTCAGTAAATTTTGCACGAGGAAATAGCGAATTTTGTAATTGAATTTTTGATCATACATGACCTGGCATGATATGATGTCTATAAACAATGGGACAGAATTAACTCAATTACAGTCGCACGCTCGCACGCGTCACAATCCGTGCAAAGAATGCGCTTTAAAATGTGAATTCTGAATTGTTAGCGATACTGTTTGCACTCTACGTATGACAAGTCATTTACATTATTTTCAAAACGTAATCGTATAAAAAACCACTATATGCGGTTTCACTCGCTTTAAATTTAATACCTATACCTACATGGTTATCTTTTCTGTACCTATAGGAATTCTATCTATGGCCAGTAGGTCTATTTGAAATGACACTTACCTTTATTTTAATTCGAACTATAACTTCATGCAAGAAAAAGTTAATATTTTGGGAAAATTTACTTGTCTAAGTCACCGACAAAGTACCAGTGAACAGTCTGGTTCACATATAGCATTACATTTGTGAAAAACTAGATGCATATTTATCTTTTATACAATAAGTATTCTATATTTACTTATGAAAAGAAGTAAAAAACAAGTAAACTAAAGGAAAATATTTAAAGGAAATATATTTTGGCGAAATAACAAGTGGGAGTTAAAGTATCAGCTAACCTAATCTAATTTAACATTATACATCTATACTAATATTATAAAGAGGTAAAGTTTGTGAGTTTGTGAGGTAATCTCTGGATCTACTGAACCGATTTAAACGAAATTTGGTAAAAAGATAGTTTGAGACCCTGGGAAGGACATAGGATACTTTTTATCCCAGAAATCATCCCTTAAGGGGGGTGAAAATGGGGATGAAAGTTTGTATGGGGAATCAGCCTAGGGACGAACCCGAGCGAACCGAGGGTGAGTCGCTAGTATTAGATATATTCATAATATGTAGGTACGTGAAAAACACAGACTTTTTCCCGGACAAAATTCGAACACTGCGAATTTTGTCCTCAAGATATGCTATTTAAGTACCCTGTTCCTATTTTTTAGTGGTTACAGATTAAAAAAAAACCAAACTAGGTTCGCTATAGTTATTAGGTACATATGTATGTCACTTTTTAAAACATATATAATAATGGTACACATTTTGGCTGCTAATTTTAAGTTCACTTCCTTTATGTTTTTAGTGGAAACTTTATCGGCTTAAGATTTTTGTTTAGAAGTGTTTAGCTATAGATATTTATTAATACAACGTATATTCCCCAATCATAAATAAATAATTAAAATATTATGAAAGATAACTCATCTAAATTATGCTAGCATTGTAAGTCATACATTATTGGAAGTATTAGTAGTTATAAATCTAATCTAAAAATAGGTTATGCGTAAAAACTAAAACATTACAAAGAAGAATAAGCTAAACTCTTATTATCTAAGAGCTTTATGTGAACAATGATTCATCGTGACATCATGTGGCGCGCCCTGTAGCGCCAAAAATCGCATCAGTTCTATAAAGTTTACTATGGGCAGAATTTTATAATAATTGTATTGACCAATACGACGCTTATACAGTTCTTGTGTTCTTCTAAGTTCACGTTAACGACTCAAACGTCGTGAAAGTCTAAAACTTTAAATTGACTCTACAAATATTTGGAAATTTAGCTCTACAGATATTATTGTAGTTTCGGTGTTTGTATTTATACGTTTGATTGTTTTAGTCCTAAAAATAGGATAGTTTTTCTAATAAGTAAAAAATCTTCACTAGAACTTGTTTAAGATTTGGTCCGAGTAACAACCTACACAAACCTTTTTTCCCTTTTAGAAGTCGGTCAGAACGTTCAAAAATGTACCTACATAAAACATTTATCTATCTACCGATATTATCTGAAATAATAAATTTATACTAATTTTGATAATTATTACATATATACTAGTCTATACTGTAAATTATACTGTATTGAAATGTCTGTCTGTCTGTGACCGCATCACGGAAAAACCACTGGAGGGATTTTGATGAAATTTGGTATGATGATAGCTGGCTATCCAGGTCGATATATAGAATACTTTTTACTCCGGGAAAATATCTCATGTCTGAGAAATCTATACTAAACGTTAAAACGTTAGCGGAGACGAACCCGAGCGGACTGAGGTTGAGTCGCTAGTATTTAGGTACAAAATATTTAATACTATAATAATAAACTGACAATACATATTTATTTAGCACACTTCCACTTGATTTAGTTTGTTAATCACATATTATTATACCTTTAAATCCAAATAATAGAATAGAGCTGTGGATTTGGATCCAAATGGTTCAAATGTTCAAAATTAAAAACAATTTAAAACTTTTAAACCAAATTGATTTTGACCCTCCGTGATTTTTATTAGGGATTCCTTGATGAAGACAAAATAGATATTTACGTGGTAAAGACTAAAATCACCATAACCTAATTGAGAGGTGATCTATTTTAGAGGTGTTTTAAAGGTGTTACATAATGCAACCTTCAGTGCTAGGATGTCAATAAGGCAGGAACCTAATGTACTGTAGTTTAAACTTTTAGGATAACATGAAATGAAAAAAAATGAAAAATAGATAGTTGACAATAAAATTATAGCTTTGTAACGACTGATATAAATGTAACATAGTAAACCTTGAATTCTGGGAACACTTAAAGAGATTAAAACGCTAGATTATCGTGTGAGTTTGGATTACTTGCTCGTTTTTCATTCTTTTATTTAAGACTTTTACTTTTCGTAAACATCGCGTTTCCTAAGAGATTAAACTTAAGGCGGCTTTTTACTGTAAAAATACCAATGCTACATTGATATGTACAAATACTTAGTTAAAAATATAATTATTTAAGATTTAATTCTGAAACAAGAATGGATGCTATTTATTGTATTATAATTAATAAGATTTGCACAGAAATACATAGAAAAAGAATTGTATCTGGGAATAAGTTTAAGGTAATACGTCAGCGAGCAATGAGCCAGTGACGAAGTGACGACTGACGACGTGCGCTCCTCTACATGGTGACCATGATCATAGTTTTCTAAAATATATATTATAATATAAGGTTATATCCCAGAAGATAAAATAAAATTTAACTGTATCGCTAAGAAACGAATACTATATTAGAGATCGATATACTTTTTTTCTATATGAAAATCAATGAATTCTTTAAACTTGTATTTTATATATTATTCTAAGCATTCATGTATGATATAAAATAAAATTAAAACTGGTAAAATATATGTACGATTATATTTTAATATTATATGGGCATTAACGCACTTCATGATGTAAACATAAGTCGATAATAAAAATTCATTTAGACCTATAAAGTAAAGTATGCAATAAAAAAGTCAATTTTCACAATGTGTGCACCCATACAATGGACACTCTACACTGTACCGAGAATTTCACAGTAGCTAATAACATGTTGAAATGGTCGCAGCTCCCGGCTGGTATGGCAACAATTTTAATAAATAATTATCCTCCGCTGCCTTGCGATAAGCAGGCTTAATTCCCTTCTCATGTGTTCTAAAATAGTCTGTTACGTTTTGAATAAGTCATATAAGATTAAGCATTATTTATGAAAATAATGTAATTTTAAGTACATACGTATATTATAGTTATAATTAATATATTAATATAAAAAAATGACGTACTACATATATAAAAAGTCAGAAATTCATTAATAACGTTATAAATTCAATAAAAAGCTGAAATGCTAAGATATTTTGTAGTGAACACATTTACTTAAAAGCTTTCTATAAAAAGTTGCATAATCTTATTTAAAATGATTTTTTATTCATAAACATTTTTCATATACCTACTAATTACTGAAGAAATAAAAGAAAATAGTGAATGGTGGTACAAAAGTTAAAAAGGGTAAGCTATGCGAGTATGAAAGGAGTTGAGAACTCCAACGTGTTAAGAGTTTTTCATTTGGACTTAAAATTTTGTAAAAATGTTTTATAAGAGATTTCCCATTCATAACATCGTTTTGTTTTCCATCGCATTAAAATAAACGATGCTCACACAAGCGGCCCTCCTAAAAAGCTAAAGCTAATTGCAGTAAGATACCGTCCTTCGCTAATACGATATGTGTTACACGGGCCGCGGTACGAGGGCAATGATTTTTAACACAAATGAGTCCAATTCCCAGGGAAGTCTCGTTCTTACATTCGTACGTTTTAAAGTTGAAATCTGGACAGTAAGGCAAAAATTTGGGCTGTTCCTGTTTCGGCGCGCCTTAATGGAAATTGTGAGCCGTGCCCGTGTCGTTACGCGCTGCAAATGTACATAATGTGTCGTCAAAAGGGTGAAATATACTTTAGCAGGCCGTGATTTCATTCGTTGCGAATTGGGCTCTACAGCTCTTAAACTTACTGCAAAGAGATTTATAGTGACCGGTCTGACACCTTTACAAAATATAAACAATTCCTCAACTACATTGTCTGTTAAAAGTAATAAAATCTAGTCTAGAAACAAAGAGATACAATGTTTATTTTAAGACAATTAAAAGGTCTACACTGTTTAACATCCAAAAAATAGATGTTAAATATATTATAATTCAACAAAATTTTATAGCTTATTTTCTTAAAAGCAAAAACTTTACAAAAACAATGCTTCTATTAAATTCTTCTTGCAATATCTAAAAGAGGAAAAAATACCTCGTTTTAACAAGAAAGCTGTGAGAAAAACGAAACTTCGCACTTTTCACTAAAGAATTTTATTAATGTTATACTATTTTTTCTCCGAAACGTTTACTTATAGATGCCTGAATATTACTTTTTGTAATCTATCTTAATATTAATTACATAAATTTTATTCGTACTTAATATATAAAGGCAAAAAAATATTCCATACATTATTGTAAAACTTTATATATTATATTATATATACATACATATGGACGAACCCGAACGAAGCGAGGCTGAGTCGCTAGTAATATATAATTTTCCATACATAAAACTATTTGTGAAATCTATTTTCTCCACTCAAGACAGAGAAAATAAAATATGGATATTTTATTATTCTGTACAAATCTGAGTTTACCATAAATTTTCTTTAAAGCAAGTGGTGTAGCTCGCCGGCTACAATATAGGTAACCTGGTAATGTTCCAAAAAGCCTATTAGGGTTACGCCCGCTCAGACCGCGTATGATAAATGTCAAAAAACAAGCCGCATTGCAGGATAAGAGGATATCATTTGTAACTAGATCCTTTTAAATTATTGTAAAAAGTAGTATACCTGTATAATAATATATATGTATAACATGTACCCAGTACCATATTTTCTAAAAATCATCTCTTGCCATTTTTTGATTTACAATGGATTATCACGTGTACTGATAGTATCTTATTTATGCTTTATAGATATACTAGCTTATCTTACTGGTTGGTACGCACAGTGTAACTATGTATTTAGATCACAACCACTTAACGTAACCACCACCTCGTATACGACCACTTAGGGGGGAGATAAAGTTGTATGAAATGCTGTGAAAAACACACTAGATGATGCGCCCGAAAACAGGCAGCTGGTCATAGTTCTAACATCAAGAAATGTCGGGATGACTTCCGAGTTGTAAGTTTTCATCGAGGTTCTCATATAACTACAACTATCACATAATATCTTATTGTGATCTACATCAATTACACCGTTATTTGTCTTGAAAATGGTTGAAATACGTAAAGCAAGTCCTGGTTCACGCCATTCTACGAGGACACTAGAGTTTCATTATAGTCTTAGTGAATAGGAGTCTCAAATACACTGCCCACTGATGGCCGACCGGGGGCTCATGATGAATTTCTACAGCAATAAAAACACGTAAATCGAGTTCTACAGCAATTTTTAGTTTTCTTTCTTCCTAATTAGAGTCTATGTTAGGCCCTTAGGGTCTCGACTCAATCCTTCGTAGGTACTAAGAAAGTGATTTTTCTTACATTAAATATTATTTTAATGATACTTAGAAACTTTAGTTTGTTTTTAGAAACTACAACACAATTTTATGATAGTGTTGTTTTCTTCACGGTTTTAAGTTAAAAGTTTCTTGAATCATGTTTTAAATAAATTAATATATATATAGGTACTTACTAAAATAAAATGAGTACGTATGTCATGAGTGAACTCCAAAGAATAATCATTGAGACTATATATAATCATTTATTTATAATTTTAGAAACTATAAATATTATCAATTTACTTATTGTGATATAAATTATGTAAACTACAACAATACGTGATTTGATACCCGATAATAATTACGTTGCGGTTACTTCAGCCTGTAATACATGGTTAATGGTTATATTTATATAGAATTAATTATGTCTTATCTGTAACCAAAATTAAACACCGGTTCATAAGCAAAATTAAATACCTACTGCGTTATCTCTAAATCACACGACTATTTTAGATTAATACATATATTGATCTAACTTCTAAGTATCACGAAAGTTTAAATACATTTAGTTTTTCTTGCAGAATTAAAGCATAATATATTATATAAACATATATTTATTTTATTTCATATAATAATAATATTTATATTTCTTTCATTTCGAAACCTACTTTGAAATATTACAATCATTTTCTAAACGTTTCAAAACGATTTCATAAAAAATAATGACCACTCTAAACCCAAACATAGAAATAATAACTAAGTAAAATAAAATATAATAGCAAATTTTATTGATATTCTGTGCTTTATAATTTTCTTAATAAAATGTTGTTTGAAAATAGTAATTACTAGCTCGTTTCCCAATACAGACTTTCATCCCCATATTCAGGCCCTTAATGGATGATTTCCAAGAGAAAAAGTAACCTCTGTACTTCCCGGGGTTTTAAACTATCTTCTTACCAAATTTCATCTAAATCGGTTCAGTAGATCCAGAAATTACGTCCTACAATGTCACAAACTCACAATCTCACAAACTTTACCTCTTTATAATATTAGTATAGATAATAAATTTAGTTGATTTGATAACATTTTCAAATAACCCATCGATAAATTCATTTTTTAATTAAGTAGGTACCTATAGGTATACATAAAATATATAAAATAAAATAAAAACATATAAGTGCAAGTCCGACTCACGCACTTCCTAAAACAAGAAACATTAAAATATAGTTACACTTTTCAGATGCTAGTCATTTTTCAACACGATTACCAACTTACTCTTCACCAACGTGGTGGACTAGTATGTCCTGACCCATCCCATAATAGGCTATTGCCAAGCATTGGGACGTTAAAAGGGCTAAATTATTATTTATTATATAAAACGTAGGTAATTTGTATATAAAAAAACAAGCCACATGTAAAAAATAAAATATTTACTCATCCACAATATTCATCTTATAGACGGCAAAAGCACTATCTAATAAGAAAGCTGATCTTATGACTAATAAACTTTGAAAAATATTTTTGAGATTTAACATTTTTTAAGAATTTTCCACCCCATACGTCAAAAGGGAGGCAGGGAGAGGGATATAACCTTTACGAATTTAGAAGCGTGTAATTTAATAACTTCTGGCTTAAATGAAATGAGTGAATAAAAAAAATTGATCGCGTTTTCATTGTCTACATGTAAGATCAAACCTACCAAATTTCATCTATAAAGTAGGTACCATAGTACAGTAGTTACGTTTTTACCTTTTACGTACGGAATCCTAAGCCAATATCACTCTCAAGCCCATAAAATATTTGTATGAAATAATCTTATTTATCCGCGTAAAAGCAGTGCAAACCAAGAAACACACTTTTGTATTTAAAATAAAGGATAATACTCATGTAGGTTACAGAAACATTAAATAGTTACTCGTATATATACCTATAGTTGGTATATTTTAATTTTCCGCCTTCAAAGGTATATAGGTCATAATATAGCTTTGCAGAGAGTACTATGTTTTACTTATTCTTTATTTGAGTATATTGCACATTCATTTTGCAAAATAAAATTGAAATATAATATTTATGTATACTTGTGTATGCATAAAATAATAAAACGTCATTTAACAAATACTATTTATTTAAATGTATATATAGACCCTAAAATTATATTAAAAATATTGGAATAACATATAGTCCTACAATTTATCTTAAATATAAAAAATAAATATAATTAAACTAGTGAAGCATCCCTAGCGCGTCTAGGTATCCAGAAGCATACCTATGTCACTCTCAAGCCATTCGATACTTGAACTAGGAAAATGATGGTTTCCCCATACAAACATTCATCCCCTATTTCGCCTTTTCAAGTTTTATTTTGCGAGAAAAGGTAGCCTGTGTTTTTCTCCAAGGTCCAGTAAAATTGATTAGTTCAACGGCTTAGGCTTGAAAACGTTACACACAAAAAGACTAGAGTTACTTTAACATTTATAAAATTTAATAGGCAAAGTGTGTAAATTTTTAATAGTGTACTAAAAATGAGGCTCGGTAACTCAAAATAATGCGTAAATATGTTTTATAATGTACACCGCAAATTATAATAGCGCCTAATTAATGAAAATTTGAGTAATTTCTCTTATTCACATACCTGCTCGCGGACATGAAACATTTCAACATATTTACCGGCCTTCGTGAATGGCACAAGGATCTACAGCTGAAGTATTCATGACTGTGAGGACGTGGAGAACTAGACTAGACTTTTAAACTTAGGGATGCGAGGCAAGCTAAAAGTGTCCAATAATATATTTATATATTTTTGACTCAATTATTTTTTACGATCCCAAAGATTGCTTAATATCTTTTAAATAAAATACATTTACATTAAAAATGTTCTGTCAGCGTCGTACAATAGATATGACTTTAATCAATTAAATACTAAGTTTCCACTATAGGAGATTTTCTTTAATAGCTACCTGAGATTATAATGTTGATTAAATAAGTTTATTTAACAGTAAAAATATCGCGAGTGTTACAAATATTCAATAATTACAGCTATCACCGACTAATTACACATCAGTCCGCTGGCTTCGAATATAATTAAATGTAATTTACATTTTAGATTAGATTTGTATCCAGCCTTTCGTTCAAACAATTAATTTGCCGCCTTGTTATTCCAAATTGTGTGGTACAATTACTTGATAATGTAAAAAATATATTCACTTTTTTTATTTACCCATATCCCGCTAGAGACTAATTCTAGCATCTGTAGGCAAAATATGTACAAATATCCTTTGAACACAACCTAATACACCGAGATATGTAATGGCCTGTATCACTTTTCAGCCTGTAAATCATGTTTATGTCTGAAATCATATCGATCCATTATTTAGTTGCTGCTGAAGGCTAAAGCCTTTTTTACCCTATTGCGCGACGCAAAGGAGGGTAATATCAGTCTATGTATGTATGTATTTATTTATGATTGTATGTATGTTTGTTCCTATGTGGCATTCTAGAGACCAAATGGCGTGGGGCCGATTTTGATGATTCATACGCCGATAGATTTGTCTTGATAACGCGAGTTATAGGCTATATAAAAATAGTTAAAAGTCAAAATAGCGGATTTCTGGCGCCCATTTGTACCTATGTCTTAAAAAAAATTCTTCCAAACGAATCGAGTGGGGTATCAAAATAAAGGTTTTTAAGAGGCGATCACAAAAATATTTACAACCTATATGTTTAAAAGTAACGTACGGATCAGTGGGATAAAAATAAAAGAAGTTGGTAGGTTTTTCACCATTCACCAACCATTCTTCTTTTATTTTTACCCCACTGACCCCTTTTCTATCCCGGACAATGATTTTATATAAGTATAGATGGCATGCATTATAATAACGAAAAAGATAAAGATTGAAAAAATTAAAATATAACTTCTTCAAGTTAGAGTTAGAAGACTTTTGGTCATATTAACCTAAAGGATACGTTATCTATTGAACCTCAGCCCTTACCCCTATTAGCAAGGGAATTTGAAACATAGCGCGTTACGCTAGTTAAATGCGGGCTTAAGGCCTACACCGCGTTCAAATAAAATTAATTAAAACTTATTTACCCTAAGCCTTTGTAAACAATTTTAACAAAGGCAATTACTATAAGCAAAAATCCGTCAAATTTTCTTTGATCTGTTGGTATTAGTGATTTTTTTAGAAGAACAGGTTCTGTTACAGCTTACCTATATATTTGAAATATATATTTTGCAATGTATCTAAGCTTGAGTCAACAATGCATAAAATATTATCATATTAATTTTGTTTTAATTCTTATCTAACATATTTACAGTACCAACTCTAATTTATATCACTAGCTTGCTGTAGTTTTCTAGATAACCTTCACATAATTTCGCGTGTCCTATTTAAAAGGCTTTTTACCTAAAAATTTAGGTTACAAAAATAAAGAGTTTAGACCTGGCCAAGCCCTACAGCATTGACAGTTACTCGTCGTAGGTCGACAGGTCAGCTGGTGGCACCCCTGGGGGGCGTATGGGAGGGGGTGTTTCTATAGCAACCGCGCCCCACAACACGCCGCCGTGGCGCCGACCGTTCTATACAAGCGTACTTATTATATATGTATGCTTTATGAGTTTGTTGGTAAAACGACTGCAACATAGGTGTGGATAAACACTCGCGCATAAAAAATAGTACTCTCGCTTTAATATTCAAAAAAGTATACAACGTATGTATATATACCTATATAACTTTTCTCCATAAATATTTAGTAAAGAGAATACTTAGTACATTGCTATGCCTAATCTATATGTAGGTATCATCGATGAGACTAAGCTGTCGGACCTAAAAAGGTAAAGTTTTGACTTTTTCTTATAATAAAAAGTTAAGAAAGGCTTTTGGAAATTCTACTCTGAAAAAGGTCAAAAATTACGTTAAAAGTTTGTACGACCATATTTCCGGAATATATTTTTTCTTCTTCTTCTTCCTTCTTAGTAAAGCAAGGTATTCTGTTGACAAACACCTTGTTATTATTCTTATTCTTTTTTCTTTTGTAAGTGGCAGCACAACATGGATAATTCGATATCGGGAAAATTCTAGGCCAACCATTTTTAGCAGAGTTTTGAAATGGCAATTTTAGTATAATTAACATTATACTAAGCGGCTATTCAAAAGAAAAGTTCACTTAAGATTATGATTTTCATTAAGTATACAAAACGCTTGTTGCTTTAAGTCCCTTAAATGTACTATAATTTATTTTACTTTTTCTTTCTACGTGAAAGGGGAAATTGTCACTTAAGATTTTTTATTTAATATTTTAAAAACATTTTGTTCGACGTTTGATTGAAAAAAACCATATAGGTACAGTTAGATACATAAAAAATTATGTTGTAATTTCAGTTTTCTAAATACACAATTATGTAAAATCGCAAACTGTGATTAATTGTTTTATTATTTTAATATATATAATCGTAGATAGACATAATATGTACGTCACTATTGCGTGCGATAGGTAAGGGGTCATCCATAAATTACGTCACACGTTAAGGGGGGAGGAGGGGGTCAACGAAGTGTGACATTGTGTGACAAGGAGCAGGGAGGAGTCATAAGATTCGTGACGTCACATGTCAAAATCTAAACTATTAAAATAAAAACATTAACTGTAAACAAAAAATTAAAAATAATGATCTTTCTTTACGCCATATATGGTGTATATTGTTTTTTTAGTGAATTCTCGCTGGGCAATTACAAGTGGCTCGCTGTACTATGCTGCTGATGTTGATATTATAAAAAAAAATTTTTTGGGACTACTGTTTTTATTTTATCCATTTCTGGGTGTAAAATTACAAAATATGTGACGTCACATCGGGGGGGGGGGGGGGGTCCCCACAAATGTGACCACCTGTGACAAGGAGGGGCGGAGCATTGGCCATTAAGGCTAGGGTACAAAAGTGTATAAAAAGATACTACTTTTATTTAAGTAAAAGCAGTGACTTATCACATATAACTAGTATAATTAACACACTCTTTTGTTAAACTATATCTATACTTACTTTTATTTCTTAGTAACTGGGCAGCCGAGCTTTGCCAGGCTTTCCTCGAAAATATAAAAAATGGGAAAAGACATCTACATAGGTAGAAAAAATTAAAAAGGAAAACTTTTTCCGAAAACAAAATTGGATAAAAATCATTAGAGCCGTTTCTAAAAAACACGAAATTAAATATATACAAGAATTGCTCATTTAATATTATAGAATTTACTAAAACATATAAATTATATAAAGAATTTATCTATGGAAAGAAAATAATAATGATATGATATCACAAATAAAACTTTCCACCGTAACTATACACTCGTTATAGAAAACTCCAAAACATCCTTGTAGTAGGTAACATAACGTACAGGCTAAATCTATTACTAATTTTCTACTTATGGAGAACAAAGTTAAATAAACAGTGCCAGAAACATTTTCAATTAGGTATTTGACACGACGCAAGAATACACAACACGTAGGGAATAGTGAGTTTTGGGAGAATTACAATGACATAATGTTGTAATTGGTACCATAAAAGGTAGTTTACTCAGGGCGGCCATTATTATAACAAATTTTGTGTGGGTTACCGTCCGCCGCACGCATACTGTTATAGCCAGTTAGTTAAGCTTAAGCACTTTGGAATTTTCTTCGTAAAAACTAAGGGAAAGGTCTTTTAAAAGTTTAGTAATGTTCTGATGGTAATCTACGCCTACCCAACGTATTACTTAGCTATGATAATTCTATAAAAAATATAGAGGCACGTCAAAAAAGTTTTATATCATGAAGTAGGTACCTACTCTTTGAATATAAAAATACGTTTAGGATTGAAAGTAGTTTTAACGTGTTTTAATCAAATATTTTATTAACTAAAAGGTTAGATAAAAATGTGTTAAAAATTTAAATGTTACATTTATTGGGCATAGCGCTGAAGAAAGTAAGTATATACTATTTAATGTGCTAATCTAGACATATCATCTAAACAAACTCCGCTATACGAGTCAATGTGGTACTGTTTTAGTTCAGTATCGCGGTGTATGTAATTAATAATACCGTTTTAAGTAACGCTTGCTTACTCCACATATAAAAAATCTGTTACTGCATAATATATGAAGGAATTACGGTACAGTAATATATAGTGAAATTTTTGTCATATTGTTAATTTTTAAATTTAACTATAATATTTTAAAATTTATTTCATTACTAGCATTGCCCGCGGCTCCGCCCGCGTTCAGGTGACCAAAAACGAAATTCTTAGGTTATACATATTAGTATAATTCTAAAAACTATAGATTCGTCCTCCGTATCGATAATAAAGTCTATTTCAATAAGATTTTCCAAAAAATATTTAATGTACAGATTCGGCTCAGTTAGAATTTTACTATATGTAAGTACAGATAATCTACGTAAATAATGTGAAGTGTTTTTTTTTTCCTGTGACTGAGTGACAAGTAGATAATACTCGTAGTCAACATTAATATATTGAGTTAGCCACTTATCATTTTTGTCCGCTTAATTAATTTAATTTAATTAAATATAAATGAACTCTTATTATTCACATATTATAAAGCTGCGTAATAAATACTATTTAATGAAAATATAATGTACAACTGTTAAAGTTTATAAAATATAACAATGTACAAGTGCTTTATAATTTTAAATATACCCGTAATATCTGCAAAAACTACTGCGTTCCTAATAGTATTATACAGTGTAGTTGCAGCGCACTGCGCTTGAATCAAAACACATTTTAAACGATTAAAAATAATTGTAATGCACATACACATAATATATGTATGTACAGCTAGTAGCTACAGATGCAATACAAATAAATGACGTTAACGTTACGAGTGAAAACATTTGTCAAATGCTCTAATATCTCTTGGTGCGACTTTTCCGTTAACGTTTTCGCATTGGAATGAGTGAATCTGCGTGCAACACGCATACTTTGGCATTAAAACGTTTCAGCCTGTCACATCACCCACGCAACAAAAATAATAACCGACTTTATTTATGAATATTTTTCTTTTTAAAAGAAACATGTACCACATATTTATATTTATAAGCTTTACGTGACTGTGTTAAGTTTGTTATTCATTTGCTTCTCATAAAATTATTTTTATTTAATACAGAGAATCCAAACAGTGTATGGCTTGAGATTTTATGTCGCGAGAGTGTTAATCGGATAAGGTTTTTAATTTACAATACGACTACGTAATTTATTACCGCAACAAAAATAAATCTTTTTGATTTTAATTAATATTTTTTATTAATATGTAACAGAGATATAATACATAATTTACTAACCTTATATTTTTATGTATCTCTACATTTTATAATTTTTAATCACAAACATACGTTTACAAGCAAGTAGCAAGTATCTAAGTTTCATGTGCAGCTAAATATTGTACTTATATATTTATAATGTATATATTTTAAGTCATATGAATTATACTTTCCAGGACTTCAAATAATTGTCTAATCTAGATGTTCTCTGTAGCATAACAACGCATTCTTCGTAATACTATATGAACCAGTAACGAGCAGTTTTAAAATATTTTAAGTACCTATAGATAAAATATATATTGTTAAAAATAAGTTATTATTTGATTTTTATGTTTGGTTACTGCTTTCAAATATATTTCTTTTTTCTATAAAACAAAACTATATCCCGAGCGTCCCGGTGGTTGTGAAAAAGATGGTTGGTAATACACATTGGTGCTCGAGGAGACGCGGCTAAATAACAGTTTTATTATAATTTTTTTGTCTCCTCAAGCGCATATTATAGAAAATACTGATTTAATGTAGATGAAACTTTTGCTGTATAGTTCCCTTACTTTTTAAAATCTTAACGATGCTTGGTTTATCATTTTAATTGAACCGAAAATTCGACTGATGTGTATCCGTCGGCATGTACCATGTACCAATAAACCAATATTAAAATAATAGAAGACTACAATATTTTTTATTTATATTTAAAAGAACAAAACAAATCTATCCCACAAAAACCGTACATTTTTCGGGGATAAAAGTAGCCTATGTGCTATTCCAAACTATAATCTATCTCTATGCCAAATTTCATGCAGATTCATTCAGCCGTTCTGGCGTGTTTGAGTAACAAACATCGAAACATCTAAACTTTCACATCTGTATATGTATACGAGTATAAAAATCATTTGCCGTTCGTTAAATTCGCTAAAGTTTAAGAACGGCTGGACCAATTTGAATAATTCTTTTATGTTTTGCTGGGGATGTGTCAGGGGTAGATTAAGTATAAGAAAAATTAGTAAAACTCAATAGAAACAGCTGGAAAATCTAAAGGTTCAGAACTGTTCATTTTGTACCTATGTAGGTATATATAGTAAATAGTCTATCTTTTCCATACTAACCGTTAAAAATGTACCTAGGGTTAAACCCGAGCGAAGCGAGGGTGAGTCGCTAGCTTAGAATATTAGTAAGATAAGATATTACGCAATAAACCATCTAAACTACCCACAATGTCGATAAACAGAATGAAATATGGTGTTATAATCGATTGCGACTTCGCACTACGTTTTCAACCCATATTATGGTGTTTATGCTGTATTTTAAAAATTACAAGAAATATAGCTGAAGGTAAATAAATGTGTATCTCATAAAAAGAAGGGCCGGACATGTGAAGTAACTGATTAAATTACGGACAATTTAAGAGTTGGAGTAACATATAGGCTAATTTAGACTCCTAGGGACGTACCCGAGCAAAGCATTAAGCAAGGGTAAGTAGCTACTAGCTAGTAAGTAATAAAACAAACTTCATAGTGCTTTTGAGCGGAGAAGCGGACCAACGTGGTAAAATTCGCAAGCTTGGCACCTACTGTATAAAATTGTCGAAAACCATTAGCTGCATCAGCTTGATTAATATTAAAGACATAAGAAAAATAGGTATCTATTCTTAGTTTCTTACTTAGTGCAATAAAAGCAAAAGTGTGTTTGTTGGTTTGTTGACTTTTTTCTTCTTTGATGCGTCTTTTTTTTTCATTATCATCAATTTTTGCAAAGAGATATATACGATACATGGTAAACTAAACTAATAACGAACTTCAAAATTGTCCTTGGAAATATAAATTACAAAATAATTATATGGGTGTGGTATTTGTTGTTTCTGTAATATAAATATTAAGGCTTTTAATATGAATAATAGAACAAGCATTACAAAAGTATTGTCAACGGAAATTGGTCCACGGACCGGCGCGCGCGCACGCAGGAAATGAGATCGCGTCCGACACACATTGATCTATTGTACGATGCGCGGACGTATCAAATTATGTTGATCGACAAAATGCTTTAGTAGGCTGCTAGTTTATTTTATGCAAAATGGTATTTTCTTATTTTTTATTTAACAGAAATGGTATGATTAAATATTTTATGAAAAATAACAAAAGTAACATTAAGTAAAGCTTTTCTTTAATAGTTTGTTCTTTTATATCTCGCAAAAAACGATATTAATAAATTAATAAATTGTAACTTAGTATTTCATAATAACAATAGAAACTTGAAATTTTAAGAACAGCTTACACAACTGTGGTCATGAGACAAGTAAATTTTGCGGTGTACATAATTTTACACAATCCACAATCTGCTTTGTGCGCACCCGAGCTACAAAGCACTAACCTTATTTATAATTTGTAACAGTTCCGCTCCATCACCGCAATATATTCCATTATAATATTAATAAAAATAACGATAGACAATCCTGTTATGTAATCATTTTGATCATTATACTGTTTATTCAAAACACAAGTATCATTTCAGTAGAAACTTAAATAGTTGAAAACTTTTTCGGTCATTGATAAATAATTACGGTACTGTAGGTATTTAGCGAATTTGAAATCGCAACCGGTGTATTGGGTCAGAGTACGATGCGTCTCGGTCCGTCGCCCGCACGTCCGCTCTTAGCACATTTATTTACCTGTTTCGTTATAAGTGAAAACAATAAGCTATTTTATACTCTCCCAGATTTTAAATCTGTATTACCCACATCACGAAATCATGACGATCATGATTCTCTAAGGTGTCTATATCCAAAAGGCCGAAACGGAACCATATTAACTGGAAAATGTTAAATATGAATTTCCATAGAAAAACGTTTTTGTTTATTTCTGTTTTTTTTTACTTATTATTCTATTCTACCTTGCCCATATTATTATTAACTTTATTATATTATTCTATTTTGAAAACTCACATAATCTGTAATCACGTGAAAAAGTCTTTTTTTTTTGTTGACCCATCCACGCCTTTATTTGGCTTCCTGTCAGTTCGTTCAAGTTATCACTTTGTTGAGGAAATGTGTAAGCAAATATACATGTTAATGTGTTTCTTATTGCTTTCTTATTCACAAAAATATTATTTTACATTTATAAAGGGGAGGGTTAATACGCCTTTCCTTTTATGACTTTTTTTCGGAAAACTATATATTAGTCTATCGGTAGTCGCGCAATAAGGTAATTTAATATTTTTTTAGTAACCAAACAAAACAGTTCTTTTTCCACATTATGACAATGTTGCGTGTTCGCTTCAATATTTTACTCTAGTAAAGGTCTTAAAGTTGTAACCCGTACAAATACAAACAAATAGGCCATGCTGATTGAGTTTTCTAGTGGTCTTAATTTTTAACGCTTCGTCCACTCTCAGTAGTTTGGAAAAGTTATATATAATAATATCATACTAGTCATATTTATTATATTTTTTTTAATATTCTTATTAACTTAGACGAGCAAGTAACTTATAATAATTTTATTGTTGAAATTTACGCCATTATTTTTTTAATAATTATTAATAATGCTTATACCTACTATATTAAATGTAACAACAATATAAATTAAATACTTACCAAATCTTCGTCTTCTGCTTGATTTTATAATTGTATACATATAAGTCCTCAATAATTACATTTATGCTTCACTCAAAATATTTATAAAACCGCGATAGAATATTTCCTAATTTTAAAGTAAATATTATGTAAAAGGATTTATTTCTACAGGCACAGTAATGATATGTATTTTGTTGATTTTTGTTAAAGACTAAATCATTTTTCTAGACTCTACGTTGGTTGCTACATGTTACTCGTAGTATCTATGGAAAGACACGGCGTCATGATAGGGTTCGACAATTTGATTCTCGCCTACATTACAAAATTTCAGTCTTCTATTTCATTCATATTGCACAAAACTAGTCCATCAATTATAAAGTCACTTAGTAACACGAGTATTCGGTCCAAATTATGGCGGCTTATTTGGGTTACGAGTAAAACGAGGTATCAAACACAAACTGATATTGATTGTAAAAAAAATTGTTTTTAAAGTAACACCGAGGACAGTAATTATTATTAAAATGATTTTGTTGCACTTTAAGAAAATGATTGCTTTCTAGTTTCAATGTAGATTTAAACAGTGTAAATCCATGTTTTAGTGTCAGAGATGTCAAATTTCGCGCACATGCGCACTTCGTCTGTTTTGACACGTTGCGAAAATGAAAGGTCGATAAAACAGTAATCCAACATTAGACGCTACACTTTTTTAAACGAAGTCCTTTGCGAAAAATCGATTAAAATTATTTTTAAAGATATTATTATGTATCTCTTAAAAATTGACTAAATTGGAAGCCCCATATATATATAAATATATCTTCTTAGAATAGTAGAGATTCAATGTAGTTAGGGGCTTAAAACAATATTATTCCTTTATATCTAGTGTTAATTATTTCATATAAAATGTATAAAAACTAAAAAATAAATTATTTCAAATAATTTGTACATACTAGTTTATATGATACCTAAATATATATTCTTGAAAAGCCTTTAACTGGTTTGAACGGAGAATGAGCGAATATCGAATCATATTTATCGATATCCTAATTATATTATGTTATGATTTATAATAACGATAGTTTTTATTCATTATTCTACCAAGTTAAGCAGTTTGTGTCTGGTGTATAAAAGTTTACCTCAAGCGTAGAGTCCCCGATCTACCCATTAGGGTAGTTAATTTTTTTCTGATGAAGCCTTCGAGAATCTTGCTGATATCATGGTCAACAACAAACTGTGGAGACATTTGTTATTTCCCGCTTGTTTCCATTTCTCTCGCTTCAATTAAATAGACCTCAAGTTCCGCTCTTAATGTTAAGATAACCTGGTCACGTATCATACAAAGTCGTCAGCACTTTGATGTAGGTAGGTACCATAGGTCCAATTGGTAGCGACCTAATATTATAGAACATGCCAAAGACAAAATCGAATAAAAAGTATTTTCACAATCTACAAACAAACAAATAAATATTCAGGCTACACTGCTCGGTCTTATATTACTGTCGCGCATGTTCGTCTACAGTGGTACAGCGTTCTCTTGTTTTAGTATTATTATTATTTTGTTGGGTGTTTTAGTAGCTGGCATCACTTTGTCAGATTTTTAACGGAAATTAAAAAACTATGAGTAAGTGCTTGTTGCTCTTGTGTAGATATGTTATTACATATATTTTCTTAACCGCGGTATAATCAAACTATTATTTATACAGTGTTTCACACCCATCGACGCTATATGTTGTGTGTATTATGATTATTACGTTAATGATATTTACAATAGTGTTCATTATTATACATAAATTTAACTAAAAATGATTTAATCACACTACTAGAATATTGAATATTGTATGTTTGTTACTCCTTCACGACGTTTGGCTAGACAGATATGGATGCATTTTATATATATAACGTATAACACAAGGTTACTGTTAGTAACAAAATTTTCCAAAATATAGAGCTGCCTATATATAATATTATACCTATGTAAAAGGCACAGGTACATACGTGCGCATGCGAGCGAAGCGAGAATAACTGTAGTTATTCTATAAAGCAGTATAAAACAAACTACGTTATATCATTTCTAAATTCATATCATACTATATGGCATAGTAAGATTATCACTAATAACATTTTTAAGCATACAGTTACGCATTGTTCTGATGGACACTATAAACTGTCTTTAAAGTAATGGTTTATTGTTCTTTGTGATCCGTCAGTGACTCGGAACGTACTGCCTTTGTTACAACATTCGTGATAACTCCAGCTACCGAACTAGGTCTTAAAGTAATCACTAGAGATCACGTCAGTTATGATATTAGCAAATCAAAACTTCTTAAAACAAACATTTTAAGGTTATATTGTACAATATAATATGTACGTATGAAACGCTAATTTTATATAAGAATTTAACTACCACGGAATTTTTACATTTAAAGTTTTAAGCGTGAAAATGGACTTACCTTAATTTTTTTTTATAATTTATTGGATTTATAATACCTATTATAAGTACATTTATTATATCCCCAAACAAAAAATAAGATGGAAATATTAGATATGTAACGCTTTCTACTCTAGCTATCCGGAGAATTATATATAATTTACTTTATATTAAAAGTGCATTTTTATATCTAAGGCCGTTTTACATCAACTGTCTATTTTATACGCATTTTTTTTTTATCTCTTCTAATTATATTTTGATTCTTCTTTATTTTTCAAATATAAACTTAAAATATAACTTTCACGTCTATTTAAATACAAGGCACAAAAAATATGTACGTAAAACTTTCTGTTTATTTAAAATGTAACGATACACGTATTTTATTTTGCAAATTCGATATTTTCAGTATTGTGTCATATATGATTTTACCTATATAATAATAATGAAACATAGTAAAAATTGTGAAATAGCTAAAGTAAACATTTATTTATTAATTCCTATCAAACATAAAAACATCAAGCATTTAAAAATATGAATATTATTTCAAACGCCAAAGTCATCGCATTAAAATATTCGCTTTAAGAAGGCAAGGTTTCCCCCTTGTGAAAAAATGAGTTTTCCTGCATTACGCATTTACAGACTGGCCGCAAAGTCCCGGCACAATCTACATTTTATATTAATATTTAAATAGACGTGGTTATGTCCTAGATATTCTTTGGATACATATTTGTGAATTCATAAAACATTTTCGAGATCCTATTACTTTTTTAATATTATATTTATAATTTAAAATAGCTATAATCCAAATTGGCATATTTTCCTTTAGTAATATTTTTATATTACTAAAGGAAAATATGTTAATGGTCTGCCGGAGGTTCGTTCGCGCTTATATTTTTATTTCATTAATAATCACTAAGCATAAATTTATTCCATTAATTTTATAGACGTATGTAATAGATTTATAATTTTTACCAATGCATTTTTAACAACCATAGTTTTACTATAATCAGCAGTTACCTACATATTATCATTGTTTTAAAGTTACAAAAGTCCTTGAGTACACAGTACACACTGATGCTAAACGGAGCAATTAGAAATCCGACTCAAATGTGGTTACGTACAAAGGTGTTACCAAAATAATTAGAACTCTAAAATCTAGACTGCGAGGCCGGAGCTCACTTATTAAGATTATCACCTTTAAAGATAGTAAAGGTACGCCTACAGGCTACAAGAATTGATTTATCTAAATTAAAAAAAATATACGTATATGAGTAACTGGCTTGTTTTGTGTTTGAACTGCTAATTTGTTTAACTGTTCGTGTGGCCATAATTAGGAACGAATAAAAACAAAAATAACAATAATTTATCTAACTGTACCTACTACCTACATATTTTATAACGTAACAATTGGTAACACTGTAATATGATTTTTATTATAATAAGCACCTGAATATATACATCTTATTATATAAATACGTATAGCATTACTGATAACTGATACCTACTAAAATTTGCTACTTATAATTTTAACTAATAAAGGTCTCGAATAATAAGGATGTTCAATGTTCATATAATATCCTAAAAAAGCTTAAAAGTTGTAATTGAATACAAAACAGTTTTATGATAGTGCGATACAATGTTTTGATAAATAAATACCTAATAAAATATTTTAAATAAAACAACAGCACAGCGCGGCGGTACTATACAGTGGTTAGTGTTAATCACCTCATAATCTAAGTATTCTCAGTTTTAGTTTACGTCATCATTAAAATAATACGTTATAGGTATTACTTACTTGTTGTTATATAATATATTATGTATGTGAATATATTTCTTTGAAATAATTCTGGGTGCATGAACATGTTCACGAATTAATAATGACTGCCTTTAAGCACTTCGTTTTATTTTCGCGAAAAGAAACATTTGTTTCAATCTATTAAATATCCATTTTCCTACATCGATATTTTCCTATTTATTTACCATATAATAAAACTTACCAATTATATTACTTGATTTGTGGTGGTTGAACAGAATCATATTTATCCAATTTAATTTAAATTCTTGAGTAGGTGCCTAGTACCTACCTATATGATTTATTAAAATACATCAAACATATTTAATTTATAAATAGAATTAGATTAATAACTTTATTCCATTTGAAACAGTTCATATTGTCAGTTGTCATAGAATAGATAGGTACATTGTATTTTAGATATTGTGTAGCCTACATTAGACTGAGGTAGACGATTATTATCTGCAATAGGTACTCTCGATAATATCGATTTAGCCGCAACGATAATGAGCTTAGGATGTCAATTTAAAATATGTTCTTTGGGCTAGCTGAAGCTTACTACATCTCCAATTTTATTTATTGTATGTTTGTTATCAACCCAGAAATGGCAGAAAAAGAATTCTTACAATTTCGTCACTTTTATCTGTCTATATGTCACAACCATTTTATTCGGAGACTATTTTGTACTATATGTAGGTGACATTTGAATGGTAGGTGTCTCATATGAACCGGTAAGGTTAATAACAAAATATGCTTTACTACAAACTATATTATAAATGCTAAAGTTTGTAAGGCTGTATGGATGTCTTGATGTACCTATAGATGTATGGATATTTGTTAATTATTCACGCAAAAACTACTGAAGGAATTTTAATGAAATTTTACAATAATACAGCTCATACATCAGAATAACACATAGGCTACTTTTTATCCCGGAAAATTATACAATTCCCGTGGGATAGATTTGTTTTTGTTTTTTATAAAATATATTCAGTTTTTATACACTTTGGACGGTTTTTATTTACAATATCAAAGACATACAAACAAATAAAATGTGAATTGTGATCTCAAGCAACGCGTGCGCAACTCAATCCGCGCATCCAAGATGGCGTGCATAGAGCACAGCGCACACGCCGTGTCCGTCGCGCTTGGCCGCTCAACCGAGAACCGTTTTTTTCTACATAAACATTGTTCACAGTAGAGAAATCGACGGGCGTAACTGTGGCTATTGTTGTACGCTTTTAAACCGAGGATATTAGAGCGTGATACAGTCAAATAATAATTGGCGAGTTTCAGTAAATTGTATGAAAATATGGCTATAGGCTCTCTATTTTCTCTAATTTCGAAAATGTGACATTTGAGCAGATTCTATTTTTTTACAAACAAAATACCTAAAATACTTTGAATGATATTATATGTTTAGTGTTAAAATGTTTAACTCAGCGTTAATTACTATTAGACACAATTATTTTGTTACTTAAATACAAACCGTTATCTGTAGCTAAACTCGTTTGCTTGTTGTTTCCAGTTCATTACAATTCTTAAATATCCCTTGTTCGAGGTTGTTCAAGCGTGTCTATTCTTTATACACATATCAATGCGCATACGCAATGAGCCCACATTTAGTAAACATTTTTTGAATAATGGGGTAAATTTTGTCCGTTAAATAAGTTTGTATAATAATTGATAGAGATATCGACAGCCAAATTATTCCCTAATTAACAAACAACTTAATAACTTAATAACTGCAAATCCACGGTAAAGATTTCATCAAGCCTCGGCGAACCCTCCAATCATCATTTTTATTCCCCAGTCGCTAGCGAGCTGCATAGACATAGAGAACTAAATATTTCTTTGCTAGACGTCAGCTAAAAATGGTGGAAAGGCGCAACAGAGACAAAATGAATGCGTGGCCAGAAGTCTTCTATGTTAATTGAATTATATAATTTTTTACATACCATTTTTAAATTCAAATTGGAATATAATACAGGTATTGGCCGCACGTTGGCTTTCTCTCTTTCTAGAGAGTGGTTAATTTCATGAGAATTGCGATTATTGCTCAGTCCATTCTCAAGGTCTATAGCGAGCTGTCATTACCGGAAAAGTAAATTATGACAGTTATGTATATAGAGTATTTTCGTGCGTGCATCGTCCAAGCTTTTATGCCTTCTACATAGATCGCTAGTCTCATTGAGATTATATTGATGAAGCCCAACATCCATAAATCTTACATAAGACTGTCTTGCCCAGAAACAGTCAGATCAAAAATAATATAGTATCTCTGTTGAAACTATAATACTTATATATCCCTTGCAAGGTAGGCAGAGAGAACAGAGCGCCAAGCTTGACAATCTCTACGTACGTTTTCATTCAATAACTTCTTTTATTCAATAACTACATATTTGTCATGCTCATTTTTTAGCTTATTTGAACATTTCTACATTTGTCATATTATATTTTACTAGCGACTAACCCCCGCTTCGCTCAGGTTCGTTCCTGGGTTGATTCCCGATACAAACTTTCATCCCTATTTTAAAAAAAAAATCTTTCCTCTTTATAATTAACATATTTCGGTTATTTACTTTAAATTTGTTTTCGTAGATAATTTGTAATAATATTGGTCAGGTTGATAGGCTAACTACGGAAAGAGGCAATTCGGTAGCATAGCAGACGTTGATAATCTTCCAGGTATCTTATCCCTTCCGTATTAGTTAAAAATGTTATAAATTTAAATATACCTAAGTTTTGCAAATTTTGTTCTACGAGAATTCTTATTATTTTCTCTCTCGTGTTAGATGTCAAACCTCTAAGCAGAAATCAAGCTCGATTTCATCTCGTTTAATCATATTCTTGTATTATATCTACAATTACTTTAGGTAAGTAAAAAGAACTTCAAAAACTAATTTACAATAATTTTCGTAAAGTTTAGAATACCTTCATACTAAGTTTTTGTCAATGTTTAACTTAGTTAAATATCTTTAAGTACATTAGAGTATACAAGCATACCTGGTGTATTCATTTTTCATTATTACACATTAAAGAAGTGTAGGTACGTTCATTTGTCACATGTTACAATTCCCATGACGACGATACGGTCAACTTCAATATTTTATTACTTTGCCCTACTTTCTAAATAGGTCCTACGTTAGTTTCTCTGCATGTAACAAACAACTGAACGAAAACTTTTTGTTTTATATCTTTAAAACAATTTTCTTCTATAATAATGAGGTGTGGCAATTAAATAACAAGATTAACGCTGCTACATAAGAAGTACGCATAATCAAACGGTGACTACCAGCTGTTGAGCTCGAGGCCTTCTCTTTCGAATGTAGTATCTCTAACTTCTTGAATTTTATACATCTAAGAGGGACTATAGACCTCAGTATCTGGTAGAAATTTCAACTTGGTAGGTGCACCCGTTCCTGAGAAAATCGGTGGTGACACACGGACAGACAGCCGGACAAACGGAGAAGAAAGTGATCTTATAAAGGTTCCTTTTTTCATCATAAGTTCCATATTACCGTAACCTTCGTTCGCATTATAGATGGTTTTTAATGATCTAGCGTTTATAACGTCGTATCGCCAGGAAAATATTAAAGATGATTCGCGCCAGGGACTTTACACGTCAAAAATTTATGACAATATCAAAAAAATCGGTACTCTGGGTCGATCAGATCGTCGATTAAGTATTCGTAAACACCTTTAAAGAATGGGAAAAAAAAGATCCTAGTTTTGGAAGGACAAATCATAGTTTATCTACCTAGACAATGCGTCGGTTTTTTCCGCATCATCTGTCGCGAAGCTTTTAACCATGTACAGTGTAGACTGTACATCATCCTAGTGTTAGACCATTCGCTTATTCACCGGATATTGTGTTGTGCGACTTCTATCTATTTCTGCATTAACAGAAACAAAAATTTGAGTCCGTTAAAACTTTGAAAGGTAAAGCGGCACGCCTCCTGAAGGAGATGAAAAAGCTTTCCAGCACTACTTATAGCGTGGTAAATAAAGAGTGTATATTAAAGGTGATATTAAGTAAATAATAAATAAAATTAAAATATTTTAATGCATCAGTTTCGTTATTTAATAGCCATACCTCGTACTTATAACTTAAATACAGTGGTTAATCATATATAAGTCACGATCACACGAAACGTAACATTACAAGCGATGGGAAGTAAGATAATAACGGTTGTCTGTAGAGTTTTATCAATCATTCCACTTCGCTTGATTGATTTTAATACCTAATTTAATGTTTTCTTATGTTTTTAAACGTATATTATTGCATTTATATTTCGTAACGAATATATATATATATATATATATATATATATATATATATATATATATATATATATATATATATATATATATATATATATATATATAAATATATATATATATATAAATATATATATATATATATATATATATATATATATATATATATATATGAATTAAAATGTTCTTTCTTTTAATAGTGGTTATAGCTTATATCATTAATATTATATATACATAAATAATATATGAAATAAACCTAGTTTAGTAACTAGTCCATCTGGTTAGTTCACGATTCACTGGTTGTAACTACAACATGGCATCGTAACTAATATTGCTTATATAAATTAGCAAATATAAATTTTATTCAGAATTAAGAAATAAAATAAATTATTTATATAAGTTATTCAAAAGCGTGAGATCCGTCCGTCCTTTCAGTCCCATGAGCGTCACATTGAGTATTATCTATTTTATTCGGTTTGCGCCACGTAGGCTGCGCTGAAATAATGAAATAGGTAGGTACTATAAAGGTATAGTCTAACTACCTAACTTTCTGGAAAGTTTCATCAGGTCATTTTTTGTTCAACTCGCACGTGTCAAATTATTAGGGACACTCATTTAGATCAGTTGTTTCGGTACAATATAGAAACTTTAAATATAAAAAACTAGGTATATTCTATGTAATAAAATAATACAAAAATAATGAAAATATAATAAAAAATAATGCAAAGAAAACTAATATAATACACTTGTAATAATTTGAAGTCTGGCCGACAAATACGTAAGTAGGTATGCAAATATTAAGTGTATAATACCGGCCAAACACATTTTCCTTTTCGAAAATCGGTTTAAAAATCATTTCTTTCATAGCTGTATAATATATTTAACGTTGTAATTCTCATAATCAGCACCCTCGATTGCTATGGTTACAATCTTTTTATTAGGTAGGTACTCATACTAATTTAATATTCTAAATGAAAGTTAGTGTTTTTTGGTTCGTCTATTTCACATCATGACGTAGCAGAGATTTGAGGGCCAGAATGTTACATAGGTTATACTGAACTGAAACATTCATTAAGCGCTCGCCGTCGGTATTAAAGTCTTTTGCACACAGCACAACCTTCGAGTACTTTATTAAAAAAAAACATATTATTATGTAGGTACATATATGATATATAATATAATACTAGTAGTAACCTACATAGATAACCTTACACTAATGATGGTATCTTTTGTTATTTTTTATCAAAATAAGTTTCTAATGTATATTGGCCGTCTTAAAAATAAAAGTAATAAATGTCACTCGTAGAAAAAGTCTAACTGCGTTTCAATAGGTTATGGGCCCAGTCCTATATTTTAGCCAAAATAAATAGTAAAAAGTTAGAATTATTTTGTGGAAAAGTGTAAAATGTCATCGGGTAGCTACATCATTAATGTTCCTAAGCTTAAAGGGCGAGAAAATTACGATGTTTGGGCTTTTGCTGTAAAAAATTTTTTAGTACTAGAAGGCAATGATCTTGACAAGCCGTCGGAACAATCAAGTACTGAGGATGATAAAAATGGTAAAGCAAAGCTGATTATGACAATCGACCCTTCTTTATATGTGCATATAAAAAACGAAGCAACGATAAACGACTTGTGGATGAAGTTGAAACAATTATTTGAATTAATTTTAATTAACCGTATAGTAAAACTCCGTGTTTGTCAACAAATTAATATTTTATTACATACTAACTGTACACTCATCACGCATCGCGTATTTACTTACGTACAAAATCTTCCTTAGATTTACGCGAATATTTGACATTTGAAATAAAACTATCTTTTCGGATTTTTTCGCGGATTTATTAGGATTTTAGGTTCCCGAATGCTTTGTAGCATTCATGGTCACGGGAGAGACTGAGGTGTCCTATCATACCTATTGTACTTACAATACACAGAATAGAATGACATATTTTGAAAAAAATTCGTATGTTGTACAATATTAATAAATTTATTTAGTTTAATATTTTAAGAACTTTAAATGTGATGACGATAAATCACTTTGGTCCTGCGAGTCAAATCTTGCTCAGACGGTGATTACTAGCCATACCTAAATATGGCTATGTTACTGCTCACTCCATTTAACTTTCACTTACACCCATGGTGTATTTTTACAATATTATTTACAACATTCACCGATAACATATTAACTCTTGGCTCTTGCCCCTTTCCATTGGTTAAAACCACTCATCAAGTTGTTTTAACTAATGGTCTTTACCAATACCTACCTATATATTTTGTTGTAAATCTTACTGATAATATAATTCGCTGGACCATATAACTCTTCATTCAAAGAAAAGAATATTACAGGAAGTCCATCAGGATACTATTTCTTTAATATAATAATAACATATTGTTATTAAACTGCCTATGCCAATGATTTTCTTACAAATCATATAAATAGAACAACCGCAGAATTTAATTTTAGGTATAGTATATCTTCAATTCCAAATGAGAAATTTATGACAGGTTCACAAACACGGTTTCCTTATATAGGTAACTAATATATGAGTGGAGTAATCTGCCCAAATATTGTCTCCCAAACAAGCTTTACCACATTTTTCCGACCCTATAAGTGCAAATTTTAAAACATGCTTTCTTGGTATTTACTCATATCATCTATATTTACTTATAAAAAGTTACAAAGCGAGACCTATTTTGTAAAAATAATAACAGTTATATATTCTTTACAGAATATAGAAGCCAAAATCATAATTGTTGAATTTTTGTCTGTAGGTATGTCTGTTTGCTTTTAACTCAAAAATTACGTATTGTAAAAAGATTGTAACTATATTTTGTGTAGCGAAACTTTTTACTTAGATTAATATTTATTTAGCATACTTTTTACTTCAGGAAAATCTTTCATTCGGGAAGACACAGTAACTGGCTGGGTCGAGTATGAAGGAAACTTCAAAGAAACATTTCAATGAATTACACAAAACTATTAGTAGCAAGGACCGGGTTAATTTAACAACCAACTGCCTCGATGGTGTAGTGGCTAGCATGTACGGCTGCACACCCGGAGGTCCTGGATTCGAGTCCCGGGTCGGGCCAAGTTTAGTTATTTAGTCTTTCTGTATAGTAAGTCTTAGTAACAGCCCGGAGTTGGGAAGTTGGCGGTGTTTCTACCCCGTGCCTCGGAGAGTACGTAAAGCCGTCGGTCCTGCGCCTTAACTCTCACCGGTCGTGTCGAGTGGTCGTCCCACCGGAGTATGAGAGTGACAGGAATAGATAGTGCACCTGTGTCTGCGCGTACACTTGAGCACTATAATATCTCCTGCGCAGTTGGCTAATCTCAATGAGATTGGCCGCCGTAGCCGGAATCGGCTAGGAAAACATCACATCAATTTAACAATTTAGTGCGGTTAAATCTCTCATTTTCATGGGAAAATGCAAGATGTAGTTCGAGTTCATGTCGCTCATCTACATATATTATATAGTCTATTAGGTATAATAGGTACATACATATTAAACGATGTTGCCGTCTGCCTGTCTGTTTCTACGTTTACTTCGACTTCTGGTTTAGAATCACACAACGGATTTCGATACGGTTTTCGTTCATAGAAAGAGCGAGAGCAAACGAGGACGGACGGTTTATAAATATTTTTTAAATGTTTAGTACATAAATTGAAAACTGTAGCGATGTTTTTTTTTTTCAATAAAGCTGTTTTCGCTAACGATGGCTAAATTTTGAGAGATACGTCAAAGCCATGTACTAGAAAATTGTAGATCTTAAAAAGGCCTGGAGAAAAGTCCGCAATGGTATGCGTTGATCTCCTCAGGTAACTATTTTTAGCTGCTTAAAACGCACCTAGGGGACAAGCAATTTACTAAATACACACACACACACACATATATATATATAAAAATTGACTAATAAAATTTACATACTCTTACTACTCATAAGAGAGTATTTATCATCATTTTTATCTGAAAATACTTAAAACATATTTATAATATAAAAAAAACACCTAAGATATTATAGATAAATCAATCTTTTGATTCAATTCATTCCATTGCAATGATGGATCCAAGTATTATCTGATCTCCCGAAAATTTGCCTTAAGCAGTCGACTGTTAAGTAATTTTTATTGTATTGTCCTCTTGATTTGCTTAAAAACTATACTTACAGATAACATAAAAATACGTTAGATAGAGCTGTTAAGTAGGTAGAGAGGGTAATTGTAAATAACTAAAGCAAGCACAATATGTATATGCTGATCTAATAAAAAAAATATACAGGTATTTTCTAGAAAAATACAATTCTTCGATTATATATTTTAATAACATTATTTATTTGACCCACAGCCATATAACACAGCCACTCAACTTATGACGCAGAATTATTATTAATTAACAAGCCTTATGAAATAACTTGTTAGGTCACAAGATGATAATGTTGCTATTTTATTATTATTTATTACATCCTTATAAGTTATAATATTTAATATAAAATCGTGACTTTAATCTGTACAAAAATTTACTAGGATATTTGCACAGGTCACATATTATCATACTAGTACAGATGCCTCATCTCAAACAAGGAAATTGGATAGCGCTAATCCGAGCTATTTTTGTTTGCTTGAATAAATAATAGATGTCGTCGATTCGCAAATAGTTATATTGTTTTTTTATAAATATGTGCAAACTAGCGTATGGTAAATATTGAAAAATTCATCCTGCATTCGAATTAACAATTTTTAGCCGTGATAAACAATAGGGTCTTGGACTATTTTATGAAAAGTATCTCAGCCTATTGTTTACATAAATAAAATGCTGCTAAAAATTTTTTCCCGCAGAAATTACTGTATTCTTATGTTAACAAATCGAAAATTATTTTTCACTTTTAAATTTGGCGCTAAAACGCCACTCATTTAACAATCGCCCAGCGTGACGTCACTTATCATACAGAGCGTGTGTAGACTATAAAGAGCTCGATTATATTCCGTAATCTGTGGGCTCGATCGATTAATTATTAATTGAAAAGGGAACAAGAATATTGAAAATGAATG